>CM055117.1:169821512-171021512 GCA_029206835.1 Rana muscosa | reverse complement strand
CCAGTCTTCCTCCAGACTCTGGCACCTTGATTTCCGAATGTACTTTGGACCACTGAGCAACAGTCCAGTGCTGCTTCTCTGTAGCCCAGGTCAGGCGCTTCTGCCGCTGTTTCTGGTTCAAAAGTGGCTTGACCTGGGGAATGCGGCACCTGTAGCCCATTTCCTGCACACGCCTGTTCACGGTGGCTCTGGATGTTTCTACTCCAGACTCAGTCCACTGCTTCCGCAGGTCCTCCAAGGTCTGGAATCGGTCCTTCTCCACAATCTTCTTCAGGGTCCGGTCACCTCTTCTCGTTGTGCAGCGTTTTCTGCCACACTTTTTCCTTCCCACAGACTTCCCACTGAGGTGCCTTGATACAGCACTCTGGGAACAGCCTATTCGTTCAGAAATTTCTTTCTGTGTCTTACCCTCTTGCTTGAGCGTGTCAATGATGGCCTTCTGGACAGCAGTCAGGTCGGCAGTCTTACCCATGATTGCGGTTTTGAGTAATGAACCAGGCTGGGAGTTTTTAAAAGCCTCAGGAATCTTTTGCAGGTGTTTAGAGTTAATTAGTTGATTCAGATGATTAGGTTAATAGCTCGTTTAGAGAACCTTTTCATGATATGCTAATTTTTTGAGATAGGATTTTTGGGTTTTCATGAGCTGTATGCCAAAATCATCAATATTAAAACAAGAAAAGGCTTGAACTACTTCAGTTGTGTGTAATGAATCTAAAATATATGAAAGTCTAATGTTTATCAGTACATTACAGAAAATAATGAACTTTATCACAATATGCTAATTTTTTGAGAAGGACCTGTATATACTGATGTTGGTCTGCTCATTACTAAAATATACTTACACCATAACAGTGGCTCCCCACCCCACAGCCTTGGAAGCAGAAATCAGCCCCTCTGTCCACCGTGAGTTTCTGGCATAGAACTCTTTTGGAGATGCTGCTCCCTAAAAATAATTAGCACACAATAAAGGCTTTGCAAATACATGCATAGAAAAAGCTGAATTTCTCTGATTGTGCGATGTGCTTGAATAGGAAGTCACACAAAGGACAAGGACATACTGACCCCTCCACTCTCCACAATCTCTTTCTGAAGATCCTTTGAGGCCAGAATCAAAGCCCGAATTCCCTGCATGAGATCCGTACATGACCCCAGAATCCTGCAAAACAAATCCACACATGTTGTGAAGAACTCTCATTTCATAACATAGGCTTTAGACTCATTTTATTTCTTGGATATAGAGTGTTTGAACAAATAAGTAACTTACTGTTCATTGACTTGTAATTTTAGTCCAGTGTCATCTGTTCGAGACTTCTTCAGCATTTCCTGAGGGGGGAAAAAATTATTATCCTGTCACACAAAGTATCTTCAAAGAACAATCTATTGCTTTTATCAGTGTCTGAATCAGACAAGCAAGTATTTTTTATTTGAACTGGTATTTTGTGTATCGCTGGGTGCTTTTGTGACCATCCAATTAACTGATGTTGCACATGCATGATGTCATCTTGTTGTTTTTAAGCGAAGTACTCTTATGGTGGCTATACACTCTTCCATAAATGATTGATTTCTTTTCTTATCAATATCTTCCAATATAAATAATTGATCTACTGTATAGTCAACAACCCATTCAATCGATATGCTACACGGGGGGAAGTGAATTTCGATCAATAGTGATGATAAAATCGTCACTTATGATCATATATTATTGATTGTAATTCTATTTTCACCATGTAATCTCATGATCAGATCTATCAAAATACGATTGTATTCATGAACAAAGTATCTTTGTGCTGCCAGCAGATGCCGATAATATTCCACCATGGCCGATTAATTCAGTTTGATGAAATTCAATTGGAAATTGAATCTAAATCAATTGGTATGGCTATTCGATTGTTTGCAGATTTTGATTGTTTTGACAGAATTGTGCATCGATCAGATTAAAAAAACAAAACAATTGAAGCGTACAGTATGTAGCCACCAATAGGGCCATATCACACTAACAACAAGATAGCCAGTGTGACATCACTCTTATAGGATATCCTCCTGCACATTCCAAATGTCTCAAATGATTTAACAGTTTAGGTACTTGAGTGAAGGTATGCAACTAGTCAATGATTTTGGGGTCTGGTTTGTAAACATATTAAACAGATTACATGACACAGAATGGACATGCTGATGTGGAACATGAGTCAAAAAAGAAAAAGATAAGCTGTCAAAAGTCCTGTGAGAGGCCCAGATAATCACAGCAGGCCTCTCCTCTTTGTGGAAGTCATTGGTCAAACTTCATTTCTGTTTGAACTACTCTGCAGTACCTGAAGTGAATCGATAGGCACAAGTGATATCAGTGATCTGCAGCTGGAGCAGATAGGGATGAACGTGGTACTGACAAAAGACAGTGTGGCATCTAAAGAGGAAAAATCTGCAGATGCATAATGGGTCCCCAGCTATTTCCACCTACTAAGAATATACCATAAGACCCCTTTTACACTGAGGACGTATTGCAGGCGCTATAGCGTTAAAAATAGCGCCTGCAATCCGCCCTCAAACAGCTGCTCCATTGTGTGAAAGCCCGTTGCACTAGCAGGACGGTAAAAAAAGTCCTGCTAGCCGCATCTTTGGAGCGGTGAAGGAGTGGTGTGTATACCGCTCCTCCACTGCTCCTGCCCATTGAAATCAATGGGACAGCGCGGCTATACAGCCCGCAATGTGCTGCTTCAGCAGCGCATTGCGGGCGGTGTTAACACTTTCTCAGCCGCTAGCGGGGGTTAAATGCGCCCCGCTAGTGGCCGAAATGCGCTGCAAATTCGCCCATAGCGACAGCAGTAAAAATAGCGGCGTTTTACCGCTGATGCTATGGGGGGCTCAGTGTGAAAGGGGTCTTAAGGTGATTGTGTATAGTGCATGGTTGTCATCAGTTTAAGAATTTTCTTTATTCACCATGATAATGGTAAGAATATGCTGAAACCACATTTTTCTTTACTAAGTAATACTAATAAAAACAGTGTTTACCTCAATCCTGGCAGCAGCCGTTTCTACAGCTGCTGCTGTGGCTGTCATTTCTTTCTCCACTAGGTCACCCAACTCCTCCTCTTTGATATCAAGTGATGGAGGACGTAACTCCTGAAAGACAAACATCCAAATTATTGTTACAGCATAATAATTGTATTGTATGTCTACCAATGTTATGATGGCATGGGTTGTCTTGAAGGCAAACTTCACTTTTAGGAAACAAGGAACAATGTAAATATATAACCATGCTGGCCACCCTCACAGTAGTGTGTTTTGTACAATACCATTGCATTTTTCACTGTCATACTGAAAAAGTTGCCATTCCTTAACTGCATAGTCTGTGTGTCATTAGAAGAGGCATTTTGCACAGTAATGTGAAGCTGGGTTGTGTAAGGGATGGCTTCAGTGAAGTCCTTGGGGAAGTCCTGTATAGAAAATGAAAATTTTACTCTCCCCGTGTTCCCCTGATATTACTGATTAGCACTGAAAATGTAAATTGATCCTTTTCGTCAGGACTCAATAAAAGCCTGTGGTATAGCCAAGAGGAATATTTATGGAAATGTTAAAATTTGTGTGAAATATAATTACAACTGGGATCTCTAGTTCTTGATACAGAAGTTCCAACCAAAGTAGGTCATATCACTAGAGGTCCCTTCTGTACCGTAATTACACCTGATTACTAATGACTGTGTAAATACTACAGTTAATCAAACATTCTTATCCCCGTACGACACGGCCGTTGGGAATGGATGTGATTAAAACTCCTTGTGAAATACTTTAAAGCAGAGCTGCTGTTACAGAAAAATACAACTTTTTTCAAAATAAAATTAAAAAAGGGATTATGCTCTGGACCAAAAGAAACTTTCCTACTTACAAGTCTCTCATTCCAAATGATGACAAAATTGTCAAATTTCCGAGGACAAATTTGATCCAACCTCTTGTATGCTGTGTACAGGTATTCCCTCACATAACTCATATACCGGTTTAGTACTGCTTGTTTGTTAGAAAAAAGCCCAGTAATCAAAAATAGAACATTCTGTGCAATGAAGAACAATACATTTCCAGCCTATTATGAAACATTTCTTTCTCCAGTTTATCATCTATATGTTGACGGAAGTTCTTGCAATATATATACACTCTCCAGCCACTTTATTAAGTACATCTGTTCAATTGTTTGGTAACACAAAATGCTAAATCAGCCAATCACATGGCAGCAACTCAATGCATTTAGGCATCTAAACATGGTGAAGACCACTTGCTAAAGTTCAAACCGAGCATCAGAATGGGGAAGAAAGGGGATTTAAGTGACTTTGAACATAGCATGGTTGTTGGTGCCAGATGGGTTGGTGTGCCAGATGGGTTGGTCTGAGTATTTCAAAAACTGCTGATCTACTGGGATTTTCATGCACAACTATCTCTAGGGTTTACAGAGAATGGTCTGAAAAAGAGAAAATATCCAGTGAGAATGGGCAGACTGGTTTGAGATGATATAAAAGCAACAGAAACTCAAATAATCACTCGTTACAACCAAGGTATGCAGAATACCATCTCTGAAAGCATAAAACATTGAACCAAATGGGCTACAGCAGAAGACCATACCGGGTGTCACTCCTGTCAGCTAAGAACAGGAAACTGAGGCTACAATTCGCACAGGCTCACCAACATGGGACACTAGAAGATCGGGTGAGTCTCAATTTCATTCAGATGGTAAGGTCAGAATTTGGTGTAAACTACATGAAAGCATGGATCCATCCTGCCTTGTATCAACGGTTCAGGCTGGTGGTGGTGTAATGGTGTGGGGGATATTTTCTTGGCACACTTTTGGCCTCTTAGTAGCAATTGAGCATTGTTTAAACGCCACGGACTATCTGAGTATTGTTGCTGACCATGTCTATCCCTTTATGACTACAGTGTACCCATCTTCTGATGGCTACTTCCAGTAGGATAATGCACCATGTCATAAAGCTCAAATCATCTCAAACTGGTTTCTTAAACATGAAAATGAGTTCACTGTACTCCAGTGGCCTCCACAGTCACCAGATCTCAATCCAATACAGCATCTTTGGGATGTGGTGGAATGGGAGCTTCGCATCATGGATGTTCAGCCGACAAATCTGCAGCAACTGCGTGATGCTATCATGTCAATATGGATCAAAAGTTTCTAATACCTTGTTGAATCTATGCCCCGAAGAATTAAAGCGGTAGTAAAGCCTGCTTTGTTATTTTTACCTACAGGTAAGCCTATGATAAAGCTTAACTCTAGGTAAAATGAATATCTCCTAAATGTCCACCGTTTAGGAGATATTTACCCTGTATGCAGCCAGTGACATAACTGGTGCATGCGCTCTGAAGGTCCGGCATACCTTACTGGAACTTTAGAGCTTCATGCCAGAACCGAGGGCTTCTGCACGAGAATGACATCATCACAGCTCCAGCCAATCACACAGCCAGAGCGCACAAACACGGAAGAAAGACCAGTGGAAGATGTCAGCCACCTCTGTGGTGACATTGCACCTCGGGAAGGCAAAAGGGGGTCCATCACACACACACACATATATATACTGTATACATAAACACATACACATTTATAGGTGGTGGGACCAAGCTCAACTTTTACAATTGGAGGTTTGCACACTTTCAATTGCTTATATATCTAGATCTTCCAGTCATTTTGTAATACTGTATTAACTAAAAGTAATCTCTGCTTATGGATTTTTTTTTACCATATGCTTGGTTTGAATTGCCTAGGTTAAAAGAGGTTTATGTTAAAATAAGTTGTCACACAAAAAGTGCAGTTTCATCTCTCCAGAATGTATTGGAAATGTTTTGCTTACATTTGCTAACTACCTATGGCACTGTCAATCGCTACATTGTCTAAAGGCACTAAGACTTGGGACTGATTAAAACAAAAAAACTGAAAATTTGAGGGTATATTTAAAAAAAAAAATTGATAACATAAAAGTGCCCAAAGGGACCAGTAAGACATTTCATTTTCTCCCAGCTAAGTGTCAGCTAGAATTTAGGTTCCATTTCCTGTCCATTGTATGCATCTTTTATAATACCATCAGCACCACGTCCTCAATACCCAACTATGGCAGTCATCCATCTTTACCTGAGCGATACCAGCTATCAACTTGAGTGTGGCAGTAATTTGGCTGCAGTCCACATCATTCTCTGCTTTTTTATTCCGTAGACCCGAGAGATAGTTAAGAGCTTCTGTGCCACATGTCCGACAGCAGTCACTTAACTCTGATATAAAAGAAAAAGTACAGATTAGAACAGCAGTGATGTGGAATCTGTGATGGGGATATAACTTAGAACACTGTTATTAGAATATTAAATTGTTCTAACAGACAGTTAAAGCATTATGAACACAGAACAGCTTAAGTCAAATGCTAAAAGAATCCAAGTATGTATTCATTTAAAAAGCCTTAAATGTATTTATACATACTAGTAGTGATGGGCTCAGGCGTGTTCGGATCGAGCCCGCCTGGAAGCTGGCACTGCACACCGCCAATTATAGGCAGAGTGTGTATTTGCATCTGCCGGTCAGGTAATGCCTCACTGCCTATGGTTGGCGGTGATAGGCTCGGGCGGGTTCGGATCGAGCCCGCCAGGAAGCCGTCACTGCACACCGCCAATTATAGGCAGTGCGGCATTTCCCAACTGGCAGCTGCACCACACTCTGCCTATGATTGGCGGTGTGCAGTGACGGCTTTGCGGCGGGGTTGATACAGACACGCCCGAGCCTATCACCACATACTAGTTAGCATTTCTACCTAAATATATCCTGACATCAGAATTATGTAATCCCTGTAGAGCAGCACTGAGAGAAGGTACACAGAACTTTTGGCTGTAATGCTTTGCATGGTGATGGCAGACTAAAACTGAAGGAAGAAGAGTGAACAGATGACCATATTAATCTTCTGCTGCTCTTTCACTGTCCATTCAAAGGCTCAAGAAGAAGAGATGACTAAGGAAACTCCAACGACCATTTTCATTAATTAATTAAATAAATTAACCCATAAAATAGAAACATGCCATTACTATGGTTTTTGGTGCAGTAGGCTATTAAAATGCACATAATGTATGCTATAAGGAATGACATTATAATAGGATGTATAATTAAAATATATCCTGAAATTATTATTTTCTCCTGGAGTTCTGTTTTAAGGTGCCTCACCATTTTCACTTACTGCACTTGGCTAAGGTTTTATCCCTAGGACAAGCTTCTAATTTTATTGCATCTAAACATTTATTATGCTGTTGTCTATTATCTAGCTCTAGCAAAAAGACAGGCTGGTGAATTATTTAAGTTAGTATGGGAATAAAGCCTGGTACACACTATGCGTTTTTTTCTTTACGTTCAACCCAGTCGGAGCTGATGTACTAATGATCCGATGTTAGTACAGCGATCTCTCCGGCTGAGCTGTTGTGTTCTAACCAGCCATTGGTTGAGAGCGCTGATCTGGAGCCGGTCGGCTGCTGCCTGGCTTCTGTCGGACCGGCTGCCATACACACAGGCTGAATGTCAGCTGTTTTTTTATTGAACCAGCCGATGTCGCCCGGCATTCGGACCATGTGTACAGGGCTTTAAAAAAAGCCTCAGATATTCATGAAAAAATCTGAAATTCAGGCTAAACCAGTATTGTCTAAATACAATAGGTTTTATTATTTAAATCTTGGTGTCCTTTGTGTATTTTGTCCAGGTCTGTGCAGTAATCTAGTTGGAAAATGGAAATAATGCCTGTACTTTGCCTCTCTGCAGGAGTTTCTTGTAATAAATACTGACCACTGCTGCCCTCTTTTCTTGTGCAGGGTAAATATTGCTGATCTCTACTTCTAACTATGTTAGTGGCCTGGCTGCCATGCTGGTCCAATGACTAAAATACATTCTGAAAATCTAAAATAGAACATGCACTTATCAAGTGTAACCAGAACTCATGATAAACCCCTTTTCAGTAGGCTATGCAATCAGCATGACAGCCAGGCAACTAGCATTTTTAGAAACAAAGTTCAATATTGTCAATCTACAAATTTCCTCAGCAGAGGTTCCCTTGAAGTGAGAGAATTTACAGTAAAGTAACCAGATGGAATGGGAAACTGAGATCCAACAGAATGGTAAAAATTAAATGTGCTGAACCTATTTTCTACCACTAGATGTCCTAAGTCTCTTGGGTAAATTATGCCTAGTGTCATCCAGTGGCGGCTGGTGCTCCATCGGTCAGGGGGCGGCAGACAGACCTGACCACGCCAACACCCCTCCCCCCCCCCATTGCCGGCTCTCTTACCATGTGATGCCCAGGGATGCCAGCTTTATGAGGTCATCGGCAGGGGGGAATCGATGTTGGAGAGGTGTACGCTGACACAGGGGCAAACCATGGAGGAGCTGACAGCACTCAGCATGGAGGGGCCGGAGGATCTGACTTTTCGGCTGGTGGGTCGGTCGGTCCTTAGCATCACGGCGGCTGTGCGTCTCCTCCCTCCTCCTCCTAGGCCAAATGGATCGCTTCTCGTTTTGCTAATCAGGAAATGGGTCTCACGACCTGCTGTCTGATTGGCCGGGAGGAGAATCAGTGTGACAATAGCGAATATTCATTTGCTATTGTCACACAACTGGGTGGACTCAGGGCGCAGTGCTCTTTTTTGAAGCCTATTAGAGCCTATGGCTCAACAAAGCCGATGTGCTTAAAAAAAAAACAAACCCTATTGGAATCCATGCGCCATGCATGTAGATTAGGGGGCCAGACGCATGGATGAGGGGGTGGCGCCCCTGCACCCCTAATGGATGGGCCGCCACTGGTGTCACACAACCAGGAAGACTGAGGACATATTGTGAGCGCAGGACATCATGGGTTTGCCCCCTAGTGCCCAGCATTCAGGAATATAAATGAAATTGCTTAAAAATTGCAGAAGTTCACTGGACGCAGTATAAGCATGAAATACTCACTGTCAGAGGTTCTGGTCTGAGCTCCTTGTAGGATCACATCACCGATTCTATGTGCAAACTGAACCACACTCGGCAACAAGCAGTTCACATCTAGGAATAGAGAGATACATAAGCAGATAAATCTGTGATTTTCAAATACAAAGTGCATGTGATACAATTTATATCTGTATAAAATGTATTTATTTTCAATCATCCAGGGGTACAAAATAAATAAATATGGCTAAATATATGACAGCATCCCAAACTATAGTGTAACAGCTACTAGTGTTTGAATGTTTGGGGGGCATTCAGAAACATTCTGGTCATATTCTTAAGCCTCATACACACAATCGGACTTCCAACCAACTTTTCCGTGGATTTCTGTCCGAAGGGCGTTGGCCGTGAACTTGGTATGCATACACACGGCAGGACTTTTTCAGCCAACAAACACGAACGTAGTGACGTAATTGACATACTACATGTTTTTTCTGTTCTTTAGTGCCACCCTTTCGGCAACTTCTGCTATTGCTGGTTGATCTTTAGCATTGGTTCTGAGCATGCGTGTTTGTACTTTGGACTTAAGTCCGATGTACTTGTGTACACATGATCAGATTTTGCATCATCAGACTTTTGTTGAGTTTGTCTGTTTGCACAGCGAACATTTGTCCGAAGAAAACCGAAAAAAATTTGTCCAATGGAGCGTACACACGGTCGGATTTTCCGCAAAAAAAGTCCAGTCGTGTGCATGGGCCTTTAAAAAAGAAATCAAGGCCAATAAAAAAATTAAGACTATAAAACACTAGGTAACACAAGGTTTTGTGTGATATGTAGGATGGAAAGTCACCTCAATGGCCTATATGAATCTCTTGTAACACGATTACATATACATTTAGTGCATTTATTTAACAACAAAATAGAATAATATATCTATACTGTATAACAGCCAGATCAATATTTTATTTCCATTGGCAACCTAGAAATGTGAAAGGCTGCAAAACCTTATCATATAAAACCTTCTGTACTGCACTCCATTTTGCCTGCCCTCTGGTTTGATCAGGCCACTCTAGCTATAATGCATTTCCTCCACTTGCCTGCTATACTCTTTACATCTTTTGGTCCTTTCCCATCCTTTCTTCTCACCTGAAGTTTCCGACACATGTTTTTTCCACGCCTCCTCTAGTTTCTCTGTGCTCTCTACAGCTGCTACTGTTCTGGAGATTAGAAAGTCTGGAAGGGAAAACATGGTGTTTGGCTTTAAAAAGGTGATGTCTATACTGCAGATGTATGTGCCCGTCACTGTGTACTCACCTGTAGATAAACTGCTGCTGGTATAGAGTGGCTCATCCAGTTGTTGGAGAGATTCCTGTATAATGGACTCTGCTTCCTGTAGGATGCGCTGTACAACACTATCTTCAATTTCCTTTACTTGTGCTTGGCTTTCCTATGTAGATAGAAAATATTATGTCTTGCATATTAGTAATTTAATCATTTCCGTACCACTAGGTTGTAAAAAAAAATGGTCGGGGGGGGGGGGGGAGGGGATTGATGTGTAATACTGGAGTGCAATTTATAAAGGCACTTCACAAAACACACTTGGGTGGGCAGTGCACAATGAATGGCCATTACCTAAGCTGTGATTGGGCAGCTCAGATCGCAGTGATGACGTACCTTGTGATCGCTGTAAATCAATCTTACAGCCATGGTAAGTAGTGGTGCAACGGATCGTCACCGATCCAAGACCCGAACGGGTCAACCTGTTCGGATCGGCACACCACGCGATCCGCGAAGCGCTCCGCGGCATCGGCCATAGGAAAGGCCGTGGCTTCGGCCTAGCTCCGGAGCGGAGGCCATCTTGGTACACCCAGCGGCGACTGCTGTCTCATCAGGAAGTGACGTTTTGTTGCCGCCATCTTGCTACACCCCACACTCCTCCACAGTAATGATAGAGTGAGAAGGGGGCAAGCGGACATCTTGTTACACCCACCGGAGTTTTAGATTTCACAGTTATTTTCAACACAAAACAGAGCTTATATGCTTAAATACAGTATTTGTAAATCCGATGGACTGTTTTTTCAAAGCAGCAGCAAACCTGCTGACCTTACATGGTTGCTAATGTGACAGAACACCTCTGATTTTCACATTTAACATGTAAACAGTCCGTTGGATTTACAAATACTGTATTAAGAGCCCATTTACACAGGGGCGTCTTTGGATCCGACTCCAAATCGCCCCAGGTCGCCCCTAGTTGCCTCAGGTCGCTCTGGCTGAAGAAATCAATGTAAGTTAATGGAGCCGTCCTTATGCACACTACTGCAGTCGCTCCGACTTCAAAAAAGGTCCCTGTACTACTTCAATCCGACTCCTAGGCGACCTGTAACCATTCTTTTCAATGGGAGTCGCCTCTCACTGTCTTAATAGGAGCAACTCTCCAGGAAGATAACATACATTTCTCCTGCAAACCTCTCCCTCCCCCCTCCCTCCCACAGAGCTGATTCTTGTTTGATTGGCCACTGGAATGTCTCCTGTCCTGCAGGCAACTTGGAGTTGCCTTGTAAGTAGCTCCAGGTCGCGCTGTGATTCATACTCAGGTCGTGTCGGAGTTGCCTCATAAAATCGCGCTGGAAGTCTTGTTGCCCCTGTGTGAATGGGCTCTTAAGCATATAAGCTCCGTTTTGTGTTCAAAATAACTGTGAAATCTAAAACTCCGGTGGGTGTAACAAGATTTGTCTTGTCTTTTTTTTTTTTTGCTGATCCGAAAAATGATCCGATCCGTGACTCTGATCCGAGGAACGATCCAATCCGTGAGTTTTTTGATCCGTTGCACCCCTAATGGTAAGTGAACATACTAGTAGTGTTTACAGTCAGCTCATTCACAACAGAGGAGGCTCCCTATCCTCCATTGTGAATAGAATACTTTTTGTAAACAAAACAGAAGGGAGGATCAGCAGATGAAAGGTAAAGGTGGGGGGTCTTAAAGAGCCACTGACCACCAATAATGGTAGGATATTTTTTAAATCTGAGGAGGGTTTAACTTTCCACAGACTATCGATGATTGAGAGCTTATTTTGTTTTTTTTAGCTTTATCGTGTTAGCGAAATGCATAGGTGCGGAAGCAGGAAAAGTAGGCGTTAACACTCAGCCACCACCCATATGCATCCACAACCCCTTGGCTTCCTGAACTGAAGCTTGACTTGACTTATCTACTGAATACTACATAAGTAATATCTCTGCCATATTTACCAAATCTGATTTATCCACCTGGGAGTTTTGCTCATTGTGAATGCATCAGGGCAGAAGTAAAGGGGATAAAAGTGCACAGTTTGAACATTAGTAGTTTGAAAACAGCAGAAGTTTGGAGATAGTAAATTGTCCTTGGTAAGTTAGTACCTATGTTTGTTTTTACTAATCATTTTTGAAGATGTTTGCTTTAGTTCAATGCACTACTTGTTTGGCAGTTGTTTTCTGTAGTACTCTTTGGAAGCTGGGTTGCTGTCCTGTTTTAATGCAGATTTCCAGGCTAAGTGGTGAGATTGCTTGTCTGGATCTCAAGGTTTGTGTGCTTTAGCCCTGGTTCACACTGGTGCGATTTGACATGTCAAATCGCATGTCAAATCTGCGAAATTTGCCGCAAATTGCGGGCAATGGCACCGTAGTAATCGGTGCGACGCCGCATCTGCGGCGCTGCACCGATTTCAGAAAGTAGTTTCTGTACTACTTTTTGCGATTTCAGCCGCGATTTACATTGACATCTGTGTCAGATGTCTCTGTAATCAAGCTGAAATCGAGACTGACAGGCAGGAGTGAAATCGTGCGAGTTCAGCTGAACTCGCACGGCTTCACTCCCGCAGCCCCAGTGTGAACCTGGGCTTAGTCTGTAATCAGAAGGTTTTCCAAGTCAACTTGTTTTGTTGGGCTATTTTGCCCAAAAAATTAAAATTTTCATCAAAGCCTGGGCAGGAGAAGGGCACTGTGGGCACCTGGTAGGTCTAGAAGAGTGAGAATTGTGGACCACAACACATTTAGCCTTTGGTCTGTCACTATATAGCCTTATAGTGTTTTTTCTTAACTAGATGTTGCTACTTAGGTTGCAAGCATTGCTGTGTGTGAGCCTTCTTGGCATAGGGTGGAAGTCCCTGAAAAAGAACGGCATAGGGTGGTGATTCCTGAGAAAGAAATTCCTTTGCCAAAAGTACATTTTGTATCCAATGTTAAAGTGGGGGAAATAATTATTTGACCCCCTGCAGATTTGATAAGTTTACCCACTTACAAAGAAATGAAGGGTCTATCATTTTTATCATATGTGTATTTTAAATGATAGAGACAGAATATCAACCAAAAATGCAGAAGAAACACATGATATAAATGTTATAAATTGAGTTGCAGTTCAGTGAGTAAAATAAGTATTTGATCCCCAACCAACCAACAATAATTCTGGCTCCCACAGACTGGCCGCCTTATGTGCTCATGTGGTACACAGAATAGCCCTGTCAGTTTAAGAAATTGCTCTTAACGACAATTCATTATGTGTATAAAAGACCCCTGTCCACAGAATCTCTTTCTTCCATTCAAACCTCACGATCATAGGCAAGACTAAAAAGCTGTCAAAGGACGTCAGGGACAATATTGTAGACCTGCACAAGGCTGGAATAGGCTAGAAGACCATCAGCAAGAATCTTGGTGAGAAGGAGAAAACTGTTGGAGCGATTATTCACAAATTGAATTAATACAAAATTATTATCAATGTCATAGAAAAACACATATGTGAGAGTCAAGAAGGCGTTGCACACCCCAATAATGGTAATTGAAAAAATTAAAAAGTTCCCCACAGGGTTTTTTTAGCAGCAAAAAGAATAAATGTGTTTTTTTTAAAAAACAAGTTCTTTTATTACAAAAGGTTAAACATTTTCTTATACAAAAAGTTAAAATTTGAGCTCTGGTTTTTGTACATACAGTGAGATTACTGAAGTTGATGGAAACAATATACATCAAAAAGTGGTACATTTGTGATTTATATTTATTACATGAGATGTATGAAAATACCCCAATGCATTTCGACCCCTATAATTATGGTCTTCTTCAGGAGGTTTATTCTTTTCTAAAAATACATCAAAAAGAAATTTTCGACATATTTGTGTTACAACATTTCCTATCAAAATGACATATTCTACATTTTTTCATAAAAATTGTACATGGCTTTATATTTAAATGGTATATTTACCCTTCAACAAAGAGGAACCTCACATCACCAGAGACTTGTAAAATAATTATATTCAGACGATCCAGGACCTTCATATGTCTCCTCCCCTCACCCACAGGGCCAGATCCCAGGCTGCAGGGCTTGCAGGTGGTCAGATATTAAAGACCACTGAGTGGGGGCGAGTATGAGTGGGAGTACCTGCAATTTGTAATTAATAAACAAATTCATTCAAGCATGGATGGGTAGGGGTTGAGCGATATTCATGAGGAGTTCTCAATAAGAGAACTCACTAGATCTAATAATTTGTGTTAATCTGAATAATCTCTAAGGGCAAAAGTTTATACACTAATAAATGTGATATCATGTGATAAGGGTGAGATATGTTCATTTAAATGATCGTAAATAATTATGGTGTATGAATGATCGAATGAGGAATGATGCGTGAGAAGCTAAGTGCCCATTCAAATACATGCGAGTCATGGTCATTAATGATGTCATGAAATAGTAATAAAGTGATTTAGATTACTTAGGGTAAATATACCATTTGAATATAAAGCCATGTACAATTTTCATGGAAAAATATAGACTATGTCATTTATGATAGTAAATAATGTAACACAAATATGTTGAAAATTTCTTTTTGATGTATTTTTAGAAAAGAATAACCCCCTGAATAAGACCATAATTATAGGGGTCGAAATGCATTGGAGTATTTTCATACATCTCATGGTATAAATATGAATCACAAATGTACCACTTTTTGATGTATATTGTTTCCATCAACTTCAGTTATCTCACTGTATGTACAAAAACCAGAGCTCAAATTTTAACTTTTTGTATGAGAAAATGTATAACCTTTTGTAATAAAAGAACTTGTTTTTTACAAATTATTATCAATCACCCTCAGTCTGGGGCTCCATGAAAGATTTTGCCTCATAGGGTAAGGATGATCATGAGAAAAGTGAGGGATCAGCCCAGAACTACACGGGAGGAGATTGTGAATGATGTCAAGGCAGTTGGGACCACAGTCACCAAATAAACCAATGGTAACACAATATGCCACCATGGATTTAAACCCTGCAGCGCCTACAAGGTCCCCCTCCTCAAGAAGGCACATGTACAAGCCCGTCTGAAGTTTGCCAATGAACATTTAAATGATTCAGAGAAGGGCTGGGAGAAAGTGTTGTGGTCAGATGAGACCAAAATGTAGCTATTTGGCATTATTTAGACTCGCCGTCTTTGGAGGAATAAAAATTCTGACTGATCCTAAGAACACCATCTCTACAGTCAAGCACAGAGGTGGAAACATTATGCTTTGGGGCTTTCTCTGCTAAAGGTATAGGTCGACTTTGCCGCATTGAGGGGGCAATGAACAGCCATGTATTGTAAAATCTTGCATAAGAACTTTCTTCTCTCAGCCAGAACAGTGAAGATGGGTCGTGGACGGGTTCTCCAGCATGACAATGACCCAAAACCTACTGACAAGACAGCAAAGGAGTGGCTCAGGAAGAAGCACATTAAGGTGATAGAGTGGCCAACCAGTCTCCAGACCTTAATCCTATAGAAAATTTATAGAGGGAGCTGAAACTTTGAGTTGCCAAGTGACAGCCAAGAAACCTTAAGGATTTAGAGAAGATCTGTAAAGAAGAGTGGACCAAAATCCCTCCTGAGATGTGTGCAAACCTGGTAACCAACTACAAGAAATGCCTTACCTCTGTGCTTGCCAACAAGGGTTTCTCCACCAAGTACTAAGTCATGTTTTGCTTGGGTGTCATATACTTATTTTACTCACTGAACTGCAACTCAATTTATAACATTTGTATGTGTTTTTTCTGTATTTTTGATTGATATTCTGTCTTTATCATTTAAAATACACCTATGACAAGAATTATAAACCCTTCATTTCTTTATAAGTGGGAAAACTTACAAAATCTGCAGGGGATCAAATAATTATTTTCCCCACTGTACAAATGAGGCGGGTGTCATGATTGAGGTTGTTACATAAGCCGTATTTTTGTTAGTGTGTTGGCACTTTCTTCTGAAAGGGCATTAACTCTCCTGGCGGTATTCCCGAGTTTGGCTCGGGGTAAGATTTCAGTACCTAAAGCGATAACCCCGAGCCAGACTCGGTATCGCATCACAGGATACAGGGGAGAATACAGGGGAAGTTACTTACCTTGTCCCCTGGATCCTGCGATGTGTCCCTGCTGTGTGAGCGAGCCGTCATCCCGCTCGATCCACACTGCCGAGTGCCGCCGAGCTCCGCTCCCTGCGACGTTGCGGCGCACAGGGGCGGAGTTTGGCGCCAAATTCAAAAACTGAAACACACAATACACATACAGTACACTATAATCTTACAGATTACAGTACTGTATCAAATAATAACACACCCCCATTGTCCCTAGTGGTCTGTCCAGTGCCCTGCATGCCCTTTTATATAATAAAAACTGTTCTTTCTGCCTGGAAACTGGACATTGTCCATAGCAACCAAAAAGTGTCCCTTTACATCAAAAGTGGTTTTAGACCAGCTAGAAAACAGCAATAATAAATTAGAATCACTTGCAGAATTGAGCGATAGTGATTTGTGGGGAAATTCGTCATCGAACACTGAAAAACACTTTTATTATTATTATATTATTATTTGTTATAATTATTTTATATTTCTTTATTATATTATAATTTATAATTTAGTTTTTTGAACTTTATCATACCCGGGATGTCTACTAGACTCTGGTTTGGACAGATTTAAGTGAGTTATTCCTAAGAATTACAGGCCTACAATATAAAACGCCAAATTTCCATGCAGAATAATGGTACCGCTTTCAGCACCTAAAAATCTGACAGAATCATACCGCCAGGGAGGTTAAAGGAATATATGTTAAAACTGAACTCCAGGCAAACAAAAAATGCTCCTTGCAGTGGGCTGCCCCAACCACTTCTGCAAGGGTTAAATGCTCATTTAGGTCTAGGGGCCACTCTCCCAGGCTCCTTCCATGCTGTATGTCCAGACCCTACAGACTCTTCTTCCCGGGAGTTGCATGTGTTCTGATGTCCTCAAGACCAACGCAGAGCCTACAGCCATGCATTAAATGTGAGGACGCCAAAGGACAGTCCACTACTATGCATATGGGAGTAAATGAGTGCTCCGGCTGCCAAGTGAGCAGAGGATTAGGTAGGTAAAACTGCTGTTCTTGGTCCCTTAGACATAAACGAGCATTTAAGTCTTGCAGTATGGGGGCAGCCTCACTACCAGGGGAGATTTTTCCTACCCCAGATATAGGCATTAATTATATTAGATTTCAACCTGCTGAATATTACCAGGGTTTTAAAATTGTGCTTACAAGCAGAAATATATTGAGATATTGAAAGAGGTTTCTCTAAAACAATCATTTAAAAGCTCAATTAGAGGAGATCATCTTCTAGATCTGGTACTGAGAAATGGGGATTGATTGTCAGACGTGGGAGAAAATTTGGGCTGGATTTCAAATAAATTAATTAAAAGGTTGGAGTAAAAATGGCAAGGATCAGTAATGGGTGGGAACAAATATCTTGGAGGCAATTAGATAATATGTTAGACCGGTTACTAAGAGTAAATGATAGAGAAAACCATGGTATGGTTCACTACAGGGGTAAGTAGGATAATAAGGGGAAAAACATAAAAAAAATCAGCATGTAGGAGCTACAAAAAAACAGAGAAATAGTAGGAAATTACTAAATCCATTATGAAAGGAGATACAACCTTTTTAGGTAAATAAAAGACCAGAAGAAAAAAAATGATGAGATCAAAAAAATGAAAACTGGGTACAATAAGTAAGGTGAGGGAGACCAGAATGTAGCAAACTCTTAAAAACAATTCCTGCCCAGTCTCAGAAGTGAATTGCACTGATAAAACTAATTGAGGATTATATTGGTTCTAGCAGTGAAGTTTTATTTTCAAAGGCAGAGGCAGCAGATGAACTGACTTTCTTAAAGAAGTATTAAACCCACAACCAAAAATGCATTAAAAACGCTTTTTAACCGCGTTACTCGCAATCCAAGGTATTACTGTATATTGCAGATTACCAATCATTAGATGTGGTGGCTTCATCAGTGTTCTTTTATTTGGCTCCCCCCCCCCCCCTTTTTTTTTACCTGGTGACCTGGCCTGTAACAAACCTCCTGTATTACACAATGCAATACACAATGCTTGATGAATCAGAACAAGAGGCACAGCAGTCAGCAGTATTGTCAGTCTGGGGGAGGGTAGTGTTAAATGTGTTAGCAGATTTAGATACACTAACAAATTTAAGCCAAACTCCAGCTCACACTTTATAATCAGTTACAGCAAATGCCTCGTACGCACGACTGTTTTTCCGATGGGAAAACTGCTATGAGAGCTTTTCGTCGGGAATCCCGGCCGTGTGTATGCTCTATCGCAGTTTTTCTGACGGGAAAACTGCCAGACAAAAAAAATAGGATTTTTATAACAGCTTACCTGTAAAATCCTTTTCTTGGAGTACATCACGGGACACAGAGCGGCATAGTCATTACTATGTGGGTTATATAGATTACCTTCAGGTGCTGGCACTGGCAACTTCCAAACCGGAAGTACCCTCCCCTATATAAGCCCCTCCCATCCGGGAGCACCTCAGTTTTGTAGCAAAGCAATAAGTGTCCCCAAAAGAGGGGTGGGAGCTCTGTGTCCCGTGATGTACTCCAAGAAAAGGATTTTACAGGTAAGCTGTTATAAAAATCCTATTTTCTTTCTCGTACATCACGGGACACAGAGCGGCATAGTCATTACTATGTGGGACGTCCCAAAGCAATGCCCAAATGAGGGGGGGGATACACCATACATAAGCTGGGCGCTATCAGACATGAGGATCTTTTGCGGCCTGCAACACACTGCGCCCAAAGGCGACATCCTCCTGACTTCTAACGTCCACCTGGTAGAACCTAGTAAACGTGTGTACTGAAGACCATGTTGCGGCCTTACAGATTTGAGCCAGGGAGGCCTGGTGATGCACTGCCCATGAAGTTCCGACTGCTCTCGTGGAGTGCGCCCTAACTTTGAACGGAGGCGGTCTCCTTCTCAAGCCATAGGCTTGCATTATGACCTGTCGAATCCACTTGGCTAAAGTAGATTTTGACGCTGCCTGACCCTTTCTGGGGCCTTCCGGCAGAATAAACAAAGTATCCGTTCTGCGAATCTGAGCAGTGGCTTTTAGATAAGCTTTAACTGCTCTTACTACATCCAAAGAATGTAATAACTTTTCCTCTACCGAACTAGGTTTGGGGAAAAAAGAAGGAAGAACCACATCTTGGTTCAAATGAAACCTCGATACCACCTTAGGAAGAAAAGCTGGATGAGGACGTAACACTACTCTGTCCTTATGGATAACCAGATATGGCTCTTTACAGGACATAGCGGCCAATTCCGACACTCTTTTAGCCGAACAAATGGCTACTAGAAAAATCAATTTCCTGGTGAGAAGAACCAAGGAAATGTGCTGTAATGGTTCAAATGGTTGTTTCTGTAGAACCGACAGAACCAGGTTTAAGTCCCATGGACATATGGGAATATTAACCGGAGGGCTAATACGCATCACTCCTTGTATAAAAGCTTTGACTAGTGAATGCGAAGCCTAGGGCCTTTGAAAAAATATTGACAAGGCCGAAATCTGACCCTTGATAGTACTCAAGGCAAGCTTCCTATCTACAGCGCACTGTAGGAAGTCCAGAATCCTACCATAGTAAATCTGCCTGGATACCGGCTTCCTGGCATTGATCATGGTAGATACCACAGGATTAGAGAGACCTCTCTTTTTTAGCATGTGGGCTTCAATAGCCAGGCCGTCAAACCTAGGGCTAGTAAGGAAGGATGGTATATCGGTCCTTGCGAAAGCAGGTCCGGACGATGTGGGAGGGTCCAAGGACTCCCCACAGACATTTTACAATCTCCGCGTACCATGCTCTTCGGGGCCACGCTGGAGCCACCAGAATCACTGGTTTCTTTTCTACCCTGATTCTGCGGAGTAATCGAGGTAACAATTGTGGCGGTGGGAATGCATATATCAGCTTGAACTGATCCCAAGGGAACACTAGAGCATCCGAGCCGCAAGCTAGGGGATCCCTTGTCCGAGAGACAAATCTGTCCACCTTTGCGTTGAATCTGGATGCTAGCAGATCTACATCCGGTGCTCCCCACCGCTGACATATTGTCCGGAAAACCTCGGGGTGAAGGGACCATTCCCCTGGGCATAATTGTTGGCGACTTAGAAAGTCCGCCTTCCAATTCTCCACTCCTGGAATGAATACCGCGGATATGGCTGGGACATATCTTTCTGCCCATTTCAGGATGCAATTCACTTCCCTCTGGGCTGCACGACTCCTGGTGCCACCCTGATGATTGATATATGCCACTGCCGTGGCATTGTCTGATTGAATTCTGACAGGGGACCCTTGGAGTCTGGATGTCCATGCTACTAGGGCATACCGGGCTGCTCGTATCTCTAAGAGATTGATGGGCAGGGCCTTCTCTGCATCCGACCATCTGCCCTGGAGAGACCATTGCTCCAGTACTGCCCCCCAGCCTATAAGGCTGGCATCTGTAGTGACCACCTTCCAAGAAATCGGACTGAAGGATTTCCCTTTTTCCAGATTCTGGGGAACCACCAACGGAGGCTCTTGCAAACGGAAGGAGACAAGGACATTGGTAAGTCTAGGGCCTGAACTTTTTTGTTCCAGGCTGACAGTATGGCCCTTTGCAAATTCCTTGAATGGAATTGACCGTAGGGTACTGCTTCGAATGATGCCACCATTTTTCCAAGCAGCCTCATGCACAGGAGTATGGACGGCTGCCTTTTTGTACCCACTAGGTGGATCAAATCTCTCAAAGACGACACCTTTTCTTGAGGCAAGAAATTTTTTCTCTTGTCTGAATCCAGCCTTAGCCCCAAGTATTCCAGACTTTTGACTGGTTTTAGGGCTGACTTGTCTCGGTTGATAATCCAACCGTGAGATTCTAGATACTTGATTGTCTCTTGAACAACCACTTCTAGTTTTTCCACTGAGTGGTCTATCAGCAACAAGTCGTCTAGATATGCCATTATCGTTACACCTCGTGTTCTTAGATTGGCCAATAGTGGGGCCAGAATTTTTGTGAACACTCGTGGTGCTGTGGCCAGACCGAAGGGTAAGGCTTTGAACTGAAAATGGCGCCCTTCTACTGCAAAGCGTAGAAATTTTTGGTGGACTGGAAAGATGGGAATGTGCAAATAAGCATCTTTGATGTCGATCAAGGCTAACCATTCCTCCCCTTGTAGGGCAGTGGCCACCGATCAGATTGACTCCATCCGGAAAGTCCTGATATGTAGGAATTTGTTTAGCCCTTTTAGATTTAATATGGGCCTCACGTCCCCGTTTGGCTTCGGGACCGTAAAGAGGTTTGAGTAAAACCCGAACCCCCATTCTTCCAGGGGAACCTCCATAATTACTCCTTGGAGCAATAGTTGTTCTAGTGCCAACAGGAGGGATCCTCTCTTCCGGGGATCCCTTGGCACGTTTGACCTCATAAAATGGGAAGGAGGAGAGTCTTTTAACTCCAATTTGTATCCCAGACTTACTGTGGAGAGCACCCATCTGTCTCTGACCGTGTCCCGCCAGATCTCTGCGAACAACTGGAGTCTTCCCCCCACCCGATTGAGTGGGGGCAACCCTTCATGAATTTGACTTGGGGGGAGGTTTTGTACCTCTCCTGACCCAGGGTTTCTTGTTACCCTGCGATTGTCCCTGATTTTTACCCCCGGGATTTGACCGAGGAGGCCGTCGGAACTGCTTCACAGCCGATGTCCCAGGGACTGGAGAGGCAGGCCTCTTAAAAGAGGGACCTCTAACTCTGTTTTTAACCGGCAAGAGTGTACTTTTACCGCTGTAAATTTTCTGGATATATTTGTCCAGGTCTTCCCCGAATAAGCGTTCACCATGAAATGGGAAGCTAACCAGCAATTTTTTACAGGGAGCTTCAGCAGACCAGTTCTTGAGCCATAGAAGCCTACGCATATGTACTACAGACAGCGTAAGGCGGGAGGCCTGATGGATTGAATCCTTGATGGCGTCAACCGCAAAGCATAAGGCTCTAGGTAGATCAGCTAGGGCAAGGGCCTGCTGATCTGGCAAGTCCCTTAAGACCTGTTTTAACTGATCCTTCACTGCTTGGCAGACCCCAATAGCTGCTACTGCTGGTTGTGTCACCAAGCTTGCTGTAGAAAAAGCAGATTTTAATAAGGACTCCAATTTTTTATCTATTGGGTCCTTGAACATTTGAACATTATCTACTGGACATGTCAGTGATTTATTCACACAAGAGATGGCTGCGTCCACTGTAGGCACCCTCCATTTTCTGATGAACTTATCCTCCATGGGATAGACCACCGGAAATCTCTTGGGGGGAGTAAATATTTTATCAGGATGTTCCCAATCCTGGTAAATGAGTCCTTCCAGTAAAGGATGGATTGGAAAGGAACAAACAGTCTGGGGAGCTTTTAGCGACCCCAACGAGGAGACAGAAGTGGTTGATGGCTCCGCAAGGGGCATTTTAAATGCTGATCGGACCATATCAGTCAGGGACTGAACCCATGATCTTTCAGCATGTGATGCTGAAAATGGCTCTTCCACTGTTGATTCCTCTACAACAGAATCAACCTCATCCTGATCCCCTTCAGATAGGTCGATCCCTGTATGGGACTGTTGCTCCGCTAACAGGCACTCTGAGGGAGGAGACGGAGATCGGGCGCACTTTCCCTCTGACAGGGAAGCAGCGATCAATGTTGTCAATCTCTCTTCCAGTCCTCCCAGAGCTGAGGAAAAAACCTCCTCTGTTACATACACAGGAGCAGGTGAACTGAGGACAGCCACAGTACCAGGTACTCCTGAGGATTCTCTACGGGCACCAACCTCTGATTTTTCAGGGGAGATTGGTGCAGCCAAAGCATGCCCAAGATCCTCAGAGCCCGATGGAGACCCCCTTTGCTTCCTGGGAGTCTTAGTCCCGGAGACTTTGGACGGCATATTCCTAAGCCCAAAGCTGAGGTATTCCAGCTGTAATACACCACTTACTGACAATAGTCTAGCACAATTGCTGCTATATAAACAGTTGGTGTCTACTAATGTGCCTTTCTATGGGGATGCCTGCATCAACCGCCTGCTGTATGCCTTTTTTAAATGTTGCCAGCTCTGTCTCTGCACTCCATAGCCAGCTCACAACACATAATTGTGCCTTTTAACATGCTGGGATGCCCGCACATGCGCAGAAGCGCTGCGGCGCGCACAGAGCGTCATCCACCAAGCTCCGCCCCCTTTTCCAGCTCACCTCTATTTATAGAGGCGCGTGCACGCGCACACGCGCAGGCACGTGCGCCTTCGGCGCTCTTTTTGAAAAAAGAAACTAGGGACAGGAGACAAGGCCCTGTTTGCCGCAGGCCGGGGGATGGACGAGCATTGCAACATGGCAGAGGAAGCAGTTTCCCACAAGAGAACTCACCATCTGCCTGGACTTGACACAGAAGAAAAGAAAAAGTCCACATGACAAAAAAACGTTCCACAGCGGCCTCTAGTGGATTAACACAGGTACCGCGGATTGTCCATTTTTTTTTTTTTTTTTCTTGACCACTATTAAAATTATTACATTTTTTAGTAGTTACAGGCATGCACAGATATTTAGCGGGAATACCGTTAGGTAACAGGCAGAAAGACATATTAGGCTTGGGGGTCCCCCCAATAGAACCAAGTTCCTGAGGGGCCCCCACTTACCTTTTCCCCGCCGCAGGACTCTGTTTGGTCCACAGAAGCCCAAACTTCACCTCTCACGGCAGGCATTGTAATTAAACCTTCAGGGACCGGGTTCCCAAGGATTCCACTCCCCTGGACCTGTATAGCACCCTGCACAGAAAACATCTTGGTCGTGGGTATGACCAGAGCTCTGGATCCCAGGGTCCAGCCCTCCTAAGAGAGGCATTACAGGCAAAACCTTGCTCTTCTCTGCAAGGCCCGGGTACCGACCGTTTAGCTATGAAGCTTTTTTGGTCGGATCCGGAATAGCTTGCTGAGGCCCAAAAGAACCTGTACACAAGCCCAGATGAAAAAAACATGTTAACCTTTGGCCAACACCTTAGACACTGGCAAAAAACTGAGGTGCTCCCGGATGGGAGGGGCTTATATAGGAGAGGGTACTTCCGGTTTGGAAGTTGCCAGTGCCAGCACCTGAAGGTAATCTATATAACCCACATAGTAATGACTATGCCGCTCTGTGTCCCGTGATGTACGAGAAAGAAAGAGAGCAGGATCTCTTTTTTCTCGTCAGGAAAAAATCCTGGTGGGAAAACTGTTCGCCTGTATGGTTTTCCGACTGGCAAAAAAGCGCGCATGCTCAGAATCAAGTATGAGACGGGAGCGCTCTTTCTGGTAAACCTAGCGTTCGTAATGGAGATAGCACATTCGTCACGCTGTAATGGACTGAAAAGCACGAATCGTCTCTCACCAAACTTTTACTAACACGAGTATCAGCAAAAGCAGCCCAAAGGGTGGCGCTGTTGGAATGGAACTTCCAATTTATTGCGCCGTCGTACGTATTGTACGTCACCGCGCTTTGGACGGACGGACTTTTGTCTGAGCGTGTGTATGCAAGGCAAGCTCAGAGGAATTCTGTAGGGAAAACCGTTGGTTTATTTTCCGACGGAAAAACAGGTCGTGTGTACTAGACAAAACTGTTTTTTACTTTTGCGAAGGTTTTGCATGATTAAATAAAAGCTGATCATTTTATACACCCCTGCCAGTGTTAATGGTTTGTCTCATCTGTGTAAACTGATATATTCTGCTGGGGAGCTTGTGCTTTTGAAAAAACAACAGACTTACTTTGCTGGATCACCAGATAAAAGCAGAAGAAAAAAAAGCCTAAAAAGGAAAATTAATGCAGCCATCACATCTAACAATTTGTAACCTGCAATATAATAAATGTTTGCTTCAGAGTTTAATACTGTTTTATAGCTTAAAGCAGAGTTCCAGCCACATTTTTTATTTTTTTTTATTGATCCGAGCATAATAATTATCAAATTAAAAAACGATTATATAATTTTAATAATGAATGTTGCTAAAATAAAAATGTTATACTTTTTCTCTCCTGTTGTGGCCATTGCCATCATGATTGTGGGCATGTGAAGCCCAATCGATAACTCTTCCTGGATAAGCTTGAGAGGTGCTTGCTGGGTAACCAGCATGCACCTCTCAATCTCACGCATGCGCGATTCACCGGCGGCTGTAGCGCTGATTGTTTCTAAAGTTGCCATAACAACGGGCGACGACGGAGGAAGGTCCCGCCCCGTTGTTATTGCAACATAGATAAACACATCTCGGCGCTGTGATCCGCGCTGTCCGGAAATAACGCGATATTTGATCACAGTATTGCCCACAGACTCCTGGGAAATGATGACACATCATTTCCCAGGAGCACAGGCGAGAGAGGAAGTGACGAGGAGCTCCGCGGACCAGGAAGTTATATAATAGTTTTTGGACCATTAACTGATCTTTTTAATCAGTCTTCCCCTTGACTGGCAGACAGCTGATATTGTAAATATCCATAAGAAGGGTAGCGAGGAAGAAGCTAGCAAGTACAAGTCAGTAAGTTTATAATCTGTAGTAGAAAAACTAATGAGATCTCTCCTAAAGAGATAAATCAATGATCATTTAAAAAATACACAACTTTTTGGACCCAGTGCAGCATGGCTTTACTGAGGGCAGATCATGTTAGGCTACTCTGACTGGAATTTCGACTATATTACAAATATTTTGGACCAAGTATTTGATACGGTTCCACAAAACGATCTCATAGTAAAGTTGTATAAGCTAGGACTTAAATGGGCATCCTATGCATTAAGGTGAAAAAACTTCTGGCGGTGACCAGCCCACTAGCCCCCCCCCCCCCCCCCCCGTTTTACTCACCTGAGCCCTTCAATCCCTCGGCGGAGACGGGCTGTGCCTCTCTGCCTGGGGTTCACTGCTCTTTATTGGATTAACTGATAGCAGCGCAGCCATTGACTCCCGAGGCTGTCAATCATATCCGGGGGCGGGGCAGATTCCGGCATTCTGTGTCAATAGACGCAAATGCTGAACTCAGTAGCACAACCGCAAGGTAACCACCCAGGAGAGAGCTTCTCCCAGGGTGTTTACCGATGTGGGGAGGAGCCACGAGAGCCACCGGGGGATCCCAGAAGACATGGTTGGGGCCACTCTGTGCAAAACGAACTGCACAGTTGAGGTAAGTATGACATGTTTGTTATTTAAAAAAACAACAAGGGTTTACAAGCCCTTTAATGTGTTCAGTCTGGAGGAAAGAAGGGTAATGCCCCGTACAAACAGGCCGAATGTTGGGAGACAACGGCCGGTTCAAGAAAAACGGCCGACTTGTGTGTATGCCGGTCTGTCTGACAGAAGCTGAAAAACCAGCAGCCGGCCGACTCCCGATCAGCGATCTCAGCCAATGGCCGTCGCGCTGTCAGAACACAACAGCTCAGCAGGGGAGATTGCTGAACTAACCTTGCATTGTTAACACAGCGGCTCCGACCGGAGCTTTCTGTTTTTTTGGTGCAAACCAAAAAAACTGTTAAGCCCTGTACACACGATCGGATTTCCTATGGTTTTTAAACCAATGGATTTCTCCATCGGAAAACCGATGAAGCTGACTTCCATCAGTCTTGCCTACACACCATCAGTCAAAAAACCGACCATTCCAAACGCGGTGACGTAAAACACTCCGATGAGCCGCGAAAAATGAAGTTCAATGCTACTGAGCATGCGTCGACTTGATTCTGAGCATGCGTGGGTTTTTTAACCGATGGAGTTCCCCACAGACGATCGGAATTTGCTATCGTTTTTTTTATCCATTGGAAAAAAATTAAAACATGTTCTATTTTCTGACATCGATGGAAAAAAGACCAATGGGGCCCATACACGATCGGTTTGCGCGGCTTTAGTGTGTACCTGGCTTAAGGGGAACGTGACTGAAACCTTTAAATACAATTAAGGTGTGAATAAGTTCCAGGAAGCAATATTTTAGTTTGAAGCTAGGACCAAGAAAATGGAGACGTGACAGACTAGCAATAGGATAGTTGAAAGTTAATCTTAGAAATTATTAGTATCATTTCATCAAAAGAGTAGTTGATGCTTGGAAATACTTACAGCAGAGGTAGTCACTGAATTTAAATATGCTTGGAATATATTAAGACAAAAAACTTGAAAAACAAAAAAACAGAAAAGCAAATAAAAAAAATAAAAAAGGGGCAGACTCAGCTTGGTCTTTTTGTGCCATCACTCTTCTATGTTTCTAAATCTTCCCACCTTTCAGCACATTTTTACATTCTCTATACCATTAAACAAACATGCATTGCAACAGAGGACTAAAATTCCCCATACTGACCCATAGCAGGTGGGCGGAACTCAAGCAGAGAGCGCTCATCATTGAGGGTCAAAAGAAGATATAGGAACTGCTGGGTGGTTAACCCTACTGCATCTACCAAAAACTGATATGTAAATGGAGGTTTCTTTTTTGGCTCTTGTCGCCTCACTATCAAAATAGAGGATCTCAGTGGCCACCAAGAAACCCCCTATATGACTCTCTTGCTCAAATAAATAGGCCATGTGTAATCAATTCATTACAATGATTAGAACTAGTTACAAAAGTACCGGTAAGCCAAGCCATGCTCATAAGTCATTCTGTAAACAGTGATGATAATTAAACCAGTATACCTGCTTGGAGGTTTCCATGCTGCTCTTCAGAAGCTGAATCTCCTGTTTACTGCTCTCTAGTGCCCCCTGTAATCCATCCATTTGTTGTATTTGCTCCTGTGCCTAGATATAAAAATACCCTGCCTTATTAACAAGACCTTTTCCAGATCATTCTTTAAACTGTAATCACATTGTTAAATGAAATGACATTTACGTCTTTAACAAGGAGATTCCCTGCTTGACACTTTTGCTAAATGAATGTAAAAAAGACAACTATTTCATGTACAGGTCTCTGGAATATTATTATTTTTTTACAAATGAATTAAGGTCTCCTTTATTCCCCCTTGGAGATATTTAATCTGGAAATGTAACATTCTGTATTGCGCTTCATTAGGTTTTATTAAGATTAATTTTCCAGTCTGCTTACTTAACTTGCTCATATTCTGATCTGTTTGCAGACTACAGTGCTGTAAGTCAAGAGCAAGCAAAAAGGGTAAGTAAAAAAATAAAAATAAATCGAAAACTTAAATTGGTATTTTATCTTCCAAGCATATTTATACATAGTTTCACAGGATGGATTGACATCTGTACATCCCTTATTGTAAAATGCCTGTCTTTGGGCTTTCCTGATGTAGCACCCACTTAGGTAAGTGCTAGAGAGGAGGGTATCAGGTAAATTTAGGTGTTCTCTGCCTACCAGGGAGCAGTGATCTATTGATAGGGTCTGCTCATTGTGCTCAGGTGCTGCTCTCGTTGTCTGCCTGTTTCACACTGGTCCAATTGGATGAGGCATACTGGACAGTGGGAGGAAACCTAACAAATGGGAGCAAAGGGATAGTTACAGCCCTGGCTATTGGCAGAAGCAGATGTCCCTGGGTGACTGTATATATGCCTGGTGCACATGTGCCTGGCGTCTTTGGCTGGAGAGCGGGGCCCCGGAGGGAGGGGGCTGCTGCCCTTCCTCTGTACAGGCTGCCATGTGACCTCAAGTGGTCGACCTGAGCACCAAAAATGAAGAAGCTGCAACCCAGATGTCCTGCAGAGCTGACTAGGAGGGAGACGCATCTAGAAGGATCTGTTTCTGGCTACAGTGGGTACAGACCGACGTCTAAGGGCCTGTTCTGTGAGGGCCATCCCTTCAGGCTAGAGAAGTCTGTGGATGGGTGTCACCTAAAGAGGATACTAATTAGTGTCCTGAAGAAAATTGGTACATTGAGTCTGCTGCTAGAGTAAGCAAAGGACTTATCTTCCCACGCAGCCATAGTGCGTTCTAGCAGTGACTCTGCTATCCGGATCAATTTATTGGGGTCAAGTGAGAGTTGCCCTCATCTGTGCATAGTTCAAATTGGAGTATCCCACTAATCCCTTCTCCTATCCAAGTTCTACCAATAAATATAAAAAACCCAACTGGGTGTAGTGTGGAAATATCCAAGTGTCTGGCTGCAGGAAAATCAGAGCGAGACCCAGGGACAACTATACTCAGAAACCCCTACGGGGGCAGTGCTACATTGGGGATGAAAAACAGAATATAACGAGGGGGCCAAATTATCCAAAAAACTGCTAAATACACCTCTAACGCAAAGGTCCTGTAATTTTATATGAAACATTTTCATTCCAGATTTTTATTTTTATTTTTAAACTGGAAATCACCCTGACTTTTTTGTGTCTTTGAATCATCTGATCTGAATGCCAGTGTGGGAATTACAAAAACGGTAGGCTGAAAACACTGTTGTCAGGAAAACCCCTGTGGAAATATGGAGGCCGGCACTGTCCTCATTTTTTCTAAAAATACTACTTCCCTGGCTCTCATGTTGATTCAATAACTTAGCAATTTCAGAGTCACTGATCAGGAATAAGTATCCAGTTGAGCAGCCCTAACTTTCCTGATAAGCATGTTTATTACAGGTCTGTGACAGGTAAGAAACTAGCCAGGGGTACTTCACTACTGAGTATAGCTTAATGAGAAGTATAAAACATCAATTTAACCAACCATAATAGAATGGATAGCTATAAATAGAACTGCCTTACCATAAAAAATAAATAAAAAAAAGAGCAGGAAAATTGTCAATACAAATCAGAGGCTCATGGTGTTGCTCCCATGATGCACCTGTCGAGAACCTGTCTTACCTCTCCTGTCATTTCTCACTAAATTCACTTTCCTCTTCTGCAATACGCCATAAAATTGACTCCAAATATATCTATTCTAGTTATTACCTTTTTATATATTGTGTTAAGTAAAATATGCTAGGTAATCACCCGCTACATGTAAATGTTGAGCTATCACATACCAGAAGTTTATTGTATTAATATATTACACACTGCTGTGTAACTGTCTATTGTTACAGCACTATGTACTGTACAGCTTTTATATGCCTTGTTACTACATGTTTTCTAAATAAAGGTCAGATAGGGAACTTACCAAAATGGCAACATAGTTTAAAACCTATTATTAAAATGTGGAACTCATAAGACCACTAGAGTCTAAAAATGAGAATACAGCTTTAGTGTGTTCACATTTTCGCACTGACTAGGATTTACAGTACATTTTGACATGTTACAGCCTTATTCCAAAAAAATTATTAGATTTATTATTTTACTCAAAATTCTACAAACAATATCCATAATGACAACGTGAAAGAAGTTTGTTTGAAATCTTTGCAAATTTATTAAAAATAAATAACAAAGAAAAAAATTACATGTACATAAGTTCTCACGGATTTTGCCATGACACTCAAAATTGAGCTCAGGTGCATCCTGTTTCCACTGATCATCCTTGAGATGTTTCTACAACTTGATTGAAGTCCACCTGTGGTAAATTCAGTTGATTGGACATGATTTGGAAAGGCACACACCTGTCTATATAGGGTCCCACAGTTAACAATGCATGTCAGAGCACAAACCAAGCCATGAAGTTCAAGGAATTGTCTGTAGACCTCCAAAACAGAATTTTATTGAGGCACAGATCTGGGGAAGTTTCTCCTCTCTCCACAGAGAAACGCTGGAGCTCAGAGTGACCTCCCTGACTAAGGCCCTTCTCCCCCAATCACTTAGTTTGGCCGGGCGACCCGCTCTAGGAAGAGTCCTAGTGGTTGCAAAGTTCTTCCATTTATGAATGATGGAGGCCACTGTGTGCACAGTGGCCTCCATCATTCATAAATGGAAGAACTTTGCAACCACTAGGACTCTTCCTAGAGCGGGTCGCCCGGCCAAACTAAGTGATTGGGGGAGAAGGGCCTTAGTCAGGGAGGTCACTCTGAGCTCCAGCGTTTCTCTGTGGAGAGAGGAGAAACTTCCAGAAGAACAACCATCTCTGCCGCACTCCACCAATCAGGCCTGTATGGTAGAGTGGCCAGATGGAAGCCACTCCCCAGTAAAAGGCACATGACAGCCCACCTGGAGTTTGCTAAAAAGGCACCTGAAGGACTTTCAAACCCTGAGAAACAAAATTCTCTGGTCTGATGAAACTAAGATTGAACTCTTTGGCCTGAATGGCAAGCGTCATGTCTGGAGTAAATCTGGCACTGCTCATCACCTGGCCAATACCATCCCTACAGTGAAGCATGGTGGTGGAGCATCATGCTGTGGGGATGTTTTTCAGTGACAGGAACTGGGAGACTAGGGAGGAGGGATGCCGCTCTAGGAAGGGTGTCTGGATATGTAGCTCTCCTCCAAATGGGAACAGCAGGTACAGGCTAAGCTTAGGCAATTGGATGAAGAGAAAATTCTGGACAACCGCACTCAAAATCAATGCCTTTATTAAAAAATAGATAATAATCCAAAAAATACAAGGCAAAGCAAACAGCTATGAATAAGCACTTTTGAAAGTGTGAAACGCGTCAGCTCCTGTATTACGCTGTTTGCTGTGGCTTGTATTTTTTGGATTATTACCTCTTTTTTAATAAAGGCATTCATTTTAAGTGCGGCTGTCCAGAATTTTCTCTTCATCGAACTGGGAGACTTGTCAGGATCGAGGGGAAGATGAATGCAGCAATGTACAGAGACATCCTTGATGAAAACCTGTTCCAGAGCGCTCTGGACCTCAGACTGGGGCAAAGGTTCATCTTCGAACAGGACAGACACCCTAGGCACACAGCCAAGATAACAAAAGAGTGGCTACGAGACAACTCTGTGAATATCCTTGAGTGGCCCAGCAAGAGCCCAGACTTCAACCTGATTGAACATCTCTGGAGAGATCTGAAAATGGCTGTGCACCGATGCTCCCCATCCAACCTGATGGAACTTGAGAGGTCCTGCAAAGAAGAATGGTAGAAACTGACCAAAAATAGGTGTGTCAAGCTTGTAACATCATACTCAGAAATACTTGAGGCTGTAATTAGTGCCAAAGGTGCTTCAACAAAGTATTAAGCAAAGGCTGTGAATACTTACTGTATGTACATATGATTTTTATTTTTTGTATTTTATTACATTTGCAAACATTTCAAACATTCTTCTTTCACATTGTCATTATGCGGTATTGTTTGTAGAATTTTGAGGAAAATAATGAATTTAATCAATTTTAGAATAAGGCTGTAACATAACAAAATGTGGAAAAAGTGAAGCACTATAAATACTTTCCTGATGCACTGTATAATAGTGATACAATATTGTGGGAAAAGCAGATGTGACTCAGATAGATAAGAGTGCCACTGTCACCTTTCTCTGTGTGTGCTCATTAACACGCTGATATGAATCCTCCAGCCCTTTCTTGGAGCGTTCCACATCCCCCAGAGCTTCCCGAGCCAAAGTCATCTGTTTGGTGACTTCTGCATTCTGACAAAGAAAACACAGACATCATTACCTTTTCCAAACAAACATCCACCTTTTATGTTAACATGTTTGGCAATAGTGCTAGCAGGAAAAATGTTCGGCTACAGTAGCATGTCAGATTAATAAGCCAGTGTAGGGAACAATAATAATTCTCAAAGTATATTAACATAGAATGGCCAATGAGGTGCCAGCCTAAAAGAGAAGTAGGGTCAAAGCTTTTTTTGGCCCTACTATTTACAGTATGTGGGTCACAGGGGTGCACTGTTGGCTGACGTCTCTCAGCTGATCCAGACTCTGAAGAGATCCTGATTTTAATGTCAGAATCTACCCAGATGCCTGACTGGCAGCTGGCTCAGACTCTCAGCCCCCTCCCACCCCCTCCACAACCCTGTGCTTCAGTAAATGCTGGAGGGGCAGAGCAGAGCGCCACTGACTGTCAGACACTGGCTCTCTGTCAGGAAAGGTTTCACCCGTTGGTGGCACTGCCAGTCCTGTGGATCGCAGTACTGGTGTCCACCAGCAGGTGTCTCCTAACAGTTAGGAGCTGTCATGAAAGGTTTCACCTGCTGGTGGCACTGTTAGATCCACCAGCAGACAACACCTCCTGCGATCAGGCGTCACCTGAGACTGATTACAGGTGTGTGTATAATTACCCGTCAAGCATTCACATGCTTGCCTTGGTATCTTTCTTGTGCCCTGATCCGTACCTGCTACCTGAGAACCTGATTTTGTAACCTGTGTACCTGATCCTGTTACCCTGTGCATCTGATCCTGTCCCTCCTGTTACCTTGCATCCCTGCCCTGCAGCCTGATCCCGTCCACCTTCTCCCTGTCCTGTCCTGTTCCTTGCCCCCATCTGCTGATCTCCTGTGAATGACCCTGGCCTGGCTACGTTTAAGATTCCCTTCTATTGTATATAGTTATAATGTTGTTTGTGGGTCACTGTCTGGTTGGTTGTTCACTGTTTGTATTGGAGGTGTTTATATATTGTTATCACTTATCTTTAAATAAACTGAATTATTCACTCATATACGTTTAGGTGTCCTCTGTCGCAGTTCACACAGTTCTGGTCATACCTGTTCATGACACTCTCTGCTCACTGAAGACTAAAGCCTAGTACACACGGCAGAGAATCTCATCAGGAAAAAACCCGTTGTTTTTCCTGACGAGATTCTTGACAAGAATCTTGTGCCGGCCGAGTGTACACACGTACGATTCAAAAGAACCGCCATTCTTTTGAATGGCACGAACGCGGTGACGTCATCGACTACAACGAGCATGCGCTCGTCACATTCAATGCCGTCGCCGCCATCTTGCTTCACCCTACCTATGCCTTGGAAGCTACCGCGCATGCGTCAAAGTCATTTCGAGCATGCGCGAATTTCCATGGAGGCGGGTAAGTATACACACGCTCGGGTTTCTCGTCGGGCAACAGGCCAACAAGAATCCCAACGATAAAATAGAGAGCAGGATCTCTATTTTTCTCGTCGAGATTCTGGGCAGATTTCCCGACGAGAAACCTGAAAGCCTCGTACACACGCACGGTTTTCTCGAAAACCGTGCGTGTGTACGAGGCTTAAAAACTGAGTGATCAGCAGTCTTTAATCGCTCAGTTATTGGTCTTAGAGGCGGCAGGGACAGTATGATTATTTTTTACCGTATATACTCTAGTATAAGCCGAGTTTTTCATCACATTATTTGTGCTGAAATGCCCCCCCTCGGCTTATACTCGAGTCACCTTTTTGCGCCTGATCTCCCGAACTTTGGGGACCCGGTACCAGCCAGCCGTAGGTCCCCAGGACCCCAAACTTGGCACACATGTAGCTCCACTCTTCAAGTCTACAAGTGTGCAAAGTTTTTCAAACCCGGGCACCCCTTCCATAGACTCCCATGTTAAACGGTAATTTCTCTGATGACTTTGGGGACCCGGTACCGGCCAGTTCTCCTTTATAAGTGTGCAAAGCTTTTTATCTGGGGGACCTACGGCCGGGGAGCACCGATTTTTCAAAGCCGGGCACCCCTTCCATAGACTCCCATGTTAAACGTCAGTCTAGTCATTGACACAGTGAGGCATGGGCACAGTGTAAGGCATGGGCACAGTGAGGCATGGACACAGTGAGGCATGGACACAGTGAGGCATGGACACAGTGAGGCATGCACATAGACACAGTGAGGCAAAGTGAGGCACAGTGAGGCATGCAGATGGACACCCTAGGCTTATACTCGAGTCAATACATTTTCCCAGTTTTTTGTGGTAAAATTAGGTGCTTCGGCTTATATTCGGGTCGGCTTATACTCGAGTATATACAGTATATTTGTGTTATGCCTATAAAGTCCATCATCTGCCAACTTACTTTATAAAAAGTATGATTGTTTTAATTTCATTACCACACTTAATGAAGCTTGTTCAGTAAAAGATGGGCAAGCAAATTACAGTATAAATTTGGTGAGACCATTCATTTATAATTTCATTGCACATTTGAGAATTTATAGCATAACACATTAAAGGAAACCTGTACTGAAAGAATACTTAGGCTGTAATTGCTGACCCTTTCTTTTAAAATTCTAGATGCCTGTCAAATTGATCCTATGGCAGGGGTCTCCAAGCTTTCTAAACAAAGGGTTGGTTGAATGTCCTACTAACTTTAGAAACGCTGGACTGTGGCCAGCGGGAGAGGAAGTTTTCCTGACATCAGTGGGAGTACACATCGCCACATTTGGTATTAGGGGGAAGAATAGCGCCCCATCGTTGGAATCATTGGGAGGAATAGTGCCCCAATATTGATGTAAGTGGGAGGAATTGTTGGTGTCGGATAGCAGAATAGTGCCTTGTATCAGTGGAAGGAATAGTGCCCCAAGGGCAGGATGAAGGCAAGCATAGGGCCGCATCCAGGCCTCGGGCCACAGTTTGGAGATCACTGTCCTATAGCTTTTGTCCTTCCTTAACAACTTACCATGAACAAATATTCAGATTAGAAGTTCTGACTTTGCGCTAACTTTCTAAACTGCATGCTTGATTTTGGTCAGTACCTCTGATTACATTTAACTCAAAAACAGAATTATATTGGCCTTTAGACAGTTCTGTTGTGTCAGTGGAGAGAATCAGTCACCTTTCTGAGAAGGTCTGCATGACTCTGCACCAGTTCTGCATACTTCTCCTTCAGCTTGGTGTATCTTTGCTCATTAGCTATGGATTTTTCTATAAGAGAAAATAAAAAGTGAGTAAACACTGCTGTGTCTTCAGGAATAAAAGTGAGAATAAGCCACCAAATAGTAAAACAGAAAGCAACAAAAAAACATCAATTAGTAAAAGATGGCACTAAATATTACAGGTCCTTCTCAAAAAATTAGCATATTGTGATAAAGTTTATTATTTTCTGTAATGTACTGATAAACATTAGACTTTCATATATTTTAGATTCATTACACACAACTGAAGTATTTCAAGCCTTTTCTTGTTTTAATATTGATGATTTTGGCATACAGCTCATGACAACCCAAAATTCCTATCTCAAAAAATTAGCATATCATGAAAAGGTTCTCTAAACGAGCTATTAACCTAATCATCTGAATCAACTAATTAACTCTAAACACCTGCAAAAGATTCCTGAGGCTTTTAAAAACTCCCAGCCTGGTTCATTACTCAAAACCGCAATCATGGGTAAGACTGCCGACCTGACTGCTGTCCAGAAGGCCATCATTGACACCCTCAAGCAAGAGGGTAAGACACAGAAAGAAATTTCTGAACGAATAGGCTGTTCCCAGAGTGCTGTATCAAGGCACCTCAGTGGGAAGTCTGTGGGAAGGAAAAAGTGTGGCAGAAAACGCTGCACAACGAGAAGAGGTGACCGGACCCTAAAGAAGATTGTGGAGAAGGACCGATTCCAGACCTTGGAGGACCTGCGGAAGCAGTGGACTGAGTCTGGAGTAGAAACATCCAGAGCCACCGTGAACAGGCGTGTGCAGGAAATGGGCCACAGGTGCCGCATTCCCCAGGTCAAGCCACTTTTGAACCAGAAACAGCGGCAGAAGCGCCTGACCTGGGCTACAGAGAAGCAGCACTGGACTGTTGCTCAGTGGTCCAAAGTACTTTTTTCGGATGAAAGCAAATTTTGCATGTCATTCGGAAATCAAGGTGCCAGAGTCTGGAGGAAGACTGGGGAGAGGGAAATGCCAAAATGCCTGAAGTCCAGTGTCAAGTACCCACAGTCAGTGATGGTCTGGGGTGCCATGTCAGCTGCTGGTGTTGGTCCACTGAGTTTTATCAAGGGCAGGGTCAATGCAGCTAGCTATCAGGAGATTTTGGAGCACTTCATGCTTCCATCTGCTGAAAAGCTTTATGGAGATGAAGATTTCATTTTTCAGCACGACCTGGCACCTGCTCACAGTGCCAAAACCACTGGTAAATGGTTTACTGACCATGGTATTACTGTGCTCAATTGGCCTGCCAACTCTCCTGACCTGAACCCCATAGAGAATCTGTGGGATATTGGGAAGAGAAAGTTGAGAGACGCAAGACCCAACACTCTGGATGAGCTTAAGGCTGCTATCGAAGCATCCTGGGCCTCCATAACACCTCAGCAGTGCCACAGGCTGGTTGCCTCCATGCCACGCCGCATTGAAGCAGTCATTTCTGCAAAAGGATTCCCGACCAAGTATTGAGTGCATAACTGAACATAATTATTTGAAGGTTGACTTTTTTTGTATTAAAAACACTTTTCTTTTATTGGTCGGATGAAATATGCAAATTTTTGGAGATAGGAATTTTGGGTTGTCATGAGCTGTATGCCAAAATCATCAATATTAAAACAAGAAAAGTCTTGAACTACTTCAGTTGTGTGTAATGAATCTAAAATATATGAAAGTCTAATGTTTATCAGTACATTACAGAAAATAATGAACTTTATCACAATATGCTAATTTTTTGAGAAGGACCTGTATTAGTCTTTTCTCTACAGAATATGACACATGTTAAAAGCACAATCTGAATGTATGAATGAAAAGACCATCAATTTGAACTGAACTCTAGAAGCTTGGCCTGACTCTGTACTGTTTTTGTTGCCTTTCTTATCCTATATGCAGTATGTATTGTATGATTTCCATATATGATGTGCTCTTATTTTGTTGCTAATTGTAAGAGTGTCCGTGTTTGTTGACAATAACCACATTTTCAATAAAAGCGTATCTGACTTAAAAACCAAAAAAAAGGATTTCTCAAGGTAACATAAGACAGTATAGCAGTATCATATTAAGACTGTACAACTGTAGTGACAAATCAGGCTGAATTCTATATGGACTGATTTATTTTAATGTAAAATTGGAACAACATGTAAATGTTAATATCTTAAAATCCAAAAGCGATTTAAAATGTAATTTCCACCAAAACTAATTTTTCAGATGTTATTAGGTGCTAGAGAGGTAGACAAACATGGTTCCTTACATCTCTTATGGAGTCTGATGGCAAGATCTCCAAGTTCCCAGGTCTGCATAACTTGCTGGGGGCCATTATATTGGAGCCCCAATTTCCCTGATAGATTTTTATCTTGTTTGCGTTATTCAGGAATGGTAACACCCCAAGTAAACGAAAGGAAAATCGAAGCATCTGTTGTTGGCAGGACCCGAGCCAGGCACTTTTGCTGGGTGATCCCACAGCTAAAGTCCTCACTAAATAATACAAGTCAGAGGGTGGCTAAGCCCACGTGTCTCTACCTAAAACTGAAGCATGACTTTTCGGTGAACTGACGCATACATTGTAATATAAGCATCTGCTTTTAAACTAGAAATGTGGCAAATAACAAAGAGAGTAGAGCCACACAAAACATTTATTTAGGTTTGTCCGTTTTGCCAAACCACTCCTTTTTACTTTCTAATTTTACATTTGTACTTATGCACAAAGTAATTTATATCAAAATATACAGTAGATTGTGTATCCTTTTGTAGCGGGTATGTACTATTTAGGGGCAGCATCTGGGTGGTAGTATGACCCAGATGCACTAATTGGTACAGTAGGGCTGTGTTTTATTCATGTGAGGACATCAGTGGTGTTCAGTTCCCTGCGGCTCAGTAGGTGGCGCTGTCGCCTTGGGCCGGGGTTGAACCATCACTGCAGTGCCGTACTCTTTGTGACCTCTCGCAGCAGCTGTACTGCGGGGCGGGGGAACCCGCTGTGCTTGCTGGGAGAGGGTATAAAGGGGGCGGACATCTTCACCACGAGGTTCCGAGTCCCAGGCACCTTTAGCCTGAGGGCTGCTGTCCATGATCGGTGTCCAGGCGCCCTTTGCCTGTACACGTGGAGTTCGTGTTCCATCCCAGACACCTTCAGTCTGGGGTGATGTACTCAGCCGGAGGCCTGGGGCCCAGTACCTTCCGATGGGTCCCGCGAGGGAGGGATCGTCCTAAGGTGCCCCCGGGTGTCGGGCACCTGAATCCAGGGCGTAAGGGACCAGAGAAGGGATCCTCCCGAAGAGCTGGTACAGCATATTGCCAGTGCCGGGTGGACCTCTGGAGACCGTCCGGATGGATGTCTTTTCCCAACAAGGGCCAATTCTTCTAGAAAGGTGGTTCATGTTCTGTGACCGGTGGCAGCGGTTCATCTAATTCACTCAGGTCGGTGGCAGAGACCTGCTATCAGGCCTGTGGCAGGGGCCTCAACAGTTCACCCGGTCGGTGGCAGCGACCAATCTCACGGTCAGTGGTGGAATTATCAGGGTCGCAACAGTCGCAGTTGCGACTGGGCCCTGTAATTCCGCCAAGTCCGGGGGGCCCGCCACCCGCCCGTGTGAGGTGCCCGACCGCCGCCCGCCAGTGTGAGGGGCCCACCTGACTGTCATGTCATCACTGTGTTGGCCTGGTGCATGCTGTTCGTTCCGGGGATCGGGTGCTTTCACCCACTAAGAGAAGGCAGAGGCAGCGCTGAGAGACTGGGGCCGCCCCGCTCCGAGCTGAGAGGAGTGTGATTAGCCGGTTTTTCAGTAGGCGGTGCTCTCCCAGCATTTAGTGAAGGTTATGGGGTTGTGATTGGCTGGACGTCCTGTAGGCGGTGCTCTCCCAGGGTTAGTCGTGTTTGGCCCGGGTTTTTTCAAACTGTCACTGGGCATGTAGAGACAGGAACAGCCGGTTACACTGCAAATTAGTGGGACATGGACCATCAGCTGGCCGAGTTAGATGAAGGGAGTCCCGGGCCGTCATGCTCCTCCAGTGACTGTCAGATCTGAAGCTTTCCCGGGCAGCTGCACACTGGCTGCTAACTTCTCTCTCCCTCCTGCACTCCTTTGGGGCATAACAGCAGTAAAAGAGCCGTGCCGGTGAGTACACTTACTCTAGCCCTACAGCCGCAGAACAGATGCCTCTGATCCTTCTCACACGCTCCCCCCTCCTCTCCCTGTGCTTGATAATGGAGGTGAAGTCCGCTCCAGCCAGCTACTGTCCCTGATGTTTTTCCAACCACTGCACGGTGCCTCTCTGATTCCACCCCCCCCCCCCTGTGCTCTCCCCCTCCTCTACTTGGGCTTGATAACAGGTCACTCACTGCAATGGCTCCTTTTCAGCCTCACAGACTGCACACCTCCTGTCCCTGCTTTCTCTGCATGCCTGCTTGCTGTGAATCCCTGAGCTCCCTCAAACACCACAGTAGAGGAGGGGGCACATTTAGGGCCGGTTCACACTGCTGCGATGTCAAACATCACATGTGATTCGCACTGCACTGCTGTGCAAATCTCATGTGATGTCTGTGCGATGCAAATTCAGCCATACAGATTGTATGGCTGAAATCGCATTCAGATCAAACTCACACAGGGCCCATTTTTTGGTCCGCACCAGAATCGGATCGCATGGGTGTTCACACCCATGCGATCCAATTCCTGTCCGAATTCACAGTTCGCATATGCAAACTTTACTGGAGGTGTCATTAACATTGTATTGACACCCCCAGCAGTTCGCAAAGGGCAGTGTAAACTGCCTGTGAGTTGTATGCGATGCGGGAACCCATACTGGATTTGCAGGGTTCCCGCATCGCTGCAGTGTGAACTGGGCCTAAGAGTACCTGTCTTGCTTAGCAGTAGCCTGGCCTGTCATCACAAATTCTGGCCCTGCTACCCGCACCTATGATTTCTGTGGGGAAGCAAGCAGCGAGTACTTCTGGCTCCCTTGCCGGCCTGGCCAACCACAACTCACAAACGGCCGTCAGGAAAACACTTTGGGAAAAAAATTGTCTGTGATTTTGAATTGTGCATGCGCAGTCTGAAGCCAGCCGTTTAGTGAACTGCTGGGCTCAGCCTCAGATTAGGCAGTGGGATGTGGTTTAAATTCACACACCCCACCACACAAGTAGAGGCTGATCCCAGCAGTTCACTAATCGGCTGGCTCCAGACTGCGCATGCACAGTTCAGAGTCACAGACAAGGATTTTTCTTCTAAAGTAGTTTATCGCCAGCCGCTCATGAGTTGTGACCAGGCTAGGAGGTATTAAACCACCTGCAAACCACACTAATTTCATGATACGCCCCTGCCCCAAAAATCAGCAAAAAAAATGTAAAAAAACATCTTTTTTTGGGGGGGGGGGGGGGTAAGTGACAGATCACTGCAAGGCCACACACAGGCCTATAGTACTTAATTGTGTGGGATCTGTGCTGGTGTCACAGAGCTGAGGGGGTGTGACAGGTGAGATCTGCTGGTGTGTGCCTAGAACAGATCACTCTGCTCCTCCCATCCTCTACACTGACCCCCAATAATGATGGGGACCATCCTCCTCCATATACATACATGTCTAAGTCCCAGTCACACCGCTTCGACTTTATTTACTTTGACAGTTCCAAATCGCGTGACAAGTTGCACCCCATTGCTGGCAATGGACTAGTTCATATAAGCGGTGGTACTTGAGGGGGGGTGGCAGCGGTGGTACTTGAGGGAGGTGGCAGCGGTGGTGCCATCCTCTCCCACCACCACCTGTGCCTCCTTAATGATCCCATCCCCCCACCTCTGATCTCATCCCTATCCCCCCCCCATTACTTCTACAACAGAGGTGATGGGGGGAGGATAGGGATGAGATCAGTGGTGGGGGGATGGGATCAGTAAGAGGCACAGGTGGTGGTGGAAAAATGTAAAAAATATGTGGTGTTGGGGTGTGTTGCGCTGCCTTCCACCTTAATGGTGGTGTGGGTAGAGAAATACTTAAGTGCTAATTAAGTGAGATCCACCTCCACAAGGGTGGTTGTATCCAAAATGATAGTGAACCTTCCAAAGTGATAATGGCATCTTCAATTGTTGTGTCAAGTGAAACCCGTTGCTACATGCCACCTATGAAGAGAGAATCAATGATTGAGTCGCTCTTCCTGGGGGCCAGTCAACAAGGGATGTGTAGAAAAACTTGGTTGCTAAGAGTTTAGGAATTAACCTGAAAAGTGATCCAAACTCGTGTCACCCTTCAACGGGTGGTATTAACCCTTACTGGTTAAATTAGAAACACTCAAGTGCACTAAATGCTAAATCAGGTGTTCAAACAACATATGCTAAACATCACAGCAATAAGCATCAGGATAAAAAAACATATAGTATAGTTGCCCTATAATCAAACACCTGTGGGCAGTACTTCGTAAAGAAAAAAATATATATATATATTTTTTTTCACAAAGTACTGAGTGTTTCTAATTTAACCAGTACCCCTCAAGTACCACCGCTGCCACCCCCCCCCCCCCCTGAAGTTTAAATCAGAAACAGAAATGTCTTACTTTGTTGTACAGTGTAAAAAAATTAAGTATCAAAATCAGGCTTTCGGGGGGGGGGGGGGGGGCCCTTTCATGATTTCTTGCACCGAGGCCCTGGAGTCTCTAGTTACGCCACTGCTCACGGTCGGTGGCAGAGACTGTGCGCCAAGCCTATTTGCACTAGAAGGAATAGGAGAGTTCACTGTGCCTGGACCTACTCGTATCCACACCCTGTCTGTTTATTCAAAAGTTCAACTGATGCTGTTCACTTGTCAAGAAGAATAAAGGAGTGTTGGACTTTTTATGGTGTGGGGCTCTATTACTGACAGTCAAACTACCGCAGGAGAAGCAGAGGCTCCATCCAGAGGGGACAGGGGGTGAGGTCGCTACACTTTTTAAATAAAAACTGTATAGGGAGAAGCAAAAAAAACTACTACTTACTCTCTATCTCTGTAAGATTCTTCTGGGCTTGCTCGGTATCTTGTTTAACCCTCATTAAATCCTCCAGTTCTGTTCGCAGAAAATCATTTTCATCCACTGCCTGTTCCCTCAGGTGTTTCTGCTCCGCTAACTCTGCCTCTAGCTCTTGGATGCGCCCCTTCAGGTGAACAACCAACCGATGACTCTGAAATTAATAAACCTCATTAAATACTACTAGAGAAAGTTAATTTGCATCCTCAATGGCAGCACTACATCTGGGTTTAATCTAGGTCTCACTTCTAGGATAGGACAGTCACTTTGTCAATAAAACAGTTAAAGCTAGCAATTAGTGGCAGTGTGTGTTATTACATGACCTTAATATTATCCTGTCTGCATCCTAAGACAACTTGCTGGATAAAGAAAAGGGGGAGGACCCACTAATACATGAGGTCTCTGCAGACATAGGACACAGATCTGGAGTTTTTCAAAGAGACAACGAAAGAGTCTTGAGATAGAATTTTGACATGATGTCACAATGAGTTTTTAAATTTTTAAACCAAACAAGATAACTCAAGAACGTGCTCTGCCCCAGAGTTGTTAAGCCCATATAAAAGAGCAAGCAGTCCAAATGAAAGCATCTAATAAAAAGAGAGCCCTGGTATTTTTCAAAGCATCTTGAACAGTTGAGCAGTGAGAATCAGAATGTCAGAACAATATTATATATAGATTGCAAAGGTGGGAAAATACTGTCTAAATTGTCGCAGGATTTACAGAAGATTCTCAATAAGCCCAAGACAACCCACCAAGAATGACTGCAGTTAATCTAAGATACTAGGGGAAATCAAGGAGCAGCTAAGTTGGTCTCTGTATAAAACAAGTTATGGTAATTTAAATAATACATTTTTGGGCCACCTGACCAAAAGACAGGCACTCCACAGACTGATTTGGTGAGGACAAGAGCAAATGCCAATACTATAATAAGCTTTGCTCCACCTACCAGGACAATGTTCTGACATACCTGAATGCAATGTCAGTCACAGGGGATTTCTAGCTTGCGTACATATTATATAAAAGAAAAATACAGCGCTAATAAGCAAATATAAATATAACAATGAAGCTGCAGCTCAAAAACGTGAGATAAATATAGTGAGAAGGGAAAAAATTCTGCGCTAAAACAATAATCAGCAATACAAATGTGACATGATATAAATATCAATTGTGATTGATAGTGATCAATTATAGTCCAAATATTGCAAAGAAGGGGGTGATTTCTTGATGAAAAAAACACCAACAAAGGGATGTGCACCTCCACCACATAGATTGTGCGCTTACCAGAAGGCAAGCTTAAAAAAGAAAGACTTTTTAAAAGAATCGAATAGTATGCCGGCCGGCTTGCAATCACCCGTCCACTATGAAAACAATGCAATGACGTCAATGGGAGGTTGACGAGCTGACGTCATCCCATTGTTTCCCTAGTGGACGGGTGATTGCAAGCCGGCCGGCATACTATTCGATTCTTTTAAAACTTCTTTCTTTTCATAAGTGTAACCTTTTTATGCTTCGTAATAAACCTTTTATACGATTTACACTATGGTGAGCTTTTCTCATTTTGGGTAAACGTTGATGTACACATTCTGATTGCCTGACGATCGAGGCCTTCTGGTTGCCTGCCTGTGGTTTATGCCCATTCATTCAAATTTGGAGAGCTATTGTTTTCATCGCTTCTGGATAAAGACCCCGTTTGGATGCATTAGTTGCAGGCTTATTTAAGCTTGCGTACATATTTCCCCCTGGTTCTTTCAACTCCTCCAAATGTCCAGGGAAAAATTTAAATCCTAACGAAAATGAGAGACCTAATTACACTGGGGGTAGTCATGTGTCCAGATGTACACAAGTTATTCCTTTCAATTTTGTAGACCAGCTGGTCTATATTAAGGAAATTGGTCTTTTAGAACTTGTGAATGAGGACTCGATGCAGTCAAGTTCCTCTACTAAATCCTCTGGAACACCTTCTTAAAGTGGAAGTAAACCCTCCTATCATTTTCAGCCAAGGAAGCTGCCATCTTGGCCTCTGTTTAATCTTCAACTGCCATGATGCTGCACATGTGATCAGTTATGACACCAGCCATTGGATGGTGTGACAGTTTGGTTGAGAGCACAACCAATGTGACAGTTAGAATTTCCGGCAATGTAACTGTTCTTTGAAACTATTAAATCGTTGGGTTTACTTCCGCTTTAAGCTGACTCAAACTGGAACACACAAACATGAAGGACTCTTCCATATTTAAGCCTAGGTTTCCTTCATTAATTGATTTAAATTACAAAGAGCCACTGAGAAACTTTAAAACTGAACCAGACAAAGCTAGCAAAGATCTTTGAAAATATACTTAGAAGACATTAACCAAATAAGATTACAATAAGTAAAAAATCTCAGGCATGGATGCTTTGGACTATGTTCATATTCTCCGATCTCCGGCTATGCTGGCCACTTGAGTAGCAAAACATAACAGACCGAAGGCCATTACACCCTCCACACTTGGGCCAAATTCCTCCTGCCCCCTCTCCCCCCTCCCTCTTTTCCCTTTTTGTTTCTTTATACTTTCTTTCTCTTTGTATTTTCACTGTATTTATATGTTCTCAATTGTTTAGTTTCCGAGATTTCTCTCCGATGTATCGGTGCTAAAAGTTTGAGCAGTACAACCAGGTCTGAGATTATGAAGCTGTGGTGAAATCCCGTACCCATTACATTTAGCCCTTATTAGTGGACATCCACCACCAATGCAGAATGTACCATCACTAAAATTGAGGCCGATACTATTGTTCTTACATTTATCCACCTGTGATCATCAGTTACTGTGCTTGGAACTGTAATGTAATGTACTTTCTATGTGTTTTTCTGTTTCCTTTTTTTTTTCTCTGGAAAAAAGCAATAAAATTTATATATTTGCAAACTAACAAAAAAAAAAAAAAAATCACTAACATACAGTATAACACTGCAGCAGAAAAAATGCCACCAAGGTTACAGCACACTCAACGAGGGCTTTTGTGTGGAAAGAGGTCACACATCAGAAGATATAGGTCTGGTGACTACTTTGTCAATCACACATTATAAGCTAACACATTATAATTTTCCTTTTTTCTGTACCTACTAATTCCCAGATGTAGTTATGCCATGGAGGAAATGTTATACTTACTATAATTTTCTTTTCCTTTGGGTTCACATGACTGCACCTATCTCCCAAACGGAGATTAAAGTTTAAAGGAGCTGTGGTGTTTTGAATAAAAACAATGACAGTGCACTTGTTAGATTTGCAGCATCTGGGAAACGGGGGGGGTATGTTTCTCATTGACAGATGATCTCGGAAGTGCTTGTTTTAGTAAACGACCAAACAAGTGCCGATTCCTGCGATCCTGTTAGATTTTCAGAGCAGATTTAACAGCTCTGACCTCTGCCACTGGCCACAGCTGGAGGGTCACTCTGGTCTGGACTTAAGATATGAACCTTTGGACCACCTGGAAGCCACCCTCTACTCCAACTCATTGTAACTCATTTACTTTTGATCCATTCATTCAATGTACTGCTCTGTCATTGCTTTTATTTATTGGTGTGATTCCCCCCCCCCAAAAAAATTCTGAGAGCTAAAGAATGGCTGTGACTTATAGTGTTAAGCTGCTATTGGAAGCAGGATTTTCCATTGTTTGATGTGGACTGTGCTCAGGACTTGTTTTGTTTTTTTTCCAATTTACAGTGCCTTGAAAAAGCATTCATACCCCTTGAAATTTTCCAAATTTGGTCATGTTACAACCAAAAACGTAAACGTAGACCCAAAGTGGCACATAATTGTGAAGTGTAAGGAAAATATTAAATGGTTTCCAAAATTTTTACAAATAAATATCTGAAAAGTGTAGCGTGCATTTGTATTCAGCCCCCTTTACTCTGATACCCCCAACTAAAATTTAGTGGAACCAATTGCCTTCAGAAGTCACCTAATTGGTAAATAGAGTCCATCTGTGTGTAATTTTATCTCAGTATAAATACAGCTGTTCTGTGAAGCCCTCAGAGTTTTGTTAGAGAACCTCTCCATCCAATGATGGATACATTTCTTTCTCGTACATCACGGGACACAGAGCGACATAGTCATTACTAATGGGTTATATAGTTACCGTCAGGTGCTGGCACTGGCAACTTCCAAAACCGGAAGTACCCTCCCCTATATAAGCCCCTCCCATCCGGGAGCACCTCAGTTTTTTGCCAGTGTCTAAGGTGTTGGCCAAGAAGAAACATGTGTTTTTCACTGAGCTTGCGTACAGGTTCTTTTGGGCCTCAGTAAGCTATTCCGGATCCGACCAAAAAAGCTTCATAGCTAAACGGTCGGTACCCGGGCCTTGCAAAGAGAAGAGCAAGGTTCTGCCTGTAATGCTTCTCTTAGGAGAGCTGGACCCTGGGATCCAGAGCTCTGGTCATACCCACGACCAAGATGTTTTCTGTGCAGGGTGCTATACAGGTCCAGGGGAGTGGAATCCTTGGGAACCCGGTCCCTGAAGGTTTGATTACAATGCCTGCCGTGATAGGTGAAGTTTGGGCTTTTGTGGACCAAACAAAGTCCTGCGGCGAGGAACAGGTAAGTGGGGGCCCCCAGGAACTTGGTTCTATTGGGGGACCCCCAAGCCTAATTTGTCTTTCTGTCTGTTACCTAATGGTATTCCCGCAAGATTCTGTGCATGCCTGTAACTACTAAAAAAATGTAATAATTTTTAATGGTGGTCAAGAAAAAAAAAAAAAAAATTTTTTTTATATATATTTAGTATATTAGACTGCGGTACCTGTGTTTGTCCACTAGAGGCCGCTGTGGAATGTTTTCTTGTCATGTGGACTAGTTTCTTCTCAGAGAGCAAAGTCCAGGCAGTTGGTGAGTTCTCCTATAGGAAACTGCTTCCTCTGCCATGTTGCAGTGCTCGTCCATCCCCCGGCCTGCGGCAAAGAGGGGCCCTGGCTCCTGTCCCTGGTTTCCATGTTTGAAATTAGCGCCGAGGGCGCACGTGGCCGCGCGCGTGCGCGTGCACGCGCCTCTATATATAGAGGTGAGCCGGGAAAAGGGGCGGAGCCTGGGGGATGACGCTCTGTGCGCGCCGCAGCGCTTCTGCGCATGTGCGGGCGTCCCAGCAGGTTTTAAAAAGCCACAATGTTGTAGTGAGCTGGCTATGAAGTACAGAGACAGAGCTGGCAACATTTAAAGGCATACAGCAAGCGGTTGATACAGGCATCCCCTAGAAAGGCACATTAGTAGACACCAACTGTTTATTATAGCAGCATTTATGCTAGACTATTATCAGTAACTGGTGTATTTCGGCTGGAATACCTCAGCTTTGTGGCTTAGGAATATGCCGTCTAAAAACTCCGGGACTAGAAATTCCAGGAGGAATAGGGGGTCTCCATCGGGCTCTGAGGATCTTGGGCATGCTTTGGCTGCACCAGTCTCCCCTGAAGAATCAGAGGTTAGTGACCGTAGGGCACCCCCAGGAGTACCTGGTACTGTGGCTGTCCTCAGTTCACCTGCTCCTGTGTATGTAACAGAGGAGGTTTTTTCCTCAGCTCTGGGAGGACTGGAAGAGAGATTGTCAGCATTAATCGCTGCTTCCCTGTCACAGGAGAAAAGCGCTCGATCTCCGTCTCCTCCCTCAGAGTGCCTGTTAACAGAGCAACAGTCCCATACAGAGGTCGACCTACCTGAGGGGGATCAGGATGAGGTTGATTCGGTTGTAGAGGAATCAACAGTGGAAGAGCCGTTCTCAGCATCACATGCTGAGAGGTTATGGGTTCAGTCCCTGACTAATATGGTCCGATCAGCATTTAAAATGCCACTTGCGGAGCCATCCTCCACTTCTGTCTCCTCGTTGGGGTCGCTAAAAGCTCCCCAGACTGTTTGTTCCTTTCCGATCCATCCTTTACTGGAGGGGCTCATTTACCAGGATTGGGAGCATCCTGACAAAATATTTACTCCCCCCAAGAGATTTCCGGTGGTCTATCCCATGGAGGATAAGTTCATCAGAAAATGGAAGGTCCCTACAGTGGACGCAGCCATCTCTTGTGTGAATAAATCACTGACATGTCCGGTGGAAAATGTCCAAATGTTCAAGGACCCAATAGATAAAAAATTGGAGTCATTATTGAAATCTGCTTTTTCTACAGCAGGATTGGTGACACAACCAGCAGTGGCAGCTATAGGGGTCTGCCAAGCAGTGAAGGATCAGTTGAAACAGGTCTTAAGAGACTTGCCGGATCAGCAGGCTCTTGCCCTAGCTGATCTACCTAGAGCCTTATGCTTTGCGGTGGACGCTATAAAGGATTCAATCCATCAGGCCTCCCGCCTTACGCTGTCTGTAGTACATATGCGCAGGCTTCTATGGCTCAAAAACTGGTCTGCTGAAGCTCCCTGTAAAAAATTGCTGGTCAGCTTCCCATTTCATGGGGATCGCTTATTCGGGGAAGACCTGGACAAGTATATCCAGAGAATTTCCAGCGGTAAAAGTACACTTTTGCCGGTTAAAAATAGAGTTAGAGGTCCCTCCTTTAAGAGGCCGGCTTCTCCAGTCCCTAGGACATCGGCTGTGAAACAGTTCCGACGGCCTCCCCGGTCAAATCCCGGAGGTAAAAATCAGGGACAGTTGCAGGGTAACAAGAAGCCCTGGAGCAGGAGAGGTACAAAACCTCCCCCAAAGTCAAATGCATGAAGGGTTGCCCCCACCCAATCGGGTGGGGGGAAGACTTCAGTTGTTCACAGAAACCTGGCGGGACACGATCCGAGACAGATGGGTGCTCTCCGCAGTAAATCTGGGATACAAATTGGAGTTAAAAAACTCCCCTCCTTCCCGCTTTATAAGGTCAAACGTGCCAAGGGATCCCCAGAAGAGAGGATCCCTCCTGTTGGCACTGGAACAATTATTGCTTCAAGCAGTAATTATAGAGGTTCCCCTGGAAGAATGGGGGTTCGGGTTTTACTCAAACCTCTTTACAGTTCCGAAGCCAAACGGGGACGTGAGGCCCATATTAAATCTAAAAGGGCTAAACAAATTCCTACATATCAGGACTTTCCGGATGGAGTCGATCCGATCGGTAGCCACTGCCCTACAAGGGGAGGAATGGTTAGCCTCGATCGACATCAAAGATGCTTATTTGCACATCCCCATCTTTCCAGCCCACCAAAAATTTCTACGCTTTGCGGTAGAAGGGCGCCATTTTCAGTTCAGAGCCTTACCCTTCGGTCTGGCCACAGCACCAAGAGTGTTCACAAAAATTCTGGCCCCATTATTGGCCAATCTAAGAACACGAGGTGTAACGATAATGGCATATCTAGACGACTTGTTGCTGATAGACCACTCAGTGGAAAAACTAGAAGTGGTTGTTCACGAGACAATCAAGTATCTGGAATATCACGGTTGGATTATCAACCGAGACAAGTCAGCCCTAAAACCAGTCAAAAGTCTGGAATACTTGGGGCTAAGGCTGGATTCAGACCAGAGAAAGATTTTCTTGCCTCAAGAAAAGGGGTCGTCTTTGAGAGATTTGATCCACTTAGTGGGTTCAAAAAGACAGCCATCCATACGCCTGTGCATGAGGCTGCTGGGAAAAATGGTGGCATCATTCGAAGCAGTACCCTACGGTCAATTCCATTCAAGGAAGTTGCAAAGGGCCATACTGTCAGCCTGGAACAAAAAAGTTCAGGCTCTGGACTTACCAATGTCCTTGTCCCCTTCCGTTCGCAGGAGCCTCCGCTGGTGGTTGGTTCCCCAGAATCTGGAAAGAGGGAAATCCTTCAGTCCGATTTCCTGGAAGGTGGTCACTACAGATGCCAGCCTTATAGGCTGGGGAGCAGTACTGGAGCAATGGTCTCTCCAGGGCAGATGGTCGGATGCGGAAAAGGCCCTGCCCATCAATCTCTTAGAGATACGAGCAGCCCGGTATGCCCTAGTAGCATGGACATCCAAACTCCAAGGGTCCCCTGTTAGAGTTCAGTCAGACAATGCCACAGCAGTGGCTTATATCAATCGTCAGGGGGGCACCAGGAGTCGTGCAGCCCAAAGGGAAGTAAATTACATCCTGAGATGGGCAGAAAGATATGTCCCAGCCATATCTGCGGTATTCATTCCAGGGGTGGAGAATTGGAAGGCGGACTTTCTAAGTCGCCAACAATTATGCCCAGGGGAATGGTCCCTTCATCCCGAGGTTTTCCGGACAATATGTCAGCGGTGGGGAACACCGGATGTAGATCTGCTAGCATCCAGATTCAACACAAAAGTGGACAGGTTTGTCTCTTGGGCAAGGGATCCCCTAGCGTGCGGCTCGGATGCCCTAGTGTTCCCTTGGGATCAGTTCAAGCTGATATATGCATTCCCACCGCCACAATTGTTACCTCGATTACTCCGCAGAATCAGGGTAGAAAAGAAACCAGTGATTCTGGTGGCTCCAGCGTGGCCCCGAAGAGCATGGTACGCGGAGATTGTAAAAATGTCTGTGGGGAGTCCTTGGACCCTCCCACATCGTCCGGACCTGCTTTCGCAGGGACCGATATACCACCCTTCCTTACCAGCCCTAGGTTTGACGGCCTGGCTATTGAAGCCCACATTCTAAAAAAGAGAGGGCTCTCTAATGCTGTGGTATCTACCATGATCAATGCCAGGAAGCCGGTATCCAGGCAGATCTACTATAGAATCTGGAAGGCGTACATCGCCTGGTGTGAAGCCAAGAAATGGCATCCACGTAAATACGTAATAGGTAGGATTCTGGACTTCCTACAATGGGCTGTAGATAGGAAGCTTGCCTTGAGTACTATCAAGGGTCAGATTTCGGCCTTGTCAATATTTTTTCAAAGGCCCTTGGCTTCGCATTCACTAGTCAAAGCCTTTATACAAGGAGTGATGCGTATTAGTCCTCCGGTTAATATTCCCATATGTCCATGGGATCTAAACTTGGTTCTGTCGGTTCTACAGAAACAACCATTTGAACCATTACAGCATATTTCCTTAGTGCTTCTCACCAGGAAATTGATTTTTCTAGTAGCCATTTGTTCGGCTAAAAGAGTATCGGAATTAGCAGCTATGTCCTGTAAGGAGCCATATCTGGTTATCCATAAGGACAGAGTAGTGTTACGTCCTCATCCAGCCTTTCTTCCTAAGGTGGTATCGAGGTTTCATTTGAACCAAGATGTGGTTCTTCCTTCTTTTTTCCCCAAGCCTACTTCGGTAGAGGAAAAGTTATTGCATTCTTTGGATGTAGTAAGAGCAGTTAAAGCTTATCTAAAAGCCACTGCTCAGATTCGCAGAACGGATACTTTGTTTATTCTGCCGGAAGGCCCCAGAAAGGGTCAGGCAGCGTCAAAATCTACTTTAGCCAAGTGGATTCGACAGGTCATAATACAAGCCTATAGCTTGAGAAGTAGACCGCCTCCGTTCAAAGTTAGGGCGCACTCCACGAGAGCAGTTGGAACTTCATGGGCAGTGCATCACCAGGCCTCCCTGGCTCAAATCTGTAAGGCCGCAACATGGTCTTCGGTACACACGTTTACTAGGTTCTACCAGGTGGACGTTAGAAGTCAGGAGGATGTCGCCTTTGGGCGCAGTGTGTTGCAGGCCGCAAAAGATCCTCATGTCTGATAGCGCTCAGCTTATATATGGTGTATCCCCCCCCTCATTTGGCATTGCTTTAGGACATCCCATTAGTAATGACTATGTCGCTCTGTGTCCCGTGATGTACGAGAAAGAAAATAGGATTTTTATAACAGCTTACCTGTAAAATCCTTTTCTTGGAGTACATCACGGGACACAGAGCTCCCGCCCCTCTTTGGGGACACTTATTGCTTTGCTACAAAACTGAGGTGCTCCCGGATGGGAGGGGCTTATATAGGGGAGGGTACTTCCGGTTTTGGAAGTTGCCAGTGCCAGCACCTGACGGTAACTATATAACCCATTAGTAATGACTATGTCGCTCTGTGTCCCGTGATGTACTCCAAGAAAAGGATTTTACAGGTAAGCTGTTATAAAAATCCTATTTTTTCCTAGAGGTGATGAGGTCGATCAAGCTTAGATGTGGTGTTGCTGTGGGGATCCAAAAAAAGAGAACATTATAGTAAGTATTTACTTTCCGATCGTCAGTATGACAGCATAAATCTCTTGAATCCAACATTTGCATAGGTTATCTAAGACTATGTACAATACTGCCATTCTCGATTTTTCATAGGTTTTTCAAACTTGAGAGATTGAAATCTCACCTCTGCTTTGAAGTTTCCTAGTTCATCTCTTAGAATGGCAATTTCTTTATACAGTTGCTCTATCAGTCGATCTCTGTGACAAAGAATATAACAGAAAGAGAAAGCAACAGATGTTTGAGGTCATCGACATTCTATTTTGCATTTATGATGTAAAAATGAAACCAAAACCTACATTGCATCAGGCATGTTGTTAATTACTCGTGCAGTCTCATTAGGCCCCATGCACAGATGGCGTTTTTACAGCTGCATTTTTTACAGCTTAAAAACGCCTGTCCATGTTTTGTAAACATTTTTTGACCTTTTTTTAAAAAAAAATGTAAAAAAAATCCCGGAGCTCAAAAACGCGAATCGCTGCGTTTTTGCGCGTTTATGCGCGTTTAATAGCGTCGGGCGTTTTTGCAGCTCAAACCTGGAGCTCCAGAACGCACTGGAATTGTTTTTTTTTTGCAGCTGGAAAACGCCTATGCCACTTGGAGCTCATAAAAGCTCTATGTGTGCATGACACAATAGAATAACATGGATGGGCGTTTTGCAGCTGTAAAAAAAAATGTCTAACGCTGCTGTTAGCAGCTGCAAAAATGCCCTGTGTGCATGGGGCGTTAGGATTATCGTATCCGGAGTAAAATTAGCAACTTTATCTACGATATAACTTTACTGCATTACTTATCTTTCATCTTTCCCTTCCTATCTTGTCTTTTTAACAAATGCAATATGTTTTGTCACCACAAGATGGCCTCTAACCGTACTTTGACGTAGTAGATATTGATTGGACATTTGTTCCTTTAAAATGATCGTGACAGCCTACGTCGTACATCCTGAAGAAGCGCACGGTCACGTGTGCAAAATGTATTGACGTAGGCTGTGCTAGACCAGCCCCACGCTCTATCAATGCATCCCAGCTAATGTGCGTGGCTTCCCCGCACCACCATCTTCCTTTGGTCTGCTTGGATAAGTCTGCAAAGTATTGACTTATGAGCCACCGTAGGTAACCTCCTGATCGGAAACCTTCGAACCTAGCCGTGACATATTGGATCGCGATGGCACTGTATTGAATGGACACTCTCTATGCCCAATCAACGCGGCAACATTTACATTCACTTCGGTGATTACCTCGGGAAGTACAGACTGGATAGCATCACGGCGACTTCAGCCCATACGATGGAGTGGTGAGAGCCCTTGGGCTGTGTCATAACTTTACCGTCCTCCCCCCTATCCTTCTCCCCAGTTATATAAAGTGAATACAGAGTACCTATACCAACAGTGCACTGTCGACTATGCTAATGAAGCTACATGATGACGAGGTTTGAGACTGCATGACTAACTGTGCTTAAACATGGTATTACCTTAATTCTGATCGACTGATACTTCAGACCGGGACACATGTCTCGGCATAAAAGCACTAGACCAGTTCATTCCTACTGAGCTCATTGACATTACTATCAACTTTTTCAACCAGGAACTTCACCAACCCATGGACACTAGTATCAACACTTGTCCTAATGGACATTCAACAAATTAATAATTGGCAGATTTAGCCTTGATACTATCTACCATAAGAATATGAGATTCCGATGTGTAGTTCAATACTCATAGCAGCTCCTTTCATTCCTATTTTTGACTGGGTATGCATGTGAATGTATGTGTGGGGCCCTTAGTTCTGGCGCCATATTGTAACAACGTTGCCATTATTGTATGTGTCTTTTTTTGGTTTTTTATTATTGGGTATGTTGGGGACTAATTCCACGTCAATGTCACTGGTTACATGCAGTGGATTTTTAACTTACTATTTGATACATCAATAAAGTTAAATTCTATTTTCATATATGGTATACCGTGGTTGATCCTTCTGATTTGCTTTCTTGAGGCATCTCTTTGCTCCACCACCCAATTTGTCTTCAGTGATTATTAAGCTTTGGAGGTATCCCGTCCAATTGGACAAGTCCGTAACCATCCCTCACCTCATAGTGATTGAGCTGTCTCATCACTAATCTAATTGGATTCATGTTTGCTTTTATTTTTATAATTGTTATTAAATACCCACGCCTAGTAGAGTATTTTTTTCCCCCCAGTGTTACTTTACATTGTAAATTCTCTTGCCCTTGGGGATGTGATTAAAACGTCCATCAAACTGTACCTAAACCAGACCAGAAGCTTTACTTGGACTAAACAAAGTCTAAATCCTGAGAAAAAAATGTGAAACCACACAAATAGAAATTAAGTAATGACAGGAAAAAATTAAATAATGACAGGAAAAAGAAGTACGGTAATAAGCAAGACAAGAAAAAGACTGCTGCCTCTACTGATTGCCAACACCTAAATGTGGCAATAAGATATAAAAAAAGAGGGGGAGTAGGAGTGGCGCTGTCTATTGTTGTCTTGGTAACATAACAGACCTGATGTATAAGTACATAAAATAAATGAATAAATAAGCCAATAATGTACCAGTGAATGTTAATATTGAGTGTGTGCTGATAAGTATTTAAAACATGTTAAACCATCCATAAAAATAAAATAGAAATAAATATAAAATAAAACCACATCTGTGATAAAAACTGTGATGAAACTGTAAACAGTAATAAAAAATAAAAAAGTAATAAAATCCGTGGTGGTAAAAGTGATGTGACTCAAAACAGGGAAAAAAATTCCGCTTAAGCGGAAGCAGCACAGGATCACACCACTTCCCAGCCAGCATCGGTTGTTTGCTTACAGGCTTTTTTATTACTGCTAAAATGTGAGTACCTTGTATGAATAAAGTTTGTGTACATTACGGTATCACACTATTGGGAGTATCCCCTTTTCTTTCTTCCTTACCTGGGTAATATTGGAGCTTAATTTCCAAGTACAGAGGAACATAGAGGAATATAGAGATTTGCCACAGAGCCTCACAGTAGCTAACACTGTGGATGCCGTATACCCCCTGAGGGTAAGAATAATCTGGTGAGTGAGCTTTATATCAGAGCACGGATGAACCACGGTTTGCAGTGACCACCAATACAACACCAATAATTTCTGACAGCACCAAGCACTTTTTTGTATGAACCATATGAACTCTTTTTTATTTGAACTTATTGGAATTTTTTTCCCTGTTTTGAGTCACATCACTTTTACCACCACGGATTTTATTACTTTTTTATTTTTTATTACTGTTTACAGTTTCATCACAGTTTTTATCACAGATGTGGTTTTATTTTATATTTATTTTTATTTTATTTTTATAGATGGTTTAACATGTTTTAAATACTTATCAGCACACACTCAAAATAACAATCACTGGTACATTATTGCCTTATTTATTCATTTATTTTATGTACTTACACATCAGGTCTGTTATGTTACCAAGACAACAATAGACAGCGCCACTCCTACTCCCCCTCTTTTTTTAAAGTCTAAATCCTACAAGCCCTTGGGAAAATATGCAGCAAAATCCCTGGTGGTCAACACACAATATATTGAAAGTGCTTACCTTTAAGGTTTAAATACAGGTAGACAAATAAAAGGCACCTATTGTGACAGAAGCAGTGGGAAAAGCAATATAAATGTGGTAGATGGCAATTGGCATAGAACAGGTAGTCACTTGACTGATCCAATTGAGGACAGGTGTGTTTGGGCCAGAAATGGAAGAGCCTACACAGGGTCGAGGCAGCATATGAGGGCCACAATAGGTGTGTGTTCAGGTCTGACTGTGCCTGAACAGATTGGGAATTGTGCAAAATAGAGGTCTGGCTGGAAAACTGTCAAGAGAGACTGCTTGTGACTAAAATAGCAAGTATAGCGGGGTCTTTAAATTTAGTTGGGATACACCTGGGTGGTAATATGACCCAGGTGTGTAAATTATGAGAGTTTGGACCAATTGTTTTCGTGGAGGACTAGGTGGTGTATTATTCTCCTTGGCCTGTGGGTGGCCGGGTACCCGCAGGCTCAAGGTAGAATCACCGTCGCAGTGCTACCCTTTTTGTCCCTTTCCTGGGATGGTACGGCAAGGGCGGGGAACCTGCCGTGGTGTCGAAGGGAGGGGATAAAAGGGGGAGACGCCCTAACCACGAGGTCTGTCTTTGGGATCTTTTCATCACGCGCCCAGGCACCTTAGGCCTGGGTGCGGGCGGTTCGGAGTTCCGGCCCAGGCGCCCTAGGCCTGACTGGAATGGAGTTGGAGTCCATCCCAAGCACCTTCAGCCTGGGGTGAGGTACTGAATCGGAGGCCTGGGGCCCAGTAACTTCGACTGGGTCCCGCGAGGGTGGAGAAGTCCGAGGGTCCCTGAGGTGGACGGGGCCCATGTCTGAGGTGAGGAGGCCGGGGAGGTCACTCCTCCGGAGAGTCTGGAGCAGCATCAACCCGGTGATGGATGGGCCTCCGGTAACTCCCTTGGAGGGACATCTTCCCCTGATAGGGGCCGTAACGCAGCGAAGGTACTCCTATCTACGTTCTCTTGAGTTGCTGGTAGAGACTCACAAGTTCTAAGTTCTTTCCGAATCAAGGCTATGATAACCGCTGGTGAAACCACAGTGGTTTAGATTGCAATCAGGATAGTGCCTCGACCTGCTCATCCCACCGTATCAGGCTGTTATAAAGTTTCAACCAGTTGGCTACTGAAGCACTGTTTATTGTGAGATATGCAATAAAACAAGAGTTGGACTGTGATCGGTGTGTGGGACTCTGGTTAATGGGAGCAGAGGGAGGTGACAGCACAGCAGGACTGGATCCATAACTAATGCACACTGGCCCGAGGAAAATACTGGTACTGGCCTTCACCTTACCCACAGCTATGGGGAGGACATGGGCCGTAGCGCATCTCACCCTGTCGTGTGAAATACCCCTAGACATAAGAGATGGGGTGAGGCCGCTACACAAGGAAGAGTAAATCAGTATAGCAGGGCTTCTGAGTTATTAAGCCAACAGAGAGCCAGACAGTGAGTTGTCTGGCAGGGCTGTCTGTTATGGAGTGGCCAGACAGCAAGAGCCATGGCTAGGGAGCAGAACTCTGAATTTCCAATGGTTTGCTAAATATACACCTGTGTAGCAAATTTCTGCATTGCTATTGCATTAAATTTCTACTCCAATGCATTTTCACATCTCAGTAAATGGACCGGCTCCTTGAAATGTTCTGTTTGATGCTGATCACTACAAAATGTGGACATCTTACAGAGCTGCCTGGGAGCCTCAAAATCTAGAGCACATATGTCAAACACAAGGCCCACAAGCCAAATCTGGCCTGTCAGGCCATTTCATGAGGTCCTCGCACCCAGGGGGAGGGGTAGAATTGAGATGTGGACAGCCTGTAAGAGCTGAACCCTGTACACTGTGCATAGCACACCCCTCCCTAAACCAGCACTCTGTATGTAACACACTCCTCAACACTGCACTCTGTACACAGCGCACCCCTGAACTCTGCACATAGGGCATGCCTGAAACGTCACTCTGTACAAAGCACACCCCTGAACCCAGAGTTCTGAGGTAGCACACCTCTGAACTCTGCACTATGTATGTAGCACACCCCTGAAACTGCACTCTATACATAGCGCACCCCTAAACACTGCACTCTATACATAAGGCTCTATACATATTGATTGCCCCTTTAGGATCTTCCCACTTTTAGTGCAATAATACAACAGGCCCTTTGAGGACAACCATAATACTGATGCGGCCCACGATGAAATGGAGTTTGACACCCCTGATCTAGAGTGTTCTGAAATGCAAATAATAACTTTAGTTCCTGGAACCAATGCTTGGATTCACCACCATCTCTAATCTCATTGTTGGCAACTACAAGGCAAGGCAGAAGAAAGGGTTTAGGCCCAGGCTCAACCTTAGGAGCCTAACAGTTTTGGGGCTCCTTAAACTCTCTGCAAGGTAATCTAAATGTCTTCTTTTCATACCTGCCCTTTAGTTTAGTAGCTTTAAAGTAAAGATCACCATTTCAGTACAGTATGCAGGACATCCACATGTTTTAAGGTTAACCATATATGCATGTGTTAAAACATACTTGTCATCCCTGGTCATGCCATTTTGGCTGCTGAAATTAAACGGGTCATTGTTGAAGGAGCTGCCAAAGATATCATCAAACTTATTCTCAGGCATACCCTGCAATGCAAACAGAAAAACTGATGTAGTGTATGACAATCAAAATGTTATATGCTAAAAATCTAAGTGATATCTATTGCAATATTTATGTTTAAGTTATACTGTATGGTTATAATTTTTAAGTTATATATGACCATTACATCCCGCAGCATTTTGTATTATGGTATATCAGAAACACACATACACTGTTAATAATAAAGAACAAAAATGTTGAAGACCCTGCACACTAAAGTGACGCTTTTTTTGTCCCACACAGGTGCTGGTGAGCGCAAAAGTTAAGTCACCCTTTTTCCTTTGTGCTGCATGGGCAAAGGAACGAGTGATTTAAAAAATATATATACCGTATTTCAAATTTTGATATGGAAAAAGGTAACTATATACAGTATCTCTCAAAAGAAATCAGAAGTTAAGAATAGTTAAAACGTTTGTTTTAAATGCATGAGATATTGCACTTCCGAAGTATAATGTTATACAGTCATGCTCAAAATTGTTGGCACCCCAGAAATTTTTCCAGAAAATCAAGTATTTCTCACAGAAAAGTATTGCAGTAACACATGTTTTGCTATACACATGTTTATTCCCTTTGTGTGTATTGGAACAAATCAAAAAAAGGGAGGAAAAAAAGCAAATTGGACATAATGTCACACAAAACTTCAAAAATCGGCTGCTCAAAATTCTTGGCACCCTTTAAAAATTGTAGATAAATAAGATTGTTTCAAGCATGTGATGCTCCTTTAAACTCACCTGGGGCAAGTAACAGGTGTGGGCAATATAAAAATCACACCTGAAAGCAGATAAAAAGGAGAGAAGTTCACGTAGTCTTTGCATTGTGTGTCTGTGTGTGCCACACTAAGCATGGACAACAGAAAGAGGAGAAGAGAACTGTCTGAGGACTTGAGAACCAAAATTGTGGAAAAATATCAACAATCTCAAGGTTACAAGTCCATCTCCAGAGATCTAGGTTTGCCTTTGTCCACAGTGCGCAACATTATCAGGAAGTTTGCAACCCATGGCACTGTAGCTAATCTCTCTGGGCATGGACGGAAGAGAACAATTGATGAAAGGTTGCAACGCAGGATAGTCGGGATGGTGGATAAGCAGCCCCAAACAAGTTTCAAATAAATTCAAGCTGTCCTGCAGGCTCAGGGAACATCAGTGTCAGCGCCAACTATCCGTCGACATTTAAATGAAATGTAAGGCTATGGCAGGATACCCAGGAGGACCCCACTGCTGACAGAGAGACATAAAAAAGCATGACTACAGTTTGCCAAAATGTACTTGAGTAAGCCAAAATCCTTCTGGGAAAACGTCTTGTGGACAGAGGAGACCAAGATGGAGCTTTTTGGTAATGCACATCATTCTACTGTTTACCAAAAACGGAATGAGGCCTACAAAGAAAAGAACACAGTACCTACAGTGAAATATGGTAGAGGTTCATTGAAGTTTTGGGGTTGTTTTGCTGCCTCTGGCACTGGGTGCCTTGAATGTGTGCAAGGCATCATGAAATCTGAGGATTACCAAAGGATTTTGGGTCGCACTGTAGAGTCCAGTGTCAGAAAGCTGGGTTTGCGTCTGAGATCTTGGGTCTTCCAGCAGGACAATGACCCCAAACATACGTCAAAAAGCACCCAGAAATGGATGGCAACAAAGCGATGGAGAGCTCTAAAGTGGCCAGCAATGAGTCCAGATCTAAATCCCATTGAACACCTGTGGAGAGATCTTAAAATTGCTGTTGGGAAAAGGCGCCCTTCCAATAAGAGAGACCTGGAGCAGTTTGCAAAGGAAGAGTGGTCCAAAATTCCGGGTGAGAGGTGTAAGAAGCTTATTGGTGGTTATAGGAAGCAACTGATTTCAGTTATTTTTTCCAAAGGGTGTGCAACCAAATATTAAGTTCAGGGTGCCAAGAATTTTGAGCAGCCCATTTTTGAAGTTTTGTGTGACATTATGTCCAATTTGCTTTTTTTCCTCCCTTTTTTTGTTTTGTTCCAATACACACAAAGGGAATAAACATGTGTTACTGCAATACTTTTCTGTGAGAAATACTTGATTTTCTGGAAAAATTTCTGGGGTGCCACCAATTTCGAGCATGACTGTATGTACGTATGCCCTTTGTCTGCTTTGTCTACCCTATTTAGAGCATCAGGAACTTTTACACAGTAGCTTCTGCAATTTATCTTTATATGAGCCACTCTCTACTTATGATTTAACTATGTTTTGATGGGGCAGGGCATACTTATCAAGACATCGCTGAAACTGATATTTACTAACCGTCTACGGCACATGCTTGTTTTGGTGTGGGAGGTTTAGCCCTCACTTTCTAGAAGAAATCCAGGGGGTGCTACATAGCAAATCACAAGTAGAATATAGAGTATATAGTACAGTCCACATAGTATATATAATACAGTTCAGAGTATATAGTATATAGTGCAGTCCGTATAGTATATATAATACAGTTCAGAGTATATAGTGCAGTCCGTATAGTATATATAATACAGTGCAGGGTATATAGCGCAGTCCGCATAGTATATATAATACAGTGCAGAGTATATAGTGCAGTCCGTATAGTATATATAATACAGTTCAGAGTATATAGTGCAGTCAGTGTAGTATATATAATACAGTGGACAGTATATAGTGCAGTCCGTATGGTGTATATAATACAGTGCAGGGTATAAAGTGCAGTCAGTGTAGTATATATAATACAGTGGAGAATATATAGTGCAGTCAGTGTAGTATATATAATACAGTGCAGGGTATATAGTTCAGTGCAGAGTATATAATACAGTGTATTGAAGTAGTTAAAGGGAACTCTATGACAGAATTAAGAAAAGAAAATGGCGTGGGGTCCTCCCCCCTATCCATACTAGGCCCTTTAGATCTGGTATAGATTTTAAGGGGAACTCCACGCAAAAAAAAAAAACAGTGTGGGGTCCTCCCCAAAATCAATACCAGGCCCTTTGGGTCTGGCATAGATTTTAAGGGGAACTCCACATCACAATTTAAAAAAAAATTGGCGTGGGGTCCCCCCAAAATCCATCCTTATCTGAGCAAGCAGCCTGGCAGGCAAGGACAAGGGGGAGACGAGCGAGCGTCCCCCTGCCTCCTGAACCATACCAGGCCACTTGCCCTCAACATAGGGACAAGAGCCTCTTCTCGACAACCCTGGCCGGTGGGCTTATCGGAATCTGGAAGCCCCCTTTAACATCCCGCTCCCTTCCCCCCATGTGAATTGGCATTGATATATGTCCCCTGGGGCAGTATCCAGGTCCCTATATACTTTTTGGCAATAACTTGCATATAAGCCTTTAAAATTAGCACTTTTGGTTTTTCATGTTCATGTCCCATAGACTTCAATAAAGTTTGCATGTTCGCTAGAACTTTTTTGCCTGTTCGCGGTGTTCTGGTGTGAACCAAACCTGGGGGTGTTCGGCCCATCCCTAGTTATTTTCCTTATTAAAACCCATCCTCATCATCTACACCTTTTCCTCCCTATAAATTTCCCCTTAGCACCTCAGTCTTCATGCACAAAATTGTGTATAATAACAGTCATAAAACCGCAATCTCAACAAGAACTCTCAAAGATGCCTTCCAAACATGTAATGTGATAATGTAAAGAACAATTATATTTGTGCTATCAGTTGTGCTGAGACTGCACCCTGTTAACAAGACAATATCCAGTAACATCTGTCATTACCTACCTGAGAAGATGAATCCATTCCAACAAGATCATCTGTCTCCACTAACGTCTCACCATCAGGAGGGGAATTTCCCGTAGGTAGAAGAACCACCGGACTGATGTGTTCAGACAAGGCTGACGCCCTCAAAAAATTAGGTGGGTTCTACAATCAAACAAAAAAGTCAATTTCATATTTGCTTTGATGATCCTGTCAGACATAGCCACATACTGTAAATCCATAAACAAGGTAAAATATTTATGTTATAATAGTCCATAATCAATCTATGTATTAAAAATAAATTAATGCCAGACATTCGATGATGACCAAAGTGCAGTAGCACATGCTCTTTTCCCTATTGCTGATTACTACATCTCTGGAATACATGCATATTTCCCGAGTTGTATCCTTTTAACCACTTCAGCCCTGGAAGGTTTTACCCCCTTCATGACCAGGCCATTTTTTGCGATACGGCACTGCGTTTCTTTAACTGACAATTGCGCAGTCGTGGGACGCTGTACCCAAATAAAATTTTGCCCTTTTTTCCTCAAAAATAGCGCTTTCTTTTGGTGGAATTTGATCGCCTCTGCAGTTTTTATTTTTTGCACTACTAAACAAAAAAAAGCAATAGTTTTTACAACAATTTAAAAAAAAATAAAAAATAGTTTTTACTTTCTGCTATAAAACATCTAATAAAAAATTTTATAAAATCAAATTTCTTCATCAATTTAGGCCAATATGTATTCTGCTACATATTTTTGGTAAAAAAAAACGAATACGTGTTTATTGATTGGTTTGCGCAAAAGTTATAGCATCAACAAACTATGGGATATTTATTTTTTATTTATTTTATTTATTTATTTTTACTAGTACTTACACAGCAATATTGCGGTGGACAAATCGGACACCTAACTGATACTTTTTGGGGACCAGTGACACTAATTCAGTAATCAGTGCTAAAAAAATATACACTGTCACTCTAATGACACTGGCAGCGAAGGGGTTAACATCAGGGGCAATCAAAGGGTTAAATGTGTTCCTAGGGAGTGCTTACTAACTGTGGGGGAGGTAATTGGACTGGGGGAAGGTAAAGATCTGTGTTCCTGCTTAGCAGAAACACAGAATCAGTACATTCCCCTCTCACAGAATGGTGGACATAGGCACACCGCCTTCTACATGTCTCCCGAACGATCAGCGGGTCCCGGTGGATGTTGCGCGTGCCCCAGACCCGAAAGTGTCAGATCACGTACTAGGTAGATATACTGTGAGTAGGCACCTTGACGCACCCATACATCGCAGTGTACTTCCTGGTTTGGTGGCGCACACACCCTGCTGACCTGTGCTCTGATTGGACACAGCAGGAGTTTGTCAGGTGAAGCGAATAATTATGGCTCTACACCTGCTGATTGTCTGGCCAAAACACACAGAACTCTGTAGACAGAGATCGATTTCGCTGTTTCTACTCCCTGAAATCAACTCTAAGTTGAGGGAGAAAAAGCAGTCAAATCTGTTAGCAAAAGCAGCACACATTACACTTGTTAATCCCTTGATGTTAACCCCTTCCCAGCTAGTGTCATTAGTACAGTGTACACTGTATTAAAGTTGCTAGCGATGTCAGTGTCAATTAGTGACCCTCTTAGCCTTTCTTTTAGCGTCAGATTGTCCGCCACACTATTACAGTCCCACTATAAGTCACTGATCACTGCTATTAGCAGCATAGTGTCTATAGCTGCATAAATTCTAGTATATATACAGTACCATAGTTTGTAGATGCTATTTTCACACAAACCAATTAATATACACTTTCTGGGATTATTTTTTTTAACCAAAGTCATGTAGCAGAATACATTTTTTGCCTACATTTATGAAGAAATTGTATTTTGTTGGATATATTTTATAACCAAAAATAGAAAATACTGTTTTTTTCCCCTACATTTTTGGCATTTTTTCATTTATATAATAAAAAATAAAAAACCTTAGTGGTGATCAAATGCCACCAAAAGAAAGCTCTATTTGAGTGGAAAAAATGATATAAACGTAATTTGCATACAGTTTTGCATGGCCATGCAATTGCCAGTAGCACAGTGCTGAATAGCAAAAAATGGTCTGGTCATGAAGGAGGTAAAACCTTCTGGTGGTTAAAATTTATAAAAAAAAAAAAAAAACAGAAAGCTTACCTCTGGAAGCTGGGGAATCTGTAACAGACGTTTAAAGTACTGTAGGTTACTTGAACGGTAGAACAAATCTTTCAGCCTGCATAGAAAAAAAATGAACATATGAATGCTACCATCCTTTTTGTCCCATCCAATTGTTTTTATATAGATAGATGAAGTTCTATATTTAAAACATTAATAATTATCTTATGTGTTACAGCAGGATTTTCCTTACTTCTGAAATTGTTCCATAAAGCGATCTCGATGCCCCTGTAATGTGTCTGTGGGGAGGCCTAAAATACACAAAAAGTTATCTTAAAACACAGAGCTTCACAGGAGGTCAGTTTCACAGGGAAATAGTTAAAGCGAACCTGTGTTTTGTCCATTCAACATAAGCAACAGGTTAACTTTACTGCTGGCTCCATAAGCTGCTTACACTTGTTTTCCCTTTGCTGCCCTGCGACTTTGTTCAGCTGTCAGGAGTGAAGATCAATGTAGAAAGAGCCGGAGAGGGCAGAAGAAGTCGGAAGAGACTCCGGGAGCTGCCTAATAAATTACTTTTTAAACCTGTGTAGTGTTGTTTTTATTGACACTTTTTTTTTCAGGTGAATGGGTAGGGGTACAATGTACCCCATCCTCATTCACATAGGGTGGGGGGCCAGGATCTGGGGGCCCCCTCATTAAAGGGGGCTCCCAGATTGCGATAAGCCCCCCTGCCCGTAGACCCTGATAACCAATGGCCAGGGTTGTCGGGAAGAGGCCCTTGTCCTCATCAACATGGGGACAAGGTGCTTTGGGGCCCCCTTCCCCAAATCACCCACCCCCACATATTGAGGGCATGCGGCCTGGCACCGTTCAGGAGGGGGAGGTGCTCGCGCGTCCCCATCCCCTTTCCTGACGGGCCGGGCTGCGTGCTCGAATAAGTGTCTGGTATGGACTTTGGGGGACCCTCGCAACGTTTTTTCGGCGTAGGGGGTTCCGCTTAAAATCCATAACAGACCGAAGGACCTGGTATGCTCTTAGAGGGGAAACCCATGTTGTTTCTTTTTTTTATTAGGCGTGGAGTTTTTCCTAAAGATTCATACCAGGCACAGTGCCTGGTATTGCCGGGGATCGAAGTCAGATCCCTGTTTATTGAAGTCGGACGCATGTCGGACTTCAAGTCGCAGGGCAAAGTCGGATCCAAAGTAGTACAACGGTCGTGTCGTACCAGTGTGAACCCGGCCTTAGGGTCAGGTGTAAGTATATACAGCAGGCCAGGCAGCTATTTAACCTCCCTGGCGGTATTCCCGAGTCTGGCTCGGAGTTAAATTTCAGCACCAAAAGTGGTAACCCCGAGCCAGACTCGGGCTGCGTCGCAGTGATCCAGGCAGGAGTTACTTACCTTGTCCCCTGGATCCTGCGATGCTTCCCCGCTGTGTGATCGAGCCGTCATCTCGCTCGATTCACACACTGCCGAATGCCGCTGAGCTCCGTTTCCTGTGACGTTACGACACACGGGGACGGAGATCGGCGCCAAATTCAAAAAAGTTAAAACACAGTATACATACAGTACACTGTAATCTTACAGATTACAGTACTGTATGTAATAATTACACACCCCCATTGTCCCTAGTGGTCTGCCCAGTGTCCTGCATGCACTTTTATATAATAAAAACTTTTTTTTTCTGCCTGGAAACTGGAGATTGTCCATAGCAACCAAAAAGTGTCCCTTTATGTCAAAAGTGGTTTTAGACCAGCTAAAAAACAGCGATAATAAATTAGAATCACTCGCAGAATAAGCGATAGCGATTTGTGGGGAAATTCCTCATCAAACACTGAAAAACACTTTTATTATTATTATATTATTATTTGTTATAATTATTTTATAGTTATTTATTTTATTATAATGTATAATTTAGTTTTTTGAACTTTATCATACCCGGGATTTCTACTAGACTCTGGTTTGGACAGATTTAAGTGAGTTATTCCTAAGAATTACAGGCCTGCAATATAAAACGCCAAATTTCCATGCAGAATAATGGTACCGCTTTCAGCACCTAAAATCTGACAGAATCATACCGCCAGGGAGGTTAAAGGGTAACTGCACTTTCATGAGGAAAAAAAAAAGTCATATTGTAATTGAAAGTTATTAAAAATGACTTTTCCTTTTCAATCTGTAGCTCTGCAATTTTCTGTGAACCGCAATGCAACATGGCTACCTAGAGGTATTCTGTACACAAAATGTGTACAAAACACCCCACAGAAACATAATTTCCTGCTTGTGCAATTGGCTCACTGATTTTCCCAGAAATCTGCCCTAAGATGCCAGAAGAAGTCAGATTTCCGGCATCTCCTGCAACCAAATTTTTATTTTTGGTGAGATACTCCCAATAGGAAATCACGTCTAAAGGGATGCAGGCCCATCAGCTTTCCTTATTAGTGCCCTGCAGATGCAACAGCTGATTGATAATTAAGAAACCACTCCCATTAGATTCACTTTCCACATGGGCACAGACAAACACACAGTGATTTATTCAGAATAATAAAAGGTAGGAATCTGCAACAACGTTTGTTAAAACCCTTGCAATGTACATAGATCACCCAGAGGGAAATTCTTTTTTCTCAACAGTGGACTTACTCTTTAAAATGGAGTTCCACCCAAAAATGGAACCTCCACTTTTTGGAATCCTCCCCCCCTCTGGTGTCACATTTGGCACCTTTCAGGGGGGAGGAGGGAGCAGATACCTGTGTAATACAGGTATTTTCTCCCACTTCCTGGCATAGATCATCGCGGCGGTCGCGGTGACCTACGCCACGTCCGGCACCTACTCTGCCCCCCCCCCCGCTGTCTTCTGGGAGACACACAGGTCCCAGAAGACAGCAGGGACCAGTGAGGATGCCCAGCTTCACTTCCCGATTCCCTTTCCGAAGATGGCAACGGCAGCATCCGAGAGCCGACGGACAGATCGGCTTCAGCTGCCGACATCGCGGGCGCCCTGGACAGGTAAGTGTCCATATATTAAAAGTCAGCAGCTGCTGTATTTGTAGCTGCTGACTTTTAATATTAATTTTTTCGGCGGAACACCGCTTTAACCACTAACCCCGGACCAATACGCAGCATAAAGACCAGGCCCCTTTTTGCGATTCGGCACTGCGTTGCTTTAACTGACAATTGCGTGGTCGTGCGACGTGGCTCCCAAACAAAATGAACTCTCCTTTTTTTCCCACAAATAGAGCTTTCTTTTGGTGGTATTTGATCACCTCTGCGGTTTCACCTGAAACCCGGACACAATATTCAGACAGGAATGTGGCTCAGAACAGGGCCTGACAGAAGGGTGAGGGGGTACTATGCACACCACATTACTATTCTCTTTGGAGCCCCCAAAGGTGTCCTAGGTCTGTTACAATCCCAGAGTGTATGCTAAAATAATGTTTTTGCTGTTCACCGCTAAAGTGTTCGGGTTTGGCTTGAAGAAAAAGTGGCAACCCTATCCATTATGCCAGAGAGACAGACACAGTGCAATGTAGTCTATTCACAGACAGTCCCAAAGCACACCTGTGTTAAAGCCTTGAAGGCACTGGCAGCCCCACGATCGGATCCTCTTCCCCTCTGTTCCTGCTGCTGGACACTGTCAGCTGAGCTCAGCTGCCTCTCTCTGCACATCGCCGCCGCCCCTCGCCTCACAGCCTCTCAAGCTTCACTCTCTGGGCCCCGGCTACTACTTGGTGGGGAGTGGAGGAAGATCACTCAACTTGAGCCAAGGCAGAAGAACATGCAAGCGGAGCTGAATCGGCATGCGCCCCGAAACTGAAGAAATGGTCCCTCCGCTCTGACCAGCATATGATCATCAGAAAGGGGCACAGATAATGGAAAAAATACACCCCCCCTAAACTAGTAGGTGTGGTGGAGCGGGGGTGTGTAATTCTGTTTTTTTTTTTATTATTCTGCACCGACTGTCTTTGAAATTGCCCCAGCCCCTGTTCAAATCCAATCCGGGGACAGACTTGGTCTGGGGACAGTGTCCTCAATCCGGGGACTGTCTCCGGAAACCGGGGATATCTGGTCACCCTACTATAGAAGGTCCTGATCCACCTTATCAATGAAGTGGAGGGATGACTTCAGCTGGTTTTAACATTAAAAGCAAGAGAAACAATGATAAATACAATACAGCCAACAACAAAAATGGGATGAGAATGCATTTTTTGAAGGAAGAAGGAAAAAAAAAACTTCTATACCCCTGGTTGCTTTGTACTGCTGCGCCCTTTTAATAGAGTAAATCATAAGACACGTTATTGATCATGGTGAGGTATGACTGACACTTACAGGAAAAATCTTATTAACTACAGAAAGTGAATTGACAAATTTTATGATTGAGGTTTTCCTGTCAGCCTTCCTTTAAATCAATACAGCTGCAGATATCATACAAACTTGGCTGAGTTACAATTTGAGGAGGAGGTCGAGAAGAATATTTCTCCAATGTATTTCCTGTTGTATGGAGCTTTCTTTACAGTAAAGAGATAGTCAACCCAGTGCAGATATTTGGGTTTTGAGTAGGTGCTAGAAGACTGAATGATTCGCCAACTTTCAGTGGCTTTGGTGTGAGGAGTTCTTTGCTGTTTCCAGGTCTTCCTACCTCCCACCACAATTACAGATGGGTGTCTCCACTCTTCTGGATGTTTTACTTAGATTGCAAAGATGACTGTAAAATTGAATCACCATTGCAAGCGACAAAGCCAAAAATTCTAGTGACAGATCTAAAGCCCTGTACACACGATCGGATTTCCTATGGATTCAAATCCAATGGATTTTTCCATCGGAATTCTGATGAAGCTGACTTCCATCAGTCTTGCCTACACACCATCAGTCAAAAATCCGACAGTCCCAAACGCCGTGCCGTAAAACACTCAGACGAGCCGAGAAAAATTAAGTTCAATGCTTCTGAGCATGCGTCGACTTGATTCTGAGCATGCGTGGGTTTTTTCTCCGATGGAGTTCCACACAGACGATCGGAATTTGCTATTGTTTTTTTTTCCATCAGATAAATTTAAAACATGTTCTAATTTTTCTCACCGATGGAAAAAAGACCAATGGGGCACATACACGATCGGTTTGTCCGATGAAAATAGTCCATCGGACTGTTTTCATCGGTAAAACCGATCGTGTGTACGCGGCATAACTGGTACAATTTCCGATGGATATGATATGAGGGTGAACGAGTACAACAGTTGCATGGCTCATATATCAGTTTTGATGCACTCATGTCAGACTTACGATTCAAAAACCAGAATGTTATGACTGATCACTCACACAAGAAACCTCAGTAACTGAAATTATACAGTCTGCTCTCACAACTTCTTTCACTTTGTTGTTTAACTAGTGAAGATGTTGGGTGTAGCAAGAACATTGAAAAAAAAACTTCCATCTGGGTACCTTGGGCTTACCACATCATTTGCTCAGTGCACAAGCACCAGCACGGGGATTTGTGTGTGTAAATCCCTGTGCTGTCAGAGGAGAGGAGACAGATCGTGTGTTTCTACAAAGTAGGAACAACGATCTGTCATCTCTCCTAGTTACTCCCATCCCCCCACAGTTAGAACCCAGAGAGGGAACACTCAGTTAACCCCTTAATCGCCCTCTAGTGTTAACCCCTTCCCTGCCAGTGACATTTATACAGTAATCAGTGCAGATTTATAGCACTGATCGCTCTATAAATATCAGTGGTCCCAAATATGTGTCAAAAGTGTCAGATCTGTCCGCCACAATGTCGCAATACCACAAAAAATCGCAGATCAACGCCATTACTAGTAAAAAAAAAAAAAAATAATAAAAACGCCATAAATCTTTCCCATAGTTTGTAGACGCGATAACTTTTGCGCAAACCAATCAATATACGCTTATTGAATTTTTTTTTTACTAAAAATATGTAGAAGAATAAATATTGACCTAAACTGGTGAAGAAATTTTAATTTTTTTTAAATTGGGGGATATTTATTATAGCAAATTAAAAAAATTGTTTTTTTTTTTTTTTTAAATTTGTCGCTTTTTTTTTTTATAGCGCAGAAAATAAAAACCGCAGAGGTGATCAAATACCACCAAAAGAAAGCTCTATTTGTGGCAAAGAAAGGACGCAAATTTAGTTTGGGTACAGCGTTGCATGACCGCGCAAGTGTCAGTTAAATTGACTCAGTGCCAAATTGTAAAAAAGTGCTCTGATTAGGAAGGGGTACAATCTACCGGGGCTGAAGTGGTTAAGCTCCCAAAGGCGGTTTTCTGCTTCTAGAAGCTAAATAGTGTTATCCTATGTGTCCAGGCACACTTTAGGCTATAAGCATTTTTTAAACTTCAGCGTCTAGGAGCAGAAAATAATTGTTTTTGTAGAGTTTCCTGGAGCGTTTTCTCCAGCAGAAACCCTCCTAAACGCTACTAATAGCATTTTTTTCCCCTTTTACTACAAAAATTTCAAAAAAATGCTAAAGCTCCTAAACGCTTCTAAAACCCTGTTAAAACGCTACTACAAAAAGCTTTTACCAGCCTTTTTTATCCAGTGATTTTTCCAGCGTTTTATTTAAAATAGCACTAATCAGAGCAGAAGAAAAAATTTGTATTTAGAATACAAAAGATTTTTTTTTTAAATATTGCCATAAGAAAGTTTTATTTGTCTACAAATCAATGGTTTATTTGTTACTTTGGTATTCTAAGTAAGAAATAAGTAATTGCTTAATCAAGAGCTGAAATGTAAAAATTCTTCAGGTCCACAAGCGGTACAACAGGTGCAGGAGCTTTAGTGGTTAATATACAGACACTAGGTGGTGCTGCAGCTGCTGAAATCTATACACAGCGTCTAAATACAGATCTCAATACAGGGCACTTATACACCTTCCTGCCCAGACCAATTTTCAGCTTTCAGCACTCTCACACTTTAAGGCTGCATTCACACCTGAGCGTTTTGTAGCCTGAAGCTACAAAACGCTAGAGGGGGAAAAAAACATTATTCTCTATGGAGATGGTTCACATCTCCACTCCAAAACGCCTGAAGCCGAACGCCTGAAGCTCAAACAAGTTCCGGACCCTTTTTTGTCGTGCAAATCGGGCAGATTTGGGTGTTTTAGGAGTCATAGAATGGAATGGAAACGCTCGATTCAAGCGTTTAGCACGACAATGAGCGTTTCGACGGGCGCAAATTCGCGCGACAAAACGCAGGTAAAAACGTTGGTAAAAACGCTCGAAGCGCTACGCTCAGGTGTGAATGCAGTCTAAGACTGCATTCACAGGCGTTTTGGAGTGGAGATGTGAACCATCTCCATAGAGAATAATGTTTTTTTTCCCCCTCTAGCGTTTTGTAGCTTCAGGCTTCAGGCTACAAAACGCTCAGGTGTGAATGCAGCCTAAATAACAATTGTGCAGTCATGCGATGCTGTATCCAAACAAACTTTTCCCACAAATAGAGCTTTTTTTTGGTGGTATTTGATCACCTCTGGGGCTTTTATTTTTTGCGCTACAAATAAAAAAAAAAAATAACAAATAAACTTTAAAAAAAAGAAAATAATTCTTTGTTTCTGTTACAAAACTTTGTAAAAAAGTAAGTTTTCTCCTTCACCGATGGGCACTGATGAGGCTGCACTAACGGGCACTTATGAGTCAGTACTGATAGGCACTGATGAGGTAGCACTTATATTCAGCACTGATAGGCAGCACTGATAAGCAGCACTGATGGGCACTCATAGGCGGCACTGATGAGCACTGATAGACACTCATAGGTGGAACTGAAGGACACGTATAGGCAGCACTGGTTGGCACTGATGGGCAGGACTGATAGATGGCACTGATAGGCAGCACCGATCAGAGGCACTGGCAGGCATCACTGATGAGCACAGAGTGCCATCCCTAATGGGCAATGATTGCCATCATTTGTGGGCCCTAGTGGGCTTACCTGGTGGTCATGGATGGGCATCCCTGGTGGCCATGGGTGGGCATCCTTGCTAGCCATGGGTGGACATCCCCGGTGGCCATGGGTGGGCATCCCTCTTGGTCCTGGGTGGGCATCCTCGGGGGGGCTGCACTGATAATCAATCAGTGCAGACCCCCCTGTCAAGAGAGCCGCCGATCGGCTCTCCATTACTTGCGTCTGTCAGCACGAGTAGAGAAAAAGCTGATACATACTTTTCCAGTTTACACTGCTGGACACAGCTGATCATGTGGCAAAGAGCCTCCATCAGAGGCTCTTTACCTAGATCGGAGATACGGTGTGTCAGACTGACACACCGATCGCAGCGCTGCGCACCCCCGCGGGCGCGCATTAGCGGCTTATGCTGCTGGATGTCATATGACGCCCAGTCAGGATAACTGAACCACTTCCTGGCCATCATTCTGCTATAAGCTGGACGGGAAGTGGTTAAAGAGGTGTTTTAGCCTGGAGAAAAAAAATAAAAGTAAGCAGCTACAAATACTGTAGCTGCTGACTTTTACTATATGGACACTTACCTGTCCAGGGAGCCTGCGATGTCGGCAACCCAGCCGATCTTCGAACCGGCTGTCAGGTGCTTCCGCCGCCATCACCACTAAGGGAAACGGGCAGTGAAGCCTTTCAGCTTCACGGCCGGTTCCCTACTGCACATGTGCGAAAATCAATGCTTCATAGGAAAGGGTACTAGCAAAAATGTAAAAACAACTGCAACAAACCCATCACAAAGCAGAGAAAATGTTGGTAATCCTCCTCAAAGGGATAGTGAATTGAAATTTTTTTCCACACTTGTAGATAAAATCATCAAAAAGGAGTCATAAGGAAATACATTTGTAGAATGCTTAGGCGAGTGGGTGTCAAAGGCAAGGGCAGGGGCAAGGCAAGGTTAGAGGATGAATGTTCATCCTCAAAACAGGTTTGCACATGTAGATTGCGGATTAAGCACCATAGTGACCTACAAAGCCCCATAATCAGAGGCAGCAGAAAGAGAAGGAGCACCTGGGGGTTTGGACTAACTTTAAGCACATTCAAAAGAATCCAAGGATGGATACAGAGAATCCCCCCACCCCCCAGACTTCCCTCTAAAACAACACCACAATCCACACAGTGCAGTGCAGTGTAACCCATTATAGGAACTCCAAAGTACGGGAGTGATTTCCCCCTATGTGCCCCTGTACAGCAACCCATCAGAGGAGAAAGAGGTATTAACAGCAGCTGCATGGGAAGACCCTTGTAGAGGGCGGCCTCATGCACAGCAGGAGGGATCCTCCTGCTTCCTGGGTCTGGGTGGCTGTCCTAGAAGCTGGAAAAAAAAACAGTGCAGCAAGAAAGAGCAAGATGCCTAAAACCAAAATGGTTCTGAAGCTGAAGAGGTGTATACAGACCGCAGTCGTCACACCAAAGGGCCCAGACTAAAGAGACAAGAAAAAGTTGTTCTTGATACAGTGTCCTTATGCAGCAATTATTCAAGAACTTCTCCTAAGTCCCCCAAAAGGGTAGCAGCAGTGATAGAAATTACCCTGGAGGGCATAACATTAAGCATAATACCTACACCACCAGAGAGGACCCCCACAGTGTAACCTCTGAGAGGGGGAAGAATTATATACCACTTACAGGAGAAGAGGAGAAGACAATAGAGGAGACCCTCAGCTTACCATATCACTGCCCATGTCAGGATACAGAGGTTCCACCAAGAGAAAGAGCAGAGCGCCACTCATTGCAGCCGGGGTGCCGCTTGCCTAAGGCAGACACTGGGGTAGATTTACTAAGACTGGAGAGTGCAAAACGTGGTGCAGCTGTGCATGGTAGCCAATCAGCTTCTAAGTTCAGCTTGTTCAATAAACTTTGACAAAAAACCTGGAAGCTGATTGGTTTCTATGCAGCGATGCACCTCCAGTTTTAGTAAATCAGTGACAGGAAAGCCCAAGGTAACTGTTCATGTGTACCCAGAAGTTAAACCTCCACAGGCTGGCAAGGAATCCCATGCACTCAATGGCTGGAACTTTGGAGACTACCAGGATCTATTTTATCAGGCATTTCACCAGTCAGAACAGTGGTTCTCAGCCTTCTAGTGCCGTGACCCCTTGTTAAAATATCCCAAGTTGTGGGGACCCCTAACAGTAAAATTATTTTCATAGCGTGGGTTGTCAGCACCCAAGGCAAGACAAGTAATTTGCACCCCTAACCCACGGACATTTAGCGCTCCCAGAGTCCCTTCCACTCGTACAGTATTAAAACCCCTTATGGTACATTTTAGGATGTACCACTCTTTCTCTTTCTTCTCCTTCCTTTCCCTTTTATCTCTCTCTATTCTAATTTCTTGGTTTTTTTTCCCCCCCGATCCCTCTCTCTAGCTATCTTTCTTGTTCTTTCCCTTATTCTTTCTCTCCCTTTTTCTTTGTTACTCCCCCTCTTTTCCTCTCCCTTCCATGTATTCTCAATTTTTATTCCTTCACTTACTCCTTGGTGGGGGGGTGGAGGGAAAGGGATGAGTGGCAGTGCTGGTGGGGGTGGATCAGTGGCAGTGCTGGGGGAAGTTCGGATCAGCCAACTTAGGTGCTCTTGATCAAGGTCATCTGCTGATCTGAGAACTGTAGTGGGGACTTTTAATGGCAACTATAATCACAGGTAGTGTTACTTACTGTGTCTCCGACTTCACTGTGTCTCCAACTTTGTAGTGTCTCGCAGCAGTGACACCTATGTCGAAATCAGGAGATAGGGCCAGCCATGCCATGAACTGAATGGTACGGCCGCGGGGCCCAGGAACAGCCACAGGCTGAAGGGACAGCACTGCTGGGCGGCCACGAAAAGTCTGGGAGAGCAGTGCGGACTTCTGGAACAGCCCAGGATTTGGTCACCCCTGGCAAATCAACATTCGACCCCCGAGGGGGTCCCCACCCCCAGGTTGAGAACCACTGAGCCAGAAGCATGGCAAGAATATTACCGTATATACTTGAGTATAAGTGGAGTTTTTCAGCACATTTTTTTGTGCTGAAAGTGCCCCAATCGGCTTATACTCGAGTCACCTTTTTGCGCCTGATCTTCTGGATTTTGGGGACCCGGTACCGGCCGGCCGTAGGTCCCCTGGATCCCAAACTTGGCACACATGTAGCCACACTCTTCCTCTACAAGTGTGCAAAGTTTTTTGTCCGGGGACCTACGGCCGGGGAGCACCGATTTTTCAAACCGGGCACCCCTTCCATAGACTCCCATGTTAAACGGTCATTTCTCTGGTGAGTTTGGGGACCCGGTACCAGCCGGTCCTAGGTCCCATGGACCCGAAACTTGGCACACATGTAGCCCCATTTCTCTTCTACAAGTGTGCAAAGGTTGTTGTCTGGGGAACCTACGGCCAGGGAGCAGCGATTTTTCAAACCCGGGCACCCCTTCCATAGACTCCCATGTTAAACGTCAGTCTAGTCATGGACACAGTGAGGCATGGACATAGGGTGACCACATTTCCAAACTACCATTCAGGGACACCCCCCTTCCCAAAAATCTGTTTTTTCTGTAATGAATCACAGCACAGTGATTGGACACAAGAGGCGGGATTCATGATTTCTCCAAACACAAGCAGGGGGCGGGGATTTGCTCCTCCAGGCATTCCCGGCCAGGGCAAGTACTGTCAAGTGAGTAAAGCGGTGATGTGGCGGCCTTTTTTGGGGGCATCAGATTGGCTCAGGGGTAGCTGTGTCAGTTTCATTCTGGGACACTGTGTGTCCTGGAATGAAGGTGCCCGGGACAGGACTGCAAAATGCGGGACTGTCCCGGGCAATCCGGGACACGTCGTCACCCTACATGGACACAGTGAGGCGTGGGCACAGTGAGGCATGGGCACAGCGAGGCATGGGCACAGTAAGGCATGCAGTTGGACACCCTAGGCTTATACTTGAGTCAATACCTTTTCCCAATTTTTTGGTGGTAAAATTAAGTGCCTCGGCTTATATTCGGGTCGGCTTATACTCGAGTATATACGGTATATTTAATGATAGAAGTAAATTAAAAAGATTTCCTACAAGGAAACAATAGAAAGAAACAAAGAACGAAATCCCAGTACAAGGAATTAGATCTGAACTTCTTAACACTAGGCCAAAAACAAAGCTCTTCAAGGAAGTGAAAAGGTTTACTCACCAGCAAGGATGAGCTATTGTTTTTGAACTACTGTTCTACTCCTGCTGGTGGCAGTACATAGCAATATATATTTTTTTAAATATTTTGTGAAACTGAGCCAATTAAGAAAAATGACAAACTTAATTCACTTTCAGGTCTTTGTAATAAAGTTAGTGTGAATATGTTATAAAAGGAACCCTTGCAAAACCAACTGCACAGAGCAGGCAAGTATAACATGTTTATAATAATAAAAAATAAAAAAACGAGAGAATGGTATCACTTTAATGTTGTTATGGTAAGCAGCTTCTCTTCTCTTCAAAATACTTACATGAGTGCAGCTTGAAAAGTAATTTCACAGTGTAATCATACAGATGGCTGCAATCTAAGATGACCTGTATGAGAGGAGAGAGGCGGCACTGGCCAGCTGCAGTAACAGACACTGAACGCGACATGTCCAAAGATTTAAAAACTGTAAAGAAATTAGAAAAAGTCATTAGATTTTATTACATACATTCTACTTAGCTACATATTCCCATGATGCTCTGCTAAACTAGGATTTAATGGAATTTCATTTTGAAATTAGAAGCCAAAATGAGCAACTTTTATTATAAGATTCCTCAATTACGTTATTAATCCAGTTTACTGACAGCTATGACATTGTAAATACAGGCGGTGCAAAAAGCACCTATGTAAAAATACCTACGGTAAGATGTCTCCATATGTCCATACAGGCTCTTGAAGTATCATCTGCATTAATAGGAAATGTTAAAGTGACATATATCATAACTATTGCTATCCCACCCAACAGTATCTGTGCATAGACCATGTTGTAAGCTCCTTATTGCTTTCTTTCTCCTGCAAGGCCCCTTTCACACTGAGGTGTATTTCAGGCATTTTAGCGCTAAAAATAGCGCATAAAAAATGCCTGAAATACTCCTGCCCCAGCATTCTCAATGTGAAAGCCCTGAGGGCTTTCACACTGAGGCGATGCGCTGGCAGGAGAAAAAAAATCTCCTGCAAGCTGCATCTTTGGAGCGGTGAAGGAGCGATGTGTATACAAGTTGTGAATTGTCCAATTGCCACGTCACCTGGCCACGTCACCTGGCCATGTTACCTGCCACGTCACCTGGCCACGCTACCTGCCACGTCACCTGGCCACGCTACCTGCCACGTCACCTGGCCACGTCACTTGCCACAAGTTGTGAATTGTCCACTTGCCACGTCACCTGCCACGTCACCTGGCCACGTCACATGCCACGTCACCTGGCCATGTCACCTGCCACAAGTTGTGGATTGTCCACTGGCCACGTCACCTGGCCACGTCACATGCGACGTCACCTGGCCATGTCACCTGCCACAAGTTGTGGATTGTCAACTGGTCACGTCACCTGGCCACGTCACCTGCCACAAGTTGTGGGTTGTCCACTGGCCACGTCACCTGGCCACGTCACCTGCCACAAGTTGTGGATTTCCACTGGCCACGTCACCTGGACACGCCACCTGGCCACGTCACCTGCCACAAGTTGTGGATTGTCCACTTGCCACGTCACCTGCCACAAGTTGTGGATTGTCCGCCACGTCACCTGGCCACGTCACCTGACACAAGTTGTTGATTGTCCACAATGCAATGCAAGCAATTACAGTTTTCTTTTTTTATATTTTTTAATAGTTTTTTATCATTTGCCATCATTTTTGAGATTTCTAATGTTAAAAAATAGGTCACCTTTAAAAACGCTTATAAACGCAAACGCGGCAAAACGCTGGTACCGCATTTAGCCGCGTTTAGCATCTGAAACGTGGAAAACTTTTGCGTCTGAACCCATTTTTTTGCTTCTGGAAAAACAAGGTTAAACGCAACTGCTTGTAAACGCCAAAAAACGAGAGTGTGTGCATGGACACATAGGATAACATTGAATGGGTTCAGGGGCAGTTGAAAAAAGCGTCCAACTGCCTCTGAACGCGCCTTAGATAACTGTTGCAGGAGAGAGGGAGCAATAAAGAGCTCACAATGGGCCTCTATTTATAGGAACTGTTATATGGGATATCATAAGGAATGGCATGAGTCACTTTAAATCACATTGCTTGTCATACAGACACAGTTGTGAATCTTCAAGTGTCTTTGGAACATATGCAGATAGAGTAAATCTAGAGGATCCGTTGCTGTCAGTGTGTGTGCATCTTTCCATTTTACTAATTGCTGTTTTCTAATGTGTTTAGCCATTTTTCCTGTATTTAATTAAAGTAAGCTACATTAATAAAGTGCTGTACATGATCTTTGAGAACAAAAAATTATTATGAGTGAGTGAATAACTTGTATAGCGCTGCAAACGCGAACTTATTGCCTCAAGGCGCTTTGTATTCATTGTCGTCCTGATCCTTCAGAATAAGCATGCTGAACTTCTTATAATTTCATTTATTTATTTATTTCAGGTACTTACCGGTATATAGCGCAGCGCTTTACATATACATTGTACATTCATATTAGTCCCTACTCTCAAGGAGCTTACACTCTAAGGTCCCTAGCACACATTCATACTTACACATACTAGGGGCAATTTGGACAGGATCTAATTAACCTACCAACATGTTTTTTGGAGTATAAGTTCAGAAAGTTTTTTTTTCTAGTTTGGCAGGTTTGATTACCTTTTTTTACAAGTTGTCATGCCAGTTGGCTACTGAATGGTATTTAAATCTGGCTAAAACATTTAGCAAACATGCTCCCATAAAAATGCACTAAAAAAATGCATAGGTGTGAACCAGGCATTTTTTAGTGCGTCTTTAGTTTTGCAGAAACACACTACAGTCCATTTAACATGGTTTTCTATGGATGTAGTTCACATCTGTAGTATTTTATAGAACGGGCCAAGGACTTTTTTTGGTGGTTTTTGGTTCCATAGACTTCAATGAATCAAAAATGTGTATTGAAAAACGCAAAGTGTACTTGGAATATGCAAACTGCAACCTGCACAAGTGTGAATCAGGCCTAAATTATAGTGTGCTGCTTCTTTATAACTAAATACCTCCAAGTGCTCACACTTCCCCATTGGCAGAAAACAAAATGAGTCCAATGGATACTTCAAGCACCTACACAGTGATAAAAGGTTAGGAAAGGTAGTGAATTATATTTATAAAGAAGCTGCGTGTGGTCGTTCAGAGCATATGATGAGTATGAACGTAGGCCTGGTTCACACCTATGCATTTTTTTTGTGCATTTTCAGTTTTGCAGAAACACACTACAGTACATTTAACATGGTTTCCTATGGATGTAGTTCACATCTGTGCATTTCAGAAAGGGCCAGAGTTTTTTTTTTCTGGCTTTTGGTTCTATAGACTTTAATGGTTTGAAGATGTGTATTGAAAAACGCAAAATGCACCTGCAATATGCAAACTGCAACCTGCACAAGTGTGAATCAGACATAAATAATTTTCACAGTTTTTAAATGCATAATGAGCATATTCTGGGGCAGTAAATACAGTCTTCTGAAAATGAATATTTATATTCACTTATAGTATGGACACAGACGATTAACAGAGAGAGCATAAGACAGTTAGTTATAAATCTAATAGAATCATCCATTCACATCTCCATGTTAGATTTTGTTGAGAAATCACTTTGAGCCCCTCATCATCCAACTTACAAACCCCCCCGATTTCTGGCCACATCCAACTTGAGTAAAAGCAGATGATTTATGTAGCATTTGCTCCCTGGAATCCATCTGCCCTTAGCTCAGGCATGCAGGTAGGAGGGCTAACTTAGCATGACTCCTGGGATGTATTACAATTTTGGTTTAACAATATATTGTTAAAACAAAATGTTTACATACAATTTTATTAATGTTCATGCAGGTCAATAAGTATTAAAAAACTATTTTTCTGACATGTTCTTTAGAGTAACAAAATCCTCCTGATGAAGACCACGAATGTAGGGGTCGAAATGCATTGGGGTACTCATATGTAATGTACAAAAATAACACATTAACATCTTTGTAAATGTGAATTTTTATCATTGATGGATATTGTTTGTTGTTCTATATTCCAACCTTAGCTCATATTTAAAAATTTCTGGAAATAATCTGTATTTTTGCACTTTTGATAATAAAATATTGAAAATCATTTACCATTTGATGGTTATTTAGCTGCTAAAAAAAACCCTTGAGAAAGCAACTGAAGAAATGTAAAAAAAAAAAAAAAAAAAAAGGTTAAAGCTGATTTGGCTGGGCTTCTCCTATGGATCACAGTAGTGCAGTTCGTTTTGCACTCCTGTGACCCGTTTTCAGCAGAGAGCATGCTGAAATCCACTCTCTGCTGACGTCACAGAAATCAGTCCAGGCACCGCATCATCTCGACAATGGGAGTCTGGATCCACTAGTTGCTGGACTGACACTTGTCTTAGCCTCTCAGCGAGCCCCTGAGAGGCTGAGACGGCCACTCCCCGCTCCCCAAAGCTTAGCGCTCCAATGAGCGTGGAGAAGCAGAGAGGAGAGCTGCTGATTGACAGTCAGCAGCTCTCTGCTCGGGGAGCTGTGAGAACCGAGCCATCAGCGATATTCAATCGCTCGTTTCTCGGTGTAGAGGTGCCGGGGGACAGATGCAGCATCCACCTAGGTAAGTATGATTATGGAAAAAACAAAAAAAAACATACTGTATTCCTCTTTTAAATCTAATATGTTTTTCTATCTATTTACTAATGCTAGCAGTATAAGGATTAAACATTGTTAACTGCTTGCCGACCGCCGCACGCAGATACAGTATCTCACAAAAGTGAGTACACCCCTCACATTTTTGTAAATATTTTATTCTATCATTTCATGTGAAGAAATGACACTTTGCTACAATGTAAAGTAGTGAGTGTACAGCTTGTATAACAGTGTAAATTTGCTTTCCCCTCAAAATAACTCAACACACAGCCATTAATGTCTAAACCGCTGGCAACAAAAGTGAGTACACCCCTAAGTGAAAATGTCCAAATTGGGCCCAAAGTGTCAATATTTTGTGTGGCCACCATTATTTTCCAGCACTGCCTTAACCCTCTTGGGCATGGAGATCACCAGAGCTCCACAGGTTGCCACTGAAGTCCTCTTCCACTCCTTCATGATGACATCACAGAGCTGTTGGACGTTAGAGACCTTGCGCTCCTCCACCTTCCATTTGAGGATGCCCCACAGATGCTCAATAGGGTTTAGGTCTGGAGACATGCTTGGCCAGTCCATTACCTTTACCCTCAGCTTCTTTAGCAAGGCAGTGGTCATCTTGGAGGTGTGTTTGGGGCCGTTATGTTGGAATACTGCCCTTCGGCCCAGTCTCTGAAGAGAAGGGATCATCCTCTGCTTCAGTATGTCACAGTACATGTTGGCATTTATGGTTCCTTCAATGAACTGTAGCTCCCCAGTACCGGCAGCACTCATGCAGCCCCAGACCATGGGACTCCCACCACCATGCTTGACTGTAGGCAAGACACACTTGTCTTTGTACTCCTCACCTGGTTGCCGCCACACACACTTATCATCATCTGAGCCAAAGAAGTTTATCTTGGTCTCATCAGACCACAGGACGTGGTTCCAGTAATCCATGTCCTTAGTCTGCTTGTCTTCAGCAAACTGTTTGCGGGCTTTCTTGTCCATCATCTTTAGAAGAAGCTCCTTCTGGGATGACTGCCATGCAGACCAATTTGATGCAATGTGCGGCGTATGGTCAGAACTGACAGACTGACCCCTCACCCCTTCAACCTCTGCAGCAATACTGGCAGCACTTGTACGTCTATTTCCCAAAGACAACCTCTGGATATGATGCTGAGCACGTGCACTCAACTTCTTTGGTCGACCATGTTAAGGCCTGTTCTGAGTGGAACCTGTCCTGTTAAACCGCTGTATGGTCTTGTCCACCGTGCTGCAGCTCAGTTTCAGGGTCTTGGCAATCTTCTTATAGCCTAGGCCATCTTTATGTAGAGCAACAATTATTTTTTTCAGATCCCCAGAGAGTTCTTTGCCATGAGGTGCCATGTTGAACTTCCAGTGACCAGTATGAGAGAGTGAGAACGATAACACCAAATTTAACACACCTTCTCCCCATTCACACCTGAGACCTTGTAACACTAATGAGTCACATGACACCGGGGAGGGAAAATGGCTAATTGGGCCCAATTTGGACATTTTCACTTAGGGGTGTACTCACTTTTGTTGCCAGCGTTTTAGACATTAATGGCTGTGCGATGAGTTATTTTGAGGGGACAGCAAATTGACACTGTTACAAGCTGTACACTCACTACTTTACATTGTAGCAAAGTGTCATTTTTTCAGTGTTGTTACATGAAAAGTTAGAATAAAATATTTACAAAAATGTGAGGGGTGTACTCACATGTGTGAGATACTGTATATGTCTGCAGCATGGCACGGGCAGGCAAAAGGACGTATATATACGTCCCCTCTAAGAAGCGGCATTGTGGACGTGCGCGCCGCGATTGTGTCACGGTGAGGAAGAATGGGGAAATGCTATTGTAAACAAGCATTTTCCCAGTCTTCCTAGTGACAGGACAGTGATCACAGCTTACTGTAATCGGAAGCAGTGATCACTGTCGTGTCACACACAGCCCATCCCCCCTACAGTTAGAAGCACTCTCTAGGGCACACTTAACCCCTTCAGCGCCACCTAGTGGTTAACCCCTTCACTGCCAGCGTCATTTTCACAGTAAGCAGTGCATTTTCATAGCACTGATCGCTGTAAAAATTACAATGGTCCCAAAAATGTGTCAAAAGTGTCCGATGTGTCCGCCATAAAGTCGCAGTCACGATAAAAATCGCAGATCGCCGCCATTACTAGTAAAAAAAAAAAGTTATAATAAAAATGCCATAATTCTATCCCCTATTTTGTAGATGCTATAACTTTTGCCCAAACCAATCAATATACGCTTATTGCGATTTTTTTTACCAAAAATATGTAGAAGATTACGTATCGGCCTAAACTGAGGAAAAAATAATTTTTTTAGATATTTTTGGGGGATATTTATTATAGCAAAAAGTAAAAAATATTGAATTTTTTTAAAAATTGTCTCTCTATTTTTGTTTATAACGCAAAAAATTATAACCGCAGAGCTGATCAAATACCACAAAAAAAGCTCTAGTTGTGGGAAAAAAAGGACGTCAATTTTGTTTGGGAGCCACGTCGCACGACCGCGCAATTGTCAGTTAAAGCGACGCAGTGCCGAATCGCAAAAAGTGGCCTGGTCTTTGGCCAGCAAAATGGCCCGGGGCTTAAGTGGTTAATGTTGACTGAGATAGCTTAGTTCCTCTTTAACATAATATAAATGTAGTGCCCTGCACTTGATGACAAGGCGCTGTGTTTAAATTTAGTGGGTGTCTGAGCTGGTAGTTAGCTCAGACTTTGATGATTAAGGCTAAATCAGTCTCTGTTCCGGCTATGGCTGTGCTTGGGATTTCCCATTGTTTGCCTGAAGGTGGCGTTATCACCACAGGCCAATGTTGGAACACAAGCAGGCCAGAGCGTATTGGGTATTTTTCCCCGGGAACAGCTCAGTGGGAGTGGTCTCCCCGCTGGGCATGCTGGGGAAGGGTACTTAAGGGGCAGATGCCATTTCTCGGGGCTCGCTTCGCCTCGTGGCCCTCCTGGCTCAAGGTATGTGATAGTGAAATTTCAGCCGCGGAGCCATGTTGGTCCGAGGCTGCATCTCTGCCAGGTAGGCCCAGTTATCCTGACTGGGGCCTACACTATGAAGGTGATCCTGTGCTGTCTGTCCTGCGGGATGAAGCCACTCAACGGAGGAAACCAGGGGGGGACCTGTCCTGGAGAGGACCAAGCGGAAGGCTGGTGTCTTGGGGAAGGCCTGGGGACCCTATTGGAGGATGCACCGTAGCTTATGTTACCTTACAGTGTTCCGGGTCGGCTTAAAGGCTCTAAAACTGTAAGGCTGGATATCCGGGTACTAAAAATCCTGTGGCAGAGGATTATTGAACAGTTCATCTTTATCGTCCTAAAGTCTGCGGCAGAGACTGTTATTTCTTCATTTTGTTCGTGCATCATCCCGGCTGCTAGGCCAAGTGAGAGGGGCCTATTCGGGTGAGCAACACCCACTTGAAGGAGAGTGGTGAGTGTGACTTTTGAAGCTTAGAAGTTTCCCCAGGTATCTGCATCGTGTGCCTGAACCTTCCCCCAACCCTCCATCCCTCTACCTATGCAAGTTTGTGTGAAATAAAACCTAACAAAAAGGATTTATAACTTGTGTGGACATTGAAGTTTCTATAGATAGACTCTCATCCCCTAGAAAAGGAACGGTGAGGTAACGTGCAAGGCCCAAATCTAAACCAGCAGCTCCTACGGGGGTAGTGCACATAAATAAAATCCAATAAGGAAAGTGGGATTTTCTAATACTAGTCACAGCAGGTGACCTTGGAATTCAGGTGCAGAAATCTCACCAATATAGCCCCCAAGAAATATTAAAAAAATGGTGACGTGGTTTATCTCCCTAGCATCTACCAAAAACTGAATTATCAGTTTCATGTGGACTGAAAAATAAATAAAATCTATCTTGCTTGACCATATTGCTTGCTGTGAAATGACAAATACACTTCAAACATTCCATCCTCTGTCAGTTTAAACAGTTAAAAAAAAAAAGCCCTGCCCTTGGTGGTCTGCAAACAAAGTGTCACACTATACAGTTCCCACCTACATGTTGTATCTGGCATATGGTGCAGGAAGGTGTGACATTACATGTAACTATACACCTTATGAAAATGGTGCTGGGCTATTATGTAACAATACACAGCAAGGTGCAACTTCCTATCTCATTGCTGCATAATAATTTCCATGTCACAATAAGATACTCTAGCAGTCAGAGGAAGGAAAGGGCTTGACTTTGGTAATATAGTGAGCACAAGTTCCCTATTCTAGCAGCTGCTGGCCGGACCCTTAGTGTAGGGTGACCAGCCATCCCCGGTTTCAGGGGACAGTCCCCGGATTGAAGACACTGTCCCTGGACCAAGTCTGTCCCCGGTTTTGTCCCCGGATTGGATTTGAACATGGGCTGGGGCAATTTCAAAGACAGTCAGTGCAGAATAAAAAAAAAAAAATCTGAATTACACCCCCCCCCCCGCTCCGCCGCTCCTACTAGCTTAGGGGGTGTATTTTTTTCCATTATTTGTTCCCCTTTCTGATGATCATGTGCTGGTCGGAGCGGAGGGAATATTTCTTCAGTTTCGGGTGCATGCCCATTCAGCTCCGCCCGTATGTTCTTCTGCCTTGCCAGCCACCTGCCTGTTTATCTCCTTGCCTTCCCTGGCAGAGTGATCTTTCTCCGCTCCCCACCCAGTAGTAGCCGGGGCCCGGAGAGTAAGACTTGACAGGCTGTGAGGTGGGCAGTGATGGGCAGAGAGTCGCTGATTGCCGCCATTACTAGTAAAAAAAAAAAATATGTCCCCGGATTCCATTTTAAAAATCTGGTCACCTTACCTTAGAGGCACGCTCATTGGAATACAAGACATTATTATTTTCTGCCTATAAAAGGTTAGCCAAAATTTCAGAATCCTTAGAGCCCATTCACACAGAGACAACTTTGGATCCGACTTCAAGTCGCCCCAGGTCGCCCCTAGTCGCCTCAAGTTGCGCTGCATGGGAAAAGCAATGTAAGTGAATGGAGCGGTCTTAATGCACACTACTGCAGTCGCTCCGACTTCAAAAAAGGTCCCTGTACTACTTCAATCCGACTTCTAGTCAACTGCTAGGTGACCTGTACCCATTGATTTCAATGGAAGTCGCCTCAGAAGTCGGATCCCCTGTCTTAACAGGAGCAACTTTCCAGGAAGAAAACATACATTTCTCAGGCAAACCCCTCCCTCCCCCTCCCTCCCACAGAGCTGATTCTTGTTTGATTGGCCACTGGAATGTCTCCTGTCCTGGAGGCAACTTGAAGTTGCCTTGTAAATAGCTCCAGGTCGGCTGTGATTCATACTCAAGTCGTGTCCAAGTTGCCTGCCAAAGACGCGCTGAAAGTCGTGTTGCCCCTGTGTGAATGGAGTCTTAGCCAACCTCCACAGCTAAGTGTACACTAATATTTTAAGCCTACTAATAGTACTAAGTATCTACAACATTTAATTGAATTTGCACACCAGAGCCAAGTGGTTCGTCTACTAATTAAAGCATAAGTAGCTACAACATTAAAGAGGATCCCTGCCCTAAATAGGGAAGGGTCTTTATAGAAAACGGTACCAATTCTTAGTTTATAATATGGTAATTGGTTTTCTGACTCTATGAATCCTAATAAGCTCTGTGGCTCCTATAGCACCCAGACATATTAAGCTTCTATGCCATCCTGATAATGTGTCAGGGAAGAGTGGATTCTGTGCAATTTGGCAGTGCCAGTATGCCCATTAGTGACACATCTGCTAATATCTGATGTTATTTCAGCTGTCAGGGCATTAAAATAAGCAGGTGGTTATTGCAGAGTTAAATTTTAAAATGGCAAACATCTGACTAAATATTTGACAACATTCATAATGCATATTTGTTGGTCAGATTTATCCATATGTTGGCCCAATCGAGACATATTCCCCAAAACCAGGACATTCAAATTCTTTCTTGAAAGAAACACGGAGGCTGCCATTGCTGATTTCCTTTGAAAAATGATGGATACCGGGTTGTCTGTTGTTTAAATACCTCAGGTCGATAACAATTACTGATAACCAAATTGACTGTTTGTGTAAGAGCCCTAACAGTAGTCTCATCATGGCATATCATTTCATATCATTGTTTCAGCGAGTCCACATTCACTGATCATCCACCATACCATAAATAAAGATTCAGTATTTGAATTTGCCTGGTTTATTGCTGCATCTGCCTCCAGACACTTATATGCATCCTGTGTCTAATGACACTAAAAGCAGAAATATATCCAGGCAAATTCAAACGGGTGAAGGTGTCTGGATTCGGCGGACAGCTCAATGCTTATCAAAAGGTTGGGAAAGCTGCATTTTACAAAATACTTGGAGCCTGGAACTGTTTTTTTTTAAGTGCATCAACACACAAGGCATGAAAACTTAGTCACGTTTGTACCTATGCTGACCGTTATACTAGGGGTCTCCAAGCTTTGAGGGGGGTGGACTGTGGCCCCTAAGACTATAAAATGTCCCATCATCAGTGAGAGTAAACAATCCCCCATCAACGGTGTCAGTGGGCAGAATTGTGCCCCATGATTGGTGTCATTAGGAGGAATTGTGCCCCATGATTACTGTTATTGGGATAAATTGTGACCCATCGATGGTGTCATTCGAAGGAATTGTGCTCCATCACCGATGTCATCTGGAGGAATTGTGCCCCATCATTTGTGTCATTTGGGCCCATTGTTGGTGTCATTGGGAGGAACTGTGTCCCATTGTTGATGTCATTGGTAGTATTTGTGCCCTATCATTGGTGTCTTTGAGAGGAATTGTGCCCTTGTTGTTGTAAGTGAATACAATTGTGCTTCAAGGGCCTGATAAAAGCAAGCAAAGGGTCGCATCTGGCCCCAGCCACAGTTTGGAAACAACTGCATTATTCTATGAAGATACTGCAAAGCCCACTATTCTTGCGGAAGGGGTTATGATTGAATGGATTTTGGCAAACAATCACTATAATTTACATAAGATTAGGCCCAGGCCAGGGGTGTTAATTTGGTGCATAAACATGCATGCTTGGATTTACGTAAAGATCTTTTCTAGGAAATACCTTTACTCGTCCCATTGCTATCTAATGTGAATGACTAGACACAGACTGTAGCACATCTTAAAGTGGATGTAAACCCAATTTTTTTAATTTATTTTTTGCTGTCACAATGTAGAGTATAAGATTTCCTATCATTTGTGCCAGGTCTTGCCACAAAGAGTTAATCCAGCTCTGAGTAATCCTCTTTTATTGTTCAGTGAGATAAAACGGACAAACAGAGAAAAACCTTTGTCCGTTCCGCCCCCTTGCTTTGAGTGACAAGTTATTTACATATCTCGTGCACTAGCTTTAGACAGGCATTATTTTTTAATTCCCACCCCCACTCCTTTTCTGAAGTCATGTGGTTACTTTTCTGGATTTTGACTGGATGTTAGTGATCATAGCAGAAGGAATTTACAAGAGAAAATGCATGTTGACAAGCGGAGTGTAGAGGTGGGCGGGGAGTCTACTGACATCACGACTCCACCCACAGATCTCCAGACAACAAATCCACCCACAGAATCTGCAGTTATTCAGGTCTCATAACAGACAGAGGGGAGACATTTGACAGGTACGGATACATGCAGGAGGCATCTATATCCTTATAGATCAGCACTATGGCAGTAGTTTAGAAAGGATGAGAGTGGGTTTACATCCACTTTAAGGTTGCAATACACAGCTCAACAGAAGTTGATTGTTCAATTGACTTTTGTTGAAAGAGTGAAGTGAAAAATTGTGGGTTGAACAGCATTTAAATCCAATCAGAAACAGGCATTGTTCGCATATTCTGACAGTCTTCATAAGGGGTGGTAAAATCACAACCTCCACCTTGTCCAATCAGAAAACATGTTACATTCACTGTCAAAATACTAAGTGTCCCCTTAATAATGCCTGTGCCATTCAGTAAGCAGAAGGGAAGCTCTCCAGAAAAATAAAAGCTCGGCACATTCTAATCCTGCTCAATGCAATCTACAAGTAAAAAAAAAAAAAAATACTATCATATAAACTATCTGGTGGTACAACATCTTCTATAGGAAAATGCTTCAACCAGTGACAATACTAAATATAATACATATGGACAATGCATTCATTCCCTATATTGTTTAATTTGACTTTCTGCTCCTGCTCATATGAAATAGTTTCTTAAGTAAAAATAGTCTCAAAGGTTCTTTTTTTTTAAATAAAATACTTTTGTTCTCTTTTATAAGTGTGGGTTGTGGAGTAAACAAAGTGCTTGAAAAATGTACCAAAGGCAATTACAGTGATACAGTCAATGAAATGTCACCAGATCACTAAGGAATGAAATTATGTGGCCTTATATGGAACCAAATACTTCTATGACGTCAGCTCTATTTCTGTGAAGTGAACTTTATTCCTGTGGTGTATAATTCCATTTCTGTAGCTCGGACTATGCATATGAATCAGAACACAATCTATATCAGTAAAGGTTTGTCTTTAATAAAGGTTACTGGCTGCACAATTAAAGCCTGATTATATCTATTTCCCTTATTTTCCAATTTGATGATAAACAACTTTCTACCTCTAATCTGTTCATTAATCATGATGTCCCGTGCTAAAGATACGTTAAACTTTTAAAGCCCAATAGAAATTTTAGTTTAATCAACTAAATATATTCTAGGTCCATCAAAATGTAAAAAAAACCTTAGTGTTTGTGTGAACTGAGGGATAATGTTGAGGGTATTCTAACGTGTTTGATAAAGGAGGAATTGTTGGACGAACAACAGCATAGTAGCTTTTTATAATGTGAACTATATACTGTATGCATTATACCTTTCTATCCAGCAGGTGGCACTGTATTGTGTGTCTATGGTAATGTGTCAGAAGAAGTGTTATCTTTGTCAGTGTATGTGTTCTCATATATTCCTGCTTCCTGTAAAGACATGCTGGAAAAAAACATGTTCTGATATTCCTCAATGAAAGTAAAGAGTTTGCTGTATCCAAGAAGCTTCCAGCACATAATTTCAATACTTTGCACAACAGGAATGAACCTCTGAAACGCGTTAGCCGCCCTCAGGATTATCCCTCAGTTCACACAAATACTAAGGGGTTGGCACGAGATAGACTGCGCTTGTGCAGGACATTGAGGAATTTCTGGGCTTTCTGACAGCTGCCATGATCTTATCTCCCTGATGCTGGCTATAGGGATAGGCCAGGCTCAGCCTTGTAGTTTCTTCATCCATCATACTGCATACAACCCTGTGGTGTTTTTCATCTGCCGTCTATGCTGATCATCAAGATTTTAACATGTAAATGTACTATTTGTTTTTATGGATTAAATTACTTCATCGTTCTAATGAAGATCTTTCGCTGCCATTTATTTGTTGTTTAAGTTCCTGGGATCTTTCCAGATCTTTATCTGGCAAGCTGCAGGACCCTTGAATGTTGGAATTAACATTCGTCCTCATCATGCTGATACCATAGACTGCTGTTTGTTGGGCTGGGCCTTGTAGTGCGATTTACTGGTGTGTGTGTTTTTTTATATACTCTATTCACAACACAGTTCTTCTGCTGTGAGAAGGGGGATACGTTCCTTTCCTCCAATCAGCTCCCACATACTGGAGCTGCAGTCTCTCCGCCCTCTTATCTGCTGACAGATTAAAAAAGGTTTTTAACACAATCAGTGCTTTTGAAGGGGTGTAGAGAAGAGAAGACTGCAGATAAACAAGTAAAACCTATGCAGGAGGATTTGTGTATAATCTGAGGCCTGTCACTTCATTGGGTATATGTGAGGGTTTCCAACCACGTTAAAATACACTTTCGACAGGAAATGGTTAATTGAAGGATTGTGTTCATTGCACACCACTAGATGCTAAGGTGAATTGATCCTGCAACATTGACAACTCTTTTTTATTCTTGTCAGTGCTGTGACACAAAAAAAAAATCATAAACAAATTATACAGATATAATTTGTAAAGAAAATATGACACTTACCTGCATGAAACAGATTAAGCTCCCATTCCATGTAATCAAATATCTCCACAGTGAGTTGAAAACTGAATAGGATCAAAGGATAAAAGAAAATTAGTAAACCAAGAAGCTTCCACCATCATAGCCAAACTAGATAGTGTACTACAATGCATCAAATTGTAATGGTCATCACCTTAAAGATAAATGTATTTGTCAGTTACATACGGTATTTTTATGGTTGTCATTTCCAAAAATAGGGAGACTTAAGCCCCTTTCACACTGGGGCGGTGGGTGCAGTAACGGTATAGCGCCGCTATTTTTAGCGGCGCTATACCGTCGGAATTGCGGCGGTATTCGGCCGCTAGCGGTATTAAACTCCCGCTAGCGGCCGAAAAAGGGTTAATACCGCCGGCAATGCGCCTCTGCAGAGGCGCATTGCCAGCGGTATTACCGCGGTTTCCCATTACTTTCAATGGGAAGGAGCGGTAAACACACCGCTCCTCTCACCGTTCACATGCTGCTAGCAGGACTTTTGGAGCGGTCCTGCTAGCGCACCGCCTCAGTGTGAAAGCCCTCGGGCTTTCACATTGAGACTGCAAGTGCAGGAGTTTTCAGGCGGTATTTAGGCGCTATATTAAAACTCCTCAGTGTGAAAGGGGCCTAATTCCCTTCTGAATACTGACATTATTTATTCAGATATTCATTAGAACTGGCATCTAAAAACAGGCTGCTCTATTTAGCTTTATAAGATGCCTGGGTCTGCTGCATGTATTAAGAGCACGATAAATAAAATCTAAATAAAGATAAACATGAATGATCTATAATAAATGTACAGGGACACAAACAAGCCATGTACACTCAAAAATTACACATGCAAAAAGAAAAAAAAAAACAGCCTCATAAAGACGTGGTCAAGCGTTTCAGCTAAAAACAGGAAGATGACCAGACATAGTGGTTGGAAAAACACTACTTGGTTTGACAGATCTCAGCTTCTGTTGCTACATGCACACAAAGGCAGAATCTGATCACTCCTTGGACCTGAGGTGGTAGTTTTTTTGTATTAATGTGTGGCCAACACGTTTGCAGAAACTGTGAGATATCAAGTCTATGGAACAGGATCTCTAACAAATATCTGTCTTTTTTGGAAAACTAGATAGGAGTACCTAATAAAATGGTCACTGTGTGTTTGTGAACTGAGTCCTCTGGTTTCCAATGAGTTTCATTGGTCGCTCCTGACTTTTTACATTCTCCAATGATTCTTTGGGATGCTTTGTAAAGGTAATGGCCACATTTAAAAAACATTAAAGTCATTAAGCGCTAAAACTGGCAGTCATTGAGGGACATATATATCTATACAATATATATAGTCTTGTCGTAAATAATGTAAGAAAATGACCGAACCCCAGTGCAGCTGCCAACTTCTGGAGAAAAGTAAACAAAAATGAGCAACAAAAGCAGCGCTCGCTGGGACCAGTAACAAAATAACTTTTGGCAATTGTGGTGCTCAATATAGTTCATTTATTGGATGCACACTTAGGTTAAAAGACAACTGTCAGATGAAAATTATGTAATTAAAATCAAACAAAATAAAACTCATTCTCATGATTGAAGTACTCCGAAATGTAATATGAGCCATACCGCCTCACTTCCTGATGACAAGGGGTTAACATCAATGAGTATACTCCATAGTCCCAATCAGGGCCGGATGGCTGGATGGCTCAAAACACAGAGAAAACCAGAGTGGAGAGACACAGCTCTCTGAGCTACAACTGCTGGTTGGTGTCAGATGTAAAACTCACTGTGCTGGTCATGGTCGCCACAGCAACAACGAGCCTGCGATCCGCCCATCACCCAGGTACTCCAGCAGCATGGACTACAGTACACCTTCCGCAGCACAGTGAGTTTTACACCTGACACCAACCAGCAGCTGTACCTCAGAGAGCTGTGTCTCTCCACTTTGTGTCTCTCCACTTGCCATACCAGTCTGCTTGACTGTCAGCATCCAGCAGCATGGACTACAGTACACCTTTCACAGCATAGTGAGTTTTACATCTGACACCAACCAGCAGTTGTAGCTCAGAGAGCTGTGTCTCTCCACTCTGTGTCTCTCCACTCGCTATACCAGTCTGCTTGACTGTCAACATCCAGCAGCATGGACTACAGTACACCTCCCACAGCACAGTGAGTTTTACACCTGCCACTAACCAGTAGTTGTATCTCAGAGAGCTGTGTCTCTCCACTCTGGTTTTCTCTGTGTTTTGAGCCATCCAGTCATCCGGCGGTGATTGGGACTATGGAGTATACTCATTGATGTTAACCCCTTGTCATCAGGAAGTGAGGCGGTATCGCTCATATTACATTTCGGAGTACTTCAATCATGAGAATGAGTTTTATTTTGTTTGATTTTAATTACGGTACATCATTTTCATCTGACAGTTGTCTTTTAACTTAAGTGAGCATCCAATAAATGAACTATATTGAGCACCACAATTGCCAAAAGTTATTTTGTTACTGGTCCCAGCGAGCTCTGCTTTTGTTGCTCAATGGCCACATTTAAGCTGGCCACATATTAAACTCCACAGTTAACCCTTCCTAAGACCATATCAAACCCCAAAATGCATACAGTATCCACTGAGTTTTGGAATTATTGGCATCAATAAACCACAGTCCTGGGCCTAGATTTCACAGCACCAATATCACGGTACTTACAGATAATGATCTGCATGGAATTAGGATGCCCTTAGTTAATTATCCCAAAAGAAAAAAAAAAAAATAGCAGCAACCAGTCAGATTAAACCAGTCAGATCTTTTGTTTTATTTACCTAGTAATATGCATTATAGTTTTATTTTGCTCTCATTTTTAATTATCAATCCCTGTGCATGCTACTTTAACTGACCTTCCACACTATTGACTAAGATTTTCATCCTGAGTATAGTAATAAATAAATATCTACATCAGACATCTGACAGTTTTATACTTCTCGGTACACTATAAAGTGGGCGAGATAATTTAATCAATAGAATTCATTGAATTACAAAAACCAGACCAATGGATGTGAGATAGATGATGGTCTTCATGTCTAGGAAAACAGACATAAAGCATTCAATGCAAAAAGATGGATAACAGTTGCAGGTCATAATGTCGTTCAATCTGTTTCCTTCCCCACTTTATCTCATAGTGATAAAGAAGAAGCAGCTCTCGCTCAGCACTGTAAGTCAGCATTTCCTAATGTAAAACTGGGGCATGGTAACTTCTTCTGTGTGTATATAACATACACATTCCATTGGGGATTATATAAGTAAATGCTGACACTAAAGCCCTGTACACACGATCGGATATCCTATGGATTCTAATCCGATGGTTTTTTTCATCGGAAATACGATGAAACTGTCTTCCATCAGTCTTGCCCACACACCATCAGTCAAAAAACCGACCGTTTCAAACGCGGTGACGTAAAACACTCCGATGAGCTGAGAAAAATTAAGTTCAATGCTTCTGAGCATGCGTCGACTTGATTCTGAGGATGCGTGGGTTTTTTATCCGATGGAGTTCCCCACAGACGATGGTACTTTGCTATCGGTTTTTTAACCATCGGATAAATTTAAAACATGTTCTATTTTTAAACACTGATGGAAAAAAGACCGATGGGGCCCATACACGATCGTTTTTTTCCGTTGAAAACAGTCCATCGGACTGTTTTCATCTGTAAAACCTATCGTGTGTACACGGCTTAAGAACTGTGAATTTTGTTAGTGAGGTTGCCAACCATGAGATCGGAAAGAAAAATAAAACACGTTTAGAGCATAACGTTTTTTTTTAGCTTGCAAACTATTTGGATTATTTGGCTACATTTATCTTATCCTTTACTCTTCTGGTGGCAAAAACCTGATAGCCATTTAAGTGTAATTTTTAGGGACTTGTTAATGACTGGAATAGTACCACTGGATTGGCGCAGGGCCAATGTGGTGCCTATATTTAAAAAGGGATCAAAGTCTTTACCAAGTAACTATAGACCTGTTAGTTTAACTTCTATAGTTGGGAAGATACTGGAGAGATTAATAAAAGACCACAAAGATGAGTTCTTGCTGGAAAAAAACTATTTAAGCAACAGACAGCATGGATTCATGAAAGACAGAAGTTGTCAAACAAACCTGATTTCTTTTTATGAAGAGGTAAGTAAGACCTTGGACAAAGGGGTGGCTGTGGACGTGGTATACTTGGATTTTGCAAAAGCGTTCGATACAGTTCCCCACACACGGCTCATGTGTAAGGTAAAGTCTACAGGATTGGAAATATCAGTTTGTAAATGGATAGAAAACTGGCTAAAAGACAGAATTCAGAGAGTCGTGGTTAATGATTCTTACTCTGAATGGTCCAAGGTTATCAGTGGTGTACCCCAAGGTTCAGTGCTGGGACCCTTACTTTTCAATATATTTATAAATGGTATTGGGTCTAGGCATAGGCGTGCGCAGCCTATTGCATTAGGGTGTGCACCCCAAAGCTCAAACAGACAAAAGTATTGGGACGCCTGCCTTTACACGCACATGAACTTTAATGGCATCCCAGTCTTAGTCCGTAGGGTTCAATATTGAGTTGGCCCACCCTTTGCAGCTATAACAGCTTCAACTCTTCTGGGAAGGCTGTCCATGAGGTTTAGGAGTATCTATGGGAATGTTTGACCATTCTTCCAGAAGCGCATTTGTGAGGTCAGGCACTGATGTTGGATGAGAAGGCCTGGCTCGCAGTCTCCGCTCTAATTCATTCCAAAGGTGTTCTATTGTGTTGAGGTCAGGACTCTGTGCAGGCCAGTCAAGTTCCTCAACCCCAAACTCGCTCATCCATGTCTTTATGGACCTTGCTTTGTGCACGGGTCCAAATCATTTGGTGGAGAAGGGATTATGGTGTGGGGTTGTTTTTCAGGAGTTGGGCTTAGCCCCTTAGTTCCAGTGAAGGGAACTCTTAAGGCGTCAGCATACATAGACATTTTGGACAATTTCATGCTCCCAACTTTGTGGGAACAGTTTGGGGATGGCCTCTTCCTGTTCCAACATGACTGCGCACCAGTGCACAAAGCAAGGTCCATAAAGACATGGATTTAGCAGGGGTGATGGAAAATTACCTTCAAGTGCAAAAATTCACATTATAATAGTAACTAAAACATCTAAAATTAAGTGTAACAGTCTAAAAAATACAAATTCCAAAGTGCTATAATGGTGGGAACCTCCCAACTAAAAGGTTGTTTCACTTGAGATTAATCTGTATGGCAAAAATCTATAGGAGGGGTTTCCACCATCCCTGCTAAGTTTATTTTTATACAGTATGTCTTATTTTCAGCTTGATGTTTATTATGTGAAGTTGCATATTACAGAGACCGGTATTGTGGTAATATTGAAGTTTATTGAGATTTCCATACACTAGAGGATTCCACCATTATTGTCAAGTTATTGATCAGTAAGTTAGCGCTGCACTTTTTTTTTTTTTTTTTTGTGGTGTGGGAACACATAACAGTGCTTAGTGGCAAGCCTTTCAATTACACTTTTTTATTTTAACCTCCAGTAGTTTATTGTAAATAGTAGTGTGGTGATTACCTATTATACTATAATCGGCATGTGGCATTAATAAACAACAGATTTCAGTTGTGCCCCACCAGGCCAGCACCCCCTTGAACAATGTGCCTGTCTGCTGAGTTCATCACCCCCATCCCTGCACTCAGTGCACTGATGGGCACTGATTAATAGCACTGATAAGTGGCATTGATTGGCACTGACAAGTGGCACTCATTTGCACTGGTGTGGGACTGACTGGCACTAACAGGTGGCACTGATTGGAAGCACTGATTGGCACTGACAGGCAGCACTGATTGGAAGCACTGATTGGCACTGACAGGTGGCACTGGCACTCGGTGGCACTGATTGGAAGCACTGATTGGCACTGACAGGCGGCACTGATAGGCACTTATAGGTGGCACTGATTGGCACTGATAGGTGGCACTGATACAGGTGGCACTGATACCAATTGGTACTGATAGGTGGCACTGATTGGCACTCATTGGCACTGACAGGTGGCACTGATTGGAAGCACTAATTGGCACTGACAAACTGACAGGCGGCACTGGCTGGCATAGACAGGTGGTATTAGTTGGAAGCACTGACAGAGGAGAGGGGGGTTTCCAGGGGCGTACCTAGAGCATTTGGCACCCGGGGAGGATCCTATATCTGGCAACCCCCCTATGTTAAAATGTAAAAACACCCCACTGTGCCCCCTGCATCCTTCAATATCTCTTTGTCACTACTGCATCACTGGACCCCTTTACATTACACAGCACCCTGCACCTCTGGACCCCTTTTTTTACTCAAACAGGTTTTTTATTGGTACAAAAAGGAATACAGTTTACAAGTAATGCAGTGGTACAGGCAACGTCAGATAAAGGTGACAATATTCACAGTATAGAACGGGTAAAAAGACATCTAATATGCAAAGGAAAATTCGGTTATTAGAGCAAGAAAAAAGAACCACAGTGTTGGGTGGGACATGAGATGGAAAGGGGCACTGAGCATCCAAAAACTACAGTCCGCGCAGAACGACGGACAGTGGGATGGCTGCAGATTATCTTACACAAACATAAAGGGAGGCATTAGCCTATAGTCTCCGGAACCTGTAACCACCTATCCCATATTTTACCATATTTCGCAGGACAACCTTTGTGGGAATAGATACGTTTTTTGTACTTCAAACTACTATGCACTTCTACCAGCCACATACCAAACTCAACCTCTGGACCCCTTTACATTACACAGCACCCTGCACCTCTGGACCCCTTTACATTACACAGCACCCTGCATCACTGGACCCCTTTACATTATACAGCCCCCCTCAGCACAGACCTCCCATTTAGTACAGACCCCCTCCTTCAGCACAGACCCCCCCTGCAGCACAGATGGACCCCCCCTTCAGCGCAGATGGACCTCCCCTTCAGCACAGATGGACCCCCCCTTCAGCACAGATGGACCCCCCCCTTCAGCACAGATGGACCCCCCCTTCAGCACAGATGGACCACCCTTCAGCACATCCCCCCCTTCAGCACAGACTAGGGTTGCCACCTTTTCATTAAGCCAAACCCGAACATTTTAGCGGCGCACAGAAATTTTTATTTTTTTTGCAGTATACACTATAGCAGTGTTTCTCAACTCCAGTCCTCAAGGCGCACCAACAGGTCATGTTTTCAGGTTTTTCATTATTTTGCACAGGTGAGTTGATCAGTTTCACTGCCTTAGTAATTACCACAACAGTTTCATCTGAGGGAAATCCTGAAAACATGACCTGTTGGGGGCGCCTTGAGGACTGGAGTTGAGAAACACTGCACTATAGGATTGTAAAAGAATTGGGACACCTTTTGGGTGCCCCAAAAGAGCAGTAATGTGGTGCCGTGATGAACAGTAGGTGTGTGTCAGTCTGTTTCCCAGTATTATCCTCCCCAGGTTAGCTAATGCTAACACATAAGAGGAGACCTCAATCCAGGAATACAGGAAATCCCCCTAGCTCACCCCTCCAGTTAAAGAAGACCTCCAGCTAGGAGGACTGCGGGAGGTTATAAGAGGGGATCCCCATCCAGGAGCATAGGACCCCTCCTCCAGTAAAGAAGACCTCCAGCTAGGAGGACTATGGGGGAGTGATAAGAGGGGATCCCCATCCAGGAGCATGGGACCCCCCTCTTCCCCCACAAGTTAAAAAAGACCCCCAGATAGGAGGATTGAAGGGGTGATAAGGGGGACCCCCATCCAGGAATAGGTGAGGGATGATAAGAGGGGACCTTGTTGATAGCCCCCGCCTAGAAAGAGACCACTGACTAGGAAGAATGCAGACATCTGCCCCCCTCCTCCCTTTTAATAAGGTGAATGACAATGTAGTGAAGACATTCATAGAGTTACACACACAGCAGCTCTGGCCACAGTGCAGAGGGGGAGGGAGGTGACTCACCGCATCAGATAAGGAGGAGGAAGAAATCCCTGTAGAGCTCTGATGTCTGTGAAGGAGCTCTGGGCTGTCACTGCTGCTTCTTCTCCTAGTTCTGTCCCCTGCGCTGCTGAACTTTCGCTGTCAGCAATGGAGGCGGGGGTGGGTGGTGTTATGGAGGGCACAGCACAGTGACAGGCTTCTAGAGAATTCACAGGCTGGCTGACTGGCAGGGGGAGGAGGTTGGACAGCAGGCACCTCACAGGGGAGAAAGCAGGCTCCAGTCCGCTGCTTCCATTTCAAGGGAGAGAGAGGCCGGCAGGGGGGGGGGGGGGGGGGGCGGAGTGCAGATGTAGATCACTCCGCCGGCGCCTGTGGTGGGGACCTGCAGCCGGAACTATAGAAGCTGCATCGGCAAATGCGGCTGGCTTACTCCGCGGCTGAGGTCCTAGTTCCTTGCTCAAACATCTCCAACTCGAAGCACAGCTGTTTTTACCGGCCCCAATGGTGGTGACTGAGTTACACAGGGACAGGACAGATGTTGCAGGCATCTAGCACTAATAAAACTAGTGAAACACAGACAAGGCACAGGGATGATTAGGGTGTGCCTGGGCACACCTGGCACACCCCGTGGGCACGCCTATGGGTCTAGGATTTAAAAAAAAAAAAAAAATTCAGTCTTTGCAGATGACACCAAGCTATGCAGTGGAATAATATCCTTACAGGATGTCTCCAATTTACAAGCCGACCTCAATGCTCTGTCTAATTGGGCAACTATGTGGCAAATGAGGTTAAATATCAATAAATGTAAAGTTATGCACTTGGGGGCTAAGAATATGCATGCATCATACATACTAGGGGGAGTACAGCTGGGGGATCCGTAGTGGAGAAGGATCTGGGGGTTTTGGATGAGATGGCCTGGCTCGCCGTCTCCGCTCTAATTCATCCCAAAGGTGTTCTATCGGGTTGAGGTCAGGACTCTGTACAGGCCAATCAAGTTCCTCCACTCCAAACTCACTCATCCATGTCTTTATGGACCTTGGTTCGTGCACTGGTGCGCAATCATATTGGAAGAGGAAGGGGCCATCCCCAAACTGTGAAATTGTCCAAAATATCTTGGTATGCTGACGTCTTAAGATTTCCCTTCAGTGAAAATAAGGGGCCAAGCCCAACCCTTGAAAAACAACCCCCACACCATAATCCTCCCTCCAGTGCACAAAACAAGGTCCATAAAGACATGGATGAGCGAGTTTGGGGTGGATACAAATACTGTTGTAACTGCTGACTTTAAATTTTTTAATTCGTTTTTTTGGTGGGGGGGGACTGGAATTCCTCTTTAGTATCTAAACGCAAACAATAAAACCCAGTATCTTGTTGTACAGGTTCCTGCAATGAAAACGATGTATTCCTCTTTTTTTAATGGCCTGCTTTAAAATAAATCACACCAGCAAGACCACAGACACTTCCTGCCCTAAGGTGACACTGCTTGCTCAGTTCAGCTACACAACTAAGAAATCTTTTGTGAGGGTTTATTTTTAATTAAATTTATAAAAAAAAAGTGCTCTAAAGCCCTGTACACACGATCGGATATCCTATGGATTCTAATCCGATGGATTTTTCCATCGGAAATCCGATGAAGCTGACTTCCATCAGTCTTGCCTACACACCATCAGTCAAAAAACCGACCGTCCCAAACGCCGTGACGTAAAACACTCCGACAAGCCGAGAAAAATTAAGTTCAATGCTTCTGAGCATGCGTCGACTTGATTCTGAGCATGCGTGGGTTTTTTCTCTGATGGAGTTCCACACAGACGATCGGAGTTTGCTATAGTTTTTTTTTCCATCGGATAAATTTAAAACATGTTCTATTTTTAATCACCGATGGAAAAAAGACAGATGGGGCCCATACACGATCGGTTTGTCCGATGAAAAAAGTCCATCGGACTGTTTTCATTGGTAAAACCGATCGTGTGTACACGGCATTAGGCTACTTTCACACTGAAGCGCTGGATGAGCTGGTGGTATAGCGCCGCTATTTTTAGCGCCGCTATACCGTCATTTTTGCTGCGATATTTGCGGGCGTTAGCGGGGTGATTTAAACCCCCGCTAGCGGCCGAAAAAGGGTTAAAAGCGCCCGCAATAACGCCTCTTTGCAGCGTTTTGTGGGCGTTTTGGAGGCGCTACCCCATTGATTTCAATAGGCAGTGGCGATATAGGAGCTGTATTTTTACCGCTCCTATCGCGCCTCAAAGATGCAGCTTGCAGGAGTTTTTTTACCCTCCTGCCAGCGCACCGCTCCAGTGTGAAAGCCCTCGGGCTTTCACACTGGATACAAAGGAGCGGCTTTTTCAGGGCGCTTTGCAGGCGCTATTTTTAGCGCAATAGCGCCAGCAAAGCGCCTCAGTGTGAAAGTGCTCTTATACTTAACTTGTATTACTTATGTTTCTGCTTATATGCAAACACCGATCGCTGGCTTCTGGGGAAGTACTACATTAAATGTACTGGTATTGTAAAGTAACACTCAACTATAAGTCTTAATAATAATAAATCATAATTGAAAATGTTATTAACATCAAAAACAAAAAAATTATATATTGTAGCTTACCAATCTATAAATGTCGAGGCTGCATTTGTTTTTTGGACTTTTTCGTTTGTTTTCATGTGGTGATCCAGCCAGTAACACACCTCCCTGTTTTAGGGTGTCTCAAGTGTGGATGGAGGAGCAACAGAGACACCTTGGAATAGCAGCATTGTCAATCTGGAGAGAAGGTAGTGTAAAATGGACTAGCAGATTTACATTGACTTGACTAAAGATGGCTATACACTAGTAGATTTTCCAATGAATGTTTGTAGGAAAATCCTCAGTACATTTGATGACTTGACAATTGTTTGCTTTTAACATTCAATTTTGGAATGAATGTAATTTTCCAAACAAAAACCACATAGACTGTTTTCCATCCTGCTCCTTCAAATGATCTCAGCACTTCGGTCTTAAACAAGCGTTTATTTGACCCCGCTAAAATTCTACTAGTGTATAGCCAGCTTAACAAATAAAAGTTGTACTCCAGCTAATACTTTTTGGGCAGTTACAAAAACAGTTTTTTTTTTTTTCTATTAGGATAAAAGTTTTATAAAATTAAATAAAAGCTCGCTATCAAAAGCACCCTTGGCAGTGTTAAATTGTTTGTCTTAACCCTGTAACTGCCTCTTTTGCTGGACAACTTCATCTGTTAAAAGAAGGTTAAAAATAAATGGTAGGATCACCAAGTGAAAATAAAGCAAACAAAGCTTAAAAAAAGGAAACTAATGTAGCCATCACATCTAATGCCGCATACACACGATCGGAATTTCTGACAAAAAAAATTTGATGTGAGTTTTCGGTCGGAAATTCCGACCGTGTGTAGGCTCCATCTGACTTTTTCTGTCGGAATTTCTGACAACAAAAATTTGAGAGCTGGTTCTCAAATTTTCCGACCAGAAAAGTTCTTGTCGGAAATTCCGATTGTCTGTGTGCAATTCCGACGCACAAAAAAACACGCATGCTCAGAATCAAGCAGAAGAGCCGAACTGCCTATTGAACTTCATTGATCTCGGCTTGTTGTACGTGTTGTACGTCACCGCGTTCTTGACGGTTGGAATTTTGTGTGACCGTGTGTATGCAACACAAGTTTGAGCCAACATTCCGTCGGAAAAAAAAACACGGTTTTCTTGTCGGAATTTCCGATCGTGTGTATGCGGCATAAGAATTGGTAAGCTGCAATAGAATAAATTGTATTTGGGGGTTAATACCTCTTAAAAAATACAAGATTGAGTATCATGTTTGGCAAGCCACTGTTAGCGTCTGCCTTGCCAGAGTAATAGTTTGAGTGGAGTAAAAAGACGTTTTATATTAGGCAAATGTAGTTAAGGTAGGAATGAAACTTACAAATTATTGACATCATTCTCTCCAGCCTCATCCAGCTGTCTGTCAGTCATCTGAAGGTTGCCCGGGAAACGAGGGTTCTAGGCACGGGAAACAGAAAAATGGTGAAATATTGTGCATAGGAGGAACAATATTAAAGATTTTATTTAGATCTGTAGAACAAAATAATATGTTGAAATAGCAGAAAGTGAGAAAGAGAATAAAGCATGAAGAAGTAGGAATGTGTTCATTAAAACTGAACTCCTGGGAGATATAAAAAACACATTTTAATCCAATTATGTGTTCCTTAAAAAATCATTATATAAAATGAGTTCCCGACCATCTTGTTTTTACCCCTTTTTGTCATCCATTGCATAGTATTGATGTAACATGTAATAGATTGTGGTCTTTCAGAAAAGCAGAATTCAAACAGGGAGAGGCAATACTCCAAACCAGTCAGGGCTTTGCACAGTTCACATTCTTACAGAAAGGGAGAGCACAGGGATGACCTCACCTGTTTTCTGCTGCTCCCCAAGGTCCAGTTATGCCGCGTACCCACGATCGGAATTTCCGACAACAAAACCGTGGTTTTTTTTCCGACGGACGTTGGCTCAAACTTGTCTTGGGTACACACGGTTGCACAAATGTTGTTCGGAAACTCCGATGGTCAAGAACGCGGAGACGTACAACACTACGACTAGCCGAGAAAAATGATTCAGAGCATTCTTCGAATTGGTACCGAGCATGCGCAGCACTTTTGTGCGTCGGAAATGGCTACACACAATCGGAATTTCCGACAAGAACTTTTGCCGTCGGAAAATTTTAGACCCTGCTCTCAATCATTTGACGGAAATTCTGACAGCAAATGTCCGATGGAGCCTACACATGGTCGGAATATCTGACCAAAAGCTCACATCGAACATTTGTGGTCAGAAATTCCGATCGTGTGTACGCGCCATTAGAGGTTAGGGTGTACCCTGGACCAGGCTGTATTGCTTAGCTGCAGTGTAGTCTACAGAGATGTCCAAGATCTGCTTTAAACTGTAAATAATAAATAGTACACCCAGTCCACTGGGATATCGCTTTTGTAATAACATTTTAATTGAATCTTTATTAAACTTATAATCAAGTGAATTGTTGATATTCAAGCACACTGGATATACCATTTACTATTTAGAGTTTATAGCAGTTATCCTTTTGGTTTAAAGTCTGTACCTTATTACTAGGAGGTAGTACAGTACATTCAAAGGGACCTTGGCTGCTTTGTCTAGCAGGAATGTCTGAATCACAACACTGTCTAAACTGAATGAGAGAATCTTTTGCAGGTAAAAAAAAAAAAAGTTGATATGCACATATTTACAGTATTTGGCTTTTAGCACAGAGTTCAGTTTTAGAATCAAATAACACTTTCTTTAGATGTGTAGCGGGGTGTTCCCCTTTAATGCAGAGAGACTACATTACCCAGAACCCCGTTCGGCAGTGTTTCCGCCGCAGAGACTCATGGGAGGGGTTAGAGGAGGAGGCGAGGCTGGGCTCGGCCTCTTTGGGACACGAGACTTCAGAGACTGATCCTCCTGTGCGGATGTGTCGGAGTGCAAGGCCTGAAGCCTGAGACCTTGCGCAGCACCAAAGAGCCTTCCACCCCTCCGCGAGCCTGGGTGGCATCTGATTTCGCTCGACTACAGCCTTGTTGGATCGGGGACCCGATCGCTGAAGAGACTGAGTGTGTGTGGGACACAGTTGGTGGAAGTTCCCGGACTGGAACCGTAGTCCGGTGGGTGAGAGGGCATATGCCCAACTGATATACTGTTACTGCATATAGGCCTATAGACTGCCGTGGCCTACGAATTATTCTTGGTATTCTTACTGAAGGCCCTTGTCGGAGCTGAACCTACTGTTCGTATAGCCGAGTTTCTACCCCATCTTTACCTACCCTATTGGATTACAAAGTTTGTACTCTGTTAATGTGCACCACCGTTAAAGATCTGCCGGTGAAGAAAAAGGACTAAGTTGTAGATATCAGAACCAGGCCTGGTGGGGTTTCTAAGGTGTTTTGGTTACTGCGCCACAGGGCACTTAGCTAACGGTCGCCCGCGTGGCGCACTTGTTATATGTTAACCCTATAGTGTGTTAGTGTGGCTGGGCTCTGCATTACAAATGATTATTCTGTAAACTGTTTTTTGATGTTACCCATTTCCTTACCAAGAGCTTAAGTAAAATCTTACATTTATTTCAATTTAGTATTGTCTCAATGCTCAGTTATTCACACAGTATAAGATATACAATTTACTGTCAGTACTAGCTGTGCCAGTAGGGGGTAGAGCATATTGCCGGGGGTTGGCGGAGCTGTCTTCAGGGCCCAAACTAAATCTGCGGCCTTCTTAGTTGGAGGTATCGCTACAGATGTTTTCAACAGAGTATAAGGCACAGGGTAAAGTAAGACAATAGACAAAATAATAAATTCCAAGCGAAGTACAAGATAACAGTGAAAAAAGGCACATATGCTGAAAACAAATCAGCTGAACTAGCAGGCTCAGGGCCAGAGGCCGTACATAGGATAATGGAATTCACAGTGCAAGTACAAGTATGTGTATAGAAACAGAAGCAATACAATGGGACAGGAAAGGGTTTTATGAGGAGTCAAAGTGAAAAACAAAAAAGGGGAGGATAATAAGGATGAAAAGAAAGGACCTGCATGGTCCCTGTATTGATTTTGAAAGTTCCAAAAATGCTCAGAGAGAGAGAGAGAGAGATGATATGGGGAAAAGGAAAAGCGCTGCATAATTAAGGCTCAGAACTCATTTGAGTCCTATACTCTTATAGGCCCACCAACAGATACAAGTAGTACAGACCTTTTCTGGGTCAATGCTGTCCTCTGCTACCAGAGACTCTATTGCCATGATGTTGTTGAATATCTGGGCCACTCCAATATATGTGGAGGAGAGGTCGAATTCCAGTGGTCTTAATTTTAGAAAAGGACCCAGGAATTATTAACGAAAGAGAACCCTCAGAGACAGCTTGAATGTCACAATTACACAAGGAAAATACTTTTTGCCATAACGGTGAAATCAAGTTACAACTCCACCAAACATGCAAAAAGGAGCCTTCTTCTTCCATGCACCTCTAGCAGGTCTCGGGAGAAGAAGCAAACATGTAACTGGGGTCCTGTACCAAAAGGACACAATCTTATAACTCTTCCCCTGGAAATATGAAGACATTGAAAGTTTGTGCATGAAAAGGAAACATTTTCTCCAGTTGTCCACTAAAAACAATGTATTCAAAGAAAGTTTCCCATTTAGATATGAACAGAGGATCTGTCTTAGAGGTCCCCTCTCTCAAAATGACAAACAACTGAGAAACAGTATGGTCAGGGTTAGAGGATTGTGAGGAACACTCCCAGGGGCGCTGATTCAATGACAAACTAGGAATCTGTTTTAAGTTTATGAAAAAAAGCCAGTGAGCTGAGTTGAGGGTAGCCAGTTATTGCCAGACAATGAAGATGGGGGAAAAAAGTCCAAGCCCTAGAGATAGCATAGTCAGGAAGGAAAAGACATATTTAGGGCCAGTGCTTCTGAGACAAGTCGCTATCACAGCTGTCTGTAAACCAGGTTTGAAGAAATTATTATCAAATATAGGAGTCAAAGGACCCTTATGGTGGGAGAATTTTTGAGGGGTGATTAATCTGCCCCATAGAGAAGTAAGTGGCTAGTCCACAAAAGAGAAGGGAGGATGGATGGGGACGTTAGGCAGGGGACAGCCAGGGAAGTGCCTGAAGGTCCAGCGGGGTGATATCTTGTTCTAATTGGACCACTCATTGGTGGGTTTTGTGATAGAACCAGTCAAAGAGTATATTTAGTATAGTGGCTTTGTGGTACAGTTCTAAATTTCGTAAACCCAGGCCACCCACCGCTTTAGGTTTTACAAGGACTGCCATTTTAAGACAGGGTCTTTCGGGGGTTACCATAAAAATTCTCCAAGTTCCGAGATGGGTAAAGAAACCCCCAGTTGGAATAATGGGAATTGCATTGAATATATAAAGGAAACATGGGAGATTCCCCATCTTTAATGTATTGAACCAGGAAAAATTTCAGTTCAGTTTTAAAAAGCTATATAAGCAGAGCCGGCACTCCCGCTAGGTGAACTAGGCAACCGCCTAGGGCGCACAGCTGCCCCGTGGGGGGGCGCAGCCTTCCCCATTAGCCTGGCCAGGGAAACGAGGTGCCCTACACAGGGCTGGGGATCTGACTGACTCTCTAGAGGAAGCAGTAGCCATGGAGGACATCCATCACGGCAGCTGCAGAGGTCAGCAGCAGCTAAGCCTGTGAGGAGGGCACAAGGACAGTGGAGGAGACGGGCGCGAGGACAGCTGGGGAGGCGGGCACCAGGACAGCGGAGAAGGTGGGCATGAGGACAGCTGGGGAGATGGAGGCAGGCACTAGGACAGTGGAGGAGGCGGGCACCGTGTCTCCGGACGTAGCTGCTGCCCTGGTGAGTCCGCTTTCTGATCCTGTTGTAATCACTCAAACCCTGGGCAAGACTAACAACACCCCGCACCTAGGGGTGTTAGTCATGCCCAGGGCGCGAAATAGTCAAGCACCGGCCCTTTATATAAGTGTGTAGATATCAGTCTTTTGAACTCTTACCTTTGTATGGAAATCCATCTTGGTGTTCAGAAGCTTCAAATAGATGCTACATAGCTGTCCATACCCGTCACTAAGATGCCCCTATAACGCACACAAATGGCAACCTTTAGAATTATGTTTAGGGAACTCAGTCCTCTACATTTGTAGGTACTGGTGAACAAAATACAATATAGCATTGATTACTGGATCTCTGTTGATCTTGAATAGAAAATGTCTATCAAGAGAATGATCCTATCCTAATTTGAAGAAGTACATTTTTAATTTAAAAAAATAGACAACCCATTTACAACAACAAAAAAGAATGATCCACAGTCTGGTTTTCCTTTCATGCACTGCTGCCAATCTACAGTAAAACAATCACAGATTCTGCTCTTTGATGCAGAACCGGGACTGACACTCAACAGAGAGGCACTTTAACAAAAGTCGATTTGTATTAAGTGATATAAAACTGGTTGACAAAATGCTCTTACCCACATCCGGCTCATATCAATGAGCTCACTTTTGTAACGCAGAGAGTCTTTCAAAACCTGAAAACAAGAATACATGCAAAGTATATCAGAAAGGGAACTTTGTGAAAGCCATTGATGAGTAATTTTACATTCTGATAAAAGTTTCATGAATTTCTTTATTTAGATAAGTTACTCCAAGCATACGTCTCAAACGTAAAATAGCAGAAAACTCTAGTAGGTGTGGGGTTAGTTTGGAAATGGAATACTGGTACACAAACATTTCTCATAGGACTTTGGCAGAGTAGAGTAAATGTTTTAAAATACATGTCATGTATATGGGTATTCTAAGATATTTAATCTGGTAAGTGTACATGCTGTGGACTGCATTCCATACTTACATTGGGGTGACCATCTCGCAGCAACTTGTGAAAAACATGGCAGAATTTCCAGCAGAGAACTGCATTGCTGGACAGTGGCAGGCGGTTCACAGCTACCCAAAAAGTCTGAGCCCCCTTCTCATGATGTGTCCCCAAAATACAAGGTGGACTTGTGTTAAGAAAGCAACTCATATGCCCCAGAAAACAAAATAGCAATAATAATAACTATTACTAGAAATAAAATGCAGTACAAATACAATAACATTGCACACAATTAACTTAGGGTTGTGATAAACAATTGCTGGGCTATTATTCCTTTGTCAACATCACCATTTCTTTGTAAAGTTCCAATGTAAAAAGTGGAGGCCACAACCTAATTTCCTATACCGCAATAAAACATTATTGATCCAGTGATCATTCTCCGTCTGCCCGAGTTCCTCTGGTGTGCATCACTCAGGAATGAGCTTACTCATATTCGGCAGTTGAACTTTCATTTTAAATCAGCAGAATATATTCCAGGTACATAAAAAAAAAAAAAAGAGTTCAAATTATAAAACTAGAAAGGCCTATCTGCAGCCTGCATGCTGCACAGAAGAATGTATTGCTTGTTCTGTGAAAGAAATGGTCTCTCTGAAGATATTCAACACACCCATGGTTAAGTCAGAGCTAGAGTCTCCAATCAACAGGGATCAAGTAATTTGCCAATTCCAGGGGTATAGGTCTGGTGTAGGGGGCATGTCAGACCTCTGCAGAGAGACCAATGCTTCAACACACAGAGTAAGGATCCTTAAAGTGGCTGTAACCCCACTTTAAAAAAAAAACTAACACCTGCAAGACAAAGGCATAATGAGCTAATATGCATAGCATACTAGCTCATTATGTAATACTCACCTGGGATCGAAGCCCCCGCTATGGTGCCCAACACAGCATCGGCCGGTGACATGTCATCCTGGAGTTACTTCCGCGTATCGTGGCTCCAGTGCTGTGATTGGCCGGAGCCGCAATGACGTCACTCCTGCGCATGCGTGCGGGAGCCACCAGTCACGGCACGACCTCCTTTAGAAACGGCGCGATCACCGTTTCTAAAGTGCGCCTGCGCCGTTATCTACGGCGCAAGACATCGGCGCTCTTGTCTATTGTAAATATCTCCTAAACCGTGGAGGTTTAGGAGATATTTCCAGCACCTTTAGGTAAGCCTTAAGCCTCGTACACACGGACAGTTTTCTCGGCAAGAAAACTGCTGGCAGAGCTTTTTGCAGAGAAAACCGGTCGTGTGTATGTTTTCTCGTCAAGAAAACTGCCGGGAATCTTGACAAGAAAAATAGAGAACCTGCTCTCTATTTTCTCGGAAAACTGTGTGTGTGTGTGTATGCGGCTACAAGCTTACCTGTCCTCCGGTAAGCCCGCGGATGCTCGATGAGACTTTGACGCATGTGCGGTAGCTTACAAGGGTAGTGTAGGGTGAAGCAAGATGACGGCGACGGCATCGAATGAATGGCCATCTGTATGCATGCCTTGGCAAGAAAAGCTTGCCAGGAATCTCGTCAGAAAAAACAATGTTTTTTTCCTGACGGGATTCTCAGCCGTGTGTACGAGGCTTTAATCTAGGCTTACCCGTAGGTAAAAGTGGTTGTACAGGGTGTAAAACCACTTTAAGTGTAGCACACTGTCTTTTTCACTCAGGTTGTGGCTGCCTTCTTAAGAAAGTGAACTGTAAAACTTTGCACACCTTTTGTTTTGATGCACAAAACCTGGGTTAACAAAGGTATCAATAAATTGACAGAGTCTACTAATTATAGTTTTGGGAGGAGAGCTGCTTTGGATCATTAAAAAATTTCAAGACTGACTTCAGCTTTGAGCTTCAAAGCTATTCCTGGTCTCAATAAAAAAAATAAGGGGTACGGTATGTAAAAATAAGAGGTGTGTTTTTTCCCATAGAAACCAAGACTTTAGATTTTCAAATTTAAACGTTAAACGTGTGTCAATGCTTCTGTAAGCATTTTGAAAGTATTTTGCATGTGTACTCCTGGAGTTACCCTCATGATGATCTATTGACATTACGCAAGCGTGTTTTTAGTGTTACTTATACTGTATGTGTTAAAAGGCACAGCATTAACTGATGTAGCGCCCTCACCCCTGTGAGGGACAGTGGAAGATTACTGACCTCGAAGGTTGCCCTGACCTTGCAAGCCTCCTGACACCTCTAAAACGCTGGGATCGAACATATTTCAAAGTGATAATGCAGTTACACAGACACCAGACTGTAGCAAGGTAAAGTATTTTACTTAAAGCGGAGCTCCGCCGGAAAAAAAAATATTAAAAGCCAGCAGCTACAGCTACAGCAGCTGCTGGCTTTTAATATTTGGACACTTACCTGTCCTGGAGTCCAGCGATGTCCGCAGCAGAGGACGAGCGACCGCTCGTCGCTCTGCTGCTCCCTCCGCCATCCTCGCTGAGGGAACCAGGAAGTGAAGCCCTGCGGCTTCATGCCCGGTTCCCTACGGCGCATGCGCGAGTCGCGCTGCGCCGTTCTGTTTCGTCCTCCTGTGTTCTGGGAGCCGAGTGTCTCCCAGAACACTACGGGAAGTCTGGGGGAAGTGACGTCACTCCCGCAGATTCCCGGAGAGAGGACTCACGGATGTGGGTGAAAATACCTGTCTTAGACAGGTATCTTCACCCCCCTCCCCCCTGAAAGGTGTCAATTGTGACACCGGAGGGGGGGAGGGTTCCGATGAGAGGAACTTGTAATTTAGGGTGGAGCTCCACTTTAAGATTCTTGAAGCAGATAAAAACAAGAATAACTTAGGCAGGTATCTTTTAGTGTTTAACTCTTACTCTTGGTAAATAGTGTTGGGCGAATGGTTCAGGCCGAACATAAGTTCGGTCCAAACATTGTCTATCCGCCCGTTCAGCGAACAATAGAACTGGCAGGGTGTTCGACCGTTTATTCGGCCCACTGAATGCCCCACAATGCACTGCACCCCACACAGTGTATTCTAAGCCCTGATTGGCTGAAGCAATGAAGGCTTTGCCCGATCAGGGCACAGAACACTGTCAAAGTCATAATTGGAGAAACTCTTAATGACTTAGGCCAATCATGGCTCTTTGGTTATAGACCCACCCCACACTATAAAAGGTTCCTTCTGAGAGGAGCCATTTGCAGTGTGATATTGGAGTAGAGATAGATAGAACAGGGCTCTGTTCACTGCTACTAGTTAATGTGCTATTGTGATTCTATTGTGAGTGTAGATTGTCAGTATAGTGTAGAGCTGCACGATTAATCGTTAAGAATCAAAATCGCAATCTTTTTCCCTTCCTGATCTTCAAAACAGCATGTCATGATTCTTTCTAACAAGTGCAGAGAGTTCTCACAGCTGAAAAAAAAAATCCAGGCAGCCTGCCAAGTTTTATCACAACCAGTGATGTAAGTAACTGAGTTAGAATAAACAGAGTTACTTAACGCAGTTACTTTAGAGGGTAACGAGTAATCTAACTGATTACTCTTCCCCTCATGGTAACGCAGTTACCATTACTTGGGCAGCGTTACCCCAATTACATCTACCGCCACTAGATGGCAGTAGTGTAATTCCTCTATGACCGGGTCTCTCTCTTATATCACGGCACTGACGGCAGTCACGCTGCTCCCCGCAGCCCCTCCTCTCTTCTCGTCTATCCCCATTTGCTTGTGACATCATCTGGGATGGACGAGAAGAGAGGAGGGGCCACCGGGGAGTAGCGTGACTGCCGTCAGTGCCGTGACATGAGAGAGAACTTATTACACACGCTTCCTGCGCTACTCTGCATGGCTGGTAAACAATGTGCTATGTGCCCTGCCCTGATGTGCTATGTGCACCATACCCTGATGTGCTATGTGCCCTGATGTGCTATGTTCCCCATGCCCTGATGTGCTATGTGCCCCATGCCCTGATGTGCTATGTGCCCTGATGTGCTATGTGCCCTGATGTGCTATGTGCCCCATGCCCTGATGTGCTATGTGCCCCATGCCCTGATGTGCTATGTGCCACATGCCCTGATGTGCTATGTACCCTGATGTGCTATGTGCCCCATACCCTGATGTGCTATGTGCCCTGAAGTGCTATGTGCCCTGATGTGCTATGTGCCCCATGCCCTGATGTGCTATGTGCCCTCAAAAAAAAAGTCAGTTACTTTGCTGAGTAACTAATTACTTTTTCAATGTAGTAACTGAGTTACTAACGCAATTACTTTTTGGGAGAAGTAATTTGTAACTGTAACTAATTACTTTTTTAAAGTAAGATGACCAACACTGATCACAACACACAAATAAGTAGAAACAAAGGTATCTTTTCATTCTTTTATCAAAGGAAAGAACTCTGCGTGTAAATGAAGGAGGTTTAACCATTTATAGACCAAACCTTTTCTGACATTTGTTGTAAAAATCATTATTTTCTGCTAAAAAATTACTTGGTACACCCAAACATTTTATATATATATATACGGTATATAGAATACACTTGAATTAATAAAAATAAAAAAACAGTAAATTTAGCCCAACTTTTTTTGTATAATGTGAAAGATGATGTTACACCGCGAGAATAGTGAGAGAATCGTGATCTTTATTGTAGGCAAAAATATTGTGATTCTCATTTTAGCCAAAATTGTGCAGCTCTAATGTAGTGTGAATATGGTAATAGTGTCGTGTCAGTGTAGTACGTCTGTGCAGTTTTACTGCAGTATATTGAAGTGTGTCAATGTAGTGCATCAGCTCAGTTTTACTGCAGTATAGTGAAGTGCGTCAGTGCAGTTTTACTGCATTATAGTGTAGTGCATCAGTGCAGTTTTACTGCAGTATATTGAAGTGCATCAGTGCAGTTTTACTGCAGTATATTGTAGTGTGTCAGTGCATTTTTACTGCAGTATATTGAAGTGCGTCAGTGCAGTTTTACTGAAGTATGTTGAAGTGTGTCAGTGCAGTTTTACTGCAGTATATTGAATTGCGTCAGTGCAGTTTTACTACAGTATATTGTAATGTGTCAGTGCAGTTTTACTGCAGTATATTGTAGTGTGTCAGTGCAGTTTTACAGCAGTATATTGAAGTGACATTTCTGTCAGCGGCAGTCCTCAAGTTAAAGTGCATCAAACACCACTTTCCATTGAATAAAGTGCATCCAATTACACATTTCCCCATCTCTATTACATTTTGGTAATAAGGCCCCCCCATCATGTCTGGGAAGCCAACAATGAGAGGCAGACGTTCCCATGCCACTGTGAGGGGGCCAGCAGCGTATGTGTCCACAGGCAAAGGTGGACGTGTCCATCCTCAGGTAGGGCACCATTTTTTCTGTTTAGTGATGTTGCTCGTGTTATCCAGCCACAGCATGCAGAGAAGGTGGTGGACTGGCATACTAAACCATCCTTATCCTCCTCATCCTCTACCACCAAAGCAGAAACTAATGCGCAGTCCACCGCAGCTGCCAGAGCGGCTTATTCTGCCTCTGTGTCCACAACTACCCCTGCCATAGCCCCAGTATCATGCACAGAGGAGTTATTTGAACACAGCATCAGCCACTTGCTCTGTGACAATGCACAGGCATTACCTGATTATGAGGTTGGTTCTAACTCTGAGGTAGAGGAAGGTAGGAACATGTGCCTACAGAGAGTGGAGAACACTGATAAACAACAAATTGGCAGTCATGTTCCCCCAGCCGCAGCGTATTGTCAAGTTGGCTCCAGTAATGAGGATGGAGGGGGTGATGATGATGAGGTCACTGATGAGACTTGGATGTCGGATAGAGAAGAGGAGGAAAGAGAGGGTGAGGCACAACCCCAACGAGGTAGGATATCCTCCAGAGGCAGCCATCATGGAAGAGTGGAGAGCAGCCACCCTATTCCATCAGATTGTGGAGCCCACATCCCACAGTTTAGCTGTCTGGCCCTTTTTTGCATATGTGCAGCCGATTGCACTGTTGCAATTTGCAAACTTAGCCTCAAGCAGATCAAGCATGGCGAAAATACCAGCCATTTGGGTACCACATGCTTGACAAGGCATTTAACCTCCCACCACACTTAGCCCGTTGGCAAGAGCACCTGAAAGCCACACTTATTTTTAGATAATGTACTTATTTTTGATAAACGAGACCAGGGACAGCTTTGAAGCTTTACATTCTAGTGAGTAATTAGTCAAGTAGCTGTAGCCGCATAACATGGGAGCTGTGTTTGCCTGGGTCGATCACTGTCTATTGGGTTATTCTAGAATAGGTCTTGGTTCTGCATTTTCTTTTCAGTTCTTTTCATGAAGGATACTATGAAATGACCAACAGAGGCAATGAGTCTCTGGGAAGACTCCCTTTTTTACCAGTCCTGGTGACCATGGTCATGAATTTAGCTGTTCTCTATTCAAAATCAACGTTTTAGCTACTACATATAACTCTTTAATGACATTTATCTCATCCAATTTCAGATGCAGCAAGCTCCTGAAAATGCTTCTGGGCAAGTTTATTTTCACATAATTCCTTTTTTCTTCTTTAGAGACACCCAGAAGCTTATGCCTCGTAGACACGCTTTTTTTCAGCAGGAAAACAACTGAAACTTGTCTTGCATACACACGGTCACACTAATCTTGGACGAAATTCCAACCGTCAAGAACGGGGTGACGTACAACACGTACGACGAGCCAAGATCAATGAAGTTCAATAGGCAGTTCGGCTCTACTGCTCGATTCTGAGCATGCGTGTTTTTATTTGCGTCGTAATTGCATACAGACGACCGCGATTCCCGATAGGAAGTTTTCCTGTCACGAAAATTGAGATCCTGCTCTCAATATTTTCTTGGCCGGAATTCTCACAGAAAAAGTGCGATGGAGCATACACACGATCAGAATTTGCGACAAAAAGCTCACATCGCACTTTTCTCTTTTGGGAATTTCGTTCATGTGTACGAGGCATTACAGTAGGCTTAGTCAAGAATACATGGACATTTACATCGCTTAGCAAATGGTCACTGGCAATAATAAAAAAGCACTGATGCTCAATGTCAGGATGAAAATCAGAAGCTATGGTTCATAGGAAATGTTCTTATATGAATTTAAATAATTAATTTCAATGCTGGTAACCTCTAGTTTAAAAAAAGGAAAACCAAGAATGTTGTATTCCAGAGATTACAACTATTGCTGACACTGCAATGTAAGGCTACAGTCACAGTTGGCAGTTAGCAGAACACAGTGTCATATCTACAACCCGGGAGGAATTGAGCCTTTGCAGCTTCCGCCAGGAAGACCTCAGATTACCATATCGGAATCAGAGAAAAGTCACAAGGAAATGTGGAAATGAAAGCTGGACAGGAAACACAACTAAGTGAGTGTTTTCCGAAAAAAGGAAATTAATCATTTTTGTCTGCTGAGTCCACTGGTAATCACAGCATCATCAGCAACAAACTTTTAACTCTTTACCATGCTAATGATAGTAATCCCCATCTAATATACAGATTAACACTATTAAACTACTTTCAGGATTTGAAATAAACTTTTACATTAGCAATATTGAAGGATTGCATTAATCTTCACTACCAAGAGGAACAATGGATCTTATCACAACTGAAGTCTATACAATTCACTGAACACAGTTCGAAGCGAGTAGGACATTTTGAAAATGATAAGTGAATGGGAATTATGGCATGATGTACCAACTTTAAACTGAACAATACTTCTAACGCTCAACTCCGAGCTGGGTACCATGTATGTAAATTCCAAGAAGCATCAGGATCAAAGGTAGATTGGTTGGGAACTACCAGATGCACAAGGGTCTCAAACAACTTGAGTCTGATGCAAGATTTGTGTATCTATAAGTAATCATATAGAGTTCTCTTTAATGCCTGGCCTTGTGTTAGGTTGACTAATACTTACAGGGAGCAAAGTAACTCCAGGATTCTAGGCTAGAAAAGAAGCAGAGATCTATGGCCAATGTCCTTAATGAGACACATGGTACCATTAGTTGCCACAGGATGAGGCACTGCACAAGTCTTGATGACAATGTTGCCAGCAGACACAAAGCAGTATCAAGGGAACCTGTGATTATACAATCTGGTTTTGTTTTTATTTCTATAGTGAGTGACATTGTTTAAGGGTGACTAGAGTAATTTACTAACCACTAAATTGTGTTATGCTGTCAGGTTAAGATACATGTTATCTTTTTGGATCACTCAGGATATCCCTACCAGAATCTCTATCTTCTTCCAACTGCCTCAGTCAAATGTTGTTCCTCCCCCAATGGATTCTCCATAACTTATAATAAATAGATGAGTAGTTGGCTGAAATAGTGATATCCTAATGATGGCATCCTGGGATGAAGAACAGTCACAAAATACAGCAGGAAAATCCTACAACTTATGCCGCGTACACACGGTCGGAATTTCCGATAAAAAAAGTCAGACGGACTTTTTTCATCGGATATTCCGACTGTGTGTGTGCCCCATCGGACTTTTTCCGTCGGAAATTCCGACGGAGTTAGAAAGAAAACATGTTCTCTTATTTTCAGACGAAAAAAATTTATATCGGAAATTCCGTTCGTCTGTATGCAGGGCCGATCCTAGGGTCACAGACGCCTGGGTGCAGAAATATTTATGGCGCCCCCACATGGGCGTGGTCATCTTACCAACTCCTCCCCTTTACAAATGTTTCTATGGCAACGACTCAAACACAGAGATGCTCCCCTAAGAAGTCTTCGTTACCCTGGGATCCTCCCATGATCTTTTAACAATAAAGAAAATACAGGAAGAGTGTACACTAATGAGACCTGGAGGGGAGTCTCTCTGATACACACAGAGAGGGCTTCTGTTAGAGAGTCTGTTAGAAAGTGCTCCAAAACATACTAGAGGAGATGCTCAGAGACTGCAGACATGATACAGGAGACGGTCAGAGACTGTAGACATGATACAAGAGACGGTCAGAGACTACAATCATAGTACAGGAGATGGTCAGAGAGTGCAGGCATATTACTGGAGACGGTCAGAGAGTGCAGACATATTACAGGAGACAGTCAGAGAGTGTAGACATATTAAAGGAGACGGTCTGAGAGCGCAGACATATTACAGGAGATGGTCAGAGACTGCAGACATAGTAAAGGAGACGGTCAGAGACTGGAGATATAATACAGGAGATGGTCAGAGACTGCAGACATACTACAGGAGACGGTCAGAGACTAGAGATATAATACAGGAGACGGTCAGAGACTGCAGAAATAATACAGGAGATGGTCAGAGACTGCAGTTCCTATGGACGTTAGTAGATAATGGCCCTCTTACCTGACCCAGCGATACAGCAACAATGGTTCCTCTGATCAGGAGTCAGCTCACTCTGAATTGCCCGTGGCGACTCCGCTGGGTAGAGCCCAGATCTGTATTCTGGCAATGACTCCATTCATTTTTCCACCAGGGATGGCGCTAGACTGTGTGGCTTTCACTCTGGTGGCGCAGGGCAGCGGGGTTCTCTCTCTGATGGTGTTCTCTCAGCACTGTCCTTTCCCTCTGGAGTCCTGGGTGCACTTCCCTGAAAGCTTTCTCTGGCTCCTGGCTCTCTCTCTCCCATTCAGCTGGGCATGCTGTGTGGGCTGCAGTTTCTTTGTTACAGTGGGGCTGCCAGTCCTCGAACTACATGTCCCGCAATCCTCTTCTCTGCTCCTTTTTCTATTCTATTTCTTCCCTGGCCGATATGGAGGCGGGGGAAGAAACATAGTGGGCGGCTTTGCTGGCAAGCGCCGCTCACTAGTACAGCATATCGCGTGAGGAGGAGAGTAAGAGGGAGTGGGAGGAAGAGAGGGAGGGGGGAAAGAAGAGCCCGCAGCTGCAGTGGCGTCACTAGGGTTGGTGCCACCCGGTGTGGTAAAACATGGTGTCACCCCCCTTCCACCACCTATAGTCGCCCCTCAGTACAGACCCACTCCACTAAGTATAGACCCCCTCTGTCAGTGCAGACTCCCCACTAAGTATAAACCCCTCCCTCACTACAGACCCCCCAGGACAAACCACCCCCTCCATTAGTAGAGACCCCCCTCCATTAGTACAGACCACCCTCCTCCATTAGTACAGACCCCCCTCCAGTAGTAAAGACCCCCAGGACAACCCCCCTCCATTAGTACAGACCCTCCAGGACAAACCAATCCCCCTCCATTAGTCCAGACTCCAGGACAAACCCCCCAATTAGCACAGACCCCCCCAGGACAAACCCCCCCATTAGTAAAGACTCCCCATAGGATAAACCCCCCCTCCATTAGTACAGACCCCTCCAGGACAACGCCCCCCATTAGTACAGACTCCCCCAGGACAAACCCCCTCTCCATTAGTACAGATCCCCCCAGGACAACCCCCCATTAGTACAGACTCCCCCCAGGACAACCCCCCCATTAGTACAGACTCCCCCCAGGACAAACCCCACCTCCATTAGTACAGACCCCTCCAGGACAACCCCCCATTAGTACAGACTCCCCCCAGGACAAACCCCCCTCCATTAATACAGACCCCTCCAGGACAAACCCTACCCATTAGTACAGACTCCCCCAGGACAAACCCCCCCATTAATACAGACTCCCCCCAGGACAACCCCCCCATTAGTACAGACTCCCCTCCAGGACAAACCCCCCCATTAGTACAGACTCCCCCAGGACAAACCCCCCTCCATTAATACAGACCCCCCCCAGGACAAACCCCCCCATTAGTCCAGACCCCTCCAGGACAAAAAAAAACCCATTAGTACAGATTCCCCAAGGACAAACCCCCCAATTAATACAGACTCCCCCCAGGACAACCCCCCATTAGTACAGACTCCCCTCCAGGACAAACCCCCCCATTAGTACAGACTCCCCTCCAGGACAAACCCCCCCATTAGTACAGACTCCCCCAGGACAAACCCCCCTCCATTAATACAGACCCCCCAGGACAAATCCCCCCATTAGTCCAGACCCCTCCAGGACAAACCCCCCCATTAATACAGACTCCCCTCCAGGACGAACCCCCCCCCCTCCAATATGGTACATTGTGGCAGCTGGAGAGGAGAGGACAATATACAGCCGCGCCGCCCGGGTGGAGCAGAGATCGCAGCAGCAGTAGGCTGGAGTTTCAGACACAGAGAAGAGGAGGAGGAGGAGAACACGTGTCAGGCACGGACCGCCCCCTCAGCGACGTCACTGCGCGGCTTGTCTCTCCACACAGAGACAGCCGCTCTGATCTCCGGTGGCTGCTTCGCTCTCCTCCAGTGACAGGAGGAGGGAGGAGGGAGGGGGGACGCCAGGCTTAGTAAACACAGGGGTGGCGGGGAGAGCCGCCTCTCGACATGGACAAGGAGAGGAGGTGGAGGAGAATAGAAGGGAGCACTCTGGCGCCACAGCGCCCCCACCTCTGTGGCGCCTGGGTGAACTGCACCCCCTGCACCCCGTCTAGGACCGGCCCTGTCTGTATGGAACTCCAACGGAGAAAAAAACACGCATGCTCAGAATCAAGTAGATGCATGCTCGGAAGCATTGAACTTAATTTTTCTCGGCTCGTCGTAGTGTTGTGCGTCACCGCGTTCCTGACGGTCGGAATTTGGTGTGACAGTGTGTATGCAAGACAGCTTGAACGGAATTCCGTCGGAAAAATACATCTGAGTTTATCCCGACGGAAAATCCGACCGTGTGTATGCAGCATAAGAGCTATATGAATGTTGTGTGTGAGCGAAACCATTGGTTCTTATGCAAACCTATATTGTTGTCAGTATAGGGTGGGAAGTGAGAGAAAATCTCTCCAAAGCGAGGTAAAACCCATCCTAGGCAGTTGCCATTAGAATAAGTGTTCCTCCTGTAGGATTTTAACCTCACCTTTTATTGACCGCTATTTTTTATTTTTATTTTTTCCCTCGCTTGCAATGCCAGTGGTCACCGGGATCAATAGAGAGAGTAAATCAACCCAGCCGAGACACAGACATCAATCAAAAGCTGAGAGGGGTTCTAACCTTTTCCCCACTCCTTCCAAAATAAAAATAAAATGGCTTTAGCTGTATTTTAAATAACCTATTTCTGCTTTTAACAGAAACAGTTGCATAGAAAAAAAAAAAAATTCAAGAACAGAAATTTAACGACATCAATGTACTTAAAAATAAAGAGAAATGATCATGGCGAACAGAACCACATCTGATGCCGCGTACACACGACCGTTTTTCATGCCGTGAAAAATGAAATTTTTAAAATTAGTCATTAAAAACGATCGTGTGTAGGCTCCAGAGCATTTTTAACGATGTGAAAAATGGCCTAAAAAAAAATTAGAACCTGCTCTATTTTTTCACGTCGTTTTTCACGTCGTTCTTTTTAACGTTGTGAAAAACGGTAGTGTGTACGCTTTTACGAGGGGGAAAAAAAATGCGCATGCTCAAAATCAAGTATGAGACGGGAGCGCTCCTTCTGGTAAAACTAACGTTCGTAAAGGAGATAGCACATTTGTCACGCTGTAACGGACTGAAGAGCATGAGGCTGAAAAGCGCGAATCGGCTCTCACCAAACTTTACTAACACGAGGATCAGCAAAAGCGCCCCAAAGGGTGGCGCCATCCGAATAGAACTTCCCCTTTATAGTGCCGTCGTACGTGTTGTACGTCACCACGCTTTGCTCGAGCATTTTTTTTCACGAACGTGTGTAGGCAAGGCAGGCTTGAGAGGAAACACGAAAAATCACGTTGAGAAAAACGTTGTTTTTTTCAATGACATTAAAAACGGCCGTGTGTACGCAGCATTGCACATTAAATTCACGTCTCTGGCTGCTAATCCAAGATCAGCCTTCTCCTAAATTCTTTCAAAGTAGCGTGTTTTATGAATATGTAAAATATTAATTCTATTCCTAAGAATAGCCTGACAGGCTGCCAGATCTGCCCTGTGGGGACAAAAAAAAAAAACCTGACGTGCTCTACCATTTGGCATTCCCTTTCCGCCCCCGCCTTAAACCTATAAAGGTGTCACAATGCCACACTTCTTGTTGTAAAGGCCCATTTAGAAGTAATTGTGATCCCTTACTCCCACATGCCCTGCCAGAACACCTTTGTGTCGCAGCCTTGTGCATCCCCTGCTTCTTTCTTTTCAAAGGATATTTCTTGCATGCTTTTCTTTCACAGCGGCTTCTTGAGTGTTGATAGCTTTGTTTATACTCACAGTCTGAAAAAGGAAACAGAAAAGCGGGGTGAGAGACGACCTACACACAATAAACTGACAATAAACCAGTAAAGGCAACATTCAGCAATGCAGCTGCTTCTCCGCTACCCCCAGAGCCCGGTGGATAGGCATTATAAGGGATTTTAAAAGCAACAGCTGGAATGCCATCCCTGGCCCAAATTCTCTCTGCGCCAACTGAATGGATGTGTATTACATGCATCACAGACATTTGAGAGTTCTACAAATCCACATAAAGCAATGAAGTAATGTAGACTGCCCTTAAAGGGCTACAAAACATATTACAACTTGGTTTATAAAAACAACAACATGACTTAAAGCGGAGCTCCGCCGGAAAAAAAAATATTAAAAGCCAGCAGCTACAGCTACAGCAGCTGCTGGCTTTTAATATTTGGACACTTACCTGTCCTGGAGTCCAGCGACGTCCGCAGCAGAGGACGAGCGACCTGCGGCTTCATGCCCGGTTCCCTACGGCGCATGCGCGAGTCGCGCTGCGCCGTTCTGATTGGTGCTCCTGTGTTCTGGGAGCCGAGTGTCTCCCAGAACACTACGGGAAGTCTGGGGGAAGTGACGTCACTCCCGCAGATTCCCGGAGAGAGGACTCCCGGATGTGGGTGAAAATACCTGTCTTAGACAGGTATCTTCACCCCCTTCCCCCCTGAAAAGTGTCAATTGTGACACCAGAGGGGGGGAGGAATCCGAGTAGCAGCAGTTAAAAATTAGGGTGGAGATCCACTTTAACTTAAAGTGTTACTAAACCCAGGACCCTGCATTCACTATATCTGGTCTCCCACAGTACACACAGAACATGGAAATGCAATTATTTCAGTAAATATAAACTGCTAAATACCTTTTCTCATCAGCAGTATACAGTATAGCAGTCTTGTGACTTCTATCAATGTCCAGCCAAGTACTGGTTAAAGTTGTAGGAGGAGTTTTCTGACTATCTTATGAGGCAGCAGGACCCCTGACCAGGGGCGGATCCAGAGTCTTTTCTCGGGAGGGGCACTGCCAAAAAATGATTTTTTTTGTGGGAAATTTATCGGGGAAATGGTTGGTGTCGGCGCTTCAATCATCCCGGCACCATGGTTGTTATGGTGTCTCTGGGGGGGGGGGGCAATTGCCCTGTTGCCCCCCCCCTGGATCCACCACTGCCCCTGACCCTCTGTCTGGACAGTGCTTATTGGCCTTTTGCTGATCACATGCACTCTCCCAAGAAAAAAAAACCTCTCTAGCAATACACACCAAACTGAGCATGTGCAGCCTGACTGCATAGACCAGTGAAGGTGAACCTTGGCACCCCAGATGTTTTGGAACTACATTTCCCATGATGCTCATGTACTCTGCAGTGGAGTTGAGCATCATGGGAAATGTAGTTCCAAAACATCTGGGGTGCCAAGGTTCGCCTACACTGGCATAGACTGTGTTATCAGGAAATTATTAGGGGACAGTGGAAGAAGGGGAGGATCAGAGAAGACAGGATCAAGCAGGCTTTTTACACAATGCAGAGGATTAACTCCTTAGGTTCCACAGTGAGTGTAACCAGCATGCTTTACTGCATATACAGACTGATTTTACTGTTGTAACACTTTAATATGTAAATATTTGTGAGCTTTATGAAATGTAGGGTAATTAAAATGAGGATGGAATAGCGAGGAGAAATATTTTGCTTCGGATGAGGTACGTCAGAAGTCCGGCTCCCTTCTTCTCCCTCCTCCTTCCCCTATCGTCGGACCAGTAGGAGAGCGCAGTGCAATGGCGGCAGCAGCACCCGACAGCCAAATTTTGATCCATTTATTGGCATCCTAGTTATACAGAAGTCAATCCACCGATCGGTATATGTACAATCAGCCTAATGTTTGGTATTTGGAAATTCATAACTGTACTCTAGGGATAACAGGTACAGTACAGTTATGAATTTCCAAATACCAAACATTAGGCTGATTGTACATATACCGATCGGTGGATCAAAATTTGGGCAGTCCCTCCTAAACCGGCAAAATATTGATTTATGTATGGCTGGCTTAAAGCCGAGTTCCGCCTTCCCCTCAAAAAAATTTAAGTCAGCAGCTACACATACTGTAGCTGCTGACATTTAATATTAGGACACTTACCTGTCCTGGAGTCCAGTGATGTTGGCACCGCAGCCGATGTTTACATTGGCTGTCGGGTGCTGCTGCCGCCATTGCACTGCGCTCTCCTACTGGTCCGACGATAGGGGAAGGAGGAGGGAGAAGAAGGGAGCCGGACTTCTGACGTACCTCGTCCGACGGAAGTGGGGGCAGGGTACCTGTCAAAAACATGTACCCGTTTCCCTCGAAAGTTGCCAAATGTGGCATCGGGGGGGGGGGGGGGGACAGATAAGCGGAAGTTCCACTTTTGGGTGGAACTCCGCTTTAAGAGAAGAGATATCCAGAAGACATCTGTGAGCTGCTCTAGAATCAGACAACATGAAGCCTGTGCATTCTGTATTTAGATCTCTATCAGTTCACTTCAGGAAAATTCATAAATTCATGATAAGGAGGTTAGACAGTTAAACCTCGGTATTCACTCTGTATTAGACCCCTTTTACACTGAGGTGCTTTGCAGGCGCTATATAGCTAAAAATAGCGCCTGCAAAGCGCCCTGAAAGAGCCGCTCCATTCACTCCAGTGTGAAAGCCCGAGGGTGCACTGGCACTGGCGTCAGAAAAAGTGAACTCACCTCTCCCAAAGCGCCCCTGCCCATTGAAATCAATGGGCAGCGTCGCTAAACCGCCGGCAAAGCGCCGCTGTTGCGGCACGTTGCGGACACTTTTAACCCTTTTTTGGCTGCTAGCAGGGGTTAAAAGCGCCCCGCTAGCGGCCGAAAAGAGCTGCAAAAATGACGGTAAAGCGCTGCTAAAAATAGTGGCCTTTTACCGCCGACGCCCAGGGTGCTTTCAGTGTGAAAGCAGCCTTAAACTGACAGTCATTTTGCAGGTAAAATGTTGCATTTTACACAACCCCTTTAACCACTTAAGCCCCGGACCATTTTGGCTGGTTAAAGACCAGGCCCCTTTTTGCGATTTGGCACTGCATCGCTTTAACTGACAATTGCGCGGTCGTGCGACGTGGCTCCCAAACAAAATTGACGTCCTTTTTTTCCCACAAATAGAGCTTTCTTTTGGTGGTATTTTATCACCTCTGCGGTTTTTATTTTTTGTGCTATAAACAATAATATAGCGACAGTTTTGAAAAAAATTCAATATTTTTTACTTTTTGCTATAATAAATATCCCCCAAAAATATATAAAAAAAAAACATTTTTTTTCCTTAGTTTAGGCTGATACGTATTCTTCTACATATTTTTGGTAAGGCCGATACGTATTCTTCTACATACTTTTGGTAAAAAAAATAACAATCGCCGTTTATTGATTGGTTTGCGCAAAAGTTATAGCGTTTAACAAAATATGGGGTTAGTTTTATGGCATTTTTAATAATTCTTTTTTTTTTTACTAGTGATCAGTGATTTTTTTCGTGATTGCGACATTGTGGCGGACACATCAGACACTTTTGACAAATTTTTGGGACCATTGTCATTTTCACAGCGATCAGTGCTATAAAAATGCACTGGTTACTGTGAAAATGACACTGGCAGTGAAGGGGTTAACCACTAGATGGCACTGTAGGGGTTAAGTGTTCCCTGCATTGTGTTTCTAACTGAGGGGGGTTGGGCTCTGTGTCACATGACATTGATCTTCGCTCCGAGTACACGGAGCCGAGATCAGTGTCACTGTCACTAGTCAGAGCGGGGAGATGCTTGTTTACACAAGCATCTCCCCGCTCTATACCTCCGTGAGACGATCGCGGGGATTCCCGCGGTGATCGAGACCGCGGGACCCGCGGTCCGACTCACGGGGAAGGCGTGCCCCGTGACCACGCGGCGGTGCGTGCGTGACCACACGGCAGGCATTTAAAGGGCCACGTACATGTACGTGATTATGCCTGTCCGTGCCATTCTGCCGACGTATATATACAGTGGGCGGTCCTTAAGCGGTTAAAGAATACATTTCATCCAAATATATCTCATTAAATCTGATGGACACTATTGCTAATCCATAGGTGGCCCTGTAAGCTCTAAGGATGAGCTAAGGTGTCGTATTCAGATCCTGCTCACCAGAGTGAGCCCGCCAGAAACTTGTCACCTGCACTGGGCCAATCATAAGAAGCCGTCCCTGCAAGTCGTGTGTATCTGTGTGGTTGTGGGGGGGCAGAGAATACTTTGATTGGCTAAGTACAGTGACAGCTTCCTGTTGGGATAGCGCAGGTTGGTTCAACCAAGGATCCAAACGTGCTTCAGCTCATCCCTAGTAGGCACCACTTAGCTTGACAAACCTTTGACAAAAAAAATCAAAGAAGCCAGGTGGAATTGTCTTGTCAATATTCCTATCGCACACGTTCCTGGAAAGTGTGGCTCTTAAAATGGTGGGTGCTGTAGCGATTACCAGTTGGGTCCTGGAAACATCAAGCAAGTGTACATATTCGCCAGCACACCATGGATCAACAAATTCCATCCATGGATGGAAGTTGTTGATCCATGGTGTGCTGGCGAATATGTACACTAGGTGGAAAATTGTGACTGCATCCAATCAGATGACTCAGAGTACAATCACTGGCAGGGCTGAATGGGAGAAATTGAAGCGTGTATGGCTTGCTAACAGTCTGGGGCATTCTCTGAAGTTTAGATCTTATTACTGGTGATCCTGATTTTCCTCTCTGATGGATGCCCCCACTATTGTATTACACAGTTCTAGGCCAAGGAAGGTAATATGGCCGCTCCCTGAGCTCCCAGTAGGAATGGATGGGAGAGTAAGCTGGGTGAATCACTGCAAGGCTCAGTCTGTTATACACTGAGGTAAACAGAAACTATTCTGTTGGCTGCTTTCCTGTTTTTATGCAGTTTATTTCCCAGAAGGAAAACTGAATAACTGGGCATGTCAGCCAAACACATTATGCCGTGCCCAGTACTTGATATCCCCGGACGGGGGGGAACCGACCACTGAAATAAATAGATTCTCTATAAAACAAGTGGTTTTGTGCCTGTGATCAGGCCTTGATAAACGCTATTAAACTTTATACCATCATAGCAGACTGCCAACGTTCATACCTTTCATTCCTTAAAGCGGAGGTCCGCCAAATTTTTTTTTTTAAAGTCAGCAGCTACAAATACTGCAGCTGCTGACTTTTAAAATAAGGACACTTACCTGTCCAGGGCGCCCGCGATGTCGGCACCAGAGGCCAACCCGTCCCTCGGTCCTCGGATGCTGCTGCCGCCATCTCCGGTAAGGGAATCAGGAAGTGAAGACTTCACTTCCTGGTTCCCTACTGCGCATGCGCGAGTCGCGCTGTACAATCCAAATGGTCCCTGCTGTCTTCTGGGACCCGTGTGTCTCCCAGAAGATGGCGGGGGGGACGGAAAGTGATGTAGACCCTCGCAGATTCTACCGGGGTCTACGCCCAGAAGTGGGTGCAAATACCTGTATTATACAGGTATCTGCACCCCCCTCCCTCCTGAAAAATGGCAAATGTGACACCGGAGGGGGGGAGGGTTCCGAAAGGCGGAAGTTCCATTTTTGTGTGGACCTCCGCTTTAACTTTCACATTGCCTATTTCCTACCTGCTTTCTATATTATCAACCCGTTTGTTACCATTTCCTAAACTACATCATCTGAAATATTCTACAAAATGCATAAATGCTTTTCACTGAATTGACAGACTTTACTTTCCTCAGAAAATTAGTCACAGGCACCCTGCTGCCATACAGTATATTAAGAAATATTGAAGACCATTACGAAGGGGGTGTGACCCTAAACTGTCCTGTCAGCCACAATGTGCGCCAAAGCACAATCTCACTTCCCCTGCAGTAGGAAGGGCAGGCATATGTAGACACAACAGGGAATTTGCTGATTTGACTCTCCCAGCTAATTTTTGTTGAGTATAACAGTGTTTTGTACAAAATGAAAGTACATTTCTGCTATGGGTCTGTCAATTTTGCAATAACTTTATAATTTTGTAATGTTACAAACTTTGTAATGTTAATTATGTATATACAGTGCCTTGAAAAAGTATTCATACCCCCATTTGTGAGGTCAGGCACTGATGTGGACAAGAAGGCCTGGCTTGCAGTCTTCGCTCTAATTCGTCCCAAAGGTGTTCTGTCGGGTTGAGGTCACGACTCTGTGCAGGCCAGTCAAGTTCCCAAACTCGCTCATCCATGTCTTTATGGACCTTGCTTTGTGCACTGGTCCAAATGATTTGGTGGAGTGAGGAATATGGTATGGGGTTGTTTTTCAGGGGTTGGGCTTGGCCCCTTAGTTCCAGTGAAGGGAACTCCTAGGCTACTTTCACACTTCGGCAGCGCTGCCCATTTATTTCAATGGGCTGGGCGTTTTGGGAGCGGTGTATACACCGCTCCTAAACCACCCCAAAGATGCTGCTTGTGGGACTTTTGTTCCTGTCCTGCAAGCGCACCGCCCCAGTGTGAAAGCACTTGGTCTTTCACGCTGCGGAGAGATGAGAGGCGTCTGAAAAGCACCTCAATGTGAAAGGGGTCTTAAGGCGTCAGCATACCAAGACATTTTGGACAATTTCATGCTCCCAACTTTGTGGGAACAGTTTGGGGTTGGCCCTTCCAGTTCCAACATGACTGCGCACCAGTGCACAAAGCAAGGTTCATAAGGACATGGATGAGTGAGTTTGGGGTGGAGGAACTTGACTGGCCTGCACAAAGAGCTGACCTCAACCCAATAGAACACCATTGGGATGAATTCAAGTGGAGACTGCAAGCTAGGCCTTTTCTTGTCCACATCAGTGCCTGACCTCACAAATGCGCTTCTGGAAGAATGGTCAAACATTCACATAGACACACTCCTAAACCTTGTGGACAGCCTTCCCAGAAGAGTTGAAGCTGTTTTAGCTGCAAAGGGTGGGCCAACTCAATATTGGACCCTAGGGACTAAAGCCTCATACACACGGCCGAGAATCTCGTCAGGAAAAAACTTGTTGTTTTTCTTGACGAGATTCTTGGACAAGAAACTTGTCCCGGCCGAGTGTACACACGCTCGATTCAAAGAACCAGCGGTTCTTTGAATGGAGCGAACGCGGTGACGTAATCGACTACGACGAGCGTGCGCTCGTCACATTCGATGCCGTCGCCGCCATCTTGCTACACCCTACCTATGCCTAGGAAGCTACCGCGCGTGCGTCAAAGTCATTTAAAACATGCGCGGGTTTCCACGGCGACAGGTAAGTGTACACACACACACTTTTCTCGTCAAGAAACATGCTGACGAGAATCTCGGCGAGAAAATAGAGAGCAGGTTCTCTATTTTTCTTGTCGAGATTCTTGTTGGTTTTCTTGACGAGAAACCTGATAGCCGCGTACACATGACTGATTTACTCGACAAGAAAGCTCTGCCAGCAAGTTTCTTGTCGTTTTTTGACGAGAAACTTGGTCGTGTGTACGAGGCTTAAGACTGGGATGCCATTAAAGTTCATGTGTGCGTAAAAGCAGGTGTCCTAATACTTTTGACAATATAGTGTATGTAAAGCTTTTTTTTCTTAGATAGAGTAAGGAAGGATTAGAACCCCCATCTGTCTTTATTGCTGTCTGTGACTACTGTCACAAAAGCAAATAGTGAAGGGAAAGTCAAAAATTGTACAGTTGTCACCAGAAGAAAATTTAAAGGGACACTAAAGGTTCCCGTTTAAAAAAAAAACATGTTATACTTACCTCCACTGAGCAGCTCATTTTGCACACAGTGGCCCCGATCCTGGTCTTCTGGGGTCCCTCGGCGGCTGTCTCGGCTCCTCCCCGCAAGGACTCCACACCTTCATCCAAGCGAGCTTGCATGGTGTGGAGTTATTGCGGGCGCGCTCCCGTGATACAGTGGCGGCCATACCGGCCGGCTGTATCACTCGGCCCCGCCCCCCGACGCGCCGCGTCATTGGATGTGATTGACAGCAGCGCCAGCAAATGGCTGCGCTGCTTTCAATCCATTTTCTGTAGCCAATCAACAGCCAGGCTTAGGAACAAGGAGGATGACGGGGGCGAGCGCGTGACTTTAGAGGGGTCAGGTAAGTAAAACGGGGGCTCAGGGGGGGACTGGTATTGTCGGATGTTTTTTCACCTTAATGCATAGTATGCATTAAGGTGAAAAAACATTTACCTTTACAACCCCTTTAAGGAGAAACCTTTCAATGGGGACATCTGTTCCAGTGACAACTGTTTAAGAGGGGAATTCCCTCATTTGTAGAGGGTATCTTTAATTCATTATTATTTTATTTTATATTACAATGATTTAAATTTCATTATTTGTTTATTTATTACAGGTATTTACAGTATATATAGCCCCAATAGATTTAAGAGGTGCTTTACATACTGTACATATATATTGTACATGGCTATCTTTAGGACCTGGTTCAGCTCTTTGTATTTTTATGTGCCTTTTGGAATGCACAGTAACGCATGGGTCATAAACATACATTGAATCCAATGGAGTCGTGCTGTGCACTGCATTGCAACTAGGGTTGCCACCTTTTTGGGGGGGACACTGTGAACTCTGGTGTAAGGGGGTTGCTGCTCACCAAAGCCCCCACATACATCAGAGTTCCCAGCATCCCCCAACAACAGAGCCTGCAGCGCACCCCTTATATCTCAGTCCCCCTTACCTTAGTGTACTCACTCGCTCAGAGGCAGCAGAAAGGGAGAGACTTCAGTCACAGACAGTGGATGGTGTGCTCACTCACACGAGGATGGAGGCTAAGGCAATTGGCACCTTTCATCCGCGATGTATCATGGTAGGGAGGGTCCCTGGCAGCAGGGGGGATCTGGGTAATTAGGGTACCTGGCACACCCCCTGCACACGCCTATGGGTACTCAGTTACTTGGGGAGCCACAGTTCAGTCTTAATAGGTGGTCTGAAACCCGGACACCCGGACACATAATTCAAAACCCGGGTGAATCCTGGACGGGTGGCAACACTAATTGCAACATGTTGGTAAAAATTAGGCATGTCCGATTTTCATGCACTGTGATTTCCAACAGAATAATGAAAGCACATGAAAAAGCGCATACAATGCACATCAAAAAACTGATGAAAAACTGACAAAAGCAGACAGGGATAAATGTGAACCAGGCCTTAGTGATATTATATTGCTTTTTTGTATTGCTATTTGACCAGTTAGTTTAACCACATATCTACTGCTGTATGTTTATGAACTGCATTGTGGTGAAAATGTATTTCTGCAAGGACGTTTATAAACAAAACTTCAGAAATAGCTTTTGGATATCTAGTGCACCCAATAAGTGCTCTGATTTGAGCCATCATCTGATGCTGACATCATGGGCACAGTGTACAAAGCGGATCTGAGCGACTCTGTACCTAGTAATCACAGCAGTTGTAAATGTAAACAGTACTACTGCCCACCCCTTCCTTGGGCAGTTTTGGCTCCTCCTCCTCTGCATCTCGGGCTTCATGGAGGCTTTCTCCTCGTGGCTTCCCTCCTCCTTCCCTTGGCTCGGCTGCCAATATGATCGCTCATCCTCTCGGCCAATCGGGTCTCACTCGCTTCCTGATTGGCTGGGAGGAGAATCAGGGAGACAATAGTGAATATTAATTCGCTATTGTCACAACAAAATTGGGTGGGCTCAGGGTATAGTGCTCTGTGGCCCAAACCCACCCTTTTTTGAAGCCAATTAGAACCTCTGACTCTAACCACATGCTTCTAAAAAAAAACAAATGAAATCCAATGCGTCCGGCACCCTGCATGTAGATTAGGGGCCGGGCGCATGGATTAATGGGGGCAGCACCCCTCCGCCCCTAATGGACAGGCTGCTACTGCCTCCCTCATTGTCCTGTACAAACATTACCATTACCAAGTTCCGTGTGTAAACCACTTCAATACCAGCGAGTTCCTTCATTTCCAATATAGCAGCTAAAATTAAACATGTTCTATTTCTAAACTCCGAGGGAAAAAAGTCCGATGGGGCCCACACACGGTCGGAATATCCGATGAAAAAATTCCGTTGGACTTTTTTCATCGGAAATTCCGATCGTGTGTACAAGGCATTAGTAAAAATTGTACCTATGGGTAAGCAAGCTAATAATAAGTCTAACCTGTAGGTACAGTGAATGTCTCCTAAACGTGTTCCGTTTAGGAGGTATTAACATTGGCTCCAGCTGATGGCGCCACTGTGCATTCGCAGTGTGCTCTACATCCGGGGTACACTGAGTGTGCCCTAAATGCTGAGAGAAGCATGCCGCGATAGCGACTCCCATGCACATCCATGGGATGCCTCAGCAAAGCCAGTGAGACCAGGAAGTGAGGGGAGAGAAGAGCTGCAGATGGTACAGCGCCGGATCAAACGAGGGCTGAGGTAAGCGTAAGGGGGAGGGGGGATCCTGATTCCTAAAAATTTTTTTACCTTAATGCAAGCAACACAGTTAGAGGATCAAAAGCTATAGGCGTTCCATCGTCATTCAGTCTTCCTTCTGGGTTTGCGGGCTTCGGCGATATGAATGGTCGAGCCACGATGGCGCCAATCCCATGCATGTTAGCAGGAGTCGCTGTTTATGGCACAGCTCTGAAGGAACAGCACAGGTATGCCGTTCCTTCAGAGCGCATGCACCGGTGATGTCACCGGCTGCATCTAAAGTAAATATCTCCTAGACGACGCACGTTTAGGAGATATTTACTGTATCTATAGGTAAGCCTTATTATAGACTTACCTATAGGCAGAAATCATACAACGGAGTTTACTCACACATTAACATTTACAAGAAAGGTAACCTTTGTTTATACATACTTTCACTGAATTGCCCAGGTTTACTTCTAAGGACAGAACTGCCTATGCCTTTAATGCTTCTAACAAGTTCTCTGACACATGAGATGAGATAACATGAGCTCAAAATTTGTGTCAGGAGGGAGCTTAGAGGAAAATAAACAGAGAGCTTGTGTATTCAGAATACAGCTCTGCATGCTCCATTGTGCCTATGTGGAGGTGGGGGGGGGGGGGGTTGTGCCTCTCCTCCAATCAGCTTTCACACAGTGTAAATCCAGTCTCCCCACCCACCCCTATCTACTGCTGATAGATGAAGAAAGATTTTTACACAATCTGCCCTTTTCAAAAGGTGTAGAAGGGGGAAGACAGTAGATATACAAGGACGGCCGCTCCCCACCCCTCCACAGCTCAGCCCTCCAATGAGTGTGGAGAAGCAGAGAAGAGAGACGCTGACTGACAGTGAGCAGCTCTCCTCTTGGGGATCTGTGAAAACGGAGCCATCGGCGGTGTTCTGTGCCTCGGTTCTCAGTGCAGAGGCTGCAGGGGACAGCTGCAGCATCGGTCTGATGCTGCATCCACCTAGGTAAGTGTAGCGGGGCTTTGAAATTTAGGGGGATATTTGAGTGGTAGTTGTGCTCAAACACATTATTTGATAGGGTTCAGTAAACCCAATTTTAGCTGCAGGCGGGATACTGGTGTGTAGTTCCCTGTGGCCTGTTGGTGGCGCTGCCACCGGAGGCCAGGATTGAACCGCTGGAACAGTCCTGTGCCTTGGATGTCCCCTGTCGGCGGTGGTATGGTGGGCGTGTTTGCCCGCTGTGCATCCTGGGAGGGGATATAAAAGGGGCAGACCCTGGCTGTCAGGGGTGAGTTTCCAGGGGTCCGACCCCAGGAGCGTGTGATTCTGTTTGTGGCCACCCCAGGCACCTTTAGCTCTGGGGTGGAGTTCCTGGTTCGGTACACTGGCGGATCAGTCCCAGGCACCTTTAGCCCCGGGGCTGCAACTGGAGGCCTTGGGCTCAGCACCTTTGGCTGAGGCCTACAGAGGATCGAGGAATCCCAGGGTGCTGCCTTGCGAGGAGACCCATATCTTAGATGAGGAGGCCGGGAAAGGACCGTTCCGAGGGACTGGTGAGGAACTCACAGTGAAGGAAGGGGCCCGGTAACTCTCTGGAGGGATGTCATCTCCCAGAAAGAGGCTTAACGTTGCAACCAAGTTCACCAGGTCTGTGGCAGAGACACAAGTGTATCTAGTTCGAGCATCATTCCGGCTGCTAGGGCCCATTCCGTCGGGAGACTATCCGGATGGGCTGAGTCTACCTGAAGATATGGGTAGTGAATGAGAATTTGTTTGTGCCTGGACCTATTCCTACACCTTTTGCTGTCCTGCTCTTCTTCCAACCTTCTCCTGTCCAGTTATTGTGCATAACAGAGAAAATAAACTCTAAGTTGGAGTTGCAATCGGTGTGGACTTTGAAGTTATTGGGGAATAGAGACTTGTCTTAGTTACAGTGAAGACGGGAGCCATTCTCTGAGAGAACCTGATCACAGAGACCCAGGTACATTACACCGCTCAACCTCTTTCTACGGGAGGGTACGGTTGTGTCGCTATGAATAGGAAATAAAATAATAATAATTCTTCTCTTTTAAACTGACTAGCTCCTAGATTTTGGCGAAACATTCCATTCCTGAAAATATCAGGCTTTTGTCATGTTATCCCTAAAGATATGATGAACATGAAGGTTATTGAGGAGACTATTGGCACGAATGCTAACAAGATTAACCCATTCCTAAACTTCTAACAGGACTGAATAGCAGACACCTAGATGTGTTTGTACACAACTTTAGTGAGCTTTCAATGGGCCCCAAGAGCCTCAAAACTCATGTGCTCAATTCTGTACATCTAAAAATATGAGTTTAGGCCTGCACCTTCTGAAAAAAAATTCTGATATACCCAACCTAAAAGTAAAGTTCTGGCCTCCCCCTTGCAAAAATAAAGCTGCGCCCTGCCCCTTCCTAAAGTGGAGCCTGGACAGGCAACTACCTAAAGTTAAAGGAGTTGTAAAGGTACAATTTTTTTTTTCTAAATAGCTTCCTTTACCTTAGTGCAGTCCTCCTTCACTTACCTCATCCTTCGATTTTGCTTTTAAATGTCCTTATTTCTTCTGAGAAATCCTCACTTCCTGTTCTTCCGTCTGTAACTCCACACAGTAATGGGAGGCTTTCTTCCTGGTGTGGAGTGTTGTGCTCGCCCCCTCCCTTGGACTACAGGAGAGTCAGGACGATCTCTACGTTGCAGATAGAGAAAGGAGCTGTGTGTTAGTGGGCGTCCTGACTCTCCTGTAGTCCAAGGGAGGGGGCGAGCACGACACTCCACACCAGGAAGAAAGCCTCCCATTACTGTGTGGAGTTACAGACAGAAGAACAGGAAGTGAGGATTTCTCAGAAGAAATAAGGACATTTAAAAGCAAAATCAAGGTAAAGGAAGCTATTTAGGAAAGAAAAATTGTACCTTTACAACCCCTTTAAGCTGTGGCTTGCCTGCTCTTTAATGTTGAGCTATGCCTTGCCTCCTCCTAAATGAAATATTCTTTATATGTGGAAGGCTAGAGTATTTATCTCTATGCATTTCACTGGAAAAAAAAAGGCATCTTCAGGATAAAGCTTTACAATGTGATTAGAAAGGTACAGGCCATTTCACCATGTATAATCTCCTGCTTTAATCTCTGTGTGTGTGCTTGTGACAATTCTAGCAGACCCAGTTATAGCTCTGTAGAATGGCATGGGTGGATGTGCCAGTATAGTATCCACCCCCAAATCTTTTGAACATTTGTAATAAACTATCAAACACTATTTTTTTTAAAGGTTTTTTATTTAGAATATAAATTTTTGGGAGATAATTCAGCTTATTTAAGCAATACACTGCCTTTATGGTAGGGTGACCAGACATCCCCGGTTTCTGGGGACAGTCCCCGGATTGAGGACACTGTCCCCGGACCAAGTCTGTCCTCAGTTTTGTCCCCGGATTGGATTTGGACAGGGGCTGGGGCAATTTCAAAGACAGTCAGTGCAGAATAAAAAAAAAAAAATCTTAATTACACCCCCCCGCTCCGCCACTCCTACTAGCTTAGGGGGGTGTATTTTTTTCCATTATCAGTGCCCCTTTCTGATGATCATTTGCTGGTCAGAGCGCAGGGAATATTTCTATAGTTTTGGGTGCATGCCCATTCAGCTCCGCTCGCATGTTCTTCTGCCTTGGCTCAAGTCCCGGCCAGCCGCCTGCCTGCTTATCTCCTTGCCTTCCCAGGCAGAGTGATCTTCCTCCGCTCTCCACCCAGTAGTAGCCGGGGCCCAGAGAGTATGACTTGACAGGCTGTGCGGCGGCGATGGGCAGAGAGTCGCTGATTGCCGCCATTACTTGTAAACAAAAAATTATGTCCCCGGATTTCATTTTAAAAATCTGGTCATCTTACTTTATGACCACCCAGCTATACATGGTTGGGTTCAGCAGGAACTGGCCAAGATTCCAACCATTAAAGTGGTTGTAAACCCACTTTTTCAACTTGCACCTACAGGTAAGCCTAGATTAAGGCTTACCTGTAGGTGCAAGAAATATCTCCTACACGGTTTAGGAGATATTTACTAAAAATGACAGGCGCCGCTGTCTACGGCGCGCGCATTCATGGGGTTAATCCCATTCACAAAATCGGCTACTTCCCAGCAATAGCTGGGCGTAGCCGATTGTGACGGCTCTCACGCGCATGCGCAGAGTGATGTCTCCGCCGCTCCGGCCAATCACAGCGCCGGAGCGGCGCTGTGATTGGCTGGTGCGGCGATACCCAGAAGTAAGGTAAGTGATGCATAATGAGCTATTATGCTAGTCATATTAGCTCATTATGCCTTTCTCTTCCAGGTTGTTATAAAAAGAAAACATTTTTTACCGGGTTTACAACCACTTTAATGGGCAGGCTGAATGTACTGAATGGGTGCAACCAGCCTGCCAGATTCTCTTACAGTTATCCCTAGAAGCTGCTATAGCTGATAAAAGATATCTTCTCCCAACAGGATTGGCTTCCCCCACCGGGAGCATACAATAGCTCAGCAAGAGGGATTCCCCTATCAGCACTGTCTGTGTTGATGGGGGAATCATGCACATTTCTTTCCCACAACCTGTGGTTGCAGGAGAGAAATTTGCTCCTTGTATGGCCTGCTGATATAGAGTAGCTGATATCTTATCTCAACAGCTGTTATGTAACAAAACTGTCTGTAGTGGCTAATCTAAAATTGTAAATGAATAAATGTGTGTCACTATAAAAACTATTTTAGGATAAACAGTGCAATAATAACTTAAATATAATAATAAAATATGTAATATACAGTATTTGCCCTTTTAGCATTTTATTCCTAAGAATTTCAAAGTGAAAGTAAACCCTACCATCTTTTACAGCCAAAGAAGCTGTCATCTTAGCCTATGTTTGATCTGCAGTTTCAATGGTGGTGCACATGTGATCAGTTATGACACCAGCCATTTGATGGCTTGACAGCTCATTTGAGAGCACAAGCACCCGTGGCAGTTATCATTCCCGGCATGCCTGGAATGTAACTTTTTGGGGAAATAGTTAAATCAATGGGTTTAGTTCCGCTTTGAGGTGACCTTATTCAGTGCAGTTTTCCCAATGGATGATACAAAAAGTTATGTTTGCTTCATATTTGGTGTTTTCATTGACATTGCAGCAAATGTAATTATCTCTGACCAATTTTTAAAGTTTACCCTAGAATTGCTCTATAAACATTTAACAGCCATACAATATGTACCTTGATAAATGCATAGCACTATGTTTGACTCCTCACTCGCTTTGGTTGTCCAGCAATCAGAATTGGAAAATGGCATTTACCAGCGACACCATGCAACTCAGGGTGTCATTCAGCCCCCCCCAATGACGATTGCTATACAGCAAAATCGCAAAGTCAGACATGGTGCTATGCATTTATCAAGGTACATGTGTGTAGCACACAGATCCCTTCCTTGCTTACCTCCGCTAGCAAGTGGGACACACCATGCCACATGCCCAGTATCCTCCTTGTTGAAGAGGGTGAGCAGTGTTATCTATTTTGGGTCCTGCAGCGAGTTACCTCTTTCCGTTGGTTCTTCACTAGGGATGAGCTTCGTGTTCGAGTCGAACATACGTTCGACTCGAACATCGGCTGTTCGATCGTTCGACGAAGATCGAACGATTTGGGCCGTTCGCGCCAAATTCGAGTGACGCGAACGGCCCACAATGCACTACGCCATCGCAGTGTCATCCAGGCGCTGTGATTGGCCAAGCATGCACTGTGACCCCGCATGCTTGGCCAATCACAGCGCCGGCAGCGAGGAGAGCAATGATTGGCCACAGGCAGGATGCCTGTGGCCAATTATTGCTGAGGGTGTTTAGTACACGCCCCACACTATAAAAGGCCGCCAGCACGGCGGCCTAGTGTAGTGTGTTCCGGAGCAGGGATAGAGCAGCATAGGCAGGGACAGTGACTGTTATTTCTTTCTTGCTTAACCTGGATTCCTTTAGTTTAGGGAAAGAGAAGGATAGGTAGGGAGAGTGTCAGTGTGTTTTGTGCTTGTGCTATAGTGTGCTTAAAAAAAAACATTTATTCTAGGGACAGAAAACTGTAGGTAGGGACAGTGTCAGTTTCTTTCACTCTGCAAGTCCTTGTTTCCAGGGACCTGGAAGGACAGTGAGTGAATTGTCCTTGTGCTATATTGTGCTTAAAAAAACATTTATTCTAGGGACAGAAAACTGTAGGTAGGGAGAGTGTCAGTTTCTTTCACTCTGCAAGTCCTTGTTTCCAGGGACCTGTAAGGACAGTGAGTGAATTGTCCTTGTGCTATATTTTGCTTAAAAAAAACATTTATTCTAGGGACAGAAAACTGTAGGTAGGGAGAGTGTCAGTTTATTTCACTCTGCAAGTCCTTGTTTCCAGGGACCTGGAAGGACAGTGAGTGAATTCTCCTTGTGCTATATTGTGCTTAAAAAAAACATTTATTCTAGGGACAGAAAACTGTAGGTAGGGACAGTGTCAGTTTCTTTCACTCTGCAAGTCCTTGTTTCCAGGGACCTGTAAGGACAGTGAGTGAATTGTCCTTGTGCTATATTGTGATTAAAAAAAACATTTTTTCTAGGGACAGAAAACTGTAGGTAGGGAGAGTGTTTTTTTTCTTTCACTCTGCAAGTCCTTGTTTCCAGGGACCTGTAAGGACAGTGAGTGAATTGTCCTTGTGCTATATTGTGCTTAAAAAAAACATTTATTCTAGGGACAGAAAACTGTAGGTAGGGAGAGTGTCAGTTTATTTCACTCTGCAAGTCCTTGTTTCCAGGGACCTGGAAGGACAGTGAGTGAATTGTCCTTGTGCTATATTGTGATTAAAAAAAACATTTATTCTAGGGACAGAAAACTGTAGGTAGGGAGAGTGTCAGTTTATTTCACTCTGCAAGTCCTTGTTTCCAGGGACCTGGAAGAACAGTGAGTGAATTGTCCTTGTGCTATATTGTGATTAAAAAAAACATTTTTTCTAGGGACAGAAAACTGTAGGTAGGGAGAGTGTTTTTTTTCTTTCACTCTGCAAGTCCTTGTTTCCAGGGACCTGTAAGGACAGTGAGTGAATTGTCCTTATGCTATATTGTGCTTAAAAAAAACATTTATTCTAGGGACAGAAAACTGTAGGTAGGGAGAGTGTCAGTTTATTTCACTCTGCAAGTCCTTGTTTCCAGGGACCTGGAAGGACAGTGAGTGAATTGTCCTTGTACTATATTGTGATTAAAAAAAACATTTTTTCTAGGGACAGAAAACTGTAGGTAGGGAGAGTGTTTTTTTTCTTTCACTCTGCAAGTCCTTGTTTCCAGGGACCTGGAAGGACAGTGAGTGAATTCTCCTTGTGCTATATTGTGCTTAAAAAAAACATTTATTCTAGGGACAGAAAACTGTAGGTAGGGAGAGTGTCAGTTTATTTCACTCTGCAAGTCCTTGTTTCCAGGGACCTGTAAGGACAGTGAGTGAATTGTCCTTGTGCTATATTGTGATTAAAAAAAACATTTTTTCTAGGGACAGAAAACTGTAGGTAGGGAGAGTGTTTTTTTTCTTTCACTCTGCAAGTCCTTGTTTCCAGGGACCTGTAAGGACAGTGAGTGAATTGTCCTTGTGCTATATTGTGATTAAAAAAAACATTTTTTCTAGGGACAGAAAACTGTAGGTAGGGAGAGTGTTTTTTTTCTTTCACTCTGCAAGTCCTTGTTTCCAGGGACCTGTAAGGACAGTGAGTGAATTGTCCTTATGCTATATTGTGCTTAAAAAAAACATTTATTCTAGGGACAGAAAACTGTAGGTAGGGAGAGTGTCAGTTTATTTCACTCTGCAAGTCCTTGTTTCCAGGGACCTGTAAGGACAGTGAGTGAATTGTCCTTGTGCTATATTGTGCTTAAAAAAAACATTTATTCTAGGGACAGAAAACTGTAGGTAGGGAGAGTGTCAGTTTATTTCACTCTGCAAGTCCTTGTTTCCAGGGACCTGGAAGGACAGTGAGTGAATTGTCCTTGTGCTATATTGTGATTAAAAAAAACATTTTTTCTAGGGACAGAAAACTGTAGGTAGGGAGAGTGTTTTTTTTCTTTCACTCTGCAAGTCCTTGTTTCCAGGGACCTGGAAGGACAGTGAGTGAATTCTCCTTGTGCTATATTGTGCTTAAAAAAAACATTTATTCTAGGGACAGAAAACTGTAGGTAGGGAGAGTGTCAGTTTATTTCACTCTGCAAGTCCTTGTTTCCAGGGACCTGTAAGGACAGTGAGTGAATTGTCCTTGTGCTATATTGTGATTAAAAAAAACATTTTTTCTAGGGACAGAAAACTGTAGGTAGGGAGAGTGTTTTTTTTCTTTCACTCTGCAAGTCCTTGTTTCCAGGGACCTGTAAGGACAGTGAGTGAATTGTCCTTGTGCTATATTGTGATTAAAAAAAACATTTTTTCTAGGGACAGAAAACTGTAGGTAGGGAGAGTGTTTTTTTTCTTTCACTCTGCAAGTCCTTGTTTCCAGGGACCTGTAAGGACAGTGAGTGAATTGTCCTTATGCTATATTGTGCTTAAAAAAAACATTTATTCTAGGGACAGAAAACTGTAGGTAGGGAGAGTGTCAGTTTATTTCACTCTGCAAGTCCTTGTTTCCAGGGACCTGTAAGGACAGTGAGTGAATTGTCCTTGTGCTATATTGTGCTTAAAAAAAACATTTATTCTAGGGACAGAAAACTGTAGGTAGGGAGAGTGTCAGTTTATTTCACTCTGCAAGTCCTTGTTTCCAGGGACCTGGAAGGACAGTGAGTGAATTGTCCTTGTGCTATATTGTGATTAAAAAAAACATTTTTTCTAGGGACAGAAAACTGTAGGTAGGGAGAGTGTTTTTTTTCTTTCACTCTGCAAGTCCTTGTTTCCAGGGACCTGGAAGGACAGTGAGTGAATTCTCCTTGTGCTATATTGTGCTTAAAAAAAACATTTATTCTAGGGACAGAAAACTGTAGGTAGGGAGAGTGTCAGTTTATTTCACTCTGCAAGTCCTTGTTTCCAGGGACCTGGAAGGACAGTGAGTGAATTGTCCTTGTGCTATATTGTGATTAAAAAAAACATTTTTTCTAGGGACAGAAAACTGTAGGTAGGGAGAGTGTTTTTTTTCTTTCACTCTGCAAGTCCTTGTTTCCAGGGACCTGTAAGGACAGTGAGTGAATTGTCCTTGTGCTATATTGTGATTAAAAAAAACATTTTTTCTAGGGACAGAAAACTGTAGGTAGGGAGAGTGTTTTTTTTCTTTCACTCTGCAAGTCCTTGTTTCCAGGGACCTGTAAGGACAGTGAGTGAATTGTCCTTGTGCTATATTGTGCTTAAAAAAAACATTTATTCTAGGGACAGAAAACTGTAGGTAGGGAGAGTGTCAGTTTATTTCACTCTGCAAGTCCTTGTTTCCAGGGACCTGGAAGGACAGTGAGTGAATTGTCCTTGTGCTATATTGTGATTAAAAAAAACATTTTTTCTAGGGACAGAAAACTGTAGGTAGGGAGAGTGTTTTTTTTCTTTCACTCTGCAAGTCCTTGTTTCCAGGGACCTGTAAGGACAGTGAGTGAATTGTCCTTGTGCTATATTGTGCTTAAAAAAAACATTTATTCTAGGGACAGAAAACTGTAGGTAGGGAGAGTGTCAGTTTATTTCACTCTGCAAGTCCTTGTTTCCAGGGACCTGGAAGGACAGTGAGTGAATTGTCCTTGTGTTATATTGTGATTAAAAAAAACATTTTTTCTAGGGACAGAAAACTGTAGGTAGGGAGAGTGTTTTTTTTCTTTCACTCTGCAAGTCCTTGTTTCCAGGGACCTGTAAGGACAGTGAGTGAATTGTCCTTGTGCTATATTGTGCTTAAAAAAAACATTTATTCTAGGGACAGAAAACTGTAGGTAGGGAGAGTGTCAGTTTATTTCACTCTGCAAGTCCTTGTTTCCAGGGACCTGGAAGGACAGTGAGTGAATTGTCCTTGTGCTATATTGTGATTAAAAAAAACATTTTTTCTAGGGACAGAAAACTGTAGGTAGGGAGAGTGTTTTTTTTCTTTCACTCTGCAAGTCCTTGTTTCCAGGGACCTGTAAGGACAGTGAGTGAATTGTCCTTGTGCTATATTGTGCTTAAAAAAAACATTTATTCTAGGGACAGAAAACTGTAGGTAGGGAGAGTGTCAGTTTATTTCACTCTGCAAGTCCTTGTTTCCAGGGACCTGGAAGGACAGTGAGTGAATTGTCCTTGTGTTATATTGTGATTAAAAAAAACATTTTTTCTAGGGACAGAAAACTGTAGGTAGGGAGAGTGTTTTTTTTCTTTCACTCTGCAAGTCCTTGTTTCCAGGGACCTGTAAGGACAGTGAGTGAATTGTCCTTGTGCTATATTGTGCTTAAAAAAAACATTTATTCTAGGGACAGAAAACTGTAGGTAGGGAGAGTGTCAGTTTATTTCACTCTGCAAGTCCTTGTTTCCAGGGACCTGGAAGGACAGTGAGTGAATTGTCCTTGTGCTATATTGTGATTAAAAAAAACATTTTTTCTAGGGACAGAAAACTGTAGGTAGGGAGAGTGTTTTTTTTCTTTCACTCTGCAAGTCCTTGTTTCCAGGGACCTGTAAGGACAGTGAGTGAATTGTCCTTGTGCTATATTGTGCTTAAAAAAAACATTTATTCTAGGGACAGAAAACTGTAGGTAGGGAGAGTGTCAGTTTATTTCACTCTGCAAGTCCTTGTTTCCAGGGACCTGGAAGGACAGTGAGTGAATTGTCCTTGTGCTATATTGTGATTAAAAAAAACATTTTTTCTAGGGACAGAAAACTGTAGGTAGGGAGAGTGTTTTTTTTCTTTCACTCTGCAAGTCCTTGTTTCCAGGGACCTGTAAGGACAGTGAGTGAATTGTCCTTGTGCTATATTGTGCTTAAAAAAAACATTTATTCTAGGGACAGAAAACTGTAGGTAGGGAGAGTGTCAGTTTATTTCACTCTGCAAGTCCTTGTTTCCAGGGACCTGGAAGGACAGTGAGTGAATTGTCCTTGTGTTATATTGTGATTAAAAAAAACATTTTTTCTAGGGACAGAAAACTGTAGGTAGGGAGAGTGTTTTTTTTCTTTCACTCTGCAAGTCCTTGTTTCCAGGGACCTGTAAGGACAGTGAGTGAATTGTCCTTGTGCTATATTGTGCTTAAAAAAAACATTTATTCTAGGGACAGAAAACTGTAGGTAGGGAGAGTGTCAGTTTATTTCACTCTGCAAGTCCTTGTTTCCAGGGACCTGGAAGGACAGTGAGTGAATTGTCCTTGTGTTATATTGTGATTAAAAAAAACATTTTTTCTAGGGACAGAAAACTGTAGGTAGGGAGAGTGTTTTTTTTCTTTCACTCTGCAAGTCCTTGTTTCCAGGGACCTGGAAGGACAGTGAGTGAATTCTCCTTGTGCTATATTGTGCTTAAAAAAAACATTTATTCTAGGGACAGAAAACTGTAGGTAGGGAGAGTGTCAGTTTATTTCACTCTGCAAGTCCTTGTTTCCAGGGACCTGGAAGGACAGTGAGTGAATTGTCCTTGTGCTATATTGTGCTTAAAAAAAACATTTATTCTAGGGACAGAAAACTGTAGGTAGGGAGAGTGTCAGTTTATTTCACTCTGCAAGTCCTTGTTTCCAGGGACCTGGAAGGACAGTGAGTGAATTGTCCTTGTGCTATATTGTGATTAAAAAAAACATTTTTTCTAGGGACAGAAAACTGTAGGTAGGGAGAGTGTTTTTTTTCTTTCACTCTGCAAGTCCTTGTTTCCAGGGACCTGGAAGGACAGTGAGTGAATTCTCCTTGTGCTATATTGTGATTAAAAAAAACATTTTTTCTAGGGACAGAAAACTGTAGGTAGGGAGAGTGTTTTTTTTCTTTCACTCTGCAAGTCCTTGTTTCCAGGGACCTGTAAGGACAGTGAGTGAATTGTCCTTGTGCTATATTGTGATTAAAAAAAACATTTTTTCTAGGGACAGAAAACTGTAGGTAGGGAGAGTGTCAGTTTCTTTCACTGTGAAAGTCCTTGTTTCAAGGGACAGAGAAGGACACCTGAAGGTAGCCCTTATTGCTTTTTTCCCATCTCCCTGCAGGCCATCTATTAGAATGTCTGGAAGGCAAACAAGGAGAGGCAGACAGTCAGGAGGCAATAAAAGAGGGCAAGCAGGCTCTGTGTCTGGGGGCAACAGTGCTGGTCGTGGACGCGGTGCATTGTCATCAGCACATGGCCATGGGACACGCTTGTCCTTCTTTTCGGCAGCTGGACATGTTGAGCCACATCATGCCGAAGACTTGGTAGAGTGGATGACCAAGCCCTCCTCCTCCTCCTCATCCTCTCTCACCCAGGCTCAGGGTACTGGAAAAGCAGCTGCCAAAGCGTCGTCTTCCCTGGTATCAATGTCAGACAAATCATCAGTCACTCCTTCCCTAGACCCACCATGTCCTCCTCCTGAGGAGTCCCCCGAACTGTTTCAGCACAGTGTTGGGTACATGCTCCAGGAGGATGCCCAGCGTTTCGAAGGGTCTGATGATGAAACCCAGCTAGAGGAAGGCAGTAGCGTGAGAGCAGACAGAGGGGATGCTCAAGAAGGACACCAATCTGGCAGTCATGTTCCAGCAGCTGCAGCATACTGCCAGATTGGCTCCAGTGAAGAGGAGGGAGGGGATGATGAGGTCACTGACTCCACGTGGGTGCCTAATAGGAGAGAGGAGGAGGAGGAGGATGAGGAGGAGGCACATCTCCAACGAGGCAGGATGCCCTTTGGTGGCCAGCGTAAGGGCAGTACACCGACGGAATCACACCGCAGAGCTCCGCCTGTGCAGGGCGCTGCCTCTGCCCGTCATTCAAAAAGTTCTTTGGTGTGGGCCTTTTTTGAGGCTAGTGCATCAGATCGCACAGCTGCTGTTTGCAACATATGTCTCAAGCGTATATCGCGTGGCCAAAACATCAGCCGCTTGGGTACCACATGCCTGACCAGACATATGTTGACCTGCCATGCAGCTCGTTGGCAAGCCTACCTCAAAGACCCACACCAAAGAACAAAGCGGACCTCTCCTTGCACCGCATCAGCTGGGATCTCCAACCCCACTATAACTTCAGTCCTCTCTGAAACATGCACTGAGAGGAATGAAGGTGTAGAATTAGGTGTGTCACAGCCAAGTACTTGCGCCCACTCTGCTAGCAGTACACCGACGTCCGATTCTAGCAGGCAAATTTCCCTGCCCCAGCTGCTGGACCGTCGAAAGAAGTTCACTCCCAGCCATCCACATGCCCAGCGGTTGAATGCTAGCTTGGCTAAATTGCTAGCGCTTCAACTGCTGCCTTTTCAGTTGGTAGACTCGGCCCCCTTCCGTGAGTTTGTGCAATGTGCAGTTCCTCAGTGGCAGGTTCCCAAACGCCACTTTTTCTCACGGAAGGCTATTCCGGCTCTCTACCGGCATGTGGAAGGCAATGTCTTGGCCTCGCTGGACAGGGCGGTCAGCGGTAAGGTGCATATTACCGCTGACTCATGGTCCAGCAGGCATGGACAGGGACGTTACCTTTCTTTCACGGCCCATTGGGTCACTCTTTTGGCAGCTGGGAAGGATTCAGGACAAGGTGCAGTAGTGTTGGAGGTTGTCCCACCGCCACGCCTCCAAAATGCTACTACTGGTTGTGACACACCTCTCTCCTCCACCCCCTCCTCTTCTTCTTCCTCCATGGCCTCTTCCTGTGGTTTGTCCTATGAACCAGCGGTGCTCCGTAGCCGTTCACGGGGCTACGTAAGTACGCAGGCAAAAAGATGCCATGCCGTGCTTGCGCTGGTGTGTTTGGGGGACAGAAGCCACACTGGGGCAGAGGTCCTGTCTGCTCTGCAGGGCCAGGCCGAGAGGTGGTTGACGCCACGCCAGCTTAAGCCAGGAATGGTGGTTTGCGACAATGGCACCAACCTCCTCTCCGCCCTCCGACAGGGACAACTGACCCATGTGCCCTGTGTGGCTCACGTCCTTAACCTGGTGGTGCAGCGCTTCTTGGGCAGGTACCCGGGCTTACAGGATGTCCTGAGGCAGGCCAGGAAAGTCTGTGTGCATTTCCGCAGATCTTATAATGCCAGTGCTCGCCTGGCTGAGCTGCAAAAGGAGTTGAACCTGCCCAAGAACCGCCTTATATGTGACATGCCCACCAGGTGGAACTCAACGTTGGCCATGCTGCAGCGGCTGCACACGCAGCAGAGGGCCATCAATGAGTACCTGTGCGACTACGGCACCAGGACAGGGTCAGGGGAGCTTGGTTTTTTTTCTCCACGCCAGTGGGGCATGATCAGGGATGCATGCACTGTCCTGGCACCATTTGAGGAGGCCACGAGGATGGTGAGCAGTGACAGTGCATGCATCAGTGACACTGTACCTCTTGTCCACCTGTTGGAGCACACGCTGCGTGGAATAATGGACAGGGCACTTGAGGCAGAACAGAGGCAGGAAGAGGAGGACTTCCTTGCCTCTCAAGGCCCCCTTTACCCAGACAGTGTTCCTTCTGTCCCACCCATCGCACAGGAAGAGGAGGAGGAGGAGGAGGAGGAGGAGGAGGAGGAGGATTGTGTCAGCATGGAGGTGGAGGCTGGCACTCAGCATCATCAGCAGCAGTCTTTTAGGGATGATTTACAGTCCCAAGAAACCAGTGGACTTGTACGTGGCTGGGAGGAGGTGGCTGCGGATCATGTCGTCCTTAGTGACCCAGAGGACTCCGGAGCGAATGCCTCAGCAAACCTACGCTGCATGGCCTCCCTGATCCTGCAAAGTCTGCGGAAGGATCCTCGTATTCTTCGGATCAAGGAGAGGGACCATTACTGGCTGGCCACTCTCCTTGATCCACGGTACAAGGGTAAGGTTGCGGACCTTATGTTACCGTCGCAGAGGGAGCAGAGGATGAGACAACTCCGGGAGGCCTTGCAGAAAGGTCTGTGCAACGCGTTCCCAGAGACTGGGAGGTTGCAAACTCCTGGTCCTGGACAACGAGTTGCTGAGGCTTCGGCCAGTCAAAGAAGGAGCGGTGGGGAAGGTGGCCGTCTGACCGATGCGTTCAGACAATTCTTTAGTCCGCAGCCCCAAAGTATGATCGGTTCCAGCAACCATCGCCAGCGTCTGATAAACATGGTGCAGGAATATCTAGGGGCAAGGTCAGACTTGGACACCTTCCCCACCGAAAATCCTCTGGCTTACTGGGTCTTGAGGATGGATCACTGGCCAGAGCTTGCACAGTATGCAATTGAGCTACTGGCCTGTCCTGCATCCAGCGTTCTTTCGGAACGCACATTCAGTGCTGCTGGAGGATTTGTCACGGATCACAGGGTGCGCCTGTCCACCGACTCGGTTGATCGACTGACTTTCATCAAGATGAACCAGTCTTGGATCACCACCAGCTACCACACACCTGATGCTGATATAACAGACTAATTGATTTTAACATGTCACATCCCTTCAAGACTGATGCTGATGCTGAGTGCCTGTGCTGTTATGTTGACTGGCTATCCTCCTCCTCCGAGTCCTCAATGATACGATTGATGATGATAGCTTGTAAGATCATTTTTGTTTATGGGTGCCGCCACCAGTGCCTAACGCCCAATTTTTCAGCCCCTGTTTAACAGGGGCGTGTAATTACAATTTTTGAAGCAATACTTTGCAACAGGGCTCATTGCTGTGCTCCAAGTACAGTATCTGTGAGGAGTTGCAGTGTTGTGCCACCAGTGCCTAAGGCCCAATTTTTCAGCCCCTGTTTAACAGGGGCGTGTCATTACAATTTTTGAAGCAATACTTTGCAACAGGGCTCATTGGTGTGCTCCAAGTACAGTATCTGTGAGGAGTTGCAGTGTTGTGCCACCAGTGCCTAAGGCCCAATTTTTCAGCCCCTGTTTAACAGGGGCGTGTCATTACAATTTTTGAAGCAATACTTTGCAACAGGGCTCATTGCTGTGCTCCAAGTACAGTATCTGTGAGGGGTTGCAGTGTTGTGCCACCAGTGCCTAAGGCCCAATTTTTCAGCCCCTGTTCAACAGGGGCATGTAATTACAATTCTTGATCTAATAATTCACAGCAGGGCCCATTGCTGCACCCACCAAGAGTAACTGTCAGGGCTTACAGTGTTGTGGCACCAGCACCACCATCAAAGGCCCAATTTTTACTACCACTGTTCAACAATTATATGTAATTAAAATTCCTGATATAATAGTTGACAGCAGGGCGTTCCAGCACCAACCAAGAGTAACTGTGAGTGCTTACAGTGTTGTGCCAACACCAACAACTAAGGGGCCTATTTCTGCAGAGTATATACGGCAGGTCCCTACTTTCAAACATCCAACTTACAAACGACTCCTACTTGCAAACGCAAGAAGACAACAGGAAGTGAGAGGAAATCTACCACTAGGAAGGAAAATTCTCTCCTGTAAGAATAAATATGGGAGAAAGGTGTCTCCTCTGTACTGATGCTTTATCAGCAATCCTTGTTTCAAGAAAAACACCACATTTCAAAAACAGTTGTCATTGGGACGGAAAGTGAGGTGAAATGTTCTGAACAGGGGCACAGACAGCAAAACAAATGTTACAGGGGTGATAACCCTTACCTATGTTTTCCAAAAAGTTTAAAAATAGATTTTTGGTCTGGAGCTACACTTCAACAATGTACCTGTTCAAAATTACAAACAGACTCTACATAAGAACAAACCTACAGTCCCTGTCTTGTATGCACCGCCTGTATAGGGCTGTTCAGAGTATATAGGGCCTTTTTTATTTTATGTGCGGGGTTCCCCTTAATATCCATACAAGACCCAAAGGGGCTGGTAATGGGCTGGGGTAGGGGGGGGGGTCATGGGGTAGCTATGCCATTTTTCTTAAAGAATTTCATCCATATTACCGGGACCAGACATTACATTAAAGCCGCAAGCAGTTTTAAATGGCTTTTTTTTCCTTTAGAAGTGTCATTTTGTGCAGGGACAGTTCTAAACACGGGAAACACGTGGCACTTCACAGGCATACTTTAGACACCCCCCAGGTACGATATTTAAAGGAATATTTGACTTTTTTTTTTTCACTTTATGCATCATTAAAATGACTGCTCCCGAAAAACGACCGTTTTTAAAACTTCTTTTTGCATTGATACATGTCCCCTGGTGCAGAACCCGGGTTCCAAAACCCTTTTTAGGACAATAACATGCATAATAGTTGTTATAATTAGCACTTTAGAATTCGAACGTTCGCATCCATTGTATTTAATAGGGTTCTAATGTTCGTTCGAACTTTCGGTCCGTTCGCGGGTTCTGGTGCGAACCGAACCCGGGGGTGTTCGGCTCATCACTATTCTTCACCCTAGAGTGTAGGAAGAAGTCTATTCTCTCTCTCTTAAGGAAGGCCAATGTCCAGACAGTATCAAACCCAATAAAAAGGTTTATTTTGCTTTGGTTGAGAACTTGACAGGAAAAGTTGGAGATGAAGAGAAGTGAACAGGGAGGCAGGTTCAGGCACTTAACTATCACTCGTCGCCACTCAGGCCTGAGTGGGTTTTTCTCACCCGGATAGTCCCCTTAAGAGCGGTCCTAGCAGCCAGTGTGGAGCACGGAACATTTCCTTGTGGTTTCCTAGGGATACGATCAGGAAATAACCTCTAAGTCCCGAACTTCCCAGTCTAGTAACACTTGAGTCCTTAGGTGCCAATGGGGCACGTTACTAGGCTTGTGGCGGACTATGGAATCCTTCCCTCCGATAGGTAACCAGGCCTCTCCCGAGACAGTGACTTCTCTCACCGATCCTCTTGGGTAGATCCTCCCCTGGTTGCCTCTCCTTCGGAGCGGGTCACCCCTCACTTGGGTACCCTGGGATTCCTCTTCGGGTGTAGACCTCAGCTAAAGGTGCTGGGCCTACTTACAGCGATGCAGCCTCAGGCTAAAGGTGCCTGGGGCTGGTAAACACACGCACCCCTGGCCTGGAGGGCCGGGAGGTGCGAACTGCTCCCCGAATAATGGCGTCTGCCCCTTATGTATCCTCTCCCAGCATGCACAGTGGGTAGACCACGCCCACTGTACGGCTGCCGAGAGAGGACACTCAATGGCGCTGCAACGCTACCTGTGGTTCGACCTGAGCCTGGGGCGACAGTGCCCCCCACAGGTCACAGGGACTGCACTGCCAGGCAACATTACCTCAGGGCAGAAGCCAGTCTTTGAAGAATTCAACAGCCTGAGTCCAACTATGGGCTCAGGCTAAACCCTTAATTTAAGCATAGCTTTTTTATGTTAATAGAGTAATTGTAGGGTGAACTTCCATTTTAACTGTTTGTTTTTTTTTTCTCTGTACAAAAGAGGGCTATACTTATATCAACATATCAGCAGTAAGAATGGTTATTTCTATGAACAGCTAGCATACCTAAAAGCTTAGATTTCAACTGCAATTTTCCTAGGTGAATTTGATTGTTGCCTAATTGGGAATTATGACAAAAATGTGAAACATGATGTCCTGTGCACAGGGCCGTTTGAAGGAATTTGGGGGCCCCAAGCAGTTTGAGAATTTGGGGCCCCCAAGCGGGGGGGTGCTACTGATTTTTTTTGGAGAAGCGGGGGGTGCTACACAATTTTTTTACTTTTTTTAATTCAGAAGTGGGGGTGCTAACGCGGGACATCAACGCCGATCGCGGGACATCGACGCCGATCGCGGGAGGGGGCCGCCAATCGTGGGTGGGGGGGCCACCAATCGCGGGAGGGGGGCCGCCAAATCGCGGGAGGAGGGGGCCGCCAATCGTGGGTGGGGGGAGCCGCCAAATCGCGGAAGGAGGGGGCCACCAAATTGCGGGAGGAGAGGGGGCCGCCAATCGCGGGTGGGGGGGCGCCAATCGCGGGAGGGGAGGCAGCTCTGCTGGGGCCCCAGGCCAGATGGGGGCCCCAAGCAGTTGCTTGGTTTGCCTGTCCTGTTCCGACGGCCCTGCCTGTGCATCCATGCTGCAAGTTACATTGCCCAGGACCAAATAAATAGTTATGGGGCTAATGACCCCACTTCTGTAAGGATGACCAGATGCTGAGATTGAAGATCAGTTTATGAAGATTTGACACTCTGGATAATAGCTGTAACAGCTGTATGTAATGAAAAAATCAAAAGGGCAGGTATAAGCCAGGAAATTCAGTACAAAAACAGTGGCAGTTGCTGTAGGTCACCTTGATATTTTAACAGCAGGACAAAAATGATTATGCAGAATCCATCAAAGGAAGATTGGATGATGTGACCTGGATCTAGAGTTCAGCTCACAGCACAGAAAGGTCAGTTGACAATCCGTCTTACAGCTGTTGAGCATCAACTGCCGGACAAAAATCCCCTAAACAGCGAAATGTGAACAGAGTACCATATGGACAATCATTTCTCAGAGCGTCCATGTGATTGTGTCATGATGCATAAGGAACACTCAGGAACAGTGTGCATTTCAGCATAATGTTACGATGCACTCAGGTGTTAATCATTTTGATAACGTCCCACTTGTTTTAATTCAGGGTCACTGCAGGGAAGACTGGATAAGTGGAAAAGTTCTGAGGCAAAAGCCTCGTACACACGAACGAGTTTATCGGCAAAAACCAGCAAGAAACTTGCTGGCAGAGATTTCTTGCCGAGAAATTTGTTCGTGTGTATGGTTTCTCGTCAAGAAAAGCGACAAGAATCTCGACGAGAAAATAGAGAACCTGCTCTCTATTTTCTCGTCGAGATTCTCGTCAGCCTGTTTCTCGACGAGAAAATTGTGTGTGTGTACACTTACCTTTTCGCCGGGAAGCCCGTGCATGCTCGAAATGACTTCGACGCATGCGCGGTAGCTTCCTAGGCATAGGTACGGTGAACAAAGATGGCGGCGACGGCATCGAATGTGACGAGCGCATGCTCGTCATATTCGATGACGTCACCGCGTTCGCTCCATTCAAAGAACCGCGGGTTCTTTGAAAGGAGCGTGTGCACACTCGGCCGGGACAAGTTTCTTGTCCAAGAATCTCGTCTAAAAAAACGACATGTTTTTTTCGACGAGAATCTCGGCCGTGTGTACGAAGCAAAAGAAATAAAAAATACATACGGGTTCATTACAAACCCATCAGTAATTCTCACTAACTGCTTTATAGCAATCTGATATCAGAGCTGGGTGCAGATACCCATTCATTCATCAACAGTTAAAACTGGCTGTAGGAATGTTTCCAAATATGGTGCAAACTGTCTTTAAAGTTCTGTAAAGTTTTAAATGTATTTATAAATATATAATATTTTGTGCACTTATCAGTGCACCAGTGAGCACTTCCTCTCTCCACCTCTACATTGACGAGCACTTCCTCCCTCCTCCACTGCATTGATGTGCACTTTCACTGTCCTCCACTGCACTGACATTAAAGGAGTAGTAAAGGTAAATGTTTTTTCACCTTAATGCATCCTATGCATTAAGGTGAAAAAACATTTGACAATACCGCCCCCCCCCCCCCCCGAGCCCCCGTTTTACTTACCTGGCCCCTCGAAAGTCCCGCGCTCGCTCCCGTCATCCTCCGAGTTCTATTGCCTGGCCGTTGATTGGCTACTGTGGATGGACTGAAAGCAGCGCAGCCATTGGCTGGCGCTGCTGTCAATCACATCCAATGACGCGGCATGTCAGGGGGCGGGGCCGAGTGATACAGTCGGCGGCTATGGCCGCCGCTGTATCACGGGAGCGCGCCCGCAGTAACTCCACACCATGCGAGCTTGCTCGCATTATGGTGTGGAGTCCTTGCGGGGAGGAGCCGAGACAGACGCCGAGGGACCCCAGAAGCGGAGGATCAGGGCCACTGTGTGCAAAACGAGCTGCACAGTTTTTTAAAAGGGAACCTGTAGTATTACTTTAAAGGAGAAGTATGGGATGGGTTAAATAACTAGTACATATTACATTAGTCACATATCAGCTAATCTTTTTTTCCTACCTTTTAGTTTTTACAGCATGTGCACATGAACTTTCCTTCAGCTGACAAAAACAGTCCATTTTCAGTTTGAAAAGTTCTCAGGGGGTGTAAACATCTTCACCAACACACCAACACACCCCCTGCCTCTGTCCCCCCTCCCCTAAGAGACGTGGCTGTGCTGATAGATAGAAATATATAGTGTAGATTCTTATACACAGCACTATCAGTGACTTCTCTCACCTTAGTCACTGAAGGGCTGTTATCTTTGCTGGATTCCTCTAAAGAACGGAACAGGCTGAAGGGGAGGAGGGAGGATGGAGAAGGGAGGGGGGAGCAGCTATGCTCTGTGAAGTCTCAGGAACGAGCAGAGGGAGGAGAGAGGACATCAATCAAGCAAAATGACAGGAAAGGGGATGGATCAAGACTCTATATTCATACCATTGTCGGGATGATGCGGTATGAAAGACTGTAGAACCTCCCACAGGTATGTATCTCAATTTTAACAGAATGGGGGCACTTCTGAGAGGGCTGGAATGGTTTATAGATATCAGCAGCTCACATAGAATAGATGTAAGCAAAAACAAGGAAACCCATACTTCTCTTTTAATGTAGAACTAGAGGCAAAACTTTTTCATTTTGGATAGAGAAAAAAAGGGGTATAATTCCTGATTTTTTTTTTTTCCCATCTGTGTCTGATTGCGGAGATTCCCCTTCACTTCCTGTCCCATAGACAAACAGGAGGTGAGAGGAAATACCTGCAAATTAAGGGATCCCCTTGGGGACCCCCAGGTCACCAGAACTAGTGTGCCCATTGGAAGATTTCCCCTCTATTACTTTTTTAGGGACAACCCAAATTTTGGGATTTTCTTTTACTTTCACTTTCAATGATAATGGTAAACAGGACATAGAGAGGGTGAATCTCCCTAAGGGGGGCACAGACAGCAATAAAAACTGACAGATATTCCAATCTCTCTACACTCTATCCAAAATTATAATAAAAAGTTTTGCCTTTAGTTATACTTTAACTTTCTCTCTCCAACTTTACATCGATGCACACTTCCTCTCTCCTCCTATGCACCAGTGCGCACTTCCTCTTTCCACCTCTATATGTACACACACTTCCTCTCTCCTCCACTGAATCAACGTGCACTTCCTCTCTCTACCTCTACATTGACATGCACTACCTCTGTTCACCTCCACATCGACACACACTAACTCTCTCCTCCACTGAATTAATGTATACTTCCTCTCTCCACCTTTACATCAATGCGCACTTCCTCTCTTCACCTCCACATTGAGGCACACTTCCTCTCTCCTCCACTGCACCAGTGTGCACTACCTGTCTCCTTGTCAGGGTGTAAGCCAGAAGAAGAACGTGTGAAGACCTGGCACAAACAGGAAAGAACCAGATCACACTCATGCGTGTTGGGGCATGCTTGTCTGCACTGGCACACGCCACATACAATAGTTCCTGGCACCTCCTGGCCTTTATAAGAATGGCAGATGCACTCAGACTTTGCTAATTGGTCTCAGCTTACTATATCCTGTGTCCCTACATAGTTGGTAAGTCTGAGACACCAGTCTATCCAGTTAATCCTGTGGTGTGTGAGTGTGCTTGTGTTTATGGCACTTCGTATATCGTATATCCCTGTATCCCTGTATGTTCTTGTGTGCTCAGTATCAGCCTGAGACAGGCATTCTTTTTTAATTCCCACCCCCACTCCTTTTCTGAAGTTTTCTGAAGTTTCCTGTTACCGACCTGGCTAGCTTCTATAATTGTCCTTGCTCTCCTGGCTCTGACCTCCCCTTGCTCCATGGACTTACTCTTATCTGCTCCTTGTGATTAACCATGGCCAGCCCCCAACTATGCTTCTGCTTAGGCTTTTGCCTCACTACCGTAATTGACCTTAGCTTCTATTACTCTTCTCTAGCCCTGCCTGCCCTGATCTGTCTTTACATTGCAGTGTGCCACCAGTACCCACTTCTATCTCCACATGGCTCTGTCTCCTGAAGTGGCTTTGCCACTGCACATCCACTTAGCCACAGCCCAGCTGGCAACCCATGGTTCTTTGGGCTCAGCATCCCCTGTCATCCCCTCTAGGGGTGTTGTGCACTCAGCCACAGATGAAGCCCTCATCAGGTACGTTACACCCCTCATTTGCACGACTGCACACTTCCTCTCTCCATCTCTACATCGACATGCACTTCCTATCTCCTCTAGGCTAGTGCATGAGATATGTAAATAACCTGTCATTCACAGCAAGGGGGAGGAACGGACAAAAGTTTTCTCCTGTTTGTCCGTTTATCTCACTGAAAAAAGAAAAGAGGATTGCTCAGAGCTGGATTAACTCTTTGTGGCAAGACTGGGCACAGATAATAGGAAATATTATACTCTACATTGTGACAGCAAAAAAAAAATTGGGTTTACATCCACTTTAAGTTGAGGCTTGCCCCTTTCTGAATATGAAAGTAGAGCCTGATCAGGCAGATACTAAAAGTTGAGATGTGGCTTGCCTCATTGCTTGCCTCATGTATTTCACAGAAGATAAACAATCACAATGTGATTAGAAAGTCACAGGAAAAAATATTTCACCATGCATCATTTCCTCCTTTGATCTCCTACTCTGTGTGTTCACAACAATCTCAGCAGATCCAGGGACAGTTCTGTAGAGTGGCATCGGTGAATGTGGCAGTATCCAGCCCCAAATTATTTTATCATTTACATGTACAGTAATAAACTATCAAACATTTTTTTCAAGTTTTATGTTTAGTATATTGATTTTTGTGAGATAGCTCAGCTAACTCATTAAAAACAATGCACTGTCTGTATAGCCAATATCGTATCTCAACAGTCTTAAAGTAGAACTTCACTCTCCCAATCAACATTGCCCGCAGCCAGAAATGCTAAGGTGATGTTTTTCACAGTGATTTCTCAACAAAATATACCAAAGCATGGAGACATGGATTTGGGGGCGGGGGGGGTTTGCTTTGAATATTAAAAATAAACTAAATAGTGTGGTGCTCAGATGCTGTGAAGTTCCGCTTTAAGTAACAAGACTTGTAGTGGCTAAGGTACTCTCCTTCTACTGGCTAATCTAAAAATGTAAATATATAATACGGTAATAAAAATACAGAAGAGCCCTACCTCCCAACTTTTTAAGATGGGAATGAGGGACAGCTATTAGCAAAAGTATGTAGGGATAACATAGGACACCCCAGCCACGCCCCCAGAATGTAGAATTATCTAAAAAAAAATGATTAGTTAACCCACACAAGCTTTTTTTACCACTACTATTCCTTTATATTGGCTTTTGAAATTTACAAATGCAGCAATTAAAAAATTGGATGAAAGATTTAGCGCTGAGCAACACTTTTTGAAAGATAAATAGTGCATTTTATATCCAACTATTTGGTTCAGACCAAAATGAGGGACAAATGAAGAGGAAAGAGGGACAGAGGGACTTTGTTCCAAGTCAGGGACAGTCCCTGAGCTATGGAAAAGCAAGCATGTGGGCGAATAGTAGTACAAGGTCAAATGGCATACGGGGCAGAAGTAGGGTTAAGCTATGATTAGGCACTAAGTTTTAGTGTGAAACGCGTCAGCTTGTACCCCGTTTGCTGTGGCATGTATCCTGTGATTTTATTTTTACAATAAAAGCAACATTTTTTTGGAGTGCGGCTGTCCAGACATTGCCCTTTATTTTGCAGAAGTAGGGTTGCCACCTTTTCTTCAAGCCAACCCCGAATACAGTAGTAATGCAGTGCGCATAGGGTGCCGCAGCAAACAGTGGGTGTGGTCAAATTTCTCTTGGTGACATCATCTCCCTGCCCTTGAGTGATGCGGAACCTGTCCCCAAACAGCCTCCCGCAGCTCCCAGACAGCAACAAATTCGTATGTAACTATCTTGGTTACTTGGGGAGCCACATCCCAGTCTGAATGTGTCCGGGTCTCAGTCCGCCTGAAACACGGACACATGATTCAAACCCCGGACTGTCCGGGTGAATTCCGGACAGGTGGCAACCCTAGGCAGAAGGGGCATTTAGGGGAAGATCTGGTGGTCATGAATGTGGCATAAAGAGAGGATTTTTACAAGAAGCAGCATCCTGCAGGACATGTGATACACACCATTACATTACAATACATGTGTTTGATGCTGTATCTACCACAATGACTAAACTTCAGCTTTAACTGTTTGCCTGAAATTTAGCTTTAAAAGAGAAGTGGCCCACAAGAGAAGTATGACCAAAAGAGCTTTGACCATACTACTCTTGTGGGTCACTTGTGCTCTCCTGTGACCCTGAATCAGCTAAAGCCAGCTGTGGGCTGATGTCCCTGAGCTGCTCCAGTTTCTGGATGGATCCCAACAATACTGTTGGGATCCACCCAGATCACTGCTGAGAGCCTGAGCCATCAGCTCCCACCCCTCTCTCCTGCAGGTGCTCTATTGAGCACTGGAGGGGCAAAGCACAGCTGCTCTGTGCTCAGAGCGAACCTGAGAACTGAGCAATCAATTTTCATGTGATTGCCCAGTTCACAGGCTTAGAGCTAGCAAGGGACAGCTGCAGCATCAGACTGATGCTGCAGCCATAAAGGTGTGTGTGTTTTTTTTCACACTTCTCTTTAAGATTGAACAGCACACTGACTTGGAACATGCAGGCATAAAAACATGTTCTGCTACTAAATTAACTGAACACATAAATAAAGGCCTACAATGTATAATCATTTAAAAAATATATGCAGCTGCTTCTTTATTATGTTGCATTTTAATAGTTCGGTTCTTAAAACCCTTTTGCAATGCTAGTACAAATCCCCAGAGCATGGTTTTATTTATCTCTCCAGTCAGTTCATGCAATGGTTATCACAGGCCAGTATGACTCCAAGCACTAATGTATTCCTAAACACACAAATTTATGTAGCGTAACCATGGACAAATAACTGGGACCTGAAAAGATATATCTGGGTCAAAGTATAAAAAAAAAAAATCATCGCTGCATAGAGTTTCAAAACGACATAGTCATCTGTGCAGAAAATGTAAATTAAACGCTGAATTGTATGTTGAAGACAGAAATTAAACTGTAAAAAAAAGTGTAATTTTATTCAGATTTTTTTTATTAATGTCTTTTTTGTGACTATGTTGTATAGGAGACAGATATTTTAAAAATGCAATAAATGATATCCATACAGGACCATATTATAACTGGTGATGTTTTTTTTTAATTTCCAGGTTTGAGTTAATGCTTTAAAGAAATATTCCCATCTGATGCTGAAATCCCTTGTATTAAAAAAGAAGTTCAGGATTAAAAAAATAACATTTAAACTCATCTAGGTGGATGCAGCATCAATCCAATGCTGTATCTGTGCCTGCTGGCTCTGCAGTGAGAACAGAGCAATCAAACACCGCTGGTTGCTCAGTTCTCAGCATTCTGTGAGCAGAGAGCTGTAACTGTCAGCGCTCACTGGAGGGGGCAGGAGGAAAAACCTTGGAGCGTTTACAACCACTTTAAAGTGAAACATGAGCAAGGATTAAAAGATGAAGAAGCTGCATACTCAGTAAATTTACACTAAGCGCCGAGAAAAACATTACATTTTTGTGTGGGTAGTGACCACAACTGCTGGTAAGGGGGGGAAGCAGTGATTTGCATTTTACACCCCCCTTTTTTTAAAAACATTAATGGAATGCCACTTTGAGCGGAGTGTCCATGCATAAAAATGCAGGGTCACGCAGAGACCTGCAGAGCGCAGCAGAAAGATGCATCCGTGTTGCAGTGGACAGCTGCGAGGAAGTGCAAATGGGGCATACAGAAAAGCATTGTTTACTGTGTGCCCTTATGAGGAGTTGCGTTTTTCTTATGCAGAAAAATGCATCTGTCTTTGCAAGTGTGAACCAGTCCTAAGGCCCCATTCGCACCTAAGCATAGCGGAAATGCACATTCCCGCTTGCTTTTTTTTTTCATGCATTTTGAATGGCTGCCCTACGTGTGACAAACGCCCCAAAGTGGCTCCAGAACCATTTCTGTCGTTATGCATCAGGCGTTTTTTTTCAGTGCGCATTTTAGTGCGTTTGTAGCCACGCACCAAAATGTGCATTTGCTGACAATTAATGGCACTGCAGGCGTGACCTGCGATTGCAGCATGTTTGCAGCACGTTTCCAAGACACACAACATAATGTACATTTTTGTGTGTTTTGTCCCATGTTTAGGAAACAGGCAGGTGTGAATGCAGCCTTAGTCTCCATCCACACGTGTGGGACTCCAAAGTCGCACTATTTCCAGTGCGACTTCGGGATGCAACTTTGATCTGACTTTACACATTCTGGCACTAAGTCGCATCAAAAGTCACATCAAAGTAGTGCAGGCACCTTTTCAAAGTTGCACAGTTCTGAACGGGTGCCATTGACAACAATAGGCTGTGACTTGTCATGCGACTTTATGTGTCCAAAGTCACATAATAAGTCACACAAGTGTGAATGGAGCCTTAGTTTTTAGATCTGCTGCTAAAAGTGATCATAAAACTAAAGGTCTAATATCACTTCAAAGTACTTTTTTTTTTTTTTGATTGAATGATCTTCCCATAAGCTGGTTATACAATGATCACATTTTTGGCTGTTTTTTTTGCTGAACTGGCCCAAATTAAGGAGTGGGTGGCCCAACCAGTACCCTCCTGCTCAACATCCTTCAATCTACAAATCAAAGGATGCAGGCAGATAATTCTCAGCCAGATAGTGACACTAGCAAATCAGCTGCTGTCACTGCTTAGCGCCTGCTATATTCTGATAGCAGCTGGTGCTGGTTGGCAGAATACAATAACCTCAGAGGGTGATTCAGAAACTGTAAGTGTATGGCCAGCTTTGGGCTTCAATGTTCTTTGAATATGTTGCATCCAGTACTGAGTACTGCGTAAATTAGTTAACACATTCTAATAAAATTTGATTTGAAAGCAATGAAATAGGGTTCACCAAACAAATGTTACCATCCTATGGAAGCAGCTTAAATATCAGAAAATACTGGGCACATATTTAAAACATTTACAGGGGTTTTACAACTTTTGCAATTTTTTTCGAATTCTGATACTTTCAGACGGTAATTTTGTTTAGACTACATAAATACTCCATGCCCCTTACAGATAATAGTGAAGTCACACCCCACTGCTATATCTGCATGCTCATGCGGTAATACCAGGTTTCACCAGCAGGGGTACTGCTAATGCTTTTTAATCCACAATGTGGAAGATTGTGCATATGTGATGGTCTGTTTAGCAATCAGCAAAACATGTGTAGCGGGTATACACTTTTCTGTGTATTTAAATCTGGCAGAGACACCAGTGATGTGCAGTCCCCTGCAGCCCAGTGGGTGGCGCTGTCGCCTTGGGCTGGGGTTGAACCATTGCTGTGTGCCGTGCTCCCTTTTTGTCCTCCCTCGGCAGCGGTATGGTGGGGCGGGGAACCCGCCGTACTTGCTGGGAGAGGGTATAAAGGGGCCGGCCATCTTTGTCACGGGGTTGAGTCCCGGGCACCTTTAGCCTGTGGGCGGTGGTTCGTGTCGGTCCTCTAGGCGGCCTAGGCCTAGAGGACGTTCGGAGGTCGTGTTCCATCCCAGGCACCTTTAGTCTGGGGTGAGGTACTCGGATGGAGGTCTGGAGCTCAGTGCCCAACACTGAGTTCCGCGAGGGAAGGAGATCCTAGGGGACCCTGGGATTGGGTACCCGAATCCGGAGGGCGTAATGGACCGGTGGGAGATACTTGCTTGAAGACCCGGTGCAGCATATTGCCGGTGACAGGTGAGCCTTCCATCGGAGACCGCCTGGAAGGAAATCCCCCTTCGCTCAAAGACCGCAACCCACTTTCAGGAAGGAAAGTGGAGAGTTCATTGTGCCTGGGCCTACTCGCATCCACACCCCCTTGTCTGTTCTGTTCTTTAAGGGAGTCCAACTGTCTGTGCATTACTCTGTTATTGGAAGAATAAAGGAGTGTTGGACTTTAGTGGTGTGGGGCTCATTTACTGGCAGACGCTGTTCGAGAAAACCAGGAGGAGGTCTCCAGATGCAGAACACCGACCCGAAGGTAAAAGAGGTTTGTCTCTCACTGCACATACTCTGCAGGGGAACTTGGCGTGGTGACCCCGCACTCTCTCCTTCAGAGTACCCCTAGACGAGAGCCAGAGCAAGAAGAGTAGAGAGGAGAGGGTGGAGGCCGCTACACGTGTGGGCTCGGGTGCGGGATGGTGTTTGTGCTACTACGGAGTTTGAACGTGTCTGCCCAGAGGAGTTCCGAGTAGGTCGGCCATATTATTGGCCAAAGTGCATCCCTGCTCGAAGTCATGGACATGACCCAGTGAAGGGAAAGGCCCGTGCAGAAGAAGGAAAGGGGGAGCTCAGCCGTGTGAAGGACTACACGTGGGTCTTCTATTTGCACTGCGCCACCAGGCACACCCCCACCGCTTAGTTCGTGGGCGTGACTCAGGAAGAAAAAAAGCCTGCGAACTGGAGCAAAGGGGAGGAGTCCAATACGTGTGAAGGACTACACGTGGGACGTTGGCGCAAAACTTTGCAGTGCGCGATGGACCAACAGCAAGTCACCATGTTCGGACAAACAGCGTGGGTTCCACTTCATCCTTCCACCACGTCTTTGACTGCTGCTGCTCCGGTGACCGATACAGGGATTCGGCTAAAGCCAAGGGGACGATTCGCCCTGTATTCATGCATGGACGTTGAGGCCCTGGGTGTGATTTGTCCCGGCTGCTAGGGACTGGTGTGTCATCTGAAGCCATTCGGGCGATGCGAAGTCTGTGGGGAGTTCCTATTCGAGGTAGATACAGTCATTGAGAAGCCAAGAACCATCTACCCCGGCCGTACCACAGGCAGCACCACTCAAGTTGGAGGAATCACTGCTTTGACAGCCATCCCTGTGCGCACTGCAGCGAACGCGGAGGAGGTCGAGAGTACTCAACGGGAGAAATCCGAGTGTAGCGGGTACTTGAATTTAGGGGAAGCATCTGGGTGGTAGTGTAACCCAGATGTTTTGATTGTTAGGAAATTCAAGGTTCCCTTTGTGAGTCTTGGAGGACTCTGGTGGTGTGGGGTTCCCGCCGGCCTACAGGTGGCGTTGTTGCCTTGGACCGGGGTTGGGCTCGCACCGCAAGACTGTGCCTTTTTGTCCTCCCCTGGAGCTGGTACAGTGGGGAGGGGAACCCGCTGTGGCGCGAAGGGAGAGGTCATAAAAGGGGCGGACACCCTGGTCACGGGGTTAGAGTCCGGGAGCCAGAAGATGCGGCCGCACCCTGGCACCTTCAGCTTGGGTGCTGGCGTTCCGGTGTTCCAGGCCTAGGTGCCCTTGACCTAGCCGGAGCAGAGATGGAGTCCATCTCAGGCACCTTTAGCCTGGGGTGAGGTACTATGGCAGATGCCTGGGGCTCAGTACCTTCGACTGAGTTCCGCGAGGGTGGAGGAATCCGAGGGGGCCCTAACTCCTTGGGTGCCCGTGTCTGAGTTCGTGAGGACTGGTGTGCAGTAACTTCTCTGAAGAGTCTGGCGCAGCATCGCTGGTGACGGAGAGGCCTCCACTTCTCCCTTGGACGGATTTCTTCCCATGACAGGGGCAGAGTGAGCGAAGGTAATTCACGTTCTACATCACCTAGTCAGTGGCAGTGACTATTCACCACTGGTGACAGCACAGTGGTCAGCAGCAGAAGGGAAAGGATTGTGCCTCGATCTGTCCCCATTTTCCAAAGTAAAGAAACTGTTTTATTGCTTGGCAAGAAGAATAAAACTGAGTTGGACCTATTCACTGTGTGGAACTCTGGTTACTAGGAGCAAAGGAGTCAGGGACGAAGTACTGGACTTGACTCTAGGACACCTACACAAAACCCAATTTGCTGGCCTTCACCTCTTAGGTATGGAGGACATGGGCCGTGGTGTGTCTTATCCCTCTCTCCCAGGTACCCCTAGACAACAGCCATATAACCGATAAAGATAGAGAGAGGGGTGAGCCCCGCTACACGAGGATGCTGACTCGGTCACCACTGTCTCACAGCGTCCACCGCCGAAGAGAAAGACCGGTATGGTAGCCCGTCCAGCGGTTGCGGTGGACCATCTCGCCTGCCTACGCCCGGCCCGGATGAATCCGGTAAGAAGAGTTCCGGACGTCCTGCTTCAAGAAAAGGTCGAGGTAAGCCAGGCAGAGGGACTTGGTGTGTGGGCGGAGGTGTCGGTGATCCACAACCCTGTGTGTCCGTGGGGGGTGGTAGTCCCGTTTCCACTACAGGCTACCTACCCGCGGAGGAGTGTGACACCTCCGACCTAGAGTCGCTCTCCGATCTGGGAGACGATGTCACCATAGACAAACTGTTTGCTCAAAAGGGCTGGGACAAAGTACCTCTCGCCTCGTCCCGCAGAACCAGGGACCCACCCATGTCTACAGGGGATAGTACACCCCGGGTGGAGGCACCAGCGCCTGAGGAGGGGTCCCGTCCCCAGCCTACTCTTGCCTTCCCGGTGCCTCCTGCACCTAATGCCGGGGAAAAGAGACTGTTGTTGCGGGCACCTATGCCCAGATCAGATGTGATCAAGGTCCCTCGCCACCCGGACTCAATAGTTTTTCCTGGCAAAGGGGACAGAGCCACTATGCCTCCTCTGGCGAGACTACAACGCCTATTTGGCCAGAAGGTTGCTGCTGAGTATGGATGGGAGTACCCCTGGACGAGAGCCAGAGCAAGAAGAGTAGAGAGGAGAGGGTGGAGGCTGCTACACATGCATGACTTAAAGGATAGACATAATTACCAACTTTCTGATATGAGTTCTTGGGACACCATTTAGCGCTAAGTATCCAGGTAGAGGACACAACCCTGCCACGTTACACAGAGCAGTAATAATTTTAATGCAAACAACACAAAAAATTATTATGGTGAAACTCACATGCTTTTTTCCACCACTGCTATTTTTTTATACAGGCTTTTCATATAACAAATTCAATAAATTTAAAGGTTGAATTAAAGGGTTAGGTTAGCATAAAACACTCATTCATGGGTACTGGGGAAGGACCGCGGGCAAAATACAAAATTTAGTGATAAATATGTAAAGCATTAAGATATTAAGGAAAATATACAAACAGCTCAGGCAAATGCAAATATTTGAACTGCTGTGTCAGCCAAAGCATTTGTTATTCTGTTCAAAAGCTGAACTCCAGGCACAAAAGCTTTCATTTCAGTATATTTCCCATTAGCCGCAAGGAATAAAAATCCACTCTGAGAGCACCAAATGCCTGTGCAAACTAAAATAACACTTCGTAAAAGTAGCAGTGATATCATCACAGTGCTGTACATAGCCTGAGCAGAGCTGTGGGAGGGGTCCAGCAGGTACACCCACTACAGGCTGACTGCAGAAACTACAGGAAGGGGGCGGAGACAAGACCAGCTACCCTGTACAATAAGAAAGAGCAGCAATGAGTAGTCTTTATGATATGAAGCTTTTTTTTAAAAGGCAAAAAAAAGTGTGTCTCCTGCTTGGCACCGAACTGTAAGGACTCTTTCACACGGACGGACCGTTCAGGTCCGCCTGTCAGATTTTTAGGCGGACCTGAACGGATGCTCCATGTACCCCTATGGAGCCACGGATGTCAGCGGTGACATGTCCGCTGACATCCGACCCGCTCTGATTCCCCAAAGTGTGACGGAGGAAAACCCTACTTTTCCATCCGTCTGCGGATCGGATCGGATGACAACGGACTCTACGGTCCGTTGTCATCCGATCCCCCATAGGGGAGAGCGGCGCTCTGACAGGTCGGTCCCTGCTCAGTGTGCGGAGACAGACCTGTCATCTGCCTTCTCAGCGGGGAACGACGGAGCGATCCCCGCTGAGCAAAGCGGAGCCCGCACACGGACACGGATCGTGTGAAAGGGGCCTAAAGCTGATCTTTTTCCTTGAAAGTCCTACAGGCAGATGGCTCCTTCCTTGCTGTGGCTGTGGCTGTGAAGCTGAACCTCTGGCTGACCTGTAATCCCACTGACTAAGGACAAAGAGATTGTGGCCAGCACACCTATAATAAACATATACAGTAAAACCTTGGATTGTGAGCATAATTCGTTCCAGAAACATGCTTGTAGTCCAAAGCACTTGTATATAAAAGAAAATTTCTCCATAAGAAATAATGGAAAATCAAATGATTTGTTCCACAACAATTTCTTCTTAAATCCTTCAGTTTATAGTCCATATAAAAAGATCATAGCAATGTGATAGGTTGTGTAACCATAAAATGTCCATCCACAAATGGAAGCCTCCACAAGGGGATTAGAAGCAAAATCCAGCAGGAGCTACAGAGTATAAAAGAGACGAGAGGCGCCTCTACGTGTAGCAATATGTTGTTTAATGTTGTACCTTTATTAAATGTAATCATATTGCTACACTTAGAGGCCCATCTCTTCTCTTTTATACTCAGTTGTGACATGACGCTACTTGTATATCAAGACATCGCTTGTATATCAAGTCAAAATTTATTTAAAAATGTTGCTTCTCTTGCAAAACGCTCTCAAACCAAGTTACTCTCAAACCAAGGTTTTACTGTAGTTAGATAGGATAATGGTTATGGTTAGGCAGGGTACTGTCTCTTTAAGAGGTTCTGTGTTTCAGGTTCTGGAGGTCCAATAGGATTGCTGGAAAGGTGCTGGAAGCCTGGATTGTCTATAAATGGCAGCTGCGGTGGGACTTATTCCCCCCCCCCCCCCCCATGGACCGGACCAGCAGCAGAAGTACTCCCTTCCTCCCTCCCTAGTTGTGTGCACCTGTTATGTGGTGGGGTCACGCTGGATTTCCGGGGGGGGGGGCTGTTTTTTATATGAAGAAGGGTGTTGACCGGCTGCCCGAGTTCTGAAAACTGGGCAGTTTAATAATTTAGTAATATTATTATGAGAATAAAGTAAGTGCAATTGGATGTTTAGATGTTAAACCAATTAAAGGTGCCTCGGCCAAATATTTTGCCAAAATGTCTGTGATTATTTAGCAATATCCGGGTGGTGGTTAAGGTGGGAGGGTGTGTGGCCTACAATCTTGTGGTCTATTATCACTAATTCCTGCATTGGTCTGGAAGCCATAGGCTTTGCCCAGTTCCCCCTGCTGTTTGGTACAGGACCAGTCTCCACTCAGTCTGGCAATCTATTTCAGCTGTGCTCAAATAGATCATCCTTTTCACCAGCCATCCTTGCCCAAGCAATGTCTGTGCACACGTCGCCAAGCCCTGCACATTGTGATTCCTTGTCTATGGAAGTTCCTCTGTGCACTCTGCTCACCTGCCCCTCGAAACCCTGAAGGCTGTGTAGTACCCTGTCCTTGGAAGCTCTCCATGATCAGGCCTTTTGTGAGGTGAAATGCATTGGAGTAGAAGGTGGACAGGCAAGACTATATGTTGTGAATCCTCTACTTATTTAATTAAAGCTGGTTTTACATCAGTGATGGCATCAGTGTACAGCTCATTGATTTCTAATTGACAAGCAGACCCTGTCCTTGGAAGTTCCATTGTACGCTTTCCTACTTAGAAATCCTGGTTGTCACCCAGTTTCCAGTTTCCTCAAACCCCTGCGTGCTCCGCAGTCCCTCATAGCTTTTGTGTGGTAATGATCCACCTCTTATCATTCCAGTGGCTGGTGCCACGCTTCCCCTTGTTCACCTCGGCTTGGCTGCTAGTAATTGGGGCAGTGATCTGGGAGCGGGAAGCTGCTAACTCATCTCCTCCATTAAAGACCCTGAAGACTTCCTGTTTATTAGACTCCACTCACCAGTGAACTCAGCTGTGGTCAGGGTGGATTTTCTCTGGTCTTGGTTGGCAGGTCGGAAATAGAAAATAACCATAACCAACGGTTACAGTTATTTGCTAATTCACTCTAGCATTCTCCAGAATTTTCACACATTATCACTTGTTACAGAAACAAAAGGTATTTCCTATGCTCCTCAGCTCCATCTAGTGGGCATAATGTGGTAATTTACAACTGCCCAAAATAAAACATTTATTAGGAAGAGAAAATAGCCTAATAACAACTTAATAATGCAGATTTGCTGGGTGAATTGCTATGCAAATTATTTATAAATAAACCCCCATGTGTTTTTACTAGGCTGGTGTTTCACTTTCATTTGTGATTACATTTTGTTTTGGATCCCCAGTTTGGAAGTCAATCAGAGTCATTGTCTCACCCAGATCCAATCTGTCAAGGGTCTAACAAAGGGAAAGGGAAGTGAAGCAACAGACCCTGTGGCTTATGGCGCATCCCACTCCAAGTAATGAGGTTGGAGGGTATGTTTTCAAAGGCAGCCTAAAGGGCTATTATACCTAAGGTCTAATTTTGTGTTTAGGTCTACACTAAAGTGACCCTGTTGGGGGGTTAGAAAAAGTCCAAAAATCAGTACCCTATAATGAAAACAGCTTAATGCTTATCTGTCCGTCAGGTGGTTTGCAAAAACTTTGCATTATATCAGAGCTAAAATCCTATCCTGCCCTCCTGGGTGTGAGGAATTGAGTGTCTCCTGCTGGCTGGTGCTGTGACTAGGGGTCATCATAAGGAACTACAGCGACCAGTGGGTGGACCTTCTATCCGATCAGCCTGAGAAGTTAAGTAGGATTGGATTCAGGAGCTCAGCTAAAGTGCAAAGTTTCTTCAAAGAGAAGAACAGTGGAACCTCGGATTGCGAGTAACGCGGTTAACGAGCGTTTCGCAATACGAGCACTGTATTTTTAAAAATCCTAACTCAGTTTGCGAGTTTTGTCTTACAAAACGAGTAGGATTCAAGCCAAAGCAGTAGCGCGTTTGGCCTGAGGTGGGGGGCGCGGAAGCCAAGAGGAGAGCCTCGGGAACACACAAAATGATCGTAAAAGACGCAGAAATATGCCGTTCCCGAGCCTTTCCGATGTTTGTAGAGGTCAGCCGAGCTGTCCTCGGGCCTTTTTTGTGTGTTCCTAAGGCTCTCCGGCGCCCCCCACCTCTGGCCGCATGCGGTATTGCATGCCATTGAAGTCAATGCGGAACAAATTATTTTCATTTCCATTGACTTCAATGGGGAAACTCGCTTTGATATGCGAGTACTTTTGATTACGAGCATTCTCCTGGAAAGGATTATGCGCGTAATCCGAGGTTCTACTGTATGGCCAAAGCTTTTTTGGTCATACTTCTCTTCTGCGTCACAGGAGTGCATTTACTTTTGATCTTCTGTAAACCCAGAGTCAGCTTATAGTGGGCCCACTGTCAGCTAACATTACAGACTCACCATTACTCTGGAAGGATCCCAACAATATTGCTGGCATCCACCTAGCTGTCTGATTGATGGCTGGTTCTGGCTCTCAAGGGTGTTTGAGAGTTGAAGCGAGCTGCGCCTGCCACCTCACCAGCCTGGCGCTCTAGTGAACGCTGGAGGGGCAGAGCAGAGAGCAGTGCCTGACAGTCAGTGCTCTCTGCTCCAAGAAGATCGAGAAGGTCAGGTGATCACTCAGTTCTCGGTCTTAGAGCTGATGGGGGTCAGCTGCAGCATCAGACTGATGCTGCAGCATAGAGGTGAGTATAGATGTTTTTTTTTTTTTAAATCCCCAAACTTCTCCTTTCAAATTGGTCATTGGATAGATAAGTATGAAGCTGTTATCTTTTATTTTTTACAAGAAGATGAAGCTGTTATCTTTCCAGGGTACTGCTTTTAGACTTTCTCCAACCCCCTGATGGGGTCACTTATGCGTCACAACATAAGCATTACAAAGTGGCAGTTTGATTCATTTCTACTGCATGAAAACAACTTGGCATGTGCTGGTACTCCCGTTTAAGGAAGGTTCACTGGGATAAATCAAAAACATTACTGTCTGGCACATCAATTAGATGTACGCACAGAATGTGTTTTTTTTCCCAACTCCAGAATTTGGAGGCTGGCTGGAGGTGTGGGTGTTAGTATTTAGGGGCCTATTTTTAGATTGCAATGTGAGACTCCCGTGCCAGACAGGAAGCACCACTCCTTAGTCTTCGCACAGCTCAGTTTGTGCACCTTGCACAGCATTACTGCTTCCCAGCTTGATCCCTTTTTCTGCTGGAGGCTCAGCCCTAGTTCCAGACTTAATGTCATTAAACAGTGGTGTTCCCCGAAAGGTCATCTCTGTAGGAGGCAAACAACCTGTTATTAAGTGACATATTATCTCATAGCCAGATTTGTCCTCTGTTGCTTTGTTTCAGTTCATTATTTTACCCTTCATGCTGCAAATAATGGAGTCTCAAAGATTTTTGAAATAGAGAAATCCACCCGGGAGTTAGACAGATGTCCATTTAATGGCTGCAGCGGATAGATGACTCTGGATGGTGTGTGTGTGCTACTTCTAGAGTCCCCAGGGGTAGTAATAAGTCCAGGGTGTATTCAATCCACCAGCATCTGCCCAGAATTATTCAGCTTTGGATGCAGAACAAAATTTGAAGTGTAAACTTTTTTGTTCTAGCTTTAAAAAGAAAAATTACTGGTTAGAACCTCTGTCAGGTTGTTATAAGAATGTGGGTTAAAAGCATTTGGAACCCTAAGGCTTTATTATATATTTATATAGCGATACCCCCTAAAGGGCTGCTGGATTAAATTTGGGTCCTACCGTTAACCCACATTTCACCGTCCCAGAACTAAGAGTCTATGTTAGGTAGTTTTGAATAGATGTGATTGCCAGTCACTTCAGTCTTTTTCTCAATTGGTTTATTAAACAACTTCAGTAGTAGAGGGATAGAGGGTTAGGGGAAGTTCAGATACCTTAATGCAGATCACTGATGAGGTTCTTGAATCCAGAGGACAAACAGCTATCCGTCTCTGGATCTTGCGACAACCGGATAGGTCTCTCAGACCGACCTAGCAGCCGGTATGAAGCACGGACAAAGTCTCTGCCACAGACTTAGCGATCGATAAATGGAAACTCCTGGATAATCCTCTGCCACAGGATTGTGTAACCAGCAGTCAGTCAGTTAGAGGTCAGCTGCACAGTACCAGAACCTTTAAGCCATCCGGCAGTACTGTGAGGTAGGTTAACTTCGGTGCATCCTCCAAATGAGTCACCAGGCCCTTCCTGAGAAACCAGCATTCAGCTCGGTTCTCTCCAGCAAAGGTCCTCCCCTGGAATCTTCTCCGTTTGAGTGGCTTCTTCCCGCAGGCAAGACAGCACAGGAGCACCTTCAGTTAAGTAGGCCCCAGACAGACTTCTGGGCCTTCTCATAGTAGCGCAGCCTCGAGCCAGCAGGGCCTGAGGTAGAAGAGTCAAAGCCTTAGGCCAGGAGGGCCACGAGGCAGAGAGCCAACAGGCCCCTGGGTAGAAGAGAGACCCAGGGTAGAAGAGAAGACTAAAAAACATGGCGTCTGTCCCTTAAATATCCTCTCCCAGAATGCACAGCAGTAAGAACACTCCCACTGAGCTGTTTCTGGGAAAGAACAGTCAATGCACTCGGCTTGCTGTAATTCTCACACTGGCCTGTAGTGACAGCGACACCTACTGGCGACAGTGGGAAATGTGCACAACACAGCCAAACTGAAACAGAAGCAAATCACTTTCCACAATCACTCTGAGCTATTTACAGCTCAGATAACATAACATTTACAGATAGCCCCTATTCAATCGGAACAGGGCGCTACATTTATTTATGGTATGATGGTGGCATAAAACTGGCCATTGACCTTTCAAATATCATCCAGTTCCTAATGAACCAGGTAAAATTCACTCCATAGATGGCCCTGTTGATTGTCTAATGCCTGATATCCCTTGATTGAAAAATGTAAGGAGCCAGGCAGAAAATTGTTGGCAGAACAGCGGCTTCATCTACTCACATGCAGCCACTGTTCTGGTATTCTGACAACTGGCGGGGCCGACTGTCAAAATACAATTGATGCAGTAGAAGATTGAGTAGATGGGGGGATCTGTTACATCTTTTCTGTGCAGCCTGCAGACTCAACAGGAAAAAATCTGGATGTGTATGGCCAGCAGTGGCGGCCGCTCCATTAGGGGCGCAGGGGCGCCGCCCCCCTAATCCATGAGCCCGGCCTAATCTACATGCAGGTCGCCGGACACATGGATTACATTTTTTTTGAAGCACATGATTAAAGCCTGAGGCTCTAATTGGCTTAAAAAAAGGTGGGATCGGAGCGCAGAGCACTGCGCCCTGAGCCCACCCAGTTGTGCGACAATAGCGAATTAATATTCGCTATTGTCTTCCTGCTTCTCCTCCTGGCCAATCAGGAAGCGGGTCTTAAGACCCAATTGGCTAAGAGGAGAAGCAATCATATTGGCCGGTATCAGGGAGGATGTACGGGGAGATCCAGGAGATGGCCGTCCTCATCGGAGCGATCTCTCTTCTCTGTATCGCCGCCAAAACACAAGCCAGATCCCGACCATGAGTAACACCCACACACTTATCGTCCGACTCACTGACTGACTAAATGGAGCACCAGCTGCCACAGACGGCCAGCTTAACTATGGAGAATCTGAATATTGGTATACATAAACCAGAACACAGCAGAAAGAAGTTGCTGAGTGGTCTTCAGCTTGTTCCTGATTATCTGCGATCTGATCTGCTGATTCTGTCTTTTCCATGTGGAGGCCCCTCATCGTCTCAATTTTGACCGAGTACGGGATATCTCCCCAATGGTACACAGGCAGCAATAATAACAAAAAAAACTGTGGATTTACCACTTCCCTACTGTAGCAAGGGGTTATTATCTAAAGTATCTTAAAGACTACATTGTGTTCCTATAATGAGGTTGGCTCCCTCTAGGGTTTGTTTATGTTGTGACATTGAAGTTCGTTCAGTCCAGTTGCACTACGGCGCAAAGCATGGTGGGCATTGTAGGGCAAGGGGAAGTGACTCTATTGCCGTGGGTTGGATTGAGACTACAATACCCACAGTGCCATGGTGCTACCAGAAAACAGTGCGTCACCGCACAGCCTGCTGGGGGATCTTATATAACAGACTAGTAAGGCACGCTCTCTCTGGACGCCATCTTCAACAGGCAAGAGGCCTGCTGTGAGCGCACCTAGGCCGGAAAAGCCTGGGCCTAAATTTGGAGAGCGGATCGCCGACGGAGGTATCCTTGAGGACCGCATCGCTGACTGAACCAGAGAGGGGACCGTCCTACATTCCACTGCATCTGCAACCATCCGTCCATCTGCACCTTGTGAGCAGCCACGCGGAAAACCGGCAACATCTTGCTGACGGGGATACCAGTGATCCGAGGTTTCCAGCCGGGTGTTGTATCTGGGGTTGACAGGCAGAGTGCAGACCCAAAACAAAACCAGCAGCTCCTAAGGGGGTAGTGCTACACTACTCTATACAAAATGTAAAAAAAAACAATTTTGGCTACACAGACAAAGCAAAGCTCATGTTTGTGAACCATCAGGAGAAGCAATACAAATCTATAGGCAGCTGCGTTGTGGCCACTGCATACATTGTTCAAGCTGTTGCAATCTTATGCTGTTTGAATCAGTACACTGTAACAGACCTGGCATTTGGGGGATAGGTGTTACAGCAAGGGTCTATTCACACCTGTTCACTCTGGTGTGTTGTATTAACCAGTGTTAAGTTACACACTAAGATGTGTTCGGTTAAGGCAGCCTATTCATTATTAATGTACATAAAAAGCACCAGGGTGAATAGAAAAACATGCCTGCACCTTTATTCTTCTACACGTGCAATGAATGCAACACAGGTGCGCTGTCGATGAGCGTTGGGGTGCCATTCAAAATGAATTGTATCACAATAATATTAATTCAAAGGACAGAGTTTAAGATGTACCTGTTTTTGTTAAAGCCCATTTCTAGGAGAAAGTGCTCCTCTGCAGTGGGGCTGCCCTCATTTAGGCCTGGTTCACACCTATGCATTTTTTAGTGCATTTTTCAGAAACACTGCAGTCCATTTAACATGGTTTCCTATGAAAAGAAAATGTAATAAAATTTCTATACCGTGCTCATACAGATATGACCATATATAATATAATAATAGATTCCATAAACCACCACCAGATGACTCCAATCAGGTGAAGTGAAATATATCTTGAAAGTGAAAATAAAGTGCTAATGAGCAAATATCCTACTCACCAGAACAGGGTGACACCCATTACAGGTAGTCAGAAAAGCATATGTGACAAAGGAATGAATTTTCCAATGGAAGCGGCCACACACGATGGATCCGTCAACGAAGGTAAGTATATCAAAAAGAGAACACGTCACTTCCATATTTCCTTTGGAACGCAGGTGGAACGCGATCGGGGTGCCTGCTTGTTTTCATGGGCCGATCATAGTTTTCTTAACTGTAAGTGTCTACATGTTTTTTTACGCAAATAAATCTTTACTAGCTACACCATGAGGAGTTCTCTCTTCTCTTTTTGATATACTTACCATCGCGTGGGGCCGCTTCCATTGGAGAATTGATTCCTTTCTGACTACCTGTAATGGGTGTTACCTTGGTCTGGTGAGTAGGATGTTCGCTCATTAGCCATTTTCAATTTCAAGATATACTTCACTTCAACTTATTGGAGTCACCTGGTGGTGGTTTATGGACTCTATAATGCCGCGTACACCCGGTCTGACTTTTTCTGTCGGAATTTCCGACGGACTAAAGGCCCGTACACACGGTTGGACTTTTTGCCAACAAACTTCAAAATGAGCAAGTTTTCCAAAAAATCCGACCGTGTGTACGCTCCATCGGGCAAACTTTTTCGGTTTTCATCTGACAAAAGTTCGCTCTGCAAACGAACAAACTTTTCGGCAACAAAAGTCAGATGGTGCAAAGTCTGATCGTGTGTACAGAAATCCTTCGGACTTTTGTCCAAAGTACAAATACGCATGCCCAGAACCAATGTTAAAATCAACCAACAATAGCAGAAGTTGACCAAAGGGTGGCGGTAAAGAGCAGAAAAGAGCAGAAAAACCACGTGATGTTGGGAAAGTTTTGGGAAAGTTTGCAGAAAAGTCCTGCCATGTGTATGCTATGGGTGTGCCCGGCCAACTCCCTTCAGACAAAAATCCACGGAAAATTTTGTTTGAACGAGGCTTTAGATAGAGAGCAGGAAATTCCTACGGAGGTTTGCCCAATGAAAGGTCCGACCGTGTGTACGTGGCATTATTGTATTATATATGGCCATATCTGTATGAGCGCTGTATGGAAATGTTATTATATTTTCTTTTGACATTTTAGACCATTGGTCTCACTACGGGCTGCTTCATACATTGTATTGTACACAATATCAATTTTTATTTATATTTGTCTTTCATTATTTATTTATATTATTGTTATTTTTGGTCCAGGGTGCACGGTTTAGGGGTTTTTTTTCAACTCACTTTTTATCACGTTCACATCTATGCATTTTATGGAAAGGCACAGGGACTTCTTTTCTGGTTTTTGGTTCCATAGACTTCAATGGATCAAAAATGTGTATTGGAAAACACAAAATGCACCTGGAATATGCAAACTGCAACCTGCATAGGTGTGAATCAGGCCTAAATGTAGAAGGAAGCAATTTCTCAATCTTCTCTACCCAGTGATCAAACTGCAGCAATGTAACTTTGTAGCAATTCACAAATTTAGACAGGCCATACACGGTTCGAATCTCGGCCGGTTCAGCAGGACCCAGCCGAGATTCGAACCATGTATAGGCAGGCTGAATGTACCAAGTTGATCAACTTGGATACAACCAGCATGCCGGGTTTTACCTGTGATAATCGCTAGTGGCTGCTGTTGTGGAAATTTTATTATATAAGATTTATGTGGACATTTTATTCTAGGATGTGCGTTTCATAGATTGTCATCTGTCTCCCTGTGTCGGATGTTTAATCGAGGAGCGCTCTAGCAGAGCGCACTTGGGTTGAATCGAGACCAGCGGTAAAAACGGTCAGTATGAAAACCTTCTTATGGGATTGAAACGTGTTCTCTGCGTGTGTGGGCGTTTGTTGGTTTGTAGATATCAAGCGCAATGTGCTGGACTGCATGCTTTCCAATGGCTATACACTTTAGAGAAGCGAAGTCCGCATAATGAGAGAAACCTATTAATTCTCTCTTGCGGACTTCGTTATCCGCTTTATGGATACATATCTGTATTTATAAGAGGACATTGATATCTGCCTTGTCGGTGTACTTGTACCGTATATTGACAACAGCAGTAGCAATGTCCCCGCAGATTGTCCCAAAACTATAAGAACAAGTAGAATGATCTCACTAGATACTGTTTACTTTAAACAGTATTGTGTGGGCTCCATGCTGATTAAGATGGGGGGTGTGCACTTCCTCCCCTTTCCCTCCTGTGAGTGCCCTCCCCTTTACTGTTTGTCATTTCCTGTGATGTCATTTTGTATTAAGGGAAGTGATTGGCTGTTGGGGCCATCACTTCCTGTTTTGTTATCCTTTTGTTTCCAATGAATAAAAGAATCCGGGTGGCTGAGCTCTGCCCAGACGCTTGAGACTCCAGCTTGAAGCAGCATCGTTTCTGATTCTACCTGGTGCCATTGAAGTACTTCAAATTCCTTGTACCAAAGAGCTTGATACAAACGTGCTTTTAAGCACGAAGGAATTGTTTTGTGCTTTGTGTGCATTTAGACGCTGGAAGTCCACATTTAGGCGCGGTGTGGATTTGTGTACAAAGCCCAAGGGAATTCTTCCACGACATTTTGGCGAGCCAGGTAGGAGCCAACGTAGTTCCAGCGCAGCGATCCGAGAGGAGAGATTGGGTCCGCGGTTCTGGGACAGGAAAAGTCCGGCAAAGTTTGGTAAGACAGACTCCATTTCAACTTTTGAAATTTTTGTTGTTCTAGAACCGGAATCTGGTCTCTCTGCTCGCTGTTGCAGGTAACTCCGCTTAGCAAAAGAACAAATTTTTGCGGTTTCACTCTTTGTGTACAAGGACGGGGATTTATATTTGTACTGGGAGGGATAGCTGTATTGGCTTGGGATAGAAGTCTATATTACTGTCCTCTGTGTAGACCCCATAGTCAATACAGCCTAGAGGGTCTTTGTATGGGGTTTATGTTAAATGTAAAACCATTTCCTGTAGTACAACGTGACGGTATGCATGGAGTGTGCTAGTTGATGTTTTAAATGTGCGGCAGAGATTGAATGACATAGCATTGTGTGTCTGAGTTATTTCATAGTGCTGGTCACCGTGTGAAATAACTTTTGTAAAGTGTGTAGCTATTATAGTTCGTCTAACGTTTAGTATGAGTTAAGTAGCACAGTCTGTTTTGTGTTAAAACAGTGATTTTTGTTTGTAAGAGGCACGGTTTGGACTTTGTTTTGAAGACACCATTTTGTTTTCCTTTGTGTTTGTTCAGCCATGTGGCCTGAGGACACCATCTTGTTTTGAAGACACCATTTTGTTTTCCTTTGTGTTTGTTCAGCCATGTGGTCTGAGTCACCATTTTTTGTTTTTCTTTGTATGAACCCAATCTTCAGGTTTGGTTATTTTTGCATATTTTTTTGTAAAACGATTGTGTTTTCTTTTGGTTTTAATTTCAGTTTAAAGTGAAGACTCTGCTTTACACTGAATTTCAATAGATAGTAAAACTAACTTTAACTGAGTTTTTGTACTCTTAACGGGGTGTGTGTTTTAAATTTTTTATTTTAATTTTTAATTGTTTGGGCATTTTCTTTGAGTTTCTCAGAAGGCAATTCATGCCCCTCCCCCATTGTTTTTGGTTTTAGAGCTGCATCTTTTATTGTATAGCTTGCGGTAGGAAAGAAAGGCTTTGGTTTTAAAACTCGCTTTATATTCACTTTTATTGTTAATTGAGTTACTTTTGCGCAGCAAGTAGTAAATTTTTTGTTCACGCTCAGACTGTTAGTTTATTAGTTTGATCGTGTAACTACTGAGACATCGTACAACTGCTGAAATAGACAACAGAAGGCTATCCCCATTTAATTTTTTTATTTTATTTTTGTGATTATTTAGAGAAGCCACATTGCTCTGTAGCGAAAATAAACGGAAGTGTGCTGTGCAGTTTAATCTGACGACGCAGTGTACAGTCGTACAGAGGTATGTATGCATACACTGTAAGGGGTAGAGACATAATTCGGGGGGTGGTCTGTGGTTGTTGACTAATCATTGGGCATAGTTATTACGAGTATTACGGTGTAAAAGAGTAGTACTCTGTAGTTCTTTGCCAAAAGTGTTGGGGCAACAAGCCATAGAGTTAATAACACCTCGGTTAGGTTTTCTAGTTGGGGGACTGGACCAGATATAGTGGTTGCAGTTCGTCAATCCACCGTAGAAGAAGGCACCTGACGGTGCTCTCCTAAATAGGTGCAGGGGTTTTTCCTGGACGCAGGAATAAGACTATAAGCCGATTCGAATCGCCATGGGCAATTTGAAGTCCATGCAAGGGAAGGAATGTGAGGCTTCCCAGAGTCAGACGGCTGCACAGTACATGAAATCTAGCTTTGGGGCAAAGGTCATGAAACCTCTAAAGGAATGGCATAGTTGGTCCAAGGATACTACTTGGGCTATTCCTCTAGAGGGGACATTTGATGCCTGGAGGTGGGAGAAATTCATAACTGAGTTTAAACCCAGGCTCTGGGCAGCAAAAACCTTAGATGTAGTTGAGCTGTGGCTTCAGAAGTCTATTATGGTAAGCAGGCAGGGTATACAGAAGGCAGTTTCAGTCCGGAAGAACCGCATTATGTACACCTGGCCTGAGGGGATAGCAGTGACTGGTGATCCAATGCTGGAAGCGGAAGAGGCTCTTTCTGGGCTAACTCTGCTGAGGCAGGCTGGATCCACCAACACTAGATCTGTTGTAGTTTCCTCTGATGCTTCTGCCATCACCAATCTAACCAACCCTACTCTGCACTCTCCAACTAACATCTCTCTCTCTCCCACGTCTCCATCTAACCATGTCACCTCTGACGCTAAACCTCAAGCTAACCCTCTCTATCAGTCACCTTTCCCCATATCTGGGGCATTTTCTCCGCCGATTGCGGCTGAATATGAATCATTTTCAACTGGTGATCTACAGATGCTATGTGAGTCTAAGGGAATTGAGACCAGACTAAGGAACCGTGGGGATTGCATAACTGCGCTGAGAGCTTTTGACTCAGTCATACCTACCATCTACCCTTCATTGGTTGGCTTCCAGACAGGGAACGTTGTGGGCAAGGTAGCACACATTAGCCAACCAATGAAGCCACAACCTCCAAAGTACACACCTAGCCCCACTTATGTCACTGAACCTGGTACTTACCCAGTCCGGGTGCAACAATATGAGGGTGTTCCAAATATCAACGGTGAAAGGACTTTGGGGGAAAGGGTGGTATGGCATGTCCCTTTTGCTTCCTCAGAAATCAGGACCATACTGGCCGAACTGCCTGACTATAGAACAAATCCACGAGGGTTTGCGAGAATGTTTTGTCAAAATCAATTTAGCTACGGCATGAGCGGAACAGATTGTGCCCAGGTTCTGAGGGCGAAAGTAGGAGAAGAACTGGCAGGGGTTATAATCTCCCGTTGCGGCATTGTCACCCACGAACAAGCCACTTCTGGAGGTAAGCAATTCTGTGTGGCCCTGCTAGCCAAACTTCCAGAGTTGTATGGTGCATCTTCTACCACAGATGTGATGAAACTCAGTCAAAACCCAGGCGAGGAATGTGCTTGTTTCTGGCGTCGCCTGAAACAAGCTGCATTGGATGCAGATCTGGAGGTTGGTCCGGATGTGCCAACCGATGGAGGTAAGTTATCCGCCATTCACCTTTTGCTAAGAGCCAAATTTTTAGAAGGCATCCATATGAAAATTCGAGACCGGCTATTATTAGCCAGACCCGAATTTAATGAAATGACAATACCTGCCATTCTATCCACTCTCTCCGCTATAGAGAGAGAGATGGATAGGAAGAAACAGGACAAAGCATCCAAAATCCTTGTGTCTCAAGCCCCTTCTGCAGGACAAACGGGCCAGGATGGTGGGAAAAAGACACAACGCTGGAAAGCCCGAACTTGTTACATCTGTGGAAAGGAAGGACATCTAAGGCGCGACTGTCCTAACAGACCCAAGGGTAAGTGGCAGTTCATCCCAGACGATCCAGTACCAGGCTCACGCGATCCAACAACTTCAGTTGTAGCGATGGCCAGCCACGACTATGATTCTTCATAGGACGTTGGCAAAGCGGTGTCAGGACATATCAACCTGTTTATCGAGGAATTAAAATATCCCCTCCCTTGCCTCATTGACACCGGTGCCGTTCGAACTGTTCTGAGATCCAAAGATCTCAGAGGCAAGGTTACCCTTTCTGGGGAGACTATACCCACTGTGGGTCTAACAGGTCAGACAGTGTCTCTACATACCACCAAACCACTCCATTGTAGGTTGGGCCAACACACAGAAGCCATTAAGTCGGTACTGGTATCGGATGATGTTCCCATCAACCTATTGGGAGCTGATATTTTATCTGAGATACAAGCGGTCATTGAGTACACTCCAACAGGTGTTGTGGTTAGCAGTGCATTGACAGATGAGCGCCTATGTGCAATGGTGGCTCTACCGTATATGATAGAACCTGGTTGTTTTCTGGGGTTGGATGTGCTAGCAGAAGTGGATCCCAAACTTTGGGCGTTTGATAAGTATGATGTGGGTCTTCTGCCGGTCCCGCCAACCACAGTAAACATCAGACCAGGGAGTATTTTGCCCCAATTACCACAATACCCTTTGAGTGTGGCTCAGATGGATAGCCTTAAAATCCAAATAGACCGGTACCTGCTGATAAAAGTTCTTACGCCAACCAAATCCCCCTGTAACACCCCTTTGTTTCCAGTGGCTAAAAAGTCTGTCAAGGGTCAGGAAACAACTTTCCGTTTAGTACATGATTTAAGGGCTATCAATAAAATCATTATCAGCGATGCCCCTTTGGTACCCAACCCACACACCTTGTTGGCCTCTATACCACCTAACGCAATTTTCTTCAGTGTTATTGATCTGACTAATGCATTTTTTTCGGTACCACTGGACCCCCAGTGCCAGTACCTTTTTGCTTTTTCATTCCAGGGTCGACAACTGACTTGGACACGTCTCGTTCAGGGGTCTGTGACTAGTCCCTCGGAGTACAGTTGCAAACTTAAAATAGTGTTGGATCAATGGACCCCAACGAATCCAGAGGTGGTGCTGATCCAGTATGTTGATGACTTGCTGCTTTGTTGCCCTGCAAGGGATGTCTGTTATCAGCATACTGTCTCATTGCTTAACCATCTGGCGTCCACGGGGAATAAAGCTAGCAAGGAGAAATTGCAGTTTTGTAGGGAGAAGGTCACCTTTTTAGGACATTGTATATCTCAGGGTACTCGACACCTGACAACCCAGAGAATTCAGACACTGAAAGACTTCCCGAAACCCCGAAACGCACGACAAACGAGAGCCATTCTCGGTCTTATCAACTATTGTAGAGACTGGGTCCCTAACATCTCTTCGACTTTAGGACCCCTTTACGAAATTCTATCCCAAACTCCCTTTCAACTGACTGATGATAACTGGTCAACCCTACAGGACTTGATCCAAGAACTCTCCAAAGCACCTGCTTTAGGTTTGCCCAACTATGACCTCCCCTTCTACCTTTTCTGCTATGAAAGCAAAGGCCACGCCACTGGAGTACTGACCCAACTACATGGGTCCAGGTACCGACCCATCATGTATCTATCAACTGCCCTAGATCCAGTCATTCAAGGTTCACCAGGTTGTGTACGAGCCGTAGCCGCCTGCGCTGTATTGTTACAGAAGGTAGGTGACATAGTCTTGGACTCCCCACTGACCCTCTATACTCCCCATTCAGTGCAGGAAATCCTAAATCAAGTTCAGACAAAACACCTCTCTGCTGCCAGATTGACTAAGTACGAAGTGGCTCTCCTAACCCCTACTAACCTGACTTTAAGACGATGCACCATTTTAAATCCAGCCTCTCTTCTTCCTACTGAGGAGGAAGAGAAGGGGGGAGATAATGGTGTTAAAAATGATACTCAAACCTTCCAGACTAACAATACCAACCTCTCTACCTCTAACCAACTTGTTAATTTAGAAGGACAACATGCTGATGATCACCACGACTGTGTTTCTCTGATGGAACTCGAGTCAACAACCATCAGCCCGGTGAAGGAGACCCCCATCCCAAACGCTAAAAACCTTTTTGTCGATGGTTCCAGGTATTACACCCCAGATGGTAAGCCACACACAGGTTATGCAGTGACTACAGTCAGTGAAATTGTGGAAAAGGGTTCATTGAGTTCCAACATGTCTGCACAGGAAGCTGAGCTGTGGGCACTGGCAAGAGCCTGTGAGACCCAAGAGGGTCAAAGGATCAATATCTACACGGATTCTAGGTATGCTTTTGGGATAGCCCATGATTTTGGTCCTATCTGGAAAGCAAGAGGCTTTCTGACTAGTTCAGGGAAGCCTGTGAAACATGCGCAGTTAATCAACAGGTTATTCGTTGCTTTCAACCTGCCGCGTGAGATAGCCATTCTAAAAGTTAAGGCCCACACGACTGATAGGACTTTGGAGGCCGATGGCAATGCCTTGGCAGATAGAGCTGCCAAAGAAGGTGCTCTGCACCCTCCTGTGAAAACCCTGATGCTAGCCATCCCCTCTGATGTGTCTCTGGAAGAGTTTAAGAGACTACAGTCACAAGCGGAATTACATGAAAAGAGGAGATGGACAGCACTAGGGGCCATGAGAGGTCCAGATGACATCTGGGGTCTTGGTAAAAAATGGTGTCTGCCAAGATCGCTTTTTCCAATGATGGCCCATTCGGCTCATTATCCAGGGCATCAGTCAAAGATGGTTATGTGTGCGCAGGTGGATGAGCATTGGATCGCCCCTGGATTTACTACTGCAGCTGCTAATTTTGCAGCAGCCTGCCTGGTTTGCGCATTGCACAATCCAGGTAGGACGGTACCAGTACCCAAACGACATTCCCCCCAACCAGAATATCCATTTCAGCGCATCCAGATAGACTACATTACATTGCCAAGGAGTGGGCCGTACGAACACGTCTTAGTCTGTGTAGATATGTTTTCAGGTTGGCCGGAGGCATGGCCGGTTCAGAAAGCAAACGCCACAACCACAGCCAAAAAGATCCTGTCCGAAATAGTGTGTCGCTGGGGCCTACCTGAAACGATCGAGTCGGATCGAGGCTCCCACTTCACTGGTCAAATATTTGCAGAAGTGTGTAAAGCCCTCCATATCAATCAGGGATTACACACTCCTTATCACCCCCAAAGTAGTGGTAAGGTTGAAAGGTTAAACGGAACCCTTAAAAACAAAATCTCCAAAATAATAGCTGATACTGGGAAACCTTGGCCTGAATGTCTCCCCATAGCTCTCCACTCCATCAGAAATGCACCTAGACGACCTCACGGGTTATCTCCATATGAGGTTTTGTTCGGATGTCAACCAAAAACAGGGTTGTACTTTCCCCAGCAGCTGTCGTCTTTACATTCTCAGCTGACGGGGTATGTGCAGTCACTGCAACGTGAGCTAAAAAAAATCCACCACAGGGTTCATGAGTCCCTTCCAGACCCTGACTCAATAACCGGTTTACATTCTATCCAACCAGGTGACTGGGTCGTTGTAAAGAAATACCAGAGGATGGGACTAGAATCGAGATACGTCGGACCATTCCAGGTTCAGCTGACCACGCCGACCTCACTAAAGCTTGAAGAACGGGACAACTGGATCCACGCCAGCCACTGCAAGAAGCTGCTCAACTACATCAAAGAATGAGGAGTATCTTCTTTATTTATAGTTTTAGTTTAGTGTATTTTAGCAAGGGTAATGATGAAAAGCATCCCAATGTATTGTTTAAAATGCATCTCCAGCTGGCAAAAATGGCGAACAGGACCAACTGCTGGGTATGCTCCAAACCTCCACCAAGCCTTGATGCCCCGGCAATGGCAGCAGTACATGCAATATATGATGTCCGTATCGGTATGAGGAAACTAAAGACTCCAAACAGACACTTGTCAATAGAACTTAATGATACATTCCTAGAGGGTAAAATTAGTTATAGTTTTAACATTAGCTCTGGCTTTTGCCCCTCCCTCACAAAACCAGTATGGGTATCGGGACAACTAGGTAGCCCACAAGTGTGCTTCAACTTTAGTTTCGGTAGAGGGGATAACTTTGTTGGGTCCACCACCTGTAAAGAAGGTATAACAGTTAATCTAACCAACGAAACCCCCGTCTTCTTTAATAACACTAATAGACCAGATTACATCTGTTGGAAGGAAGGGTGTGACGTTCAGACCGAGGGAGCAATCCCCCAGTCTATCCTGTTACTAGTCAATGCACGTAACCGTCAGAGTGGTTCCCCCTGTGCGACTCTGACTGGCCCCTACTACTTCTTATGCGGTACCTCAGCTTATAAGGTAATCCCCCCTAATGCAAGAGGTTCATGTGTCCTGGTTAAACTAGTCCCAGCATCTTACATCGCGGATGATCGAGAGGATCTGATGGCACGAGAGAAGGTAAGAACGTCAGGAAAAGCTAGAAGGGAATTGTTCACCAACTCTGACCAGGCCTGGGCATGGTTTCCTGCTTGGACGGGTTGGGGGATTGAACTTATGAAACGATTGAATAATTTCTCATCCATTGTGGATGGGATATTCAATTAAACCGTAGAGGCTGTAGGGGAAGTCTCACAGGAACAACGGCAGATCAGGACCCTTCTTTTACAGGAAAAGATGGCCCTTGATTATCTGTTAGCATCCAAGGGGGGTTTCTGTGAATTCATAGGTGAAGATTGTTGTACCTGGATTGAGGATACCAATGACAAAGTTCAGGCCCATATGGATAAGGCTAGATCCCTGCAAGGCAAAGCCAGAGCTATAGCTAGTGAGGGTTGGAATCCTTTTAAGGGTTTGGGAAACTTTGGGGATTTTTTATTTTCCATTGGATCGTGGTTGAAGGAAGTAGGGGTGTATATACTCATGTCATTTTTGTTTCTATTCCTTCTATATGTCGTGATGAGGTGCTCCTGTTGCCTGATTGGACGCGTGACCAGAGCCCGAGCAGATGACCACATTTTCCTCAATGAGATAAGACGCCCCGAAGCCCAACCAACGTATCAGATGCAGAGGATTCCAGACCGATCAGTGATTACTACAGCTCACCATTTCGTACCCTCCTTATAAGTCATGTCTCCTGAAGAACAGAGTCTACATGTCAAGCCGCGTTTTCCTTTTTATGGATTGTAAGGACTGATTCATTTCCAGGTGTAAGAAGATCAAGTTTTGAGAGACACATGGGAGCATATGACAAAAAGGAGGGACTGTTGTGGAAATTTTATTATATAAGATTTATGTGGACATTTTATTCTAGGATGTGCGTTTCATAGATTGTCATCTGTCTCCCTGTGTCGGATGTTTAATCGAGGAGCGCTCTAGCAGAGCGCACTTGGGTTGAATCGAGACCAGCGGTAAAAACGGTCAGTATGAAAACCTTCTTATGGGATTGAAACGTGTTCTCTGCGTGTGTGGGCGTTTGTTGGTTTGTAGATATCAAGCGCAATGTGCTGGACTGCATGCTTTCCAATGGCTATACACTTTAGAGAAGCGAAGTCCGCATAATGAGAGAAACCTATTAATTCTCTCTTGCGGACTTCGTTATCCGCTTTATGGATACATATCTGTATTTATAAGAGGACATTGATATCTGCCTTGTTGGTGTACTTGTACCGTATATTGACAACAGCAGTAGCAATGTCCCCGCAGATTGTCCCAAAACTATTAGAACAAGTAGAATGATCTCACTAGATACTGTTTACTTTAAACAGTATTGTGTGGGCTCCATGCTGATTAAGATGGGGGGTGTGCACTTCCTCCCCTTTCCCTCCTGTGAGTGCCCTCCCCTTTACTGTTTGTCATTTCCTGTGATGTCATTTTGTATTAAGGGAAGTGATTGGCTGTTGGGGCCATCACTTCCTGTTTTGTTATCCTTTTGTTTCCAATGAATAAAAGAATCCGGGTGGCTGAGCTCTGCCCAGACGCTTGAGACTCCAGCTTGAAGCAGCATCGTTTCTGATTCTACCTGGTGCCATTGAAGTACTTCAAATTCCTTGTACCAAAGAGCTTGATACAAACGTGCTTTTAAGCACAAAGGAATTGTTTTGTGCTTTGTGTGCATTTAGACGCTGGAAGTCCACATTTAGGCGCGGTGTGGATTTGCGTACAAAGCCCAAGGGAATTCTTCCACGACACTGCAATAGCCGCTAGTAATAATCACTGTCTTCTCCCGGCGAGGATGGCTTCTCTGCCCCCCCGCCGGGAGAAGATAATTCAACACAGACAGATTTGATGGGGGAATTGAGCCAATTCGCTCCGTGTATGGCTGGCCTAAGGCTTGGTTCACACTTGCCTGCAGTCCATGAGCTGGTTGCAGGTGCAGGAACAGGTGTGATTCCTGCCACCTGCAGCCAAATCGCATTCCCATGCATCTCAGGCCGCAGCGTGTTGGCGGGAACCGTAGGGAAATCACATGATCAAAAAGACCATGCAGGTTCCCTGCAGCCGCATTTAAAAAAAAAAGGTGCATACACCTTTTTCCTGCGGGAAATGTGGGCACAGCAGCCCATTTAAATGGATCGGCTGTCATGTCTGAGCAAATGTGGTTCGTACGGCCCTCACTAGTGTGAACCTAGCCTAAAGCGATCGGATTTTCCAAAGGGAATTGTGTGTTGACAGACTGTTGGCCGAAAATCGGACCGTTTGTACGTTCCATCGGACAATTGTTGTCGGATTTTCCGCGGACAAATATTGGATGGCAGGCTTATACATTTTCCGCGGACAACGGTCTGTTGTCAGATTTTCCGATCGTGTGTACACAAGTCCGTCAGACAAAAGTCCAAAGTACAAACACGCATGCTCGGAATCAATGCTCACCAAACACGACATTAGCAGAAGGTGCCCAAAGGGTGCCGCTCAAGAGCTAGTGCACCAATCATGAAATCTAAACTAAGATTTTAACTATATGCTATTGGGAAGTGATAATAACAAAGCAATATTACATTTTGGGGTTTAAAAAACCAGAGGAGTGTGGTTCAAAAGAGACAGAACAGCAATACTGGATCCAGCAGCGGTATCATTAACCCCGGGGATTTCAGCAGTATCAAAGGGTACCACGCAGCACAGAGCCCAGCAGCTCACTTTGCTGAAACCGTGCCAGCGATAGATAAACTGTCATAGTCCCAGCCTGGCACGTCCATTCTAATTAACAACGGGTGACTCCCTTTCACTGGATCATTCCTGCTACAAACACTGCACTGGTCACTACACCCAAAACTGACAATACATGGCTACTGATCAGAAAAAACCCACCAGGGAGAGAGTAAAAGAAAAATAGACTCCCCCAGGATAAAGACGCCACAGGTGTTATATAAATGCTTTTAATAGTACAAAATATGAAAAGTTTACAAAATTAATTAATGCTCAAAAAATATATCTTTCACCAACACCAGAAGTATAATTAAAAATGATAACGTTATCATTAAAACACAGTAGGATCAATGGGAATGCATGCATGCAAGTGGTGCTAATAGGGTGACCATCTGGAAAGAATCTGTACAATACATGACTACAACTGGTTAGCATCTGAGATACATTTCAGCTGCTTCAAGCTTTTGAATTTACATTTACTTGTATGGGGGACGAAAGCAAACATATTTATTAACCTCCCTGGCGGTATGATTCTGTCAGATTTTAGGTGCTGAAAGCGGTACAATTATTTTGCATGGAAATTTGCCGTTTTATATTGTAGGCCTGTAATTCTAGTCTAGTAGACATCTCGGGTATGATAAAGTTTGAAACACAAAATCATTAATTATAATGTAGCGGGGTCTCCTTTGAGGCCCCGGGACTACGTTACCCAGAACCCCGTTCGGCACCCAGAGTGCAATTGGCCACCGCAGAGACTCATGGGAGGGGCTATTTAAAAAGGAGGCGAGGCGGAGCTCGGCCTTTTTGGACACCGCGCTGCAAGCAACAGTTTCTTCCTGTGCGGATCTGCTGCAGTGCAAGGCCTGAAGCCTGGGGCCTTGCGCAACTTCTGAAGAGCCTTCCACCCCACTGCGGAGCCTGAGTGGCATCTGACTTGTCGAGTGAGGACATCAGTTGGATCGGGGACCAGATCGTGGCAGACGCTGTGTGCGGAGACACAGCAGGTGGAAGTCCCGGACTGGGATCGCGTCCGGAGTGGTGAGCGAGCACTTGCTCAATCCAACAGACTGTATCGTGTTTAGGCCTGTAGACTGCCTTGGCCCACCGATCGTTTGTTTGTTGTTCCACTGGAGACCAGTAGTAGGACAGGGTTAAAGGGTCTCCAGTATATTGTTCCTTGTGACTGCCTACTTTGTGGATTACAAAATACTGTTTCATCAAGTGCACCACCGAAAGTTTGCATGCAAAGAAATCCTTAATGAAAAGACTGAGATTTATTCTCTGTCAGGCCTGACCAGGGAGGGGAGATAGACTATTGTTCTAGTGCGCCACAGGGCGCGTATACAATAATATCTGCGCGTGGTGGATTACCGCGCTGCGCCATTATTGCGTGCTATACCTATTGCTGCAGGGCTCTGTAAGCAAGTTGTATGTGTTATGTTCTGCCTATGCCTTTTAAAACTAAAGTAAAACCGTTATACTTGATCTCTCGCATCAGTGTGTTGTCTTATTGCAAAGAGGTTACCCTTGCAATACTGTTTGATTGTGATACAAGTATAATCCCTAGACTAGCTATGCCAGAGTGGGTCGACTAAGATTGCCGGGGGTTGGCGGTGCTGTACACAGGGCCTGAATCAAAAATCCAGCGGCTCTCTTAACTGGGGGTAGCGCTACACGTAGGGGCTCTCGAGTCCGGGATCCTGTTGCAGCAAGTAACGCGCCAAAAGTACCAGCATGGACCCACTGGAAGTAGAACAGTGGTGCAAGGCGGCCTACACAGATTCAGCCGCGGCAGTAGTCATAGAACTCCCAGGGACCTGGCAAGAAGAAGCAGTGAAGCGGTTAGTAACCTCACTGTCCCCGCAACAGAAGGTATGGGTGATGGATATCAGGATGACTTCCACACTGACCCATGCATTAATAGCTTGGATGAAGGAAATCCCAGAACATTTCAAGAGTCCAAGTATAAAAGCAATGGATGATCAGACCTATAGCTTAATACATGCGCTGCCACTCCTGCCAGGAGAATGGTTTCAGACGCCTAGACCATCATCTCCACAGATATCTCCACCTCAGTCCTCAAAGGCAGAAAACCGGAAGGCTAAAGGGAGTCCCGGGTCGCCACAGGCCACCCTCAGCGCAGAGTTGTGCGCGGTCCTAGGGGAGATTGTAGCCCAGTGTAAGAAAGATCCTACAGATTACCAAATGTTGGGATACAGAAAACTCAGAATATTCTCTGGAAGGAAACATGTACCTTTGGGTGAAGAGGGGTTTGAGGAGTGGTTAGACGGTGCCACTCAGGCCTTAGAAGAATGGGAAGTCCCAGACCACAGAAAGAAGCAGAGAATTGCTGAGAGCTTGAAGGGGCCTGCTCTAGAGGCCATACGCAACCACAAGATGAGCAAGACAGACTGTGATGCACAGGACTATCTGAACATTCTACAGAATGTGTTCAGTGGAACAGAGAAAATCACTGAGTTCACTTACCAGCTGGAGCACTGCTACCAAAAGACAGGAGAGAAACTGTCAGAGTTCATGAGGCGCCTGGATAAGATCCTGCATAATATGATCCTGAAGAAGGGGATTGACCCGCGGAAGGTGGATGAGGCCCGTGTTCAGCAAGTGATGAGAGGATCTCAGCCCCTGGACCCCATCGCATTGGCGCTATGCAACAGACAGGACGGGAAGAGCCTGGAGTACCCTGACTTGATCCGAGTAGTCAGAGAGGAAGAAGCTATGCTGGAGGAGAAGAAGAGGAACCAACCAGTTGAGTCGGTAATTCCTCCTCCGGTGATGGTCAGGACGGCCATGACCCTGGAAAGAGACTCAGAGGTGGATACCTTGAAGTCGCAGATGTCCCAAGTATTGGGGATGCTGACCTCCCTGATGGAAAAAAGTCAAGGGAACCAGAGAGGGAAAATCCGAGGAAGGAGCTGTTTCCCAATACCTCAGCGCCCGCATCCCTGGAAGATTGGGGGGATGTGATTTGTTTCAATTGTGGAGGAGCTGGCTATCTCGCCAAAGTGTGTGCCAGTCCAAAGAAAAAAAAGATGAATAACCGCAAGCCGCTGGAAAACTTCAGCGGGCCCCGGTGAAGGAGTCAACCGGGTGCCCATCATCTCCAGTGAGCTCCAAACTGAATGAGAAGCGCACGAAAAGAGTGGACAAGACCCCTCAGAAGAAACACAAGGTTCCTCAGAGGGAACGCACCCCAAAGAAAGAGAGTAATGTCCCTCAGCGGGTGGTTACACCCATCAAAAGGAGGGAGATCAATGCATACTAGGCCCAAGAGAGACTTAAGTCCAAAGAGAAATGGAAGAAAGAAAGTCCAAAAGGAAAACGCAAAGATCAAAGGAAAGAGACCCCTTCGAAGCGATATCCAGAGAAGCTGGTGGGTCCCTCCCCAATAGCACCTGTTCAAGTGGAGGGAGTCTACACAAGAGCCATATTGGATACTGGGGCGCAAGTGACCCTGTTGTACCGGGACTTTTATGACAAGCATCTAAGTCACCTACCCATCCAGAAGATTGAAGAGTTGGAGATATGGGGGATTGGGACAGAGAGTTTCCCTTATGATGGCTATCTGCCTATAAAATTGACTTTTGACCCGTCCATAGCCGGGAAGGCTGAAGTGTTTGATACCTTAGCTGTGGTATGCCCCCAACCGCCTGGAGCTAACAAGAGTTCCTTAATAATAGGGACCAACACAGATCTGGTCCGAAGACTCTTGGCCCCTCTAACAAAAGGAAAAGACCCCACAGTCACTGGGATCCACCCAATGTTGAAGACAGCCTACCAACAACTGATCTTAGAACAGAAGGCACCAGAAGAGGGGGTAGGGAAGGTTTGGAGGCTGGGAAGAAAAGGAATAGTGCTACAGCCCGGTGAAGTGGCCTGTTTAAAAGCCACTGTGAAACTCACTTGGGAGCAGCCTGGGCCCTTTGTCATGTTGGAACCCGACCCAAGTGGAGAACATTCGGGCTTAGAAGTAGTCCCAGAAGCGGTCCCGTTGAGGGCCCTGAAGAAGGCCCACTGTAAGGTACCTGTCAGTGTCAGGAATACTACAGGTGGCCCCATGGAGATCCCAGCCAGGATGCTGCTGGGCCAGGTGAGCCCTGCCACCTCAGTTGTTTTGTCGGATGTGGAGAAGACAGATGGAGAAAGCACTGTGTGGGAGAAACTTTCCATGGAGAACCCAAACCTAGCCAGGGCTTGGAAAGAGAGAGCCAAGGCCCAGTTGACCAGGTGGGAAAAGATCTTCTCCCAAGATGAGTTCGATGTGGGGTGTGCAAGGAGTGCCACCCATCGAATCCGCCTGCAGGTAGACAAGCCCTTCAGGGAAAGAGTCAGGCGAGTTCCGTTAGCAGACCTCGAGGACTTGAGGGAACAGCTCGCCGAGCTAAAGCGAACCGGTGTGATTCGAGAATCTAGAAGCTCCTATGCCTCCCCGATAGTGGTGGTCAGAAAGAAGAATGGATCATTGAGGCTGTGCATAGACTACAGGACCCTCAACAGGAGAACCATACCCGACCAGTATACCACTCCGAGGATAGAGGATGCCCTACAGAGCTTGTCTGGAGCCAAGTGGTTCAGTGTTATGGACCAAAAGAGCGGGTACTATCAAATCCCGATGCATCCAGAAGACAAAGAGAACACGGCTTTCATAACCCCAGTGGGGTTCTTTGAATTTGATCGGATGCCTCAAGGTCTGTCTGGAGCCCCAGCTACCTTCCAACGTCTTATGGAAAAGACTGTAGGAGACATGAACCTCATCGAAGTCTTAGTATACTTGGATGACATCATTGTCTTCGGAAGAACCTTGGAAGAACATGAAGAGAGGCTGGAGAAAGTTTTGAAGAGACTGAGTGAGGAAGGACTCAAGCTCTCACCTGAAAAATGTCAAACAATTCTATCAGTCATCAGTCAACTATCTGGGGCACATAGTGTCTGAAGATGGGGTAGCCACAGACCCCGAAAAATTGGAGGCAGTCACCTCCTGGCCAAGGCCCACCACTGTGACAGAGCTCAGATCCTTCCTGGGGTTCTGTTCCTATTACAGGAGGTTCGTGGAGGGGTTTGCTCGGATAGCCAGGCCTCTGAATGAGCTTCTCAAGACGGAAGGGGAAGAGGATGACTCGGGCCCCAGGAAGCCGGGGGAGTCAGTCAAGGACCAGTGGAATGAGAAGTGTGAAGATGCCTTCCAGATGTTGAAGAAAAACTTAACCACTGCCCCTGTCCTGGCCTACGCAGACCCTAAGAAGCCTTATGAACTTCATGTAGATGCCAGTCATGATGGTTTGGGAGGAGTGCTCTACCAGGAGCAAGAAGAGCAACTGAGGCCCGTTGCGTATGTGAGCAGAATTCTGACTCCCTCTGAAAAGAACTACCCCACCCATAAGTTGGAGTTCCTGGCCCTTAAGTGGGCGGTAGTTGACAAACTCAGAGACTATCTGTATGGGGCAGAATTCACAGTGAAAACCGACAACAACCCCCTCACCTATCTTTTCACCACAGCAAAGTTGGATGCCACAGGACATAGATAGCTGGCGGCACTGTCTGCCTTCAATTTCAGCTTAAAGTACAGACCTGGGGCTGGAAACCGAGATGCAGACACCTTGTCTAGAAGATCTCATGTCCCCACATGCAGTACAGAAGATTGGACCCAAGTGGCACCCGACGGGGTGCGGGCCCTCTGTCAAGGGGCTGAACTCCAAGCCAGTGGCGGCTCAAGAGCAGAAGAGATAGGGGTTACCATAGTAGGAGTTCCCAAGCAGTACTGTGGAGTAACCCAACTGGGGGAAGATAACTTGCCAAAACTGTCCAAGAAGGAGTTGAGATCCGACCAATTGGAAGACCCCATGGGGAGACTGTTCCTAGAGGCCCTGGAGAATCAGGACCCAAATAGACTCTTACGTCACCCTTCAAAGGAAGCTCGCCTGTTGAGGAAGGAGTGGGACAGGTTGCAGGTGCATCAGGGAGTGGTCTACCGAAGGGGCCCCTCTAAATACCTGGAAGACAAATGGCAATTGTTCCTGCCCGAGAAACACCGAGAGACTGTCATGGTTGCTCTGCACGACAACCATGGCCACCTAGGGGCGGAAAGGACCTTCCAACTCGTTAGGAACCGTTTCTATTGGCCCTGCATAAGGGCTGAAGTTGAAGAATACTGCCACTCATGTGCACAATGCATCCAGAGAAAGACTTTACCCCATCAAGCTGCCCCAATTGGCCATCTGCAAAGTCAAAGCCCACTTGATCTGGTATGCATTGATTTTCTCTGCCTCGAACCCGACCTGAGTGGACTAGGAAATGTAACCGACCATTTCACCCGGTATGCCCAGGCCTTCCCAACCAAAGACCAGAAGGCCTCGACTGTGGCCAAAGTGCTTATGGAGAAATACTTCGTACACTATGGGCTACCACAACAGTTTCATTCAGATCAGGGAAGGGATTTTGAAAGTCGGCTGATCCGGAAGCTCCTGGATTCCTTGGGGATTAAGAAGACAAGAACTACCCCCTATCATCCACAAGGTGATGCTCAGCCGGAGAGGTTCAACAGAACCCTGCTCAACATGCTGGGTACTTTAAGCAGTGAAAAGAAGCAGCATTGGAGCAACCACATAGCGGCAGTTGTGCATGCATACAACAGCACCACCAGTGACGCTACAGGGTACTCACCCTATCGACTTATGTTCGGAAGAGAAGCAAGACTACCAGTAGATCTGGCCTTTGGCACTTCCATAGACCATTGTTCTGCCGCTTCCCACAAGGGATATGTTGATAGACTCAGACGCAATTTGAAATTGGCCTATAAACAGGCCCAGGCGGCCTCAGAGCAAAGGGGGGCCCGCAACAAGAAAAATTTTGATCTGAAAGTTAGGATTCAAGATTTACAACCTGGAGACAGAGTGTTGCTACGGAACTTGGGGGTCCCTGGAAAACACAAGCTTGCAGACAGATGGAGACCTGAACCTTATGTTGTTTGCAAAAGACTACCGGGCCTACCCGTTTACAGACTTAAACCCGAAGGGAAGGTGGGACCCTTGAAGACCTGGCATCGGAACCACCTACTCCCACTAGCTGAGGCAGTTCGGATACCCCCTGTGATGGATTCCCCTGAGCCAACTTCCATCCTGGATACTCCCAGACCAAACACTCGGTCCCAGACCCCTCAAATCAGGGATACAGAGACCTCGGAGATAAGTGAAGATGAGGGAGAAGAACTTCATTGGCTTTGGCCTTCCCAGGCCCCAGAAACTTCTGCTATTGATCTTCCACCTGAAGAAGACACCATAGACAGAACACTGAATGCAGAAGCTACTGAGTTCATCCCGTCCAGTCCTTTGTCAGGTTCTTGGGAGAGTGCCTGTGACTTACTCCCAGAAGAAGATCCAAGGGAATCCATGTACCTCCCTGCTCCGGAGTCCAGTGCTCCCAAACCAGAGGAAATTCCTAAGCCGGTTCCAGAAGAGGAGCCTGTTTTAACAGAAAGCCCAAGAGGACAGAGGAAGCGAAGGGCCATAAAGCCTCCCAGAAGATTAACTTACCAACAGATGGGGAGGAGTGCGGAAGACACTGTGGTTACTGCCAAGAGGAGTATGGAAGACCCTAATCCTCCCACTGTTCATTTAGTGGGGGGCCACCCCAACTCAATCTCTGGCGCAGTTAGGCAGGACACTAATGATAGTGTGACCTGTGGGCAGGGAAGTTCACCGCCTCGTTTTTGGTGGGAATTTCCTCTGCCAACATCATACGAAACTTTGATTGATGTTGTATGTTCTGTAATTTAATGTTATGTTATCTTTGGGGACCAAAGAGTTTAAGTGGGGGGAGTGTGTAGCGGGGTCTCCTTTGAGGCCCCGGGACTACGTTACCCAGAACCCCGTTCGGCACCCAGAGTGCAATTGGCCACCGCAGAGACTCATGGGAGGGGCTATTTAAGAAGGAGGCGAGGCAGAGCTCGGCCTCTTTGGACACCGCGCTGCAAGCAACAGTTTCTTCCTGTGCGGATCTGCTGCAGTGCAAGGCCTGAAGCCTGGGGCCTTGCGCAACTTCTGAAGAGCCTTCCACCCCACTGCGGAGCCTGAGTGGCATCTGACTTGTCGAGTGAGGACATCAGTTGGATCGGGGACCCGATCATGGCAGACGCTGTGTGCGGAGACACAGCAGGTGGAAGTCCCGGACTGGGATCGCGTCCGGAGTGGTGAGCGAGCACTTGCTCAATCCAATCGACTGTATCGTGTTTAGGCCTATAGACTGCCTTGGCCCACCGATTGTTTGTTTGTTGTTCCACTGGAGACCAGTAGTAGGACAGGGTTAAAGGGTCTCCAGTATATTGTTCCTTGTGACTGCCTACTTTGTGGATTACAAAATACTGTTTCATCAAGTGCACCACCGAAAGTTTGCATGCAAAGAAATCCTTAATGAAAAGACTGAGATTTATTCTGTGTCAGGCCTGACCAGGGAGGGGAGATAGACAATTGTTCTAGTGCGCCACAGGGCGCGTATACAATAATATCTGCGCTTGGTGGATTACCGTGCTGCGCCATTATTGCGTGCTATACCTATTGCTGCAGGGCTCTGTAAGCAAGTTGTATGTGTTATGTTCTGCCTATGCCTTTTAAAACTAAAGTAAAACCGTTATACTTGATCTCTCGCATCAGTGTGTTGTCTTATTGCAAAGAGGTTACCCTTGCAATACTGTTTGATTGTGATACAAGTATAATCCCTAGACTAGCTGTGCCAGAGTGGGTCGAGTAAGATTGCTGGGGGTTGGTGGTGCTGTACACAGGGCCCGAAACAAAAATACAGCGGCTCTCTTAACTGGGGGTAGCGCTACAATAATATAATAAATAACTATAAATAATTATAACAAATAATAATATAATAATAATAATAAAAAATATTCAATAATGTAATCAAATAAAAACACTGAAATTTGATCAGTTGCAGAATTGTCGCTGTCATTACTTTCAGTGTTTAATGACGAATTTCCCCACAAATCGCTATCGCTCAATTCTGTGAGTGATTCTAATTTATTATCGCTGTTTTCTAGCTGGTCTAAAACCACTTTTGACGTAAAGGGACACTTTTTGGTTGCTATGGACAATCTCCAGTTTCCAGGCAGAAAAAAATGTATTTATAATATAAAAGTGCATGCAGGGCACTGGACAAACCACTAGGGACAAAGGGGATGTGTAATTATTCTATACAGTACTGTAATCTGTAAGATTACAGTATACTGTATGTGTACAGGGGGTCCCCAGGTCACGAACCCGTTAGGTACTTTCCTCCTGTTTGTAGATCGGAAATGTTCGTAAGTCGGCTGCGCATGCGCAGACCGGCAATTACGGACATTTCCGATGTTTTCCGATGTTCCGTCGAATGCCGTTCTGCGCATGCCTGGCCAATTACGGACATTTCCGACATTTCCCGAGGCTCCGTCTGGCCACGCATGCGCAGAACAGCAGACGGTCCGCCCAAAATGGCAGAGGGTCCCCACAGCACCCGGTTCGTAAGTAGGAGAAGTTCGTAACTCGGGCGTTCGTAAGTCGGGGACCCCCTGTATTGTGTTTTTACTTTTTAGAATTTGGCGCCGATCTCCGCCCCCGTGCACCGCAACGTCGCAGGGAACGGAGCTCGGCGGCACTGTGTGTGAATGGAGCGAGAAGACAGCTCGCACACACTGCGGGGAGACATCGCAGGATCCAGGGAATAAGGTAAGTAACTCTCCCTGTATCCTGCGATGCAGCCCGAGTCTGGCTCGGGGTTACCGCTTTTGGTACTGAAATCTCACCCGAGCCTGATTCGGGATTACCACCAGGGAGGTTAAATACACTATAAATCTATACACTATTTTACCAAAAGTATTGGGACACCTGACTTTACACGCACATGAACTTTAATGGCATCCCATTCTTAGTCTGTAGGGTTCAATAATGAGTTGGCCCACCCTTTGCAGTTATAACAGCTTCAACTCTTCTGGGAAGGTTGTCCTCAAGGTTTAGGAGAATGTTTGACCATTCTTCCACAAGTGCATTTGTGAGGCCAGGCGTTGATGTGGACAAGAAGGCCTGGCTCGCAGTCTCTGCTCTAATTCATCCCAAAGGTGTTCTATTGGGTTGAGGTCAGCACTATGTGCAGGCCAGTCAAGTTCCTCCATCCCCAACTCGCTCATACATGTCTTTATGGACCCTGCTTTGTGCACTGCAAATCATTTGGTGGAGGGGGGATTATGGTGTGTGGTTGTTTTTCAGGGGTTGAGCTTGGCCCCTTAGTTTCAGTCAAGACATTTTGGACAATTTCATGCTCCCAGCTTTGTGGGAAAAGTTTGGGGATGGCCCCTTCCTGTTCCAACGTGACTGCGCACGAGTGCACAAACAAGGTCCATAAAGACATAAATTAGCGAGTTTGGGATGAATTAGAGCGGAGACTGTGAGCCAGGCTTTTTCGTCCACATCAGTGCCTGATCTTATAAATGCGCTTATGGAAGAATGGTCAAACTATAGACACACTCCTAAAACTCGTGGACAGCCTTCCCAGAAAGAGTTGAAGCTGTTATAGCTGCAAAGGGTGGGCCAACTCAATTTACGGAATAAGACTGGGAAGCCATTAAAGTTCATGTGCGTGTAAAGGCAGGTGTCTCAATACTTTTGGTAATTTAGTGTACATGAACCATCTAAAATACATCCCAAGAAAGAAAGACACTGCTGCCTCTGACTCCGCTACCCTTAACTTAGAGTCTCATTTCTTCTACAGCAGAACAAAATCTTTTTTCCATAATGTAAATGAATAACACAGAGCGAGAAACAACACCTTGAGAGCATGGGATGGGCAGACCTGTAATCTCTGGAACAAAGATCTTAAAGCGGAGTTCCAGTCATTTTTTGGTTTATCAAAAGTCTTTTAATAAACAGCCACTCACCTGTCTCAGGATCCAGCGGTGCACTCACCCACGCTGTGTTCTCCCCGTGTCCCCCCTCGGTGACGCTGGCATCTGTACTATGGGCACTATGAAGCCGCAAGCTATCACAGCCGGGCACCCACTGCACATACGCGAGCGGTGCTGCACTTTGTGACTGGTCCTGAAGTCTTTTGGGACCTGTCATGTGTCCCAGAAGACTTTGGGAGGGAGAGCCTAAGCCGAACAGAACAAAAGTGGGAGCAGGTACCTGCCAAAATTAGGTACCTGCTCCCCCCTCCCCAAAAGCTCCATTTCACAATCAGGAGCTGGGGAGGAGGCCTTATAGCAGAAGTTCCACTTTGGGGTGGAACTACACTTTAATAAAGATATCACCAAGAGATAAAAAAAAAAAAAAAACTGGTGAAAGTTAAGGAACAATTCCAGGCATGGTATATGCCCCTGGAAGTTGGAAATCACTGTAGTAGACACCGTTACTACAGTGACCTCCATTTGCTTCCAGGCCCCATGCTGAGCCACTGGCCTGCTGCATTTTGAATTTACTATTACCTTTCTGGGGACAACCCAACATTTGGGAGCCCTCCCACTGCGCTTATTGTATTCTGACAGCAGGTGGTTTCCCCGCCTTCAGAAAACAATGATCACTGCCAGCAGCTATAGCCGCCGGCAGTGATTGCAATAAAGAAAAACCAACAGGATGGTTGTATTGAAGTTGATTGGTAGATTGACTTCAGTACAACCAGCCTGTGGAATTTCACTTTCCCAAGAAACAATTACTATTTTTAATCCTTATGCTGCTAGCATTAGTAAATAGATAGGAAAGTGGACCATATTTACTTGTAATAAACTTTTTTTTTTTTATATTTCTTCAGTCACTTCCTGGTTTCTTGCCTGGGCAAATGATGTCATACATCTCAGGAGTCTTCAGGAGAGGAGGAGGGGTTTTCTTAGCTAAGCACACCATCCTGCCTGCAGGCCTGAGCTAAGGGCAGATGGATTCCACAGGAAGTAAATGCTAAATGAACCATCTGCCCTTATTTAAGATGGTCACAGCCAGAAATGCTAGGGGTTTTTTTTTTCAAAGTGATTTCTCAGAAAAATAAAAGCATGGAGATATGGATGGATGGGTGAGTTTGCTTAGTGTATTAAAAATAAATGAAATAATGTTTTTGGTTTGCGGCGCTCAGATGCAGTGTAGTTCAACTTTAATGCATTTTTCATGTTGACCAATAAAAAACTATTTAGGCTTGTTACTAGGGGCTGAAAATAAATGTAAAAGGCATTACATAGGCATTTTTATGCCTAATCATTGACTTCTGTAGGCCTCTAAATGCACAAAAAATTTACTTTTTTAAAAACATGCTGCAATGCAGCACACAGATGTAAACAGGCACTATCTATAATATTGTCTTTGATGGCATATGTGATTTAGTGCATTCTGGTGTGTGAACGGGGCCACAACCTAAATACTACAAATATACTAAACAAAAGATAACATTCAACTGTCTTCCTAATTCTACAGGAAAGAGAAAAAAGAAAACCCAGAGGTAAAAAGAGGAGGTATTCCTGAAACTTGTAAAAGGCTGAATATTCTACATCACAAAGCAGAGAAAGCATAATGATTCTTGCCCTGTACTAGCCATGAAATTACCGATTTGCCTAATCGGCAAACATTCTGCAATAAGACCTGATCTTTGTCTCGTATTCTGGAGGGTACGCAGGCCCGTCGGAACAGGACAGGCAAAACAAGCAATTGCTTGGGGCCCCGAGCTGGCCTAGGGTGCCTGCCTGCTGCCTGTCCTGGATTTCCGCCCTCAGCCGATCCCTGTCCATCCCACGGTCCCCCTGTCCATCGCACGGTCCCCCTGTCCATCCCACGGTCCCCCTGTCCATCCCACGGTCCCCCTGTCCATCCCAAGGCCCCCCTGCCCATCCCACGGTCCCCCTGTCCATCCCACGGTCCCCCTGTCCATCCCACAGTCCCCCTGTCCATCACACAGTCCATAAAAAGTCCTAAACAGCATCTTAATGTTAATGCGAGTGTGTATGTGTTTTAAGTATGTTGGATTATATGCAACAGCAGTATTTGCACTGTAAACCTTTTTTTATTTCTATAAAGTGTGGGTGAGCTTAAACTGTATCGCTATGCTGTGGTTCCTGTAGGCTTTGCGTGAGTGCGCGCGGGGGGGGGGGGTTGGGGGGCCTCCATGTCCATTTTGATTGGGGCCCCCAAATTCCTTCAAACGGCCCTGAGGGTACGTAATCATTCCCATTTCCCACACTTTAGGATGAACATGAAGCTGTATAATAGTCACCATGAGCTGTCTGATCTTACCTCTTTGGTAACAATATTCCATCTGACAATCCCGCTGCACCTCTCAAATACTGCCTTTCTGATGTGATATCGCTGGCGGTTCTTCACTAAAGCACTGAGCGCCACATTGTGCGACAGGCGAGGGGACACATCTACTCTCCACATACAGTGGACCTCTGTGTATTTGAAGAGCTTTAAAGCTGAACTTTAGTAAAAATTAAAATAAAAAATAAAAAAATGCACCTGGTCTGGCACTTACCATGAATGAAGTGTGTACCGTGTGCTGGTGGTTGCTGTGTTCAGTTGAAAATCCTTAGTCCTGTGCCCCCAAGAACCCCCCCACACAGGAGTGATCAGCTGCACCAGTGCTGAGTATGCCCACCCTTTGTGTGCCATGCTCAATTCATAGAATTTTGGTTCCCACAATGAACAGTACCCTATGAATATAGGGGGTATTCATTGAATGCCTTTCATTGTGGGAGCAAATGGGTGGAAAGGGCGAGCATACTCAGCACCTGACGAGTACCTGCGGCAGCTGCAGCCGGTCATATTGACCGCTGCAGCACTGGAAGATCACCTCTGAGCAGGGCAGAGGACTTTAGGTTTCAACCAAACACATCAGCCCCAGGACACCATTCATTGTAAGTACCATGCCTGGTGCTTTTTTTTTTTTTTTAAGGCAAATGTTTAATGCCCAACTTCAGGCAATGAAATGTAAATGGTGCATTGTGCATCAATTATCTTACTCCTCAGTCTTCATTCCACACACCTCTTCCTAAGGCCAGTCATTAACGGAGCAAATTTATTTTCTGTAACCACAGACAGTGTTGACAGGGGAATTCCTCCAGTGGAGTCATGGGTTATTTACTAAAACTGGAGAGTGTAAAAACTGGAGCAGCTCTGCATAGAAACCAATGAGCTTCCAGGTTTTATTGCCAAAGCTTAATTAAACAAGCTGAAGTTAGAAGCTGATTGGCTACCATGCACAGCTACATGAGATTCTGAGTGCATCAGTTGTAGTAGATCTCCCCCATTGTGTTCTCTAAGTGGAGGGGGCAGGGGAAGCCATCCCTGCCGGGAGAACACAGTGATTATTGCTAACGGCTATAATAGCCGCTAGCAATAATTGCATGTAAAATCTGTCAGGCTGGTTGTACCCAAGTTGATTGATCGATCAACTTGGGTACATTCAGCTTGCTCATATATGGTTCAAACCATTTTTGACCCGCTCTAGCCATCCTGTGGTGTAATGGATCAAAGTCACAGTGACCAGGCATTTTTCCCTACTCTTCTTGGGCACTGGTCCCCCCACTGTTCCTTTTCGGGCGATAATCTTCACGCGATCTGCCACAATTGGTGGGTAATCCTGTCACGCGACAATCGCGGCAGAATCACATCATATTTGGGACACCATTGAAGTACAATCGTGTGCAGCATGTTGTGCTTGTGGGCAAAATCAGAGATGTGAACGGGGCCTTATGGTTCAATGGCCTACGAGACCCCTCTTTCCTGGCAGCAATAGCACAAGGCCATCAACACCTGCCTACAAAGTGCTTGCCCTTACCATTACTGCACTCCCGTGCTACCTGGATCTGCCTCTAACAATACAAAGCCTTGTGGCTGAGCAGCCAAATTCTAGGGCTTAGTATTGTCAGGTACATTACCAGGGGTGGCAGGCCACGGCCTCCCCAGCCAGAGGGGGACCCCCCCTCCCCCGGTGCTCGCTTGATCGATCGCCCTTCCCCCCATTGCAAAATCGCTGCATCCATTGCCTGTTGCCTGCCATGCCCCTCGCCAGCCCTTGCACTTACCACATCCAGGTCGCGGCTTCCCCCTGCATTTCCTCCCGAAGAGCAAAGGAAGAAGGTGGCCTGGTCTGATTAATCACATTTTCTTTTACATCATGTGACTGGCCAGGTGCGTGTGCATCGCTTACCTAGGGAAGAGATGGCACCAGGATGCAGTATGGGAAGAAGGCAAACCAGTTGAGGCAGTGTGATGCTTTGGGCAATGTTTTGCTGGGAAACCTTGGGTCCTGCCATTCATGTGGATGTTACCTGACACCTACAACCTACCTAAAGATTGTTGCTGACCAAGTACACCCCTTGATGGAAACGATATTCCCCGATGGCAGTGGCCTCTTTCAGCAGAGTAATGCGCCCTGTCACACTGCAAAAATAATTCAAGAATGGTTTGAGGAACACAACAATGTGTTTGAGGTGTTCACTTGGCCTTCTAATTGTCCAGATATTACTCCAATCAAGCTTCTATGGGATGTGCTGGAAAAACAAGTCCGACCCATGGAGGACCCACCTCACAACTTTCAGGACTGAAAAGATCTGCTACTAATGGCTTGTGCCAGAAACCACAGAATACTTGGGTCATCATAATTTTATGGTTGATCATTGTATATTAGCAAGTAATGCTCCTGATTGATGCAATGACTGCAATAGCATGGCTGTCTGACATTCTAGGGCAGTGGTCTCCAACCTGCGGCCCGGGGGCCAGATGTGGTACCTTTTCTTGCTTTTATCTGGCCCTTGGAGCACTATTTCATCCACTGATACCAACAATGGGGCACAATTTCCTCCTCCACTAACACCAGTGAAGGAGCACAATTCCTCCCAATGACACCAACAATGGGGCCCAATGACACCAATAATGGGGCATGAATACTCCCAATGACACCAATGATGGGAAACAATTCCTCCCACTGACACCAATGATGGGGCATTGTTTTTTGCCTCTGACGTCGGGACCTTTTCTACTCCCAATGGTCACAGTTTCGCTTTCCTAAAGTCTAAAGTATGGTAAACTGGCCCCTTGTTTAGAAAGTTTGAAGACCCCTGTTCTAGGGAATTAGTGGTGCTAACTATCAAAGTTTGACAACAGGGCTGATCCTTCACCTCTCCAGTACAAATGTATTTTGAATTATTCTATAATCCCAATACGGACTGGATCATAAGGACCTAAAATTGTTAAAAAAATAAAAACTGTTTTTTTCTCTTCCTTTGCGCTAACATTTCCAGAACAGTTACAAGAAACAGTATTTTGTTATTAATAGGTTCTTTTTATAGAAGCCAACAAATCAAGTAAAAGCAAGGGAAACTATTTCTGTACCAAAATACTCCCAGTCTAAAAATATTAGTATGACGCTTCAATAAAAATTTCCTCTGGTTGCAACACATTCAGACAAAGCCAAAGTGCTGGAGACAGCCACGCAGATCAAGTGATTGTTAGCCAAGATCCCATATTTGACCAAGGAATTAGATTGAGAAGAAACAGTAAAGTATTGCTTCAGAATTTGCACCTGTAACATCATAAGTAGAACAATATCATTATCACAGTCAAAGCGTAACTGTGCTCAAAATGTAATTATTTCTAGCCTACTCCTATTATCCGAATAATCTTGAAGTTTGTAAACTTACTTTGTGAAGATCTCCACACATTTACTTTCTTGAAATCTGTGACACGTTGTCTGGTCACCTGAGGCCAGGTGACAGATGCACACCGCTGGGGTTAGGAGCGCACCGCAAAGGTTGTGGACCCTTCGGCTGACTGGTGCGGATGGAGCTCTGGGTGGTTCAGGAAAGCAGCCCCACCTGAACACAGGCAAGGACCAAACAGGAAGCTAGAGCATAAGATTCCCCAGGGTACAGAATCTAAGAGCCAGCAGGTTTTCACCAGAGCTTCTAGCGGTGAGGATGGATTTAGCTGCAGCTGACTCCGGGTCGTGGCCCCCGGGGTCTCCCAGCTGCGGCTCACAGACTGGCTCTGGTGGACAGAGTGTAAACAGCAGTATAGGGTTAAACACAGGATAGTCAGGAGAACAAGCCAGGGTCGGGCAACTAGCGGACAGGGATTGTCAGGAAGGCACGCCAAGATCGGGGTCACTAACAGACAGGAATGGTCAGGACATAGTGTTTCCTGTTGAGAGGTTGGGGTGGAGCCATGCTGAGAGCTCATACTTAATTGCTCAGGTGTGAGGGCACGCTCTCTAAAGCTGAGACACAGACCTGAGATGTAAGCAGACAATCAGAGCATAAAACATTACGGCAGATTCATGACACACGTATTCCCTATGCCCCATGTGTAGGCTCTGCTGTGTCACACTTTTCACAGAGCCTGCCCTCTGAACTAATGGTTGAGTTCCTGTACTTATTCTCTGAGAAAAAAAACCCTCTGTAGAAGGCAGCTTCTGGCCATTCTGTGACCCAGCAGTGCCCACTCACAGGACATAGGGAATAGATGTTACAGAATTTAAGGAAGTAAATGTGTGGGGATCTCCAAAAGGTTCAAGATCATTCAGATAAATAGGCGTAGGCTAGAAATAATTAAAAAACAATGTAGAAAATAATATATGATTTTATATTTTAACCATAGATAAACTTTAAAAGTATATTTTAAAGTGTTACTAAGCTCAGGACCCTGCATTCGCTATATCTGGTCCTCCATGGTACACAGAACGTGGAAATTCAATTATTTTAGTAAATATAAACTGCTAAATACCTTTTCTTGTCAGCAGTATATAGCAGTCTTGTGACTCCTATCAGTGCCTGGTTAAAGCTTGAGGGAGGAGTTTTCATACTGCACTGAGCTGTCCTATCAGGATGCAAGACCCCTGACGCTCTGTAGACAATGCTGGTTGGCCCTGTGCTGATCTCATGCACTCTCCCAAGAAAAATAAAAACTCTAGCAATACACACCAAACTGAGCATTTGCAGCCTGACTCCATTTACTCTGTATTATCTGGACATGTTTTGGGGGCAGTGCAAGAAGGGGAGGATCTGTGCATACAGGATAAAACAGCCTTTTTACACAATGCAGAGGATAAACCCCTTAGGTTCAACAGTTAGTATAACATGCATGCTTTACTGAATATACACGCTGATTTGATTTTACTGTTGTGGGTTTAGTAACACTTACCAAAAGATGTTTTCCACCTCTCTCCATCTGTATCAAGGAAATTAATTTAGCAAATTATAGAAAGCTCCAACGACATCTGCAATTATGCTATGATTTAAAAACTGAATAGATTCTAGTACTTCCGCATTTCGCAGATATGTCCTTGTACACTTGGCCTATTTGCTAATGCAATAATTGCAAGTAATACAATAATCATTATTAAATTGTATATTTATCTAAATAGTGCAAATGCCTTCTCTAACTTTACTAAAGAAATAGAAAAGTAAATGCCTAATTTATGCCTTAATTAAAAGGGTAATCTCCCAACTGGGAACAGACAGCAAATATTAAACTGACAAGGGTTTAACCCTTCCCCTACCTTATCCAAAATTATAATAAAAAAAATAAAAAAATAAAAAAGTTTTGACTATGTATACATTTGAAGTGAAAAAATAACGTAACCTGCTACTGACACCACATTGGAGACACCCCCACATCAGTTGATCTATTCAGCTGCATGCATGCTCCTAACCCCAGGATTCTTTGGTATGCAAATATCCCCCCTGCTACCTTAGTCCATAACGCTGCTGAGCCTCCTCCAATTTCCTATGCTTTGACTAAAGTGTGCCTGAAAGACACAAGCGTTAGCACTGCCAAGTGCCAACCATTCAGAACCTCCCTTCTATAGTCAAGACTGGCCTTAAAAAAAATTACAGATTGCTTTTGCTATGTGGCCACTGACACTTTCCTTTTAGACACCTTATACAAAATGCTCATAATGGTATTGACATATCTGTCCTAAAAGAGAGTCACTGTCATGACTTATGTGAGTGTGTAAATTTCACCTTGAGCTGCTGAACTTTGTAAACAACAGGCTTTTTACAGTAAAGAACGGAGGAAATATGTTTTTGAATATTATATTTGAATATATTTAAAAAATATGTTTAAAAAAAAAGTCCAGAGCTCCATCTGCTGACTGCCTATGACAATATAATATTCATATGCAATATGTTTCATTAATTTGTATTATATAATATAGAAAAGTAAACATATTTGTAACATTTTAAATGTTAACCCTAAGATGACCATAATAAATTAAGAAATAAAATATGTAATAAACCACCTGTGAGGGGGTTAACTCGGTAGCGGGTGTGTGTGACCCCCTGGTTGGGCTCCCCACACAAAAACAGGGCCAGCAGACGGAGGTTGTGGTTTTCAAAATCAAAAGGTGCGGTTTATTTCTCTATGTACAGTGACAAAAACACAGCAAAGCCAAAAAGAAACATAAACAAAATAAATCCTGGTCAGTTTGACCTCTGACTAAACATGCAGGTTTCCTAAACTAACAACTGGGATCAGCCTGGTGCTGTCCTAGTCCCTAAGTCCCTGGTTTAGTAAAAGTCCAAACAAATAGCCACACAGGCTTTGCCTCACCGCACAGGGGTTCACTCTCCCTAGACAGTCCACACAGGTCTGGTTCCAGGCATGAGCTAACATCTAATGAAGCTGGGAGTTTTTATAGAGGCCTTTAAATGAGCTGACAAGCTTCAGCTGGTCTCATCAACTCCCTGCCTGCACGACGCCCAGCCCTCTCCCTAGAGGTATGAGTCATCCATGAGCCCACTAGCCTCAGCTGGGCTTCATCAACTCCCTAGTTGTATAAGTCGGCGTAAAGCCTGAATCTGGGCGAAATATATCTACCCCCCTGGATGCAACCAGGTGACTTTACCTTCCTGCTGTCACATACCCCCCCCTCTTGTTTTAACCTCGGGGTTGGAACACCAGCAATCAGGCATTCATGTACTCGAGACAAAGCATCCACATTCCCCATTTGAACGCCAGGGCGATGCTTTACTGTGAAGTTGAATTCCTGGAGGGCCAGGAACCACCTATTCACTCTTCTATTTGTTTCCTTGTTTTGAGCCATCCACTTTAACGGAGCGTGATCCGTAACCATGTCAAAGTGCCTACCTAGCAGATAGTACCGAAGGGAATCTAGAGCCCACTTCACCGCTAAACACTCCTTTTCAACCGTGGCGTAATTTACCTCATGGGACTTCAACTTCCTGCTGAGGTAAATGACTGGGTGCTCTTCCCCGTTCCAGACCTGGGACAATACTGCTCCTAACCCCACATCTGACGCATCACTTTGTACGACAAAGTCTTTAGAGAAGTCGGGTGAGTACAACACTGGCTGGCTACATAAGGCTTGTTTCAAGAATTGGAATGCTGCCTCAGCCTCGGGGGTCCATTTAATCATGACCGACCCTTTCCCTTTCGTCAGGTTGGTTAGGGGCACAGCCTTAGAAGCAAAGTGGGGAATGAAGCGCCTATAATAACCCGCGATTCCCAGAAAGGCCCGTACCTGCTTCTTGCTGTTGGGACGTGGCCAACTCTGGATGGCCTCGACTTTGTTGAGTTGGGGTTTTATCACTCCCCTGCCAATGGTGTACCCAAGATATTTGGCCTCCTCCTGCCCAATGGTACACTTCTTGGGGTTAGCCGTAAACCCCGCTTCCCGGATAGAGTCTAGGACTGCTTGCACTTTTGGCAGATGTGAGGCCCAATCTGTGCTATGGACAATTACGTCATCCAGGTAAGCCGCAGCATACTTCCGATGGGGCCTCAGTATCTGGTCCATTTTCCGCTGGAATGTGGCCGGCGCATTCTGTAACCCGAACGGCATTCTCTTATATTGGAACGCCCCGTCTGGGGTTACAAATGCGGTTTTCTCTTTGGCCGACTTGGCCAGGGGAATTTGCCAATACCCTTTTGTGAGGTCAAGAGTCGTCATGTATCGGGCTGTTCCCAGCCGGTCGATCAACTCATCTATACGTGGCATGGGGTAGGTGTCAAATTTTGTAACTTTGTTCAACTGACGAAAATCGTTACAAAATCGCCAGCTCCCATCCGGTTTAGGCACCAACACAATGGGACTAGACCAATCACTTTGGGACTCCTCTATCACCCCTAAGTTCAGCATTTTCTGTACTTCCTCCCGTATTGCCTCCCGTCGGGCCTCTGGGATCCGATAGGGTTTTAACTTCACCCTTTCACCGGGCGGGGTAATAATATCATGCTCTACCCCAGATGTTTGTCCCGGCAGCTCAGAGAACACCTCCTTGTTGCGAAGCACAAACTCCTTAACCTCCTGTTGTTGGGGTTGTGACAAGGTGGCTGCTATTCCAACCTCCGCAATCACGCAACCAGTTTGAGCTGGTGACCAAGTTTCTGCGACTAGGGACTCTCTATCCCTCCAGGCTTTCAACAGATTAACGTGATATATCTGTTCGGGCTTTCGCCTTCCTGGTTGTCTGACCTTGTAATTCACTTCGCTCACTTTTTCCATTATCTCGTAGGGGCCTTGCCATTTGGCAAGGAATTTACTTTCAACCGTAGGGACAAGTACCAATATCCTATCCCCCGGGGAAAAGGTACGGGTCTTTGCTCCACGGTTGTACACTCTCTGCTGTGCCAACTGCGCTTGGGCCAAATGTTCCTTCACGATGGGCATTACCTGTGCAATTCGATCTTGCATCAGGGCGACATGCTCAATCACACTCCTGTGGGGAGAACTCTCACTTTCCCAAGTTTCCTTGGCAATATCCAACAGCCCTCTTGGGTGTCTCCCATACAGTAACTCAAAGGGGGAGAATCCCGTAGAGGATTGGGGCACCTCCCTAATAGCAAACATCAAATAAGGAAGTAGACAGTCCCAATCCTTTCCATCTCTATCCACCACTTTCTTCAACATTTGTTTTAGGGTTTTGTTGAATCTTTCAACCAGCCCATCGGTTTGGGGGTGATACACAGATGTACGCAATTGCGTCACTTTGAGCAATTTACACAGCTCTTTCATAACCCGGGACATAAAGGGTGTACCTTGGTCCGTAAGCAGTTCTTTACAAATACCCACCCGGCTAAAAACAAGAGATAGCTCTTTGGCTATGGTTTTGGCCGAGGTATTTCTGAGAGGGATCGCTTCTGGATAACGGGTGGCATAGTCCATTATAACCAATATGTACTGGTGCCCCCTAGCGGACTTGATTATAGGACCTACCAAATCCATTGCGATTCTCTCAAACGGGACCTCAATGATGGGTAGAGGGACCAGCGGGCTACGGAAATGTGGCATCGGGGCCGACCTCTGACACACAGGGCAGGAGGAACAATAATTTTCTATGTCCTTCATCACCCCAGGCCAATAGAATCTCTGTAATACCCTCTCTCGGGTTTTCTCTGTCCCCAGATGACCTCCAAGAATGTGCCCATGGGCCAACTCCAACACCAACTTCCTGTAAGGTTTGGGCACCACAAGCTGCTCAACGGTTTCTTCTGCCCTTTTTGCCACCCGATACAGTAGGTCCTTCTCTACGCTGAAGTATGGGTAAGTGCAGGTATTATCTGGGTTCACTAACTCGCCATCTATTTCCACTACGTTTTCCCGTGCCTTTATTAGGGCGGGGTCTTTTAACTGTTCTGTGGCAAAATTTTCCCTGTGAACCTCCAGATCAGAAAACTCCACAGACGGTAGGTTTTCGTCTGAGGAGGTGGGCTCCTCTCCAGTTTCTTGAGTCTCCCCTGCCAATACTGACAAGGGAAATTCTGGAGAGTCCTCACCACTCTCAGAGGAGTTCTGGCTATCACATTCCTGGTACATAGGGGCACCAGTGGGGGGCTCAGGATCATCCCACAGTTCCCAGAACTTCGGAAAATCCCTTCCCACAATGGCATCATGCGGTAATTGAGATACTAACCCCACTGGATGAGAGAGGGTACCTTTGGGGGTCTCGAAACACACTGTAGTCACTGGATACTCTCGGGTGTCCCCATGCACACAAATAACAGCTACCTTGCTATTCCCAGAGACCTCTGTTTTAACTAATTCAGCCTTTATCAGGGTCACAAGGCTACCTGAATCCAGTAATACCACAACATTTCTACCATTAATACACATTTTGCATAAATGTTTCTCAGTTCCCCGAATGGCAGTGCATGCGACTGTCGCACACAGCGACTGACGTCTGTCCATCAGAAAGTCACATTGCATGGGTTCCTCCACAACCGGGCAATTTGCTGCAATATGTCCCGCTTGCCGGCAGCGGTAGCAAACAATCCATTTGGCTGCCTCTTGAGCCCCTGACTTCCCAGGCTGTTCTCGCCAAACTTGGGGTAGAGCTCCCACCCTCTCACTCTCTCCACCCTCACCCCTTGGAATCCTCTTATCCGCCCCTGGGGATGGTCTGGTCTTAGGGTGGAAAGTCCGAGAGTCTCTGGAAGAGTCCGTCAGGTTCTCTGTAGCCAAGTATTTCTCTACACGATCCACAAGACCACTGGCCGTCTCTGGGTCTCCATGGCTTACCCACTTTTGGATGGCAGTAGGAAGAGCTCTCAAAAACCGATCCATTACAACACGTTCCACAATCTCTGGTGCGGACAAAGTCTCTGGCTGTAGCCACTTCCTGCTCAGGTGAATGAGATCATACATTTGAGACCTGGGGGGTTTTCCAAGCTGGAAAGTCCAGTTATGCACACGCTGAGCCCGGACAGCCAGGGTGACACCCAGCCTTGCCAATATTTCAGCTTTTAGCATCACATAGTCTTTTGCTTGGTCAGGCTCTAGGTCATAGTAAGCCTTCTGCGATTCACCAGTTAACAGAGGAGCCACCAGTCCAGCCCACTGCTCCTTAGGCCACTTTTCTCTTTCAGCAGTCCTTTCAAATGTGGTCAAAAATACCTCTGGATCATCCTCTCCAGTCATTTTTGTCAATAAACGACTCACCCCAAAGGACGCGGTATTAGTGGGACGGCTTTCCTCACTGGTCTGCGGACGTTGCTGCATTACTGCTTCCATTTGTTGTAGTCTCTGCTCTTGCTTCTGTAACAGGTCTATGAAGCGGGCCTCAGATTGCTGCTGGGCTTGTTGCTGAGCTGCAAGGCTCTGTTGATGAGCTTGCTGCTGGGCTGCAAGGCTCCTTTGCAAACCTGCATTTGTCTGCTGTTGATTGGCATTTGCTAGAGCCAGCTGTTTCAGTATCTCCTCCATGCTGGCTTAAAAAAAACTGCCACTGGTTCTCCACCAACTGTGAGGGGGTTAACTCGGTAGCGGGTGTGTGTGACCCCCTGGTTGGGCTCCCCACACAAAAACAGGGCCAGCAGACGGAGGTTGTGGTTTTCAAAATCAAAAGGTGCGGTTTATTTCTCTATGTACAGTGACAAAAACACAGCAAAGCCAAAAAGAAACATAAACAAAATAAATCCTGGTCAGTTTGACCTCTGACTAAACATGCAGGTTTCCTAAACTAACAACTGGGATCAGCCTGGTGCTGTCCTAGTCCCTAAGTCCCTGGTTTAGTAAAAGTCCAAACAAATAGCCACACAGGCTTTGCCTCACCGCACAGGGGTTCACTCTCCCTAGACAGTCCACACAGGTCTGGTTCCAGGCATGAGCTAACATCTAATGAAGCTGGGAGTTTTTATAGAGGCCTTTAAATGAGCTGACAAGCTTCAGCTGGTCTCATCAACTCCCTGCCTGCACGACGCCCAGCCCTCTCCCTAGAGGTATGAGTCATCCATGAGCCCACTAGCCTCAGCTGGGCTTCATCAACTCCCTAGTTGTATAAGTCGGCGTAAAGCCTGAATCTGGGCGAAATATATCTACCCCCCTGGATGCAACCAGGTGACTTTACCTTCCTGCTGTCACACACCATATATTGCCTTTATTACCAACAATATTTTGTTACAGTATGTTCATACTATGTATTCATGTTACACAAACACCTTCAAAGGGATTGATGGTGGGATTAGGCCTCCTCCACATGGACGAAGCAGCAGATTCTTGTGGCTGGCCTTACATGTGCATGTGAACAGCGGCGGCCACTCAGCCTGCACTAAGTAATGACTGGCTGAAGGAAGCAATCACTGTTCACATGCATGCACACATGTAGTGGTTAACTGCGGTTAGAGACAGATGTTCGAGCTTGGTCGCATATTTCTGTATCAAGTGGTGATCATCCATTCCTAACTGCCGGTAAGCACTGCATGTGTGCTTACCAGTGGCGGCTGGTTATTACTATTTTGGGAGGGGCGGCAAAAAAAAACTACCCCCCTCACTCGCACCGCCAACCACCACCCCCTCACTCGCACTACCACCTTGCCCCCCTTCACTCGCACAGCCACCGCCGTTGCCACCGCTAAAAACCACCAACCCCCCCCCCCCCGTGGGTGATGGATGGGAAGGTGGCCTTGCCTTAGAAAATGAGGAAGGGTAGGGCTACTGCTCCTCGCTCCAGCGGAGGGGAGAGTCAGGGTTTTTCCTCCCAGCCAAACAGACAGGCTTCTCCTCCTGGCTGAACAGGAAGTGGTTCCTGAGTCTCCCTGGCCAATCGGGTCTCAGGACACACTTCCTGATTGGCCAGGGGGAGAATGAGGAAGACAATAGCGAATTTTAATTCGCTATTGTCACACAACTGGGTGGGCTCAAGGCACAGCGCTTTGCGCCCAGAGCCCACCCTTTTTTTGAAGCCAATTAGAGCCTCGGGCTCTAATCATGTGCTTCCAAAAAAAGACCCCATTAAAATTCATGCATCCGGCACCCTGCATGGATATTAGGGGCCGGACTGTCCCCTGTGCCCTGTATGGACAGCCTGCCACTGGCCATTACCATTTAAAGCGGAGTTCCACCCAAGAGTTGAACTTCCGATCATTTGTCTCCCCCCCCTCTGGTGCCACATTTGGCACCTTTCAGGGGGAGGGGGACAGGATACAGGTATCCTGTTCCCACTTTCGGGAGCCACGGCCACGGCTATTGACGTCACCTCTTGGCTCTCTCCTCCTCCCCCTGTCGCCGGGCTAGTAGGAGAGAGGAGCGGAGCCTCACAAATGCGCAGTAGGGTTCCCGGCGTGAACTGTAGGCTACACTGCCGGGTTCCCTCACCCGCAATGGCGGCAGCAGCACCCAACAGCTGATGGAAACATCAGCTGCGGGTGCCAACATCGCTGGACTCCAGGACAGGTAGGTGTCCGATTATTAAAAGCCAGCAGCTGCAGTATGTGTAGCTGCTGGCTTTAAATTTCTGCAGCGGTGGGCGGACCTCCGCTTTAAATAAGCAAAGCTAAACACAAATCCAGCACTAATTGCCTGCATGAATGAGACCTAACTTTACTTTTTAAAACTTAAATTAAGTCACTTCCTGTGCAAATAAAAATAAGCTACAGGCAAACACAACTGCAGCGTCCTTTGGGGATAGGATCTAATTTACAATAATGCATTTAAACACATCACAATGCCGCATAATGCGGTTTGAGCCATTAAAGGGGAACTTTAATCTAATTTAAAAAAATTATGTTATAAAGGGCAACTACAGCGATAATGTGTTTTGTACACACATATGAATGTAATAGACTTAAAGTGTTACTAAACCCACAACAGTAAAATCAGTCTGTATATGCAATAAAACATGCTTGTTATACTCACTGTGGAACCTAAAGGGTTAATCCTCTCTCTGCATTGTGTAAAAAGGCTGTTTGGTCCTGTCTTCTCCCCTTCTTCCAATTCATTCATCTCTGGATAGTACAGAGGGTAAGGGACAAGCTGCACATGCTCAGTTTTATGTGTATTGCTAGAGAGTTTTTTATTTTGGGAGAGTTCATATGATCAACAAAGGACCAATCAGCACTGTCCAGACAGAAGGTCGGGAGTCCTGCATCTTCTATAGGACAGCTAGAGCAGTATGAACACTCCTCCTACAAGCTTAAGCCCAGGTTCACACTGGGCTGCGGGAGTGAAGCCGTGCGAGTTCAGCTGAACTCGCATGATTTCACTCTCGTGGGCAGTCCAGATTTCAGCCGCGATTACAAAGACATCTGACACAGATGTCAATGTAAATCGCGGCCGAAATCGCAAAAAGTAGTACAGAAACTACTTTTTGAAATCGGTGCAGCGCCGCAGATGCGGCGTCGCACCAATTAGGACGGTGCCATTGCCCGTAATTTGCGACAAATATCTCCGATTTGACATGCGATTTGACATGTCAAATCGCATGTCAAATCGCACCAGTGTGAACCAGGGCTTAACCAGACAACAGACACTGATATAAGTCACAAGACTACTCTTATGCCCTGTACACATGATCGGTTTTACCGATGAAAACAGTCTGATGGACTTTTTTCATCGGACAAACCGATCGTGTATGGGCCCCATCTGTCTTTTTTCCATTGGTGAGAAAAAAATAGAACATGATTTAAATTAATCCGATGGAAATAAAAAAACGATAGCAAATTCCGATCGTCTGTGTGGAACTCCATCGGAGAAAAAACCCACGCATGCTCAGAATCAAGTCGACGCATGCTCAGAAGCATTGAACTTAATTTTTCTCGGCTCGTCAGAGTGTTTTACGTCACGGTGTTTGGGACGGTCGGATTTTTGACTGACGGTGTGTAGGCAAGACTGATGGAAGTCAGCTTCATCGGAATTCTGATGTTAAAATCCATCGGATTTGAATCCATAGGAAATCCGATCGTGTGTACAGGGCTTAACTGCTGCTGAAAAAAGATATTTAGCAGTTTATACTTACTAAAATGATTGCATTTCTGTGTTCTGTGTACTGTGGGAGAACAGATATAGTGAATGCTGGGACCTGGGTTTAGTAAAGCCCTGTACACACGATCGGATTTCCTATGGATTTTAATCCGATGGATTTTTCCATCGGAAATCCGATGAAGCTGACTTCCATCAGTCTTGCCTACACACCATCAGTCAAAAATCCGACCGTCCCAAATGCCGTGACGTAAAACACTCCGAGACGAGAAAAATTAAGTTCAATGCTTCTGAGCATGCGTCGACTTGATTCTGAGCATGCGTGGGCTTTTTGTCCGATGGAGTTCCACACAGAAGATAGGAATTTGCTATCGTTTTTTTTCCCATCGGATAAATTTAAAACATGTTCTACTTTTTCTCACCGATGGGAAAAAGACCGATGGGGCCCATACACGATCGGTTTGTCCAATGAGAAAAGTCCATCGGACTGTTTTCATCGGTAAAACCGATCGGGTGTATACGGCATTACACTTTAATTTAAATAATCCCATCAACTTGTTTCTATATAGAGTTTGTACTTACATATGTTCAGTAGGTGTTCACATTGTTTGCTACAGAGAAATGATGCAAACCCTTTGGCGCTCTGACCCACACCTAATATATAATATGGATGAATTATACTTAGATCCACTGGACTATAGTTTTTTAGTGTACTTTTATCAGTATGACTGTATGCAATTATCTAGTGGTCTTTTGCATTTGATATTACATTTATAGTTTTCCATTATTGTTTAGTGATGCACTTTAAAAGAGTCACATTTTATTTACAGAGCCTGCCTGTTGTGCCTGAAGTTTGAGATTTCTACTCCTATATACAGTAAATGAAAGCTGAATGCCGGTCAGCATGAAAATCTTGCCATTAAGCTGCCCCATTTCCCTCATACGTTCATAAAGTACTACTCGTTCATTCTTAGGAGGAGGAGAGTAATGCTAAGGATTACTTACCTTCCCCACCGGTCCCACCGGTCCTCCTCTTCCAGGTGTGCAGCTGTCACCTGTCCTTCATTGTACAGGTTGATGTTCAGGACCCACCCACATTCTGGAGTTGTCAGTTTTTTATTGCTGTCTGTGTCTTCCTGTCCCAGTGACAATCTCTATTCTCTACCCTTATCTCTCACCCTGATGTCAAGGGAACAGTAAGTCAGGACAATTAAAGCTTAAAGTGTATAGGCAGCCAAAACATTTTTCACTTTTGGAAAGAATAGGAAAGATTTAAAACCTTTTTTGCTTTTTGTGTCCCATTATGGAGATTACCCTTCACTTTCTGTCTTTGAGATGCAACAGGAAGTGTGAAAAAACAAGAGCAGTGAATTGCCTCCCAAATATGTGTTACCAGAATAAGATGCTCCTACTATCCTAGCTGACCTCACTTTGTTCTAGTGACAGCTGTAAAATTTTGGATTTTCCTATTTCTGTCTTGGTCACCAGGACAAACAGCAAGGGTGGATTTTACCTGCATAGACACATACAGAAAAAAAGAAACGAAAAAAGGAGTTGTAAACCTTTATGTTTTTTCACCTTAATGCATCCTATGCATTAAGGTGAAAAAACACCTTGCACTGTCCGCCCCCCCCCCCCTTCCATTTTACTTACCTGAGCCCCGAATTTCCGTGGGCGCGATCCCGCGTCGCTCTCTCCAGGGCTTTTCTGCTCTTAATTGGATAGATTGATAGCCGCGCAGCCATTGGCTCCCGCTGCTGTCAATCAAATCCAATGACGTGGCCGAGTCATACACTCGGCGTCTATGGACGCCGAGTGTATGACACATGAGCGCGCCCGCAATGTAACCCCCTCGGGAGAGAGCTTCCCAGAGGGGTTTATCTAATGCGGGGAGCAGCCGCGAGAGCTGCCGTGGGACCCCAGAAGAGGACGATCGGGGCCACTCTGTGCAAAATGAACTGCACAGTGGAGGTAAGTATATGTTTGTTATTTAAAAAACAAAACAAAACAAAAAAACCTTTACAACCACTTTAAGCCTGGTACACACGATGAGAATATCGGACGAATGATCAGCCATTTTTTTGCATGCTAGTCTCATATTGAAAACGAATAGGTTACGAAAATTCTCGCAAGACAGAATACAGATTCCGGTGATGATATCATTTATTGTAATGTATTCTTTCATTTCTGAGCATGCGCGGTCTTGGTCACTTGATCTTTTATGACTGAATACTGTACTGATTAAACAAAAATCGCTAGTTCGGTTATCGTACAAGAAATATTTTCATGCTTGTCCCATCAGATAATTTTGCATGAATTGTCATTGATGGCTCTTGAAAGCTGTGTACTAATGATCAGATTATCGGACGATCGCTCCGATTTCATCCGATTTTCTCATCGTGTGTACTAGGCATTACTCAATCCACAGCTATATAAAAGCTATACAAACACAATAACACAATTATTTACTTTTCCCAAGTCTTGGCAAAAAAAAAGTAAGAGTAATGAGCATGACTATACAGTAACACCCCAAAAGTACACCCAAAGATTTTTTTCTGTCTTTTGGGGACTCCTGATCCAAGTTCCCCCGAGTTCTCAGCTCCACTCTCCTCTGCTCTGGCCACATTTGGCGGAGATTGGGTGTCCCACTGGGCTGTTGATATTTGTATTAATATCACAATTTAAACTATATCCTTATTATCCAAAAATAATCCAAACACATCCACTATTTATTGGCCCTGTAATATATTCTTCATGAAATTGTTACTGACATGTTTTTGTAACACCCTGTAACATCTTCCCTGAGCTCCTGAACCTTTCCTTTTCTCCATTACTTCCGCTTGTTTGGGATGAGCAGCACACGTTAGTAGGGATGAGCTCCGGCGTGTTCGCATTGAACACGTGCAGAGCCCGCCAGGACGTCGGCATCGCGCTGTGCTAATGACAGGCAGGGAGACATTTCCCGATGCTCGGCTGCAGAGATCGGGAAATGTCTCCCTGGCTGTGATTAGCGCAGCGCGGTGCCGACATCCTGGCGGGCTCTGCACGTGTACTATGCGAACACACCGGAGCTCATCCCTACACGTTAGTTGCAGTCTTGGGCACTGCCCTATGCACACTACAAGTTCCATAGTCCCTAGTCCATCTCGGGAGCAAGCAAAAAATGGTGGCTACGTTTCTACATACAGTGGGACCTTGGAGATGCATTCTCCAAGGTCCTACTGTATGTAGAAATGTAGCCACCCAACCACACTCCTACAGTAAGCCGCATCAAAGCACAAAAACTGACTTGGAGGAAGCTGAGAGCAATAGAAGGTACTTTTTTTCAGTTAAGAACACATACTTAAAGCGGAGGTCCGCCAAATTTTTTTTTTTTAAAGTCAGCAGCTACAAATACTGCAGCTGCTGACTTTTAATATATGGACACTTACCTGTCCAGGGCACCCGCGATGTCGGCAACCGGAGCCGATCGATCCCTCGGCTCTCGGATGCTGTCGCCGCCATCTTCGGTAAGGGAATCAGGAAGTGAAGCCTTGCGGCTTCACTTCCTGGTTCCCTACTGCGCATGCGCGAGTCGCGTTGCGCAATCCCAATTGCTCCCTGCTGTCTTCTGGGACCTGTGTGTCTCCCAGAAGACAGCGGGGGGGCGGAGGAGGCGCCAGACATGGCGTAGATACCTGCATTATCTGCCGCTATCTATGCCCGGAAGTGGGAGCAAATACCTGTATAAAACAGGTATCTGCTCCCCCTCTCCCCTGAAAGGTGGCAAATGTGACACCGAAGGGGGGGGGGGGGGTTCTGAAAAGCGGAAGTTCCATTTTTGGGTGGAACTCCGCTTTAAATAGGTTTCTTTTTTTTATACCAGAGATATTGTCACTTTAAAGAATTTGATATGTGAGTTCATGTTTGTGTAACAGTAAAAATAATGAAATAACACAAATAAAAACTGGAATTTGGCGTCTGTGTTTGCACAATCATTGTATGTGCAGCGATCAATGTAGGCAATTTATTTTCTGTTGAAAGAACCTTCTATTATGAATTTTCATAGGCTTGCAAGCATGTCGACTACAGAGACAGTATTTAGCTGTCCAGTGAATGGATGAGTCTACCAGCACCATCCAGCACCATATTCAAGAGGAGCTCCAGTCTCCCCCCGAAAAATTTAAAGTGGAGTTCCACCCAAATTTGGAACTTCCACTAAATCCACTCCTCGCCCCCTTACATGCCACATTTGGCATGTAATTTTTTTTTGGGGGGGGGAGTGGGAGCTTCAGTAGGAGTGGGACTTCCTGTCCCACTTCCTCCTTCCGCCCTGGGGGCCGCCTAGGCGATACGTCATATCGCCTTTTGGCGGCCCCTCCCTGTAGGCGATCACCTGGGACGTGACAGGTCCCAGGCGATCGCCTGTCCACTCAGAGAGTGCTGCGCCATTCGCGCATGTGCAGTGAGTGCCCGGCTGTGAAGCCGAAAGCTGTCACGGCCGGGTACCCACACTATGAATGGAGGCGCCGGCGGAGAATGGGGGGGAGAGGAGCGGAGCTCCGGGCGACGTGTCGCTGGACAGTGGAACAGGTAAGTGTATGTTTATTAAAAGCCAGCAGCTACACTTTTTGTAGCTGCTGACTTTTAATAAACATAAAAAAAGGCTGGAACTCCCCTTTAAAGTCAGCAGCTACAAATACTGTATACTGATGCTGACTTTTAATATAAGGACACTTACCTGTCCAGGGATCGAGCGATGTCCTCACCCGAGCCAATTCTTCAATCGGACGGCTTTGCATCCAGGCGCTGGCATCTTAACTAAGGGAAACTGGCAGTTCACAGCTGGTTTCCTACTGCGCACACTCAAAGCACTTTCCGAACAGTCCCGCAGGCTTCTGGGACCTTTGATGTGTCCCAGAAGGCTGATGGGGGAAGGAGGGGGGGATAACTTTTGCTCAGATGGTCACAGTGATCTGACTGGAAGTGGGAGCAGGTACCTGTCAAAACTTGGTACCCACTCCCCCCAAAAAAAGTTCCAATTGTGGCAGTGGCAAATAAGTGGAACTTCCCTTTTTGGGTAAAGTTCCACTTTAACTTTGTTTCTTTAGCAGGTTCTAGCCAGCAGGAAGGACCCTGCTGGTGCTTCAAGCAAAAGGGCTGGTGTTCAGATAGACCAGTCTGGCCCATTGGTAATCTAGGAATTTGCTCTAGCTCCAGGCTTGGCTAGAAGCCATAGAACAACTCATGTAATTATGGTGCTGGACCCCTACTCAGCACTTAATTGCCACAGATCATTTAGGAAAATGTTATTGGTAAGATATGGAAAAAATGGCCAGTACATGTAACCACTGCTGATCACTCAAAGACCGACAACTATGCAATCTATGAATCCATTAATCAATTAAATTCACAATACATCCTAACCACTGCACTACCTGCATAAAGTTTGCATGTTCTCAGCGCCTGCATGGGTTTCCCCCGGGTACTCCAGTTTCCTCTCACACTCCAAAGACACGTTGGTAGGATAATTGGCTCCTGTCTCCCTAGTATGTGCATGTATGTGAGTAATGCCCCATACACATGGGCTGAATGTCAGGCGGTATTGGCCAATGGCTCCCACTGCTGTGTCAGCCACTAAGGAGGAAGAGACCTGATGGAGCAGCTGCTCTTCTGCACATTGCTGGATTGAGGTGGGCTTCAGGTAGGTATTGGGGGGGGGGGGCTGCAGCACACAGAAAGTTTTTTACCTTCTTGCCTAGAATGCATAAAGGTAAAAAAAAACCTTGAGCCTTTATATTCACTTTAATAGAAGTACCACATCTAAAGACTGGTAAACTGCAGAATATATATATATATATATATATATATATATATATATATATATATATATATATAGATATAGATATAGATATATCTAAATATATAGATATATAGATATATCTATATATATAGATAAATCTATATCTATATATATTTATTTATTTTTTGGAGTGGGGAGGGGTTGATACACTAAAGCCTCGTACACACGACCGAGTTTCTCGTCAAAAAACGACAAGAAAATTGCCAAGAAAAGCGTTCGTGTGTATGGTTTCTCGTCGAGAAAAATCTCGACGAAAAATCGACCAAAAATCTAGACGAGAAAAATAGAGAACCTGCTCTCTATTTTCTCGTCAGGATTCTCGTTTTTCTCGTTGGGTTTCTCGTCGGTCTGTTTTGCGACGAGAAAACCGGTCATGTGTATGCTTTTGCGAGTCTTAAAAAATCGCGCATGCTCAGAATCAAGTATGAGATGGGAGCGCTCCTTCTGGTAAAACTAGCGTTTGTAATGGAGATAGCACATTCGTCACGCTAAAACGAACTGAAAGCACGAAGACTGAAAAGCGCAAATCGTATCTTCCCAAACTTTTACTAACACGCGGTAACATGAGATCAGCAAAAGCAGCCCAAGGGGTGTCGCCATTGAAATCGAACTTCCCCTTTATACTGCCGTCGTACGTGCTGTACGTGACCGCGCAGAACAACGACGAGATTTGGAATTGACAGTGTGTTTGCAAGGAAAGCTTGACAAGAATCTCGTCGAGAAAATCGATGGGTTTTTTTATGACAAGAAACTCGGTCGTGTGTACGAGGCTTAAGGTTTCTCTTACTTCACCCTTTTGAACACCATGCAATACCAATGCAGATTTCATAGTATGTATATTGTGCGACCATATATGCTCTTCCACACAGCTGGTGTCTTGTCCAACAACTTCATAAAATAATCTCCTATAATAACCGCGTATCTTTTTGTTTTTTCCTGATTGTCAAATGCATATTTCCTGGAGCACATTTTTCCCATGCAACTGTGAGGTTGATTTACTAAAACTGGAGAGTGCAAAATCTGTATCGAAAGGGGTGTCAGGTAAGTAAAGGGGGGCTGAGGGGGGCGATGGCGCTGACACCTAAACATGTTTTACCTTAATGCAAAGAATGCGTTAAGGTAAAAAATGTTTAGACTTTACAGCCCCCTTTAATTGAACAGGCTGAAGTTAGAAGCTGATTGGCTACCATGCACAACTTCACCAGATTTTGCACTCACCAGTTTTAGTAAATCAACTCCATTGGCTCCCTTTCTGCTACACAAATGTAACATTTTTATGATGCAGAAGCAAACAAGAATCTTCAACTCTAGTAGAATGTTAACAATGTTACAAATTACCAAACGTGTCACAAGAGGTTCATTTCATAGTGATTTAAACAAGTCATATTGCAATGTAGTTGAGCCATTAGAGATAATGTTGGAATCGGCTGTTTTCATATTTTTATAAAGTATTGACATAAAAATAAACACAAAAACTCAAACATGTTTAGTAGTTTATAAACACACAAGAAGTGTCTGTTTCTTTGCCTGATAGTTACCATCATCAGCCTGTAGGCTCCTTTGTGGCATGGACTGGTATGAATGGTCCTATGGTCACTTTGGAATTTGCTGCTACTATATAAAAAAAAAAGCTTGTCCTGAGAAATTCTATGTTAGTGCAAACAAAAAAAGTATCACGGACAGTACTTAATTTTCTCTGTCACAATTGCACTAATACGGCTACAATTACGTCAAGTCTGCTACTATATGAATGAACTAATTAATTAGGTTGAACTATCATAGAACTGTCATTAAATTTGAACACTTTTGGAGGTAGAGTAGTACAAATGTAATACTTGGGAGAGTGACCAATAAAAAAAATGCAGTCAAGGGGTTAAAAAGATAACAAAAGTTGCAAAAAGTCGCCTCCCCCAGCATGCAGAGATGTACTCACCATTTTGCCAGCGTCCATGTTTCCAGCAGGATGTCACCCAGGCCAGCAGAAGACCTCTTGTTGCAGCTGTACACACACTCCACCTTCAATAGTCCAAATGGTGCTCAGGAGTTAGCAGGGAGCCCAGAGCCACATGATCCCTCTGCCCCCTCTTCCCCAGGGCCACACCAGAGGATCACCAATACAGGGACAACAAAAGCAACAGTCTGCCTGCTGGGGGAGGGGGGGGCAGGGATGCAGATGAGCAGAAACTTGCTTGCACAGTGTTGTTTACTGAAAGCCAACCAGGGCAGGGAGAGAGCAAAGAGGGCACCCAGGTCTAATGGTGTGATCAGGCTGGGCACTGTGTTTAGGAATTAGGGGGACCCAACTGCATCAGTAAATCCAGGCAGTGATGAAGAGTGGGGGTGGGCATCAAGTGATGCAGGCAGGGTGCTCCACAGCCAGCCATACAAAATCCAAGTAGAAGTAAAAAGCATCAAATAGAAACTAAGCAGCGATGGGCAGATGAGAGTGAGACAGTTGTACAGAGGGAGTGTTGTAATAGGAAGGAGCACAGACAGATTAGAGAGGGGGTGGAGATGGGCTGTACACATCCATGCATAGACAGATACACACTGTATACAGGGAGCCAACCAGAGAGAATCCACTGCATGCAGACAGAGCACACCCGACAAAAGGGATGGATGGATGGAGGCAGCAACACCACTGATCCTCGTCTGCTCACACAGCCTGCAAATAGGAGGCCAACTCTCTTCCTACTGCTAGATAGAGGTGGGAGAGAGGCTGAGACATGGGAAGAGGCAGGCACAGCCTACAGAGAGGGGGGCAGAGACAGGGACAGCCTACAGAGAAGGGGGCAGAGGCAGGCACAGCCTACAGAGAGGGGGGCAGAGACAGGGACAGGCTACAGAGAAGGGGCAGAGACAGGGACAGCCTACAGAGAAGGGGGTAGAGGCAGGGATAGCCTACAGAGAGGGGGCAGAGGCAGGAACAGCCTACAGAGAGGGGGCAGAGACAGGGACAGCCTACAGAGAGGGGGCAGAGACAGGGACAGCCTACAGAGAGGGGGCAGAGACAGGGACAGCCTACAGAGAAGGGGGAAGAGACAGGGACAGCCTACAGAGAAGGGGGCAGAGACAGGGACAGCCTATAGAGAAGGGGGCAGAGACAGGGACAGCCTACAGAGAAGGGGGCAGAGACAGGGGCAGCCTACAGAGAAGGGGGCAGAGACAGGGAAAGCCTACAGAGAGGGGGGCAGAGACAGTGACAGCCTACAGAGAAGGGGCAGAGACAGGGACAGCCTACAGAGAGGGGGGCAGAGACAGGGACAGCCTACAGAGAAGGGGGCAGAGGCAGGCACAGCCTACAGAGAGGGGGGCAGAGACAGTGACAGCCTACAGAGAAGGAGCAGAGACAGGGACAGCCTACAGAGAAGGGGGTAGAGGCAGGGATAGCCTACAGAGAGGGGGCAGAGGCAGGAACAGCCTACAGAGAGGGGGCAGAGACAGGGACAGCCTACAGAGAAGGGGGCAGAGACAGGGACAGCCTACAGAGAAGGGGCAGAGACAGGGACAGCCTACAGAGAGGGGGCAGAGACAGGGACAGCCTACAGAGAAGGGGCAGAGGCAGGCACAGCCTACAGAGAGGGGGGTAGAGACAGGGACAGCCTACAGAGAAGGGGCAGAGACAGGGACAGCCTACAGAGAAGGGGCAGAGACAGGGACAGCCTACAGAGAAGGGGGTAGAGGCAGGGATAGCCTACAGAGAGGGGGCAGAGGCAGGGACAGCCTACAGAGAGGGGGCAGAGACAGGGACAGCCTACAGAGAAGGGGGCAGAGACAGGGACAGCCTACAGAGAAGGGGCAGAGACAGGGACAGCCTACAGAGAGGGGGGCAGAAGCAGGGACAGCCTACAGAGAAGGGGGCAGAGGCAGGGACAGCCTACAGAGAAGGGGCAGAGACAGGGACAGCCTACAGAAAAGGGGGCAGAGGCAGGGATAGCCTACAGAGAGGTGGCAGAAGCAGGGACAGCCTACAGAGAGAGGGGGGCAGAGGCAAGGACAGCCTACAGAGAGGGGGCAGAAGCAGGGACAGCCTACAGAGAAGGGGACAGAGGCAGGGACAGCCTACAGAGAAGGGGCAGAGACAGGGACAGCCTACAGAAAAGGGGGCAAAGGCAGGGACAGCCTACAGAGAGAGGGGGGCAGATTCAGGGACAGCCTACAGAGAGAGAGGGGCAGAGGCAGGGACAGCCTACAGAGAGAGGGGGCAGATTCAGAAACAGCCCACAGACAAGGGGGCAGAGGCAAGGATAGCCTACAGAGAGGGGGGAGAGACAGGGACAGCCTACAGAAAGAGGGGGCAGATTCAGGGACAGCCTACAGACAAGGGGGGCAGAGGCAGGGACAGCCTACAGAGAGAGGGGGGCAAAAGCATGGACAGCTTACAGAGTGGGGGTAGTCAGAGGAAGGGACAGCCTACAGTGAAGGTGGGAGAAGCAGAGACAGCTAGAAGGGGTGCACAATAGAGAGAAATGTGGGAGCCCCTCAACTCCAACCAGAAAGGAGGGGGATAGACAATGCATGGAGCTGTGCTATTAGAATAGGAATAGATGCTTGTAGCCACTGCAGGAGGAGCGATGATGATGATGATGATGGTGGTGATGACGATGCACAGTCCTCAGGACCGTTCTTCTCTTCATCCCCCTTTATTGGGAATACAATCACACTCATTCCATTAGACTCTAATACATTAGATGCAATGATTACAGGCAGATTAGCGGATGTGGGTTGTCAGTAACCCGTTCTGTGTCCTGGCTGCTGACGTTCCCTAAGCAGTCCCTCCAGTGATGCCATCTGCTCCTCAATGCCAGCTTGTCATGCCAGTTCATCCGCCCAGGCTCATTCATACTCGTCCTCAATGCTGGCTTTCTGGGATTCCTCCTCCGGAATAATTGCATATATAAATACCTTAATGGAGTATTTGTACATGCCATGACATACTGAGGAGGAACAGTGTCCCCGGGGCATCCTAGAAATCTTTTGCTGGGCCAATACATGTTTGCTGCTCTTACTTTGAGTTATTTCTAAAGAGACAAGTTGGTTGCTTTTATTTGTAGGGAATTCTCTACTAAAGTGTCCATCCAGCAGTCAGATCTGACCATGTACAGTGCCTTGAAAAAGTATTCATACCCCTTGAAATTTTCCACATTTTGTCATGTTATGACCAAAAACGTAAATGTATTTTATTGGGATTTTATGGGATAGGGGTCTCCAAACTATGGCCCTCTAGTTGTTCAGGAACTACAATTCCCATCATGCTTAGACATGTCTGTGAATGTCAGAGTTTTACAATGCCTCATGGAATGTGTAAGATAGACCAACACAAAGTGACACATAATTGTGAAGTGGGTGGAAAATGATAAACGGTTTTCAATTTTTTACAAATAAATATGTGAAAAGTGTGGGGGGCATTTGTATTCAGCCCTCCTGAGTCAATACTTTGTAGAACCACCTTTCACTGCAATTACAGCTGCAAGTCTTTTTGGGGATATCTCTGCCAGCTTTGCACATCTAGAGAATGAAAATGTTGCCCATTCTTCTTTGCAAAATAGCTCAAGCTCTGTCAGATTGGATGGAGAGCATCTGTGAACAGCAATTATGAAGTTTTGCCACAGATTCTCAATTGGATTTAGGTCTGGACTTTGACTGGGCCATTCTAACACATGAATATGCTTTGATCTAAACCAGTGGTTCTCAACCTTTCCAGTGCCGTGACCCCTTGATAAAATTTCCCAAGTTGTGGGGACCCCTAACAGTAAAATTATTTTGGTAGCGTGAGTTGTGAGCACCCAAGGCAAGACAAGTAATTTGCACCCTTAACCCACAGACATTTAGCACTCCCTGAGACCCCTCCACTCGTACAGTATTAAAACCACTTAGGGTACATTTTAGGACGTATCACTCTCTCTTGGTTCTTTCTTTCCCTTTTATCTCTCTCTAACCTTATTTCTTGTTTTTTCCCCCCATCACTCTCCCTAGCCGTATTTCTTGTTCTTTCTCTTTCTCTTCCTTTTTCTTTGTTCCTCCCCCTCTTTTCCTCTCCCTTCCATGTATTCTCAATTTGTATTCCTTCTCTTACTCCTTGGTAGGGGGGGGGGGGTGGGATCAGTGGCAGTGCTGGGGGGAGTTTTGATCAGCCAACTTAGGTGCTCTTGATCAAGGTTATCTGCCGATCTAAGAACTGTAGTGGGGACTTTTAATGGCAACTATAATCACAGGTAGGGTTACTCACTGTGCCTCCGGCTGCACTGTGTCCCCGACTTTGTGGTGTCTCGCAGAAATGACACCTATGCCGAAATCAGGAGATAGGGTCTCCTCCAGCCCCTCCCACTTCACATTCCTCACCAGTCAGCTGACCTCTAGTCTCTGCCCCCAGCCATGATGTGAACTGAATGGGCAGCTGCGAAGAGGCTGAGTGGGCGGCCTCGGGCTCCAGGAACAGCCCAGCTGGGCGGTTGCGAAAAGTGCTTCAGGAACAGCCCCGTATTTGGTGACCCCTGGCAAATTGTCATTCGACCCCCGAGGGGGTCCCGACCCCCAGGTTGAGAACCACTGATCTAAACCATTCCATTGTAGCTCTGGCTGTATATTTGGGGCGTTGTCCTGCTGGAAGGTGAACCTCTGTCCCAGTCTTAAAGGGGTTGTAAAGGTTTGTTTTTTATTTTCTAAATAGGTTCCTTTAAGCTAGTGCATTGTTGCTTCACTTACCTTTTCCTTTGATTTACCTTCTAAATGTTTGTTTTCTTTGTCTGAATTTCTCACTTCCTGTTTCTCCTCACTGAACTTCACACCATCATCCGAGTGGTGTGGAGTCACCCAGAACAGCTTACTGAGGAGGAACAGGAAGTGAGAAATTCAGACAAAGAAAACAAAGAAAAAAAATATTTAGAAGGGAAATCTAAGGAAAAGGTAAGTGAACCAACAATGCACTAGCTTAAAGGAACCTATTTAGAAAATAAAAAACAAACCTTTACAACCCCTTTAAGTCTTTTGCAGACTCTAACAGGTTTTCTTCTAAGCTTGCCCTGTATTTGGCTCCATCCATCTTCCCATCAACTCTGACCAGCTTCCCTGTCCCTGCTGAACAAAAGCATCCCCACAAAATGATGCTGCCACCACCATGTTTCACATTGGAGATGGTGTGTTCAGGGTGATGTGCAGTGTTAGTTTTCTGCCACACATAGCGTTTTGCTTTTAGGCCTAAAAGTAAAATTTTGCTCTCATCTGACTAGAGCACCTTTTCCCACATATTTACTGTGTCCCCACATTGCTTCTCGCAAATGGGATTTCTTATGGCTTTCTTTCAACAATGGCTTTCTTCTTGCCACACTTTTATAAAGGCCAGATTTGTGGAGTGCACGACTAATAGTCGTCCTGTGGACAGATTCTCCCTCCTGAGCTGTGGATCTCTGCAGCTCCTCCAAAGTTACCATGGGTCTCCTGGCTGCTTCTCTGATTAATGCTCTCCTTGCCCGGCCTCTCAGTTTGGGTGGACAACCATGTTTTGGTAGGTTTGCATTTGTGCCATACTCTTTCCATTTTCAGATGATAGATTGAACAGTGCTCCATGAGATGTTCAAAGCTTGTGATATTTTTTTATTACCTAACCCTGCTTTAAACTTCTCCACAACTTTATCCCTGAACTGTCTGGTGTGTTCCTTGGCCTTCATTATGCTGTTTGTTCTCTAAGGTTCTCTAACAAACCTCTAAAGGGGTTCACAGAACAGCTGTATTTATACTGATTAAATTACACATAGGTGGACTCTATTATGTAATTTGGTGACTTCTGAAGGCACATGGTTCGACTGGATTTTATTTAGGGGTATCAGAGTTAAGGGGGCTGAATGAAAATGCATGCCACACTTTTCAGATATTTTTTTGAAAATAAATTTGAAAGCAATTTATGATTTTCCTTCCACTTCACAATAATGCACCACTTTGTGTTGGTCTATTACATAAAATTCCAATAAAATACATTTACATTTTTGGTTGTAACATGACAAAATGTGAAAAGTGTCAAGGGGTATGAATACTTTTTCAAGGCACTGTATGAGGGAGGGCCCCAAACTTGACACACATATAGCCCCATGTCTCCTCTACAAGTGTTTAAAGTTTGGTGTCCAGGAGACCTACGGCCGGGGAGAACCGATTTTTCAAAGCCGGGCACTCCTTCTATAGACTCCCATTTAAACATCAGTCTAGTCATGGGCACAGTGAAGCATGGGCACAGTGAGGCATGGGCACAGTGAGGCATGCAGATAGACACCCTAGGCTTATACTCGAGTCAATACGTTTTCCCAGTTTTTTGGGGTAAAATTAGGTGCCTCGGCTTATATTCGGGTCGGCTTATACTTGAGTATATACAGTACTTGTTCTGCGGCTGCCGCTGCCTCTCTGAGTCTCTCTCTCAATTTCTCACATCAGCCGATCAGCAGCGCCGAGAGAGAGACTCGTCTAATGTAGTTACGCGGCGCATTGACACGATACCAGGAGCGGAGGAGGAGGTGGGTGGAGCCTCTTCCCTGCACTCGTTGCTAACGCCTGGGCCGCTTGGCGTCTAGCAACGAGTGACATCAGTGAGTCACGTCGGGCCGCTCTGCGGGCAGGTGCGATAGCATGCGGCTCCACAGACGGGTAAGAAAGCGGGCGGCTCCGCTTGCGGCGCGGTTTGTGGGCGGGCGGCGCGGTTCGTGGGCAGACCGTGCTGCTCAGTGTGTTGGCAGCGCAGGTGAGAGTGAGAGAGCAGGCTCATCTATCACCGCCCGTGCCTGCCCTGCATTCCTGCAGTGACTTCCGCTCTCACTGTGCAGGCAGCAGAGAGATTACATTATCTCTCTGCTGCCTGACTCTGGGAGTCTGGGACACAGCAAGAGACAACCAAAACGACACCTTAGCAGGCAAGTTAGTGACAATCCGCAAATTGTGTCAGGTGACGTGGCAAATTACAATCTGCATCTGGCGGCAGGCAAGTGACAATCAGCAAGGTGTGGCAGGTGAGTGGCAAGTGACAATCCGCAAGGTGTGGCAGGTGACGTGGCAAGTGACAATCCGCAAGGTGTGGCAGGTGACGTGGCAAGTGACAATCCGCAAGGTGTGGCAGGTGATGTGGCAAGTGACAATCCACAAGGTGTGGCAAGTGACAATCCACAAGATGTGGCAGGTGACGTGGCAAGTGACAATCCGCAATGTGTGGCAAGTGACACGCTCAGGGCTCCCACTTATTGCAGGCGACGGTGGCAAGTGACACACTCGGGAACTCCCACTGATTCTGCATTGAACTATTTAATTTTATATTACAATGTAATAATAGAAATAATGTGCTTCAATCATCCTGACACCATAACAACCATGGTGCCGGGATGATTGAAGCGCCGACACCAGCCATTTCCCCGATAAATTTCCCACAAAAAAAAACATATTTTTTGTCAGTGCCCCTCCCGAGAAAAGACTCTGGATCCGCCCCTGCCCCCTCTGCACCCCTCCAAAAAAAAAAAAAATTGTCATGGTCACACGTGTTACCCTAGTTGGGAGCCCTACATTTTTGTAGAAGCTTTGGCTTCTAGCTCTGATAGAAGGCACGTTGATGTTACCCATAGGGATGGGCCAAACACCTCCCTGTTTGGTTCGCACCAGAACTCCCGAACAGTGAAAAGTTTTGACCCAAATGGTGAATTCTATTAAAGTCCATTGGACCTAAACTTGAAAAGTCAAAAGCCCCCATTTTGAAGACTTATATGCAAGTAATTTGCCATAAAAAGTGTATGGGGGTCCGGGTACTGCCCTGGGGGACATGTATCAATGCAAAAAAGATCGTTTTTACAGGAGTATTTTAATGATGCTTAAAGTGCAACAATAAAAATGAAAAATGTATTTAAATATAGTGCCTGGGGAGGTCCCCTTAGTCTGCCTATAAAGTGGCGCTTTTGTATCGTGAAGAGAACCTACTGCAGCAAAACTAACATTTCCAAAGAAAAAAAAAAGATTAACTGACATTTAAATTTATGGCAATACAATACTATTGTCAGGAATAGGAAAATGTAAAAAAAACGGTGTGGGGTCCCCTACAATTCATAATAGGCCCTTATCTGAGCATGCAGCAAGGCAGGTCAGGAAAGGGGGGGGCACCCCTCTCCTGAACCATACCAGGTGACATATGGTGGAGGGTGCTTTGGGGCAAGGGTGGGCAGAGAGGGCATTCTGATTTTTAAGAATCTCTTAATGAAATAGTAACAAATTTAGTTAAAATGTATTATGTTTATTTGTTTTCTAATGAGTTCCAAATTTTCGAAATGATTCGAAAAATTGTCAACCGATTTTGAATTCTCTTTGTAGAATAGCTGGTTGTTAGGAAGCGTGCTGGGAAGCCGGCCGCCGCATCCTTAACAACTAATGCTGCTGAGAGCTGAAATGTAAACAAAAGAATGCTGGCAATAGAAAAGTCAGAGAAAAAAACAGTGTGGGGTCCCCCCCAATCCATACCAGGCCCTTCGGGACTGGTATGGATTCTAAAGGGAACCCCACGTCAAAATGTAAAAAAAGGCACTCGCTCGTCCCTCCCCCTTTCCTGACCTGTTCTTTACTGTACTGCAAGAAAATTATTTCCCGGTAAGTCCAAAATCCTAGTAAATAAGTCAATTATGTTAAGGAGGGGAGGGGGGGGAGCAGGAGGCTGTCAAAAATGTGGACCTTTGGACCTTTCTCTTGCTATGAAAGGTCTGATTTAAAGGACCTTTGTATTGTTGTCCTTATGCTGATTCCCCCACCTCCCTTAATGCTTCTCACCTGGACAAATAGCTTCTTCAGGGATCTCTCCTGTGTGGCCCTGCCATGTGCTGAGCAGACTTTCATCAAAAGCATCCCTGTCAGGTCCTCCTGACAGCATGGCTTACCCATACAAATCAATAGGGCCATGGCACAAGTGTAAGCAGGAGTTTGTACCCCCTTTAACCACTTCTCCACCGGGCCTATTCTGGCACTTAAACTTGTGGTGGTGTTCCGCGCAATGTGGATTTTGATTATGGCTGCTGCCCCCCCCTAATATGTAATCTGTCACAAGGCAAATTACTGGATGGTTGTGGTAATAGGTGTGGGGTATATGGCGCTACCTTTATGCTCTGGGAACTTATTGGTGTTGGGTTTCCTCTCCAGGTACAACTATTAAGCCCCTATGGGATGAGTGCAGGACTGTGTATGTTTTGTGCTAGTAATCCTGGATTCTATCTATATGTTCTTCAACTCCTATATATGTGAAATAATCCTACCCCTCCAGAGGTTGTGACAATGGTGCTAAAATAATAAATGTTACCCTTATTTGTGTGTGTGATATCTATCTAGGTGTGATTTCACTTCATATTGTATGCAAGTACCATATTCAAACATTAATCTCAAAAATCCAATGAACTCAGTATTTCAAAAAACAAACAAACCAAAAAAACAAAAATCAAATTCCAAAAAATGACTTCCTTGCCGTATAGATCCCTGTATCTTATTCCATACAGATCACACCTTAAAGTGTTGTGTGTATATCCAATATTCCTATCCCTTAAAAACTAGTATTGCCCAATTTCCGTTGTAGTCCCTGGTCTCTGCCCCAGGTGGGAGCTGCTGGACGTCTAGTTAATTCCCTTGTAGGTTAACCCATTAACTGCACCAATGAAATATATTCACAATGGTCATGTAATGGTCAGCCACTTTAGTGGTGAGGATTAGTATCTTAGTAATTCCTCCGTACAAAAGGTTAAGCAGAATAAAAAATGTGGATAAATTAATAACAATTATGTGCATATATGCTGTAGCCAGGATAAGTTCATGCAGCTACAACCAATCCATATGTTAACATAGTGAAAGTTCAAGCATTCTTCATGCGTTTTTTTCTGTGACTTTGGTGATTATATATTGCCAATGGAGATCCTCCAGCTTGCAGATAAAGAGGTGACTTTTGGTGCTCCCCCCTCGTATGGGTCCCCACTCACCAATTAGACGCACCCCTGCAGGGGTCACAAGCTCATCGGGTATCCCCAGCGATTTATCCTCCACTCCTGTAGGCTGTTCCACTCTCTGCTCTCTCCTCCTCCACCAATCAGATCCTCAGAAATGAACCACAGAACAGAACTTCCATAGCATAAAATCGCTTATTTATTCGTAAAAAAAGTAAAAATTCCAAACATAAAAAAATAATAAAAAATTTTTATAAAAATTTTTTATAAAAAATTAAGGCCTGCAGACCTTACTAGATTCAATCCCTTAGGTTGTAATGACCGCCAGGTGCCTAGTGAGTCCACACCGCAAACCGTATGCTGATGTCAGACAGGTCCCATGGAAGTCACGCCAGCCTGCTATGTCAGCCTCAGCTTTGGCGTGCGTTCCACCGCTCGAGCCTCACTAACCGGACGTGACGTGGACGTGTCTGGATGGTCACCTGACGCGTTTCGACGAATGGTCGTTATCAAAGGTGCTGTCATCCCTTTGTGTCCGACGTCTATAAGCAAGCACTGGCACTATAGCTCCGCCCCTTCTGGGCGTACCTTCCTTTTCCAATTCACTATATGTGGAGTGTATAATCGCTCCCATCTATCCTGTTTGGCTCCATCTAGTGGTGGTTACGTAATTGGTTCTTACTACGCCAGTGATTGCTTATATTAATTCATAGAGATTTTTTGTTGTTTATCTTCTAAGGGGAATGTTATTGAATTCAGTAAATGGTACCCCCAATACATTTGTTCTGTGTTTGGTTGAACATATGCCATATTAATTTAAGCAAACATTGGGGATATGATATTACATCTATTTATCCTCTGTTGGGAATAACATGAAATACAATAAATATTACCCTTAATATACTTGCATTGTATTGATTATATGCCTTAATGTTAAAACAATCATTGGGTGTATCCCCTGATACATATCCCCACTTTCCCCTCCTGGATATTTGTACCATTAATGACCTAGTGGGGTTATTATATCTTACAGTATTCAAGGCCCCCCTATTGTTATCATTATGTGTATATTAATATGATTTTCTATATACTAGTCCCCATAATTTCTTTTACTAATTGGTCATATCTGTTGTGTATAACCATTTAAAATACCTTACTACATTTACCACACATTTTACATCAGTTTGTCCTTCCTTTCACTTGGGGATTACCAAAGATGTGTTATATGAATCTCATCTCTTTGTGGTATAATTTTCAGTGTGTATTATTTATTGTCTATCCCCCCCCCCCCCCATCTATTTTGTTCCAAATATTATGTTTCCAAGGGGGTTCATCTAATGTATTAATATCTTCCCTATTTGCCTATATAAGCTATAGGGACAACCTGTATTTATTTATTTGTATCCCATACCCCATATCTGGAGTATGGCTTGAAACCTTAGTTTGGAAATTAGAGAGAAAACAACTAAGGCTGGAAGACTTGGTTTAGAAATTGGAGAGAAAACAGTTGAGGTTGATGTCTAGGTTGAGGCCCCTGGAAGCAAGGGACCCCAACCTATGTATCCACCTCGTTTCATTTTGGGATACTTGAATCAACTTGTTACCACCCCTCCAATGATCCTTTATGATGTCTATTGCATAGAAGATCATTCCAGACGGGTCTCTTTGGTGTACTTCATCGAAGTGTCTCGAAAGACTATGCTTCGGGAATCCCTTCTTAATATTGGCAATATGTTCTCGGATCCTCACTTTTAGTGGTCTGGTGGTTCGTCCCACGTATTGCAGGTGGCAAGGACATTCAATCACATAAGTGACATGCGTGCTGTTACATGTGATCAGTTCTCTTATTTTATATTCTTTATTGTATGCCTGTGATTTGAACGTAATTTTCCTTCTGGGCTGTGGTCTACTTTTTCTGCAAGCTAAGCACCGTTGACATTTGTAGAACCCCTTGAGTTCTGGGCATAACTGAATTTGGGAAGGGGCATCTATGACGTTATGTACAAGCTTGTTCCTCAACGTAGGAGCTTTTCTGTAAATGAAGGTGGGTTTTCTTGGAATGTTTTTTGAAAGTATTCTGTCTTCCATCAGGATGGGCCAGTATTTTTTAACAATATGTTCAACTTGGGAATATTGATTGCTGTACCCAGTAATAAATGCTATTTTCTCATGAGTGGTGGGTGTTTTGGTTTTCTTTGTTAACAGCGTCTTTCTATCCACCCTTTTAACCTTTTCTTTGAGTTTCTGCAGATGGTGGTCATGGTACCCTTTTTCTTTAAATCTATTCACTATGATCTCAGCTTGCCTATCAAAATCTTCTTCTTTATGGCAATTTCGTCTGATTCTTAGTAGTTGTCCTTTAGGAATATTTGCCTTCCATTTGGGATGGTGGCAGCTGTTATTGGGTATATACCCATTTCTGTCCGTTTTTTTGAAATAGGTTTGTGTATATAGCATATCTCCTTCCTTCATTATCTCCAAGTCCAGGTATTCCATTTTTTCCTTATGGCATTTCCCTGTGAACTTTATGCCATATCTGTTGTTATTTAGATTAGATAAGAAATGCTCGAACGTGGTTTCTGTACCTGCCCATAAAATGATCAAATCATCAATATACCTCTTAAAAAATTTGATTTCTGGTATGTTCTTATTATAAATGTACTCCTCCTCCCACATGTCCATAAACAGGTTTGCCACACTGGGGGCATAACGTGCCCCCATGGCAACTCCCCTGGTTTGGACATAGTATTGTTTATTATACCAGAAATAATTATTGCTCATGGCCAGTTTCAATCCTTCAAGAATGTAGTCCATCTGTTGTTGTGTTAAATCTGTACGTTCATATAAGGCTTTTTCTACTCCTTTCAGTCCGTCCTCCTGCACTATACTTGTATATAGGGACTCCACATCTATCGTGGCGATTAAACATTCTCTGACTTCTGTTTGTTTTTGAAGCTCACCCAACAAATGCAAACATTGTTGAACTCAAAAATTCCCTGGCCCCCTTTTCTGCTTCTTTTTGGTTCAAAATGCCAATGTCCCTGCCCTTGGAGACAAATGTTTTTAACTTGCCTTCCAGGGCTCCCTTAGGGTTCCCTTTCAGTTTTTTGTAGGTGTTCTCTACTTGCAGTAAGTTGTTCATCTCTTCTTCATAGTCCAGTTTGTTAAGTATGACTAGCCCTCCCCCCTTGTCCGCTGGTCTTATTATCACTTCCTTTTTCTCCCCTATTTGTTTGATTATTTTCCAAATGTTCTTATTGTTCCTATGCGCTTTTCTCTCCATTTTCCTTATATCCTCCTCCACCATCTTTTTGAATGCTGTCAGGCATTGGTTCCCCGGGGTCGGTGGGTTAAACAATGAATTGTTTTTCAATGTAGTATGTTTGTAGGTTATTGGTTCAACTTTTCTTAAATCTTTATTCAGCTCAAAATGCTTTTTGAGGTTTAGTTTCCTCATAAACTTTTGGAGATCTATGTACACTTCGAATTTGTCCAATTGTTTCTCAGGTTCATATTTTAATCCCTTATCCAAAATTGCTAACTCCTCTTTTGAAAAAATGGCATTGCTTATGGCAACCAGGGGAGTTGCCATGGGGGCACGTTATGCCCCCAGTGTGGCAAACCTGTTTATGGACATGTGGGAGGAGGAGTACATTTATAATAAGAACATACCAGAAATCAAATTTTTTAAGAGGTATATTGATGATTTGATCATTTTATGGGCAGGTACAGAAACCACGTTCGAGCATTTCTTATCTAATCTAAATAACAACAGATATGGCATAAAGTTCACAGGGAAATGCCATAAGGAAAAAATGGAATACCTGGACTTGGAGATAATGAAGGAAGGAGATATGCTATATACACAAACCTATTTCAAAAAAACGGACAGAAATGGGTATATACCCAATAACAGCTGCCACCATCCCAAATGGAAGGCAAATATTCCTAAAGGACAACTACTAAGAATCAGACGAAATTGCCATAAAGAAGAAGATTTTGATAGGCAAGCTGAGATCATAGTGAATAGATTTAAAGAAAAAGGGTACCATGACCACCATCTGCAGAAACTCAAAGAAAAGGTTAAAAGGGTGGATAGAAAGACGCTGTTAACAAAGAAAACCAAAACACCCACCACTCATGAGAAAATAGCATTTATTACTGGGTACAGCAATCAATATTCCCAAGTTGAACATATTGTTAAAAAATACTGGCCCATCCTGATGGAAGACAGAATACTTTCAAAAATAATTCCAAGAAAACCCACCTTCATTTACAGAAAAGCTCCTACGTTGAGGAACAAGCTGGTACATAACGTCATAGATGCCCCTTCCCAAATTCAGTTATGCCCAGAACTCAAGGGGTTCTACAAATGTCAACGGTGCTTAGCTTGCAGAAAAAGTAGACCACAGCCCAGAAGGAAAATTACGTTCAAATCACAGGCATACAATAAAGAATATAAAATAAGAGAACTGATCACATGTAACAGCATGCATGTCACTTATGTGATTGAATGTCCTTGCCACCTGCAATACGTGGGACGAACCACCAGACCACTAAAAGTGAGGATCCGAGAACATATTGCCAATATTAAGAAGGGATTCCCGAAGCATAGTCTTTCGAGACACTTCGATGAAGTACACCAAAGAGACCCGTCTGGAATGATCTTCTATGCAATAGACATCATAAAGGATCATTGGAGGGGTGGTAACAAGTTGATTCAAGTATCCCAAAATGAAACGAGGTGGATACATAGGTTGGGGTCCCTTGCTCCCAGGGGCCTCAACCTAGACATCGACCTCAACTATTTTCTCTCCAATTTCTAAACCAAGTCTTCCAGCCTTAGTTGTTTTCTCTCTAATTTCCAAACTAAGGTTTCAAGCCATACTCCAGATATGGGGTATGGGATACAAATAAATAAATACAGGTTGTCCCTATAGCTTATATAGGCAAATAGGGAAGATATTAATACATTAGATGAACCCCCTTGGAAACATAATATTTGGAACAAAATAGATGGGGGGGAAATAGACAATAAACAATACACACTGAAAATTATACCACAAAGAGATGAGATTCATATAACACATCTTTGGTAATCCCCAAGTGAAAGGAAGGACAAACTGATGTAAAATGTGTGGTAAATGTAGTAAGGTATTTTAAATGGTTATACACAACAGATATGACCAATTAGTAAAAGAAATTATGGGGACTAGTATATAGAAAATCATATTAATATACACATAATGATAACAATAGGGGGGCCTTGAATACTGTAAGATATAATAACCCCACTAGGTCATTAATGGTACAAATATCCAGGAGGGGAAAGTGGGGATATGTATCAGGGGATACCCCCAATGATTGTTTTAACATTAAAGCGGAGGTTCCGCGGTCCATCCTTTTTTTTTTTTTAAAGTCCATTCTATGCTACAACTTATGCATTAGTAGTACTCACTTGTCCGGCGCTGGTAAACATCCCCCGTCCGTTTTCGGAATAAATAACTCTTTATAAAAAAAACTTCCTGTATTTGCCATTTTGCTTGTGGGCATCTTGAAGCCCACAAGCATATTCTTCCGGGAAGCGATGAATGCGCGTCACGTGACCGGGTAGACGAGTCACGTGACAATTGAATTATCGTGATGTTTACTCTTTTACTCCTGGGAAGCAGGACACTTTGCTCCCAGGAGTCATTGCTGCAGAATTCCTGGCATACGCAGCGACACAGCACAGCAAAGGACACGCCTACTCCCGCGGGAGGAAATCCCGGAAGTAGGAATGAAGAAAGAAGATTAAGGGAAACTACACAACAACAAAAAAAAAAGGTAAGGCATTTGCTTTCATTCATGCTAAGAGGGAACGGTTACAGTAATCTTTAAAATGTGGGTGAACCTCCGCTTTAAGGCATATAATCAATACAATGCAAGTATATTAAGGGTAATATTTATTGTATTTCATGTTATTCCCAACAGAGGATAAATAGATGTAATATCATATCCCCAATGTTTGCTTAAATTAATATGGCATATGTTCAACCAAACACAGAACAAATGTATTGGGGGTACCATTTACTAAATTCAATAACATTCCCCTTAGAAGATAAACAACAAAAAATCTCTATGAATTAATATAAGCAATCACTGGCGTAGTAACAACCAATTACGTAACCACCACTAGATGGAGCCAAACAGGATAGATGGGAGCGATTATACACTCCACATATAGTGAATTGGAAAAGGAAGGTACGCCCAGAAGGGGCGGAGCTATAGTGCCAGTGCTTGCTTATAGACGTCGGACACAAAGGGATGACAGCACCTTTGATAACGACCATTCGTCGAAACGCATCAGGTGACCATCCAGACACGTCCACGTCACGTCCGGTTAGTGAGGCTCGAGCGGTGGAACGCACGCCGAAGCTGAGGCTGACATAGCAGGCTGGCGTGACTTCCATGGGACCTGTCTGACATCAGCATACGGTTTGCGGTGTGGACTCACTAGGCACCTGGCGGTCATTACAACCTAAGGGATTGAATCTAGTAAGGTCTGCAGGCCTTAATTTTTTATAAAAAAATTTATTATTTTTTATGTTTGGAATTTTTACTTTTTTTACGAATAAATAAGCGATTTTATGCTATGGAAGTTCTGTTCTGTGGTTCATTTCTGAGGATCTGATTGGTGGAGGAGGAGAGAGCAGAGAGTGGAACAGCCTACAGGAGTGGAGGATAAATCGCTGGGGATACCCGATGAGCTTGTGACCCCTGCAGGGGTGCGTCTATCTGGTGAGTGGGGACCCATACGAGGGGGGAGCACCAAATATCACCTCTTTATCTGCAAGCTGGCGGATCTCCATTGGCAATATATAATCACCAAAGTCACAGAAAAAAACGCATGAAGAATACTTGAACTTTCACTATGTTAACATATGGATTGGTTGTAGCTGCATGAACTTATCCTGGCTACAGCATATATGCACATAATTGTTATTAATTTATCCACATTTTTTATTCTGCTTAACCTTTTGTACTGAGGAATTACTAAGATACTAATCCTCACCACTAAAGTGGCTGACCATTACATGACCATTGTGAATATATTTCATTGGTGCAGTTAATGGGTTAACCTACAAGGGAATTAACTAGACGTCCAGCAGCTCCCACCTGGGGCAGAGACCAGGGACTACAACGGAAATTGGGCAATACTAGTTTTTAAGGGATAGGAATATTGGATATACACACAACACTTTAAGGTGTGATCTGTATGGAATAAGATACAGGGATCTATACGGCAAGAAAGTCATTTTTTGGAATTTGATTTTTGTTTTTTTGGTTTTTTTTTTTTTTGAAATACTGAGTTCATTGGATTTTTGAGATTAATGTTTGAATATGGTACTTGCATACAATATGAAGTGAAATCACACCTAGATAGATATCACACACACAAATAAGGGTAACATTTATTATTTTAGCACCATTGTCACAACCTCTGGAGGGGTAGGATTATTTCACATATATAGGAGTTGAAGAACATATATATAGAATCCAGGATTACTAGCACAAAACATACACAGTCCTGCACTCATCCCATAGGGGCTTAATAGTTGTACCTGGAGAGGAAACCCAACACCAATAAGTTCCCAGAGCATAAAGGTAGCGCCATATACCCCACACCTATTACCACAACTATTCTGGCACTTCTCTCCTTCATGTAAAAATCATAATTTTTTTGCTAGAAAATTAATCAGAACCCCCAAACATTATATATACACAACTTTTTATCTCGCACGGTACTTGCGCAATAATTTTTCAAACGCCTTTTTTGGTAAAAAAAACGGTTTCATGAATTAAAAAATAACAAAACAGTAAAGTTAGCCCATTTTTTTTGTATAATGTGAAAGATGAAGTTACGCCGAGTAAATAGATACCTAACATGTCACGTTTTAAAATTGCGCACACTCATGGAATGGCGCCAAACTTCGGTACTTAAAAATCTATATAGGCGATGCTTTAAATTTTTTTACAGGTTACTATTTTCGAGTTACAGAGTAGGTCTAGTGTTAGAATTGTTGCACACACTCTAATGCATGCGGCGATACCTCACATGTGGGGTTTGAATGGTGTTTACATATGTGGGCGGGACTTACATGCGTGTTCACTTCTGAGCGCAAGCTACCAGGGACAGGGGCGTTTAATTTTTTTTTTTCTTTTTTTACTTAATTTTTATTTATTTTTTTACACTTTTTCTTAAATTTTTTTATTTTTTTTATCACTTTTTTTCCTAATACAAGGAATGTAAACATCCCTTGTAATAGGAATCATTGTGACAGGTCCTCTTTATGGAGAGATGTGGGGTCAATAAGACCCCACATCTCTCCTTCAGGCTTGAAAGCATGAGATCGTGAAAAAAATTGGAAAAAAAGGAAGCCTCTTCTTAAGATGATGCACAAGAAAGCCCGCAAACAGTTTGCTGAAGACAAGCAGACTAAGGACATGGATTACTTGACCACGTCCTGTGGTCTGATGAGACCAAGATAGACTTATTTGGTTCAGATGGTGTCAAGCGTGTGTGGCGGCAACCAGATGAGGAGTACAAAGACAAGTGTGTCTTGCCTATAGGGATGAGCTCGGTGTTCGAGTCGAACATACGTTCGACTCGAACATCGGCTGTTCGATCGTTCGCCGAACAACGAACGATTTGGGCCGTTCGCGCCTAATTCGCGGCCCACAATGCACTACGCCATCGCAGTGTCATCCAGACGCTGTGATTGGCCAAGCATGCACTGTGACCCCGCATGCTTGGCCAATCACAGCGCCGGCAGCGAGGAGAGCAATGATTGGCCACAGGCAGGATGCCTGTGGCCAATTATTGCTGAGGGTGTTTAGTACACGCCCCACACTATAAAAGGCCGCCAGCACGGCGGCCTAGTGTAGTGTGTTCCGGAGCAGGGAAAGAGAAGCATAGGCAGGGACAGTGACATTTTTTTTTCTTGCTTAACCTGGATTCCTTTAGTTTAGGGAAAGAGAAGGATAGGTAGGGAGAGTGTCAGTCTGTTTTACTGTGCTAAACCTTGTTTGTAGGGACAGGGAAGGACAGTGAGGGAAATTCTCCTTGTGCTATACTGTGCTAAAGCATTCATCATCAACCATCTTTAAAAAAACATTTTTTATAGGGACAGAAAACTATAGGTAGGGAGAGTGTCAGTGTGTTTTACTGTGCTAATCCTTGTTTGTAGGGACAGGGAAGGACAGTGAGGGAAATTCTCATTGTGCTATACTGTGCTAAAGCATTCCTCATCAACCATCTTTGAAATCCTTGTTTTTTGGACAGTCAGGGAAATTGTCATTGTGCTATTCTGTGCGAAAGCAATCATCCTCAACCATATTTAGAAATCCTTAAGTAAAGGGACAGAGAAGGACACCTGAAGGTAGCCCTTATTGCTTTTTTCCCATCTCCCTGCAGGCCATCCATTAGAATGTCTGGAAGGCAAACAAGGAGAGGCAGACAGTCAGGAGGCAATAAAAGAGGGCAAGCAGGCTCTGTGTCTGGGGGCAACAGTGCTGGTCGTGGACGCGGTGCATTGTCATCAGCACATGGCCATGGGACACGCTTGTCCTTCTTTTCGGCAGCTGGACATGTTGAGCCACATCATGCCGAAGACTTGGTAGAGTGGATGACCAAGCCCTCCTCCTCCTCCTCATCCTCTCTCACCCAGGCTCAGGGTACTGGCAAAGCAGCTGCCAAAGCGTCCTCTTCCCTGGTATCAATGTCAGACTCATCATCAGTCACTCCTTCCCTAGACCCACCAAGTCTTCCTCCTGAGGAGTCCCCCGAACTGTTTGAGCACAGTGTTGGGTACATGCTCCAGGAGGATGCCCAGCGTTTGGAAGGGTCTGATGATGAAACCCAGCTACAGGAAGGCAGTAGCGTGAGAGCAGACAGAGGGGATGCTCAAGAAGGACACCAATCTGGCAGTCATGTTCCAGCAGCTGCAGCATACTGCCAGATTGGCTCCAGTGATGAGGAGGGAGGGGATGATGAGGTCACTGACTCCACGTGGGTGCCTAATAGGAGAGAGGAGGAGGAGGAGGATGAGGAGGAGGCACATCTCCAACGAGGCAGGATGCCCTTTGGTGGCCAGCGTAAGGGCAGTACACCGACGGAATCACACCGCAGAGCTCCGCCTGTGCAGGGCGCTGCCTCTGCCCGTCATTCAAAAAGTTCTTTGGTGTGGGCCTTTTTTGAGGCTAGTGCATCAGATCGCACAGCTGCTGTTTGCAACATATGTCTCAAGCGTATATCGCGTGGCCAAAACATCAGCCGCTTGGGTACCACATGCCTGACCAGACATATGTTGACCTGCCATGCAGCTCGTTGGCAAGCCTACCTCAAAGACCCACACCAAAGAACAAAGCGGACCTCTCCTTGCACCGCATCAGCTGGGATCTCCAACCCCACTATAACTTCAGTCCTCTCTGAAACATGCACTGAGAGGAATGAAGGTGTAGAATTAGGTGTGTCACAGCCAAGTACTTGCGGCCACTCTGCTAGCAGTACACCGACGTCCGATTCTAGCAGGCAAATTTCCCTGCCCCAGCTGCTGGACCGTCGAAAGAAGTTCACTCCCAGCCATCCACATGCCCAGCGGTTGAATGCTAGCTTGGCTAAATTGCTAGCGCTTCAACTGCTGCCTTTTCAGTTGGTAGACTCGGCCCCCTTCCGTGAGTTTGTGCAATGTGCGGTTCCTCAGTGGCAGGTTCCCAAACGCCACTTTTTCTCACAGAAGGCTATTCCGGCTCTCTACCGGCATGTGGAAGGCAATGTCTTGGCCTCGCTGGACAGGGCGGTCAGCGGTAAGGTGCATATTACCGCTGACTCATGGTCCAGCAGGCATGGACAGGGACGTTACCTTTCTTTCACGGCCCATTGGGTCACTCTTTTGGCAGCTGGGAAGGATGCAGGACAAGGTGCAGTAGTGTTGGAGGTTGTTCCACCGCCACGCCTCCAAAATGCTACTACTGGTTGTGACACACCTCTCTCCTCCACCCCCTCCTCTTCTTCTTCCTCCATGGCCTCTTCCTGTGCTTTGTCCTCTGAACCAGCGGTGCTCCGTAGCCGTTCAAGGGGCTACGCAAGTACGCAGGCAAAAAGATGCCATGCCGTGCTTGCGCTGGTGTGTTTGGGGGACAGAAGCCACACTGGGGCAGAGGTCCTGTCTGCTTTGCAGGGCCAGGCCGAGAGGTGGTTGACGCCACGCCAGCTTAAGCCAGGAATGGTGGTTTGCGACAATGGCACCAACCTCCTCTCCGCCCTCCGACAGGGACAACTGACCCATGTGCCCTGTGTGGCTCACGTCCTTAACCTGGTGGTGCAGCGGTTCTTGGGCAGGTACCCGGACTTACAGGATGTCCTGAGGCAGGCCAGGAAAGTCTGTGTGCATTTCCGCAGATCTTATAATGCCAGTGCTCGCCTGGCTGAGCTGCAAAAGGAGTTGAACCTGCCCAAGAACCGCCTTATATGTGACATGCCCACCAGGTGGAACTCAACGTTGGCCATGCTGCAGCGGCTGCACACGCAGCAGAGGGCCATCAATGAGTACCTGTGCGACTACGGCACCAGGACAGGGTCAGGGGAGCTTGTTTTTTTTTCTCCACGCCAGTGGGGCATGATCAGGGATGCATGCACTGTCCTGGCACCATTTGAGGAGGCCACGAGGATGGTGAGCAGTGACAGTGCATGCATCAGTGACACTGTACCTCTTGTCCACCTGTTGGAGCACACGCTGCGTGGAATAATGGACAGGGCACTTGAGGCAGAACAGAGGCAGTAAGAGGAGGACTTCCTTGCCTCTCAAGGCCCCCTTTACCCAGACAGTGTTCCTTCTGTCCCACCCATCGCACAGGAAGAGGAGGAGGAGGAGGAGGAGGAGGAGGATTGTGTCAGCATGGAGGTGGAGGCTGGCACTCAGCATCATCAGCAGCAGTCTTTTAGGGATGATTTACAGTCCCAAGAAACCAGTGGACTTGTACGTGGCTGGGAGGAGGTGGCTGCGGATCATGTCGTCCTTAGTGACCCAGAGGACTCCGGACCGAATGCCTCAGCTAACCTACGCTGCATGGCCTCCCTGATCCTGCAAAGTCTGCGGAAGGATCCTCGTATTCTTCGGATCAAGGAGAGGGACCATTACTGGCTGGCCACTCTCCTTGATCCACGGTACAAGGGTAAGGTTGCGGACCTTATGTTACCGTCGCAGAGGGAGCAGAGGATGAGACAACTCCGGGAGGCCTTGCAGAAAGGTCTGTGCAACGCGTTCCCAGAGACTGGGAGGTTACAAACTCCTGGTCCTGGACAACGAGTTGCTGAGGCTTCGGCCAGTCAAAGAAGGAGCGGTGGGGAAGGTGGCCGTCTGACCGATGCGTTCAGGCAATTCTTTAGTCCGCAGCCCCAAAGTATGATCGGTTCCAGCAACCATCGCCAGCGTCTGATAAACATGGTGCAGGAATATCTAGGGGCAAGGTCAGACTTGGACACCTTCCCCACCGAAAATCCTGTGGCTTACTGGGTCTTGAGGATGGATCACTGGCCAGAGCTTGCACAGTATGCAATTGAGCTACTGGCCTGTCCTGCATCCAGCGTTCTTTCGGAACGCACATTCAGTGCTGCTGGAGGATTTGTCACGGATCACAGGGTGCGCCTGTCCACCGACTCGGTTGATCGACTGACTTTCATCAAGATGAACCAGTCTTGGATCACCACCAGCTACCACACACCTGATGCTGATATAACAGACTAATTGATTTTAACATGTCACATCCCTTCAAGACTGATGCTGTGATGATAGCTTGGAAGATCATTTTTGTTTATGGGTGCCGCCACCAGTGGCTAAGGCCCAATTTTTCAGCCCCTGTTTAACAGGGGCGTGTAATTACAATTTTTGAAGCAATACTTTGCAACAGGGCTCATTGCTGTGCTCCAAGTACAGTATCTGTGAGGGGTTGCAGTGTTGTGCCACCAGTGCCTAAGGCCCAATTTTTCAGCCCCTGTTCAACAGGGGCATGTAATTACAATTCTTGATCTAATAATTCACAGCAGGGCCCATTGCTGCACCCACCAAGAGTAACTCTGAGGGCTTACAGTGTTGTGGCAACGCCACCACCACCACCACGAAAGGCCCAATTTTTCAGCCCCTGTTCAAAAGGGGCATGTAATTACAATTCTTGATCTAATAATTCACAGCAGGGCCCATTGCTGCACCCACCAAGAGTAACTCTGAGGGCTTACAGTGTTGTGGCAACACCACCACCACCACCACGAAAGGCCCAATTTTTCAGCCCCTGTTCAACAGGGGCATGCAATTACAATTCTTGATCTAATAATTCACAGCAGGGCCCATTGCTGCACCCACCAAGAGTAACTGTCAGGGCTTACAGTGTTGTGGCACCAGCACCACCATCAAAGGCCCAATTTTTACTACCACTGTTCAACAATTATATGTAATTACAATTCCTGATATAATAGTTGACAGCAGGGCGTTCCAGCACCAACCAAGAGTAACTGTGAGTGCTTACAGTGTTGTGCCAACACCAACAACTAAGGGGCCTATTTCTGCAGAGTATATACGGCAGGTCCCTACTTTCAAACATCCAACTTACAAACGACTCCTACTTGCAAAAGCAAGAAGACAACAGGAAGTGAGAGGAAATCTACCCCTAGGAAGGAAAATTCTCTCCTGTAAGAATTAATATGGGAGAAAGGTGTCTCCTCTGTACTGATGCTTTATCACCAATCCTTGTTTCAAGAAAAACACCACATTTCAAAAACAGTTGTCATTGGGACGGAAAGTGAGGTGAAATGTTCTGAACAGGGGCACAGACAGCAAAACAAATGTTACAGGGGTGATAACCCTTACCTATGTTTTCCAAAAAGTTTAAAAATAGATTTTTGGGCTGGAGCTACACTTAAACAATGTACCTGTTCAAAATTACAAACACATTCTACATAAGAACAAACCTACAGTCCCTGTCTTGTATGCACCGCCTGTATACGGCTGTTCAGAGTATATAGGGCCTTTTTTATTTTGTGTGCGGTGTTCCCCTTAATATCCATACAAGACCCAAAGGGGCTGGTAATGGGCTGGGGTAGGGGGGGGGGTCATGGGGTAGCTATGCCATTTTTCTTAAAGATTTTCATCCATATTACCGGGACCAGACATTACATTAAAGCCGCAAGCAGTTTTAAATGGCTTTTTTTTCCTTTAGAAGTGTCATTTTGTGCAGGGACAGTTCTAAACACGGGAAACACGTGGCACTTCACAGGCATACTTTAGACACCCCCCAGGTACGATATTTAAAGGAATATTTGACTTTTTTTTTTTCACTTTATGCATCATTAAAATGACTGCTCCCGAAAAACGACCGTTTTTAAAACTTCTTTTTGCATTGATACATGTCCCCTGGTGCAGAACCCGGGTTCCCAAACCCTTTTTAGGACAATAACATGCATAATAGTCGTTATAATTAGCACTTTAGAATTCGAACGTTCGCATCCATTGTATTTAATAGGGTTCTAATGTTCGTACGAACTTTCGGTCCGTTCGCGGGTTCTGGTGCGAACCGAACCCGGGGGTGTTCGGCTCATCACTACTTGCCTACAGTTAAGCATGGTGGTGTGAGTGTCATGGTCTGGGGCTGCATGAGTGCTGCCAGCACTGGGGAGCTTCAGTTCATTGAGGGAACCATGAGTGTCAACATGTACTGTGACATCTTGAAGCAGAGCATCATCCCCTCACATCGGGGGACTGGGCCGCAAGGCAGTATTCCAACATGATAACGACCCCAAACATACCTCCAAGACAACCACTTCCTTGTTAAAGAAGCTGAGGGTAAAGGTGATGGACTGGTCAAGCATGTCTCCAGACCTAATCCCTATTGAGCATCTGTGGGGCATCCTCAAACAGAAGGTGGAGGAGCGCAAGGTCTCTAACATCCACCAGCTCTGTGATGTCATCAGTGACAACCTGCAAAGCTCTGGTGAACTCCATGCCCAAGAGGGTTAAGGCAGTGCTGGAAAATAATGGTGGCCACACAAAATATTGACGCTTTGGGCCCAATTTAGACATTTTCACTTAGGGGTGTACTCACTTTTGTTGCCAGCAGTTTAGACATTAATGGCTGTATTGAGTTATTTTGAGGGGACAGCAAATTTACACTGTTAGACAAGCTGTACACTCACTATATTACATTGTAGCAAAAGTGTAATTTCTTCAGTGTTGTCACATGAAAAGATATAATAAAATATTTACAAAAATGTGAGGGGTGTACTCACTTTTGTGAGCTACTGTGTATATTTATTCAGTGGGGAGAACTGTACACGGGGAATTATGGACACCACTTTCCTGTGACCTAGTTAACTATGTCGATAGGCGAATGCCTTCTCACCAGATGAGGCCTCGCCTCGCCGGTACACTCTGTCAGGAACTTCTCCTTGGCTTAGTCTCTCCGTAACTCGAGGCCTCTGGTCCTCCGCACAGCCGCTCACAAGGTGACGGTGGATAGATGACTCCGGATGCTGTGAAGTGTAGACCGGTCCCTCTCTGGCTCCCTCAGCGAGGCAGTTCACAAGGATCCCTCCGTCAGGCGGTCCTCCCTCTCGGTCACTTTAGGCCCAGGCTTCTCCGGCCTAGGCGCACTCACAGCAGGCCTCTTGCCTGTTGAAGATGGCGTCCCGAGAGAGCGAGCTGAGGCCCCGCCTCTCCCTTAAATCAGTTCTCCCAATAGGCTGTGCGGTGGCTCACTGTTTTCACGTAGCACAGTGGCATTGTGGGTATTGTAGTCTCAATCCAGCCCACGCCAATAGAGTCTCTGTCTTTTGTACTACAATGCCTATCATGCTTTATCCTTGACATTATTGAAACAAACAAACCGCAATAACATCATGCAAAGTGGCACCAGAGGGAGCCAAGTTCCTAATTAGGCACAAATTGCAGTCTGTTAAGATACGTTCAAATACATGACCTTGCTACACACATATATATATATATATATATATATATATATATATATATATATATTATAAAAATATACTGACCATGACTCTGATCTTTGACTCTTACTTGACTCAAACACTAACCCTGGCACTGACCTAGATCAAACCGTGATCTACTGTAGGTATATTTTCTTTCTTTTTTTTTTTATTATTGTTATTTTTATACCCACAGTTATGTCTTTTTTTCTCTCTGCAAGCAGAAAGAGATACAATATATTTCCCCCCCTCCATTCCACCATTCAGAGAGATAAAAAAACACAGGGGCAGGCTTCACAATGACTGATCACGGTGATAGCCAATCAGAGGCTATCAGAACAATCATGTGATCCGGAACCGGGAGTTCCAGGTCCTGATCGTTAGTATAGAACCCAGGCTCTGGGTGAGACCCCAGTCCCTGTGATGGGAGTACGCTGTGCTCCCAGCACAAAGACAGATATGCATATATGCGGCTCCACGGAAAAAAGCCCAGTCCTGTGAGGCCGCATATGTGGGTACTGTCAGTTGGAAGGGGTTTAAAGACAGTTGTACCAGAGGTGCAATTTAAATGTAATTAGGCTAGATACCTAAACTTGTTTTGATATTAGCTCCCTATGGGTCATTCAGCCTCTACTGTGGTACTGACAGGAGGAGACAGGAGGAGATTGCACAATGAGCAGAGGGGTGACCTCAGCAGTGTTCTTCTACCCCTTAATTAGCCACTTCAGTGGATGTCAATGATCTGGCTGTGCTGTCAGGCAGCAATGTATGGATAACAAAGGTGGCTGCACAGAATTATTGGTCTACAGGGCCGCCATCAGGAATTTTACACCTTACACAGCTTCAGGCATGGGCCCCCTGGAGCAGAGGAGAACCGGGGGGGGGGGGGGGTGCTGCGGGTGGGGCAGCCGTGAATTGTGAAGTGGGGGGTGCCACGAATTGAGAAGCAGGGGGATGCTGCCGCCGCAAATTGTTGAGGTCGGGGGGCTTTGGGTGCTGACGAACAAAAAAAAAACGTACAAAAAAATAAATAATAATAATTTATAAAAAATTAAAAAAAGGGGGGGTTGCCATCTGGGGCCCTGGGGACTTCTGGGCCCCTTACAAAAAAATAAATAAAAATAGAATTTTTTTTTATAAAAAAATAAATAAATAAAAATATATTTTTATAAAAAAAAAAGCCCTGGGGACCTCTGGGCCTCTTACAAAAAAATTAATAAAAAAAAAAATATATATATATATTTTTTTATTTTTATAAAAAATACATAAAAAAAGGGGGGTTACCATCCGGGGCCCTGGGGACCTCCGGGCCTCTGGGGATCTCTGGGCCCCTTACAAAAAAAAATAAAAAATATTTTTTTATTATAATTTTTTTTTAATAAAAAATACATAAAAAAGGGGGGTTACCATCCGGGGCCCTGGGGACCTCTGGGTCCCTTACAAAATAATAATAATAATAATAATAATAATAAAAAAAATGGGGGTTGCCATCCGGGCCCCTGGGGACCCCTGATGGCGGCCCTGTTGGTCTATATGGCTACGTGTTTTTTTATTTATTTCTTATTATTAATATATATCTGCAGTGTACAGTACAGCCAGTACCGGTATATTAAAATAACAGATACATCTGTTAGCATACATACATACAACATTAATAGAGCATAATAAAGTGGAACAGTCATGTCAGTATACACAACAGGAAAAATACCTAAAGGGATCCAAAAGAGGAAGCTTTGCCTATAGATATAATTGGTATATATTCAGGTTTAGTCACAAAAAAAATAGAAAAAGGAAGAGAGGAGGGGGTGGGATGGACCAAGAAGGAACAGACTGTCGAGCCGGAGACATCCATCGACAGACTGAATTAATATCCCCGTGAGGATATAGACAGGAGGGTATAGACAGCTGCTTCCGGACTAGGGGCTGGAGGGATACTTTAATTTTTATGTGTACATGACAGGTGTGCTTCAACCACTATGTGTGATAGGAAAGGATGTGCAGGTTGGCATTAGATTTTAAAGTGCTGCACAACATATGGAGAGCTGGCCCTTGCTTAGAAGGCAATTAAAACATTAATATTTAAAGAGACATGTCACCTAGCCCATTCAGTGCAAGACAACAGTGTCTCATTCTGGCCAATTCAGTGCAAAGTGTGTTTGTAACATGTTGCATGGGTCTTCCTCTGGGTACTCCAGTTTCTCTCCATAGACATGCTAATAGGTTGATTTGCTGCTGTCTAAATTGGCCTTAGTGTGTCTATGTTAGATAGGGGCCTTAAATTGTAAGCTGCATAAATTGACGGCTCTACAAAAATAACTATAATAAATAAAAAAATATTGTGCCCCACTGCAACAGTTATACTCACCTACCAGTGCTGCCCTGCAGCTTCTGCCTCTGCTGAAGTCCACAGTGTAGGGGTGTAGGGTGCAGTAGCATTCATATCACTCTGCAAGTCATATGACAGTGCTAGATCCCAGAACTGTCACATGGGAGGAGGTCACATGCTCCCCCATAGGTATTGTCACCCCGTTCTCCAGGAGGTATCTGTGGTGAAATAACTATTAAGAATTATTACATTCTTTTTTACGACTACTAAGTAGTTCTAGGACAGATAAACTTTAGGTCAGTGCACCTAGCATTTATTCGTGTTTCTGCTTTTCCGTTCAGTCTTCTTTCTCTTGTGTTTTTTCTTTCTTTTCTTCCTTTTCTTTTTCCTGTTGTCTCTCCTCTCTATATAATTTTGGCCCTTTTGACCGTTTCCCCTCATGGCGAACTTCAAAGGCAAAATTGTGATTCACGGATGACAGATTATCTGATAAGTTTCAGTCAAGCTGAACGTTTGGAGTCTGATCTGACATCACTATTTTTTCGGCTAAATAAAATTCTGGAAAATAAATCATCACTGTATTGGCATATACAGTCTTTTGAAAATTATATAAAAGAAGATATAAATCCCTTTGGGCTCCGTGTCCAAATTTTTCCCACCTTCGAGATTCACAATACTGTTTTCAAGAAGGAATGGGAAAAAACATTGAATAAATGTTCTAGAGATATGATGAAACATCTGATAGAGGCCTACAAAAAACAGATGACTGACCTAGATTGAGATCTTGATCAGACTCTAGCCTTATTACAACCTCTACAAGGCCAAGAATCTTATAGTGAACGTGAAAAAACTATGACAGGACGCCTAGAAAAATTCAACAAGGGTATTCCTATTTAAAAAGAAAAAAAGATGATAAGAGATAGGACCGCCTTCAGACAGGGTAGGGCCTATAAGTGGACGACATATCAAACTCAATTACAATCTAAACCTAATCCCAATTCATCTAAAGCTTATGTTAACAATGTTTCACAATCTTCTTCTAACATGTCTTTTTCCCAACAACAATCCTCTTCTAGACAAAGGGGCAATGGACGAACCAAACGACTGAGACATCAGAAGGAACCACAGAAACACATAGCAAAAAAATCCATGCGAGGACACAACACACATCCAAAACACAGAATGTACAGGTTTCTGGGTGTTCTACTTCTTCGGTGGTAGGTAATTCACATATGGGTGTGGCTACGGAACTATCCTCTATCTCTTCTTGTGAAGACATACATGATCTGACTAACACTAGGTATGTGATAGACCGTAAAGAGGCAGTTTCCACTCCCACTGCACCTATTTTCTCCTCTTCTTCTTTTCAGACTTTGCTCAAACTCCAAAATTCAAAAAGGGACTGCAGTACATACAACACCAGCAGTCAATTAGATAATAGAAATGAGGATATTAGAAATTCTAACTTTTCCATTAATATAGTCAATCTGTCCACCCATACCCTCACTATAGAGGAAAGGAACGTTCTTCTGAGGGGTCTTGGGTTCTGCCCTAATGAAGACCTTGATAAATTTGAATTAATAAAAGATCTTCAACTTTTTGTAAGGAAACTTTTACTAAGAAATATCTATAACAAAGACATTAACCCTGCCACGCAACTCAGTAGAAAAGAAGATCAAGCTATTGATCAGCTCGTCTCCCTTTTGGAGGAAAGCGATCAATCTGATCTCATCGACAGCGTCGACATCAAACAACTATTGTCTGATGCCGGTGCGGAATCTGGAAAATTACCACTCAAACCCAAATCATTACTCAAAACAAAATCTGACCAGTTTCCAGCACCCAGCTCTAATCCCAACATAGCAACCTTTCTAAAACTTGTCTCACGGGATGTGAATAAAATGTCGAATAAATCAAACTCTGAAAAGAATTTGACTCCCCAGGAAAAACAAGCTCTACAGGATCTATCAAAGAATTGCTCTATAGTTATAAAGCCATCCTATAAAGATGGCAACACCGTGATAATGGACAATGCCCAGTACATAGATATGTGCAACAAAATTCTCTTAAATGAGAATTGGTATCGTTTAATTTCAGCCAATATTATCAATAAATTCAATAGCAAATTCTACGATCTTGTTGACGCTGCTGGGAATAAGGGTATCATAACTGCAACCACCTGGAAATACATACGTACTGAATATCCCAAAATCCCGACCTTCTATTCCCTCCCTAAGATACACAAAAACAAACATGATCCGCAGGCCGCCCCATCATTTCAGGTAATGGCTCAATCTCCGAAAGACTGAGCCGCTTGATTGATGAACATCTACGACCCTTTGTTGTCAGCCTTCCATCATACGTCAAAGATACAATCCACTTTCTCAAAATTGTGGATGGTATGACAATTTCAGAGCACTCGACGTTTGTAACCATCAACATCGAGGCACTCTATAGCTCCATCCCCCACACTTTGGGTTTGGCAGCTATACATCATATCCTATCTCAACAAATTGATGATTTATGGCCATATAGCGACTTTATTGTTCAATCCTTCGATTTTATTTTACATCACAATGTTTTTTCTTTCCATGGCTCCCACTTCCTTCAGGTACAGGGCGTTGCGATGGGGACATGTTGTGCCCCATCGTACGCAAACCTGTACCTGGGGGAGTGGGAACGTGCCTATATGGCTGATGATGAATGCATGATGTATACGGACCACATTAATATGTGGGTACGATACATCGATGACATTTTTCTAATTTGGAATAGACCAGTGTAAATGCTGTCAGATTTCTTGACCAGACTTAACAAAAATCAGTTCATTCTAGCATTTACCATGACCCATCATGCAGACGAGGTAACCTTTCTGGATGTCACCGTTCTCCGAGGAGAGGGTGGTGCCATACAGACATGCCTCTACCGCAAATCCACAGCTGGCAACTCATTGCTGCATGCCTCCAGTTTCCATCCTCGTCCACTCCTTGCCTCCATACCGTTTAGTCAACATCTTCGAACTAGACGAAACTGTTCAAATATGGAAACCTTCCGGATAGAAGCGAATAAGTTACAAGTACGCCTTCTGGAAAGAGGATACTCTAAAACCTGCCTCAAGAAGGCATACAAAAAATCTTTGGAAAAAACTCGATATGAACTTTTATATTGTCAAAAGCCAAAAAAAGAACTCCAAAATGATGGTGCAACTAGGTTAATCGTATCTTACTCCAACCAACACAATAAGATTGGTAATATTGTTCAGAAGTATTGGCACTTGTTATCCATGGATTCAAGTCTCTGTAAATTTGTCTCCACCAAACCTCTGATCACTTTTAAGCGAGCAACATCCATTCGGGACCGCATCGTCAAAAGTGAATTTAAGGGGGAAAATCAGGGAGATCCCTGTAAAACAAAGGGGACATACCCCTGTGGGGGTTGTAGATATTGCCAGTATATACACGTGGGACCGACGTGTGTATTACCCAATGGCAATATATTTAAAGCAGCCCACTACGCCAATTGCAACACCAAAGGTGTAGTATATTTACTGCTTTGCGACTGTGGCTCCTTCTATGTCGGTAAGACAAAGGTTGAGCTACGGTCAAGAATGATCAAGCATGTATGGAGTATGAAGGGCTGTAACCCTGATTTCCCTCTGGGAAGACATGTTACGGCTCTTCATAATGGTCTATTCACAGGGATCAAGTTCATAGTTTTGGATAGAATACACCCCAATGCACGAGGGGGGGATTGGAAAAAGCTAATTTTACAAAGAGAGCTTAGATGGATATTTCTCCTTCAAGCTACCATCTTCCCAGGCCTCAATGAGGCAGCCAACTTCAGGCCCTTTTTGGAGGGCTTTGTCTCTGGGCGCATGGAGAGATGAATTTTGGAGATATGCCGCCTAATGTACCAATTATATGCCTTATGGTTTTTGCAACACACTCTAACCTCTGTTTAATTTTATTATTTTTTATTATTATTTTCAAGTTTATTCATTTTTTCATCCATTTTTGTATTATAGTTCATTTCTATATACATGTGTTGTTCATTTCTTTGTAAAAAAATGTTGAAGAATATCTTGCTGATTCAATCCTTTTCCCTTTTTCTTCTTGCTGTCTAAAGGTACCTCCTTTTCCCCGACACATGTGGTCCAACACGTATCTGCTTCTCCCCTTCTTCTTCCTTGTTTAGGTGGCTGTGTGCAATATCATTGACCACCAGGCTTTCAGGCCTCGTACACACGACCAAGTTTCTCGGCAAGAACCAGCAAGAAACTTGCTGGCAGAGATGTCTTGCCGAGAAATTCGTTCGTGTGTATGGTTTCTCGTCAAGAAAACCGACAAGTAATCTCAACGAGAAAATAGAGAACCTGCTCTCTATTTTCTCGTCGAGATTCTCGTCGGCATGTTTCTCGACGAGAAAAGTGAGTGTGTGTACACTTACCTGTCCTCTGGGAAGCCCGCGCATGTTCGAAATGAATTTGACGCATGCGCGGTAGCTTCCTAGGCATAGGTAGGGTATACCAAGATGGCGGCGACGGCATCGAATGTGACGAGCGCATGCTCGTCGTAGTCGATGACGTCACCGCGTACGCTCCATTCAAAGAACCGCGGGTTCTTTGAATCGAGCGTCTGTACACTCGGCCGGGACAAGTTTCTTGTCCAAGAATCTCGTCGAAAAAAACGACATGTCTTTTTCGACGAGAATCTCGGCCGTGTGTACGAGGCTTCAGACTCAATATTTTTGGAGGTTTTCCATATATATATTGGTGTATATTTATTAATATATGTAGCGGCCTCACCCCATCTCCTTTGTCTAGGGGTATGTTACACGACAGGGTAAGATGCGCTACGGCCCATGTCCTCCCCATAGCTGTGGGTGAGGTGAAGGCCAGTACCAGATATTTCCTCGGGCCTATGTGTTTTGTTCTGGAATACAGTCCTGCCATGTTCACACTTCCCTCTGCTCCCATTAACCAGAGTTCCACACACCGATCACAGTCCAACTCTTGCTTTATTGTACATCTCCCAATAAACAGTGCTTCAGTAGCCAACTGGTTGCGACTTGATAACATTTTGATACGGGGTTGAGCAGGTCGAGGCACTATCCTGGTTATCAACTAAACCACTGCGATCTCGCCAGCGGTTACTATAGCATTCAGCTAGAAAGGACTTCGAATCTGAGAGTCTCTACCAGCGACTCAAGAGAACGTAGATAGGAGTACCTTCGCTGCGTTGCGGCCCCTATCAGGGGAAGATGTCCCTCCGAGTTACCAGAGGCCCATCCGTCACTGGGTTGATGCTGCTCCAGACTCTCCGGACGGGTAACCTCCCCAGCCTCCTCACCTCAGACATGGGCCCCATCCACCTCAGGGACCCTCGGATGTCTCCACCCTCGCGGGATCCAGTCGAAGTCACTGGACCCCAGGCCTCCTAGTACAGTACCTCACCCCAGGCTGAAGGTGCCTGGGATAGACTCCGACTCCATTCCGGTCAGGCCTAGGGCACCTGAGCCGGCATCCAGAACCGCCCGCACCCAGGCCTAAGGTGCCTGGGCGCGTGAAGAAGATCCTCCGAAAGAACCTCGTGGTTAGGGCGTCTCCCCCTTTTATCTCTTCCCATCGACACCACGGCGGGTTCCCCGCCCTCGCCGTACCATCTCCGGAAAGGGACAAAAAGGCTAGCACTGTAATGGCAAATCTACCTTAAGCCTCCAGGTACCCCGCCACCCAGAGGCCAAGGAGATTATTACACCATCCAATCCTCCACGAACACAAGTGGTCCACTATCCCTATACTTCCACACCTGGGTGTCTCACATAAATTTAAAGACCCCGCTACATACTCCCCCCTGTGATTTGACGCTGGTCCCCAGCGTCTGGTGCGAACCCATGTCTCCCATGGAGTGAGGACACAAGCTTAGCCCCAGAGGCTATCCCTAAAATTTTGAACCTCAACCATACCAAGACCTGCTCAAAGGGAAAGGGAATATAAAACAATAAAACTTCTCCCTAAAAACATCTATCATGTACACATATACAATCCCTCCCATCACTGTCTAAGAACCACCCCATACTCAGCAGTCTTGACAGACAAATCTCCTGCAGAAGAGAAAAAAACAACACATAAGGAAATCCACATCCTGACACTTTTTCTATGTTAATTTGGAATGAATGGGTCCATCAACCAATAGACCTATTCGCTCAAATGAGTAAAGTGATGCGCGTGTAAAAAAAACAAACAGCCGTTGCACAACACTGCCACCTGGTGACAGTGGCGCAGTAATGACACTTGGTGCAATCTTCATTCTTCCTGCGTCCCTACACTAATTCTACCCCAAAGTCTGTCTTTAAACTGTGAGGAGGAGAGAACAACAAAACAAAAAGAAAACTTCTCTCATTCCTCCTGAAGAGTGGAAAACAAAAGCCCAAATAAAAAACTAGGGCACAGTTCGGATGCTCCAGCAGGAACACTTCTGGAAGATTGTAGGAAAGAACAACCAGTGAGTCTCTTCTCACAAGTAAAACGTCGGGTCAGGCAAGAACAAGGGCTTCAGATGTTTATCAAAAACCTCAATTGAATAGTCAGCATCATCTCCATCTTTCCTACAGATGCACACCTTATCTGCGTGGATATGACGGCCCCACATCCAGTCTGCTCTGCAGTCCCGAATTTTTTTCGGCACGGGTGGCGAACAGGACAAATATCTTCGTGCATGGGGTACTTTGAGTTTTTCCCAAACAAATTCGTCATACCATCTCTGGCGTATGACCTCAACTTCGAAAAGTAAGTCCCGAGGCATGTAGGGATATTCCCACCCATACTCACGGGCGACTCTCTGTGAGAAAAGTCGTTGCAATCTGGCCAAAGGAAGCATGGCTTCCCGCTCACCTTCTCCGGGTTGAACGATGGCCTCCGGATGCCGAGGTACTTTCACTACCTCTGATGGCTTTTCTCTCGGTGCTCATAGTGAGGCTCGCTGCATCCTCGCCACCAAGACGGGCGATGTTGTAGATTGTGGGAAGGCACTCTGAGGACTAGACTTCCTCGTAGACTCCGGGGCTTGTACCCGGGGCGTGCTGTCTCCTATTGACATAGGGGAATCCTGCAGTACACGTAACACAGGCAATGGGTGTTTGTCCCAGCCCTTCCGATGAAACAGTTCATCAATCTCCCCGTCATCTCCACAATCTGACAGCAACTCTAGGTCGGAAGTGTCATACATCTCGGCGGGAAGGTAGTCTCTGGTAGACGTGGTACTACCCTCCCTTGCGGGCTCCACCGGCTGTGGACCCCCGACACCTCCAACCACCACCACAGTCCCAGCCCCTGGCTCATCTTGACCTTTTGTAGAACTGGGATGTCCAGGACTCTTCCAACCGGATCCATCCAGGCCAGGCAAGCGACGGGGTGAAGCTCGACCACGACCACAGGAGGCCTGCACCAGACCAACTTTCCTCTTCGGAGGTGGGAGCAGAGAATCTGTGGTGACCGAAGCAGCATCCTCGGATTTTTCTCTCTCAGTCTCTGATTGGGCAGTCACATTGCCCTGGTCAGTGCGTACGGGAACCTCCGCAAAGGCCTGGATCTCTCCTTCTAGAGTAGCGGTACCTGTGAGGCTGTTGAGGCGAAGGGCCCGGGGCCTTACTGTGGATGGCTCCACCTCGAACAAGAACTCTTTGCATACCTTGCAACGCCCGAATGGCTTCAGGTGGACCACCAGTCCCGAGCACCCGGGACAGATCACGCCAAGGGCCTCCGTGTCTCTGCATGAGTACAAAGCTAACTGCCCTCGAGGCCTGAGTCTTATCCCCGTGTCTGTAAGGGGAGCAGCAAACGTAGTCATCTTCGTGGGGTAGGGAACCGGAATCCACGTTGAGCTTGAGGCCATCCCGACTATCTGCTGCTCCATCACGCACTGACCACGCGCCGAAGTCTCCACGTGAGATCCTCCACATGGCCAGACTCCTCCCATGACTTGCACGTTTTCGCGGGCTTCCTTCAAGCTCCGCCCACGAACTGTACAGTCACGGGGTGCCTCGTGGCGCAGTGCAATAAAAGCCCCCACATGTAGTACTTCACACGGCTGGACTCCTCCCTCTTCTCGCTCCTCTGCATGGGCCTTTCCCGTCCTAGGGTCATTTCCACGACTTTGAGCAGGGATGCACTTTGGCCAATCACATGGCCGACCTGCTCGAAACTCCTCCGGGCAGCAAAGTCCAGACACAGCCATTCCTTCTTCCAAAGTTAAAACACACATCAAATCCCGGATGAGCCCCCACGTGTAGCGGCCTCACCCCATCTCCTTTGTCAAGGGGTATGTCACACGACAGGGTGAGATGCGCTACGGCCCATGTCCTCCCCATAGCTGTGGGTGAGGTGAAGGCCAGTACCAGATATTTCCTCGGGCCTATGTGTTTTGTTCTGGAATACAGTCCTGCCATGTTCACACTTCCCTCTGCTCCCATTAACCAGAGTTCCACACACCGATCACAGTCCATCTCTTGCTTTATTGTACATCTCCCAAAAAAACAGTGCTTCAGTAGCCAACTGGTTGCGACTTGATAACATTTTGATACGGGGTTGAGCAGGTCGAGGCACTATCCTGGTTATCAACTAAACCACTGCGATCTCGCCAGCGGTTACTATAGCATTCAGCTAGAAAGGACTTCGAATCTGAGAGTCTCTACCAGCGACTCAAGAGAACGTAGATAGGAGTACCTTTGCTGCGTTGCGGCCCCTATCAGGGGAAGATGTCCCTCCAAGGGAGTTACCAGAGGCCCATCCGTCACTGGGTTGATGCTGCTCCAGACTCTCCGGACGGGTAACCTCCCCAGCCTTCTCACCTCAGACATGGGCCCCATCCACCTCAGGGACCCTCGGACGTCTCCACCCTCGTGGGATCCAGTCAAAGTCACTGGACCCCAGGCCTCCTAGTACAGTACCTCACCCCAGGCTGAAGGTGCCTGGGATGGACTCCGACTCCATTCCGGTCAGGCCTAGGGCACCTGAGCCGGAATCCAGAACCGCCCGCACCCAGGCCTAAGGTGCCTGGGCGCGTGAAGAAGATCCTCCGGAAGAACCTCGTGGTTAGGGCGTCTCCCCCTTTTATCTCTTCCCATCGACACCATGGCGAGTTCCCCGCCCTCGCCGTACCATCCCTGGAAAGGGACAAAAAGGCTAGCACTGTAATGGCAAATCTACCTTGAGCCTCCAGGTACCCCGCCACCCAGAGGCCAAGGAGATTATTACACCATCCAATCCTCCACGAACACAAGTGGTCCACTATCCCTATACTTCCACACCTGGGTGTCTCACATAAATTTAAAGACCCCGCTACATACTCCCCCCTGTGATTTGACGCTGGTCCCCAGCGTCTGGTGCAAACCCATGTCTCCCATGGAGTGAGGACACAAGCTTAGCCCCAGAGGCTATCCCTAAAATTTTGAACCTCAACCATACCAAGACCTGCTCAAAGGGAAAGGGAATATAAAACAATAAAACTTCTCCCTTAAAAAACATCTATCATGTACACATATACAATCCCTCCCATCACTGTCTAAGAACCACCCCATACTCAGCAGTCTTGACAGACAAATCTCCTGCAGAAGAGAAAAAAACAACACATAAGGAAATCCACATCCTGACACTTTTTCTATGTTAATTTGGAATGAATGGGTCCATCAACCAATAGACCTATTCGCTCAAATGAGTAAAGTGATGCGCGTGTAAAAAAAAAAAACAGCCGTTGCACAACACTGCCACCTGGTGACAGTGGCGCAGTAATGACACTTGGTGCAATCTTCATTCTTCCTGCGTCCCTACACTAATTCTACCCCAAAGTCTGTCTTTAAACTGTGAGGAGGAGAGAACAACAAAACAAAAAAAAAACTTCTCTCATTCCTCCTGAAGAGTGGAAAACAAAAGCCCAAATAAAAAACTAGGGCACAGTTCGGATGCTCCAGCAGGAACACTTCTGGAAGATTGTAGGAAAGAACAACCAGTGAGTCTCTTCTCACAAGTAAAACTTCGGGTCAGGCAAGAACAAGGGCTTCAGATGTTTATCAAAAACCTCAATTGAATAGTCAGCATCATCTCCATCTTTCCTACAGATGCACACCTTATCTGCGTGGATATGACGGCCCCACATCCAGTCTGCTCTGCAGTCCCGAATTTTTTTCGGCACGGGTGGCGAACAGGACAAATATCTTCGTGCATGGGGTACTTTGAGTTTTTCCCAAACAAATTCGTCATACCATCTCTGGCGTATGACCTCAACTTCGAAAAGTAAGTCCCGAGGCAAGTAGGGATATTCCCACCCATACTCACGGGCGACTCTCTGTGAGAAAAGTCGTTGCAATCTGGCCAAAGGAAGCATGGCTTCCCGCTCACCTTCTCCGGGTTGAGCGATGGCCTCCGGATGCCGAGGTACTTTCACTACCTCTGATGGCTTTTCTCTCGGTGCTCGTAGTGAGGCTCGCTGCATCCTCGCCACCAAGACGGGCGATGTTGTAGATTGTGGGAAGGCACTCTGAGGACTAGACTTCCTCGTAGACTCCGGGGCTTGTACCCGGGGCGTGCTGTCTCCTATTGACATAGGGGAATCCTGCAGTACACGTAACACAGGCAATGGGTGTTTGTCCCAGCCCTTCCGATGAAACAGTTCATCAATCTCCCCGTCATCTCCACAATCTGACAGCAACTCTAGGTCGGAAGTGTCATACATCTCGGCGGGAAGGTAGTCTCTGGTAGACGTGGTACTACCCTCCCTTGCGGGCTCCACCGGCTGTGGACCCCCGACACCTCCAACCACCACCACAGTCCCAGCCCCTGGCTCATCTTGACCTTTTGTAGAACTGGGATGTCCAGGACTCTTCCAACCGGATCCATCCAGGCCAGGCAAGCGACGGGGTGAAGCTCGACCACGACCACAGGAGGCCTGCACCAGACCAACTTTCCTCTTCGGAGGTGGGAGCAGAGAATCTGTGGTGACCGAAGCAGCATCCTCGGATTTTTCTCTCTCAGTCTCTGATTGGGCAGTCACATTGCCCTGGTCAGTGTGTACGGGAACCTCCGCAAAGGCCTGGATCTCTCCTTCTAGAGTAGCGGTACCTGTGAGGCTGTTGAGGTGAAGGGCCCGGGGCCTTACTGTGGATGGCTCCACCTCGAACAAGAACTCTTTGCATACCTCGCAACGCCCGAATGGCTTCAGGTGGACCACCAGTCCCGAGCACCCGGGACAGATCACGCCAAGGGCCTCCGTGTCTCTGCATGAGTACAAAGCTAACTGCCCTCGAGGCCTGAGTCTTATCCCCGTGTCTGTAAGGGGAGCAGCAAACGTAGTCATCTTCGTGGGGTAGGGAACCGGAATCCACGTTGAGCTTGAGGCCATCCCGACTATCTGCTGCTCCATCACGCACTGACCACGCGCCGAAGTCTCCACGTGAGATCCTCCACATGGCCAGACTCCTCCCATGACTTGCACGTTTTCGCGGGCTTCCTTCAAGCTCCGCCCACGAACTGTACAGTCACGGGGTGCCTCGTGGCGCAGTGCAATAAAAGCCCCCACATGTAGTACTTCACACGGCTGGACTCCTCCCTCTTCTCGCTCCTCTGCATGGGCCTTTCCCGTCCTAGGGTCATTTCCACGACTTTGAGCAGGGATGCACTTTGGACAATCACATGGCCGACCTGCTCGAAACTCCTCCGGGCAGCAAAGTCCAGACACAGCCATTCCTTCTTCCAAAGTTAAAACACACATCAAATCCCGGACGAGCCCCCACGTGTAGCGGCCTCACCCCATCTCCTTTGTCAAGGGGTATGTCACATGACAGGGTGAGATGCGCTACGGCCCATGTCCTCCCCATAGCTGTGGGTGAGGTGAAGGCCAGTACCAGATATTTCCTCGGGCCTATGTGTTTTGTTCTGGAATACAGTCCTGCCATGTTCACACTTCCCTCTGCTCCCATTAACCAGAGTTCTACACACCGATCACAGTCCATCTCTTGCTTTATTGTACATCTCCCAAAAAAACAGTGCTTCAGTAGCCAACTGGTTGCGACTTGATAACATTTTGATACGGGGTTGAGCAGGTCGAGGCACTATCCTGGTTATCAACTAAACCACTGCGATCTCGCCAGCGGTTACTATAGCATTCAGCTAGAAAGGACTTTGAATCTAAGAGTCTCTACCAGCGACTCAAGAGAACGTAGATAGGAGTACCTTTGCTGCGTTGCGGCCCCTATCAGGGGAAGATGTCCCTCCAAGGGAGTTACCAGAGGCCCATCCGTCACTGGGTTGATGCTGCTCCAGACTCTCCGGACGGGTAACCTCCCCAGCCTTCTCACCTCAGACATGGGCCCCATCCACCTCAGGGACCCTCGGACGTCTCCACCCTCGTGGGATCCAGTCAAAGTCACTGGACCCCAGGCCTCCTAGTACAGTACCTCACCCCAGGCTGAAGGTGCCTGGGATGGACTCCGACTCCATTCCGGTCAGGCCTAGGGCACCTGAGCCGGAATCCAGAACCGCCCGCACCCAGGCCTAAGGTGCCTGGGCGCGTGAAGAAGATCCTCCGGAAGAACCTCGTGGTTAGGGCGTCTCCCCCTTTTATCTCTTCCCATCGACACCATGGCGAGTTCCCCGCCCTCGCCGTACCATCCCTGGAAAGGGACAAAAAGGCTAGCACTGTAATGGCAAATCTACCTTGAGCCTCCAGGTACCCCGCCACCCAGAGGCCAGGGAGATTATTACACCATCCAATCCTCTACGAACACAAGTGGTCCACTATCCCTATACTTCCACACCTGGGTGTCCCACATAAATTTAAAGACCCCACTACATATATATATATATTGAAATATATTTTTTTATCAGCTCAACCCTTCTCCTTTCCCATTCAAATGGTGGTGGCGGGTTGGGGGTCGACGTCCTTGACTGTCTGGGGGTCAATCCCGGCACGCGTGGGCCGATCCGGTCCATCATGGGACGCTGATTCATGGATACTTGTATCCATGGATACGTCTCTTGGGTCGGGCCGGCCTACACTTGCGGCTTTCCGTGCCGCGTTGATACGTGATCCATCCAACGTCATATCGACTCGTCGATACGTCCTGTTGTTCTCTACGCGACCTCTAGGTCTGCCGGCATGCGTGGCGGTGGGGGCGTGACGCATGACGTCCTTCTCCCTTAGCGGACATTTTGGTCGTGGGCGAGGATGACGCTGTGCGCCGCGCGCCTGGAGGACCGCTCTGTCTAACTTTCTCGGCGTGTGTGGTAGTGACACCCACACGCGCCGCTGGGAAACTTGGTTGATTGGATCACAGCCCTTATTTAAGGACTGGTCCTACACTCGATCATTAGTGCTGTGGCCGGCGGGGAGAGAGGATTCTGTTTACAACATTGACCAGGTAATGAAGAAGAACTTTCACTCATATAGTATGTATGATGTCTCTTTCTCTTTTTACCACTGTTACTTTGAGCCACATCTACCTTTATTGTTTTAAGGTGGGGTGCCTCATATATTAAGTTTTGATACTATTTGTGTGTTGTTTGCACGCAGACCCCTGGGGTGATCCTTTGCCTTCGCCGTTGGACCTGTGGTGCCACTCTGGGGCTCTCTTTCACTTGGATTTGGATCCCTATTCCTCACTCCACTTGTTGATACGGCTTGATCTCTCTAGCCTAGCCACATTTACAAATTTGTGCCGGGTGTGAAATCGCTACACCTATATTATTCCATCCTCTGCTCAATCCTCTCTTCCTCCAAAGATACACAGCACGGTTTGAGAGGTAAGAAACACATATACAATTATGATGTGTCCCTCTAATATATATGTAGGTTCTGTAGATGGTCTATATCACTCTTTGACCTCATATACAATGGAGGTTCAAAGTCAGGATCTATGATATGATACCCATTAGAATAAGGGACCACTATGTGAAAAAATATACAAAGCCAACATCTTCCATTTTATTGGTACGTATTTTTCCATGTTCCCTTCCTTTAGACACACGCGGTCCTGGTTTGGCCTCCGGACGTCTTTTTGCGTTGAACTCCTCATCCGCCCTTCAATGGGTTCCTTGCTGTTTTTTGTTTTAATGGACACTTTTTAGTGCTTTCATACAACAAACTTCTACGTAAATGACCTGTGGGGTTTAAAATATATCCCGAGTCCTGAGCCTGATGTATACATGTCCGTGTAAGTACACTGCCACTCAACCCCCCATTTCTATATCAGACTCACCATTTGTCAGTCTGATAGACTCTCTGTTTCTACCTCTGTTCTTGTTTTTTATATAATGAATGCTGATGTGTAAAGATCTGCTTTTCTGTTTTAGATTACAATCTTAAATCATATATTGGAACTTTCCTGAAGAAGGAGTTTTCTCCGTAACGCGTAGGATCTAATATATACACAATTGCGTGTTTTATATACATATCTACATTGTGAACATCACTTGTATGGTTATTTTTGTCCCTGCATGTCATGTACTTTGTATGATCCAGTGACCATTCCAATTTAGGAATTTTTGTCCCAGCCTGTATTGTCAAGCTCTGTCACATTACATGTCTATTTAATTTTTGTATTAAAATAATTTTATCGTACTATACCCCTATATGGTAGTTATAATTTATGCCTTTAAAGTCCCGTCTTTGAGGGGAAACTCTCCCATACACCAGTTGCGATAGAGACAGGATCAGTAAAGGAGCGCTAGTAAGGTAAAGTATAACTAGTGGAAGGATGTGCACTTTACAAGCTCACTGTCTTCTTGCCCTGAGTGGACTACCCAGTAGTTACACTAATGATAGGAATGTGACATTTATGAGCAGAGGTATAGCTTGAAGCTTGTGGGCCCGATGCAAAAGTTGACCAGGGCCCCCCCCCCCATTACCACCCACCACTTCCACCGTGCGTGCAGATACATCCACCGCACGCCAAGATGCTCAAAGTGGCTTAAGAGTTTTGAGTTTCCAGAGTTCCTCTTTACATCAGAGGACAGGGATCACCGCTGAAGAATCAGAGGACAGGGATCACCGCTGGAGAATCAGAGGACAAGGATCACCGCTGGAGAATCAGAGGACAAGGATCACCGCTGGAGAATCAGAGGACACGGACTCCTGGCAGGTCACTGGCAGAGCTCCTTTCCCATCCCAGCACTGTATAGAGCTCCTCCCCCCCCCCACACTACACAGGGCTGAAATCACATTCCTTTACACACAGTCTGTCAGTCTTCACAGGGTGTTTCTGGCTTTTATGTTGCCCTTCTGACCTATGAAATTCTCCCGTCAGAACGGCAGTGTAGTTGCAGTAGGCAAATACACCCTGTACAGATCATGGCTAACTGGCTGTGTTGTAAAGGAATATGATATCAGCCATACAATGGAGGAACAATATAAAGTGCTGTAATGGGAAAGGAGCTCAGCAGCCGGGCATAGTATCCAGGACAGAGGGGGTGGTCAGGGGGCTTTGGGGGGGGTGCAACTTAGATCTGGGAGGGCAAAGCCATGTGACACAAAATCTGGAGCCTGCAGCCCTTCAGGGGCCCCCTGAGGAGGTGTTAGGGGATTTGTTTTATCAATTTCTGATGGTTTCTCTGTCAGTGTTGGGGGAAGGTCACCTGCCGGAGGTGTGTGTCTTTTCCCCAGTTGTCAGGGAAGTGGGGTAAGCAGACATCCCAGGGTGGGGGGTACAGAGAATCCCAGCGGGTGACTAGGAGACACTGAGCGGTGTCTTACCTCACAGTGACATCAGTCCTGTCGTGGCTATAGGACGGCACTCTCCTCCTCTTGCCTCGCTAAGCACGGTTACCATTCTATGTTGCCAGCACACAGCACATACACTTCCCTATCCTGGGCTGTTCTCACCTCGTGCTCCTCTTTATTCAGGAAATGCCTCACAACTTCTCCCTAGCCAATGAGATTGGAGGGGTGTGGACTGTGGAAGGCAAAGTAGAAGCCCAGTACTGGAGCGTGGCTGTGGGGCCCTAGGGCAGATCGGAGATGGACTTTGTGGAGGATATAATAATATGACAGGGAGGTTGCTGGGGCCCCCTGGAGCTAGGCGGGATTGCGATTGTGACCCCTGCAACCCCTTATGCTACGCCCAAGTTTATGAGTGTGCTAGACTTCAAAATGCAAGTTTGGGTTTTTGTTAGTGGGGAAGCCAAAGCTGCACTTCGGTAACAGGGTTGTATTAGATATATAAGTATTCTATGAATTCTAAATATAGTAAATGGAGCCTGCTGAGACATTATCCTGGCAGCATTCAGATTTACCAAAAGGCTTCACTTATTTCACAAGCTAATTGAATATATTCCTTTTGTTTTCACATGTAAACATGCAGTTAGGGATGAGCTTCGTGTTCGAGTCGAACATACGTTCGACTCGAACATCGGCTGTTCGATCGTTCGACGAAGATCGAACGATTTGGGCCGTTCGCGCCAAATTCGAGTGACGCGAACGGCCCACAATGCACTACGCCATCGCAGTGTCATCCAGGCGCTGTGATTGGCCAAGCATGCACTGTGACCCCGCATGCTTGGCCAATCACAGCGCCGGCAGCGAGGAGAGCAATGATTGGCCACAGGCAGGATGCCTGTGGCCAATTATTGCTGAGGGTGTTTAGTACACGCCCCACACTATAAAAGGCCGCCAGCACGGCGGCCTAGTGTAGTGTGTTCCGGAGCAGGGAAAGAGAAGCATAGGCAGGGACAGTGACATTTATTTTTTTCTTGCTTAACCTGGATTCCTTTAGTTTAGGGAAAGAGAAGGATAGGTAGGGAGAGTGTCAGTGTGTTTTACTGTGCGAATCCTTGTTTCTAGGGACAGGGAAGGACAGTGAGGGAATTCTCCTTGTGCTATAGTGTGCTTTAAAAAAACATTTTTTCTAGGGACAGAAAACTATAGGTAGGGAGAGTGTCAGTGTGTTTTACTGTGCGAATCCTTGTTTCTAGGGATAGGGAAGGACAGTGAGGGAATTCTCCTTGTGCTATAGTGTGCTTTAAAAAAACATTTTTTCTAGGGACAGAAAACTATAGGTAGGGAGAGTGTCAGTGTGTTTTACTGTGCGAATCCTTGTTTCTAGGGACAGGGAAGGACAGTGAGGGAATTCTCCTTGTGCTATAGTGTGCTTTAAAAAAACATTTTTCTAGGGACAGAAAACTATAGGTAGGGAGAGTGTCAGTGTGTTTTACTGTGCGAATCCTTGTTTCTAGGGACAGGGAAGGACAGTGAGGGAATTCTCCTTGTGCTATAGTGTGCTTTAAAAAAACATTTTTTCTAGGGACAGAAAACTATAGGTAGGAAGAGTGTCAGTTTCTTTCACTGTGATAATCCTTGTTTCTAGGGACAAAGAAGGAAAGTGAGGGAAATTCTCCTTGTGCTATAGTGTGCTTTAAAAAAACATTTTTTCTAGGGACAGAAAACTATAGGTAGGGAGAGTGTCAGTGTGTTTTACTGTGCGAATCCTTGTTTCTAGGGACAGGGAAGGACAGTGAGGGAATTCTCCTTGTGCTATAGTGTGCTTTAAAAAAACATTTTTTCTAGGGACAGAAAACTATAGGTAGGGAGAGTGTCAGTGTGTTTTACTGTGCGAATCCTTGTTTCTAGGGACAGGGAAGGACAGTGAGGGAATTCTCCTTGTGCTATAGTGTGCTTTAAAAAAACATTTTTTCTAGGGACAGAAAACTATAGGTAGGGAGAGTGTCAGTGTGTTTTACTGTGCGAATCCTTGTTTCTAGGGACAGGGAAGGACAGTGAGGGAATTCTCCTTGTGCTATAGTGTGCTTTAAAAAAACATTTTTTTTAGGGACAGAAAACTATAGGTAGGGAGAGTGTCAGTGTGTTTTACTGTGCGAATCCTTGTTTCTAGGGACAGGGAAGGACAGTGAGGGAATTCTCCTTGTGCTATAGTGTGCTTTAAAAAAACATTTTTTCTAGGGACAGAAAACTATAGGTAGGAAGAGTGTCAGTTTCTTTCACTGTGATAATCCTTGTTTCTAGGGACAAAGAAGGAAAGTGAGGGAAATTCTCCTTGTGCTATAGTGTGCTTTAAAAAAACATTTTTTCTAGGGACAGAAAACTATAGGTAGGGAGAGTGTCAGTGTGTTTTACTGTGCGAATCCTTGTTTCTAGGGACAGGGAAGGACAGTGAGGGAATTCTCCTTGTGCTATAGTGTGCTTTAAAAAAACATTTTTTCTAGGGACAGAAAACTATAGGTAGGGAGAGTGTCAGTGTGTTTTACTGTGCGAATCCTTGTTTCTAGGGACAGGGAAGGACAGTGAGGGAATTCTCCTTGTGCTATAGTGTGCTTTAAAAAAACATTTTTTCTAGGGACAGAAAACTATAGGTAGGAAGAGTGTCAGTTTCTTTCACTGTGATAATCCTTGTTTCTAGGGACAAAGAAGGAAAGTGAGGGAAATTCTCCTTGTGCTATAGTGTGCTTTAAAAAAACATTTTTTCTAGGGACAGAAAACTATAGGTAGGGAGAGTGTCAGTGTGTTTTACTGTGCGAATCCTTGTTTCTAGGGACAGGGAAGGACAGTGAGGGAATTCTCCTTGTGCTATAGTGTGCTTTAAAAAAACATTTTTTCTAGGGACAGAAAACTATAGGTAGGGAGAGTGTCAGTGTGTTTTACTGTGCGAATCCTTGTTTCTAGGGACAGGGAAGGACAGTGAGGGAATTCTCCTTGTGCTATAGTGTGCTTTAAAAAAACATTTTTTCTAGGGACAGAAAACTATAGGTAGGGAGAGTGTCAGTGTGTTTTACTGTGCGAATCCTTGTTTCTAGGGACAGGGAAGGACAGTGAGGGAATTCTCCTTGTGCTATAGTGTGCTTTAAAAAAACATTTTTTCTAGGGACAGAAAACTATAGGTAGGGAGAGTGTCAGTGTGTTTTACTGTGCGAATCCTTGTTTCTAGGGACAGGGAAGGACAGTGAGGGAATTCTCCTTGTGCTATAGTGTGCTTTAAAAAAACATTTTTTCTAGGGACAGAAAACTATAGGTAGGGAGAGTGTCAGTGTGTTTTACTGTGTGAATCCTTGTTTCTAGGGACAGGGAAGGACAGTGAGGGAATTCTCCTTGTGCTATAGTGTGCTTTAAAAAAACATTTTTTCTAGGGACAGAAAACTATAGGTAGGGAGAGTGTCAGTGTGTTTTACTGTGCGAATCCTTGTTTCTAGGGACAGGGAAGGACAGTGAGGGAATTCTCCTTGTGCTATAGTGTGCTTTAAAAAAACATTTTTTCTAGGGACAGAAAACTATAGGTAGGAAGAGTGTCAGTTTCTTTCACTGTGATAATCCTTGTTTCTAGGGACAAAGAAGGAAAGTGAGGGAAATTCTCCTTGTGCTATAGTGTGCTTTAAAAAAACATTTTTTCTAGGGACAGAAAACTATAGGTAGGGAGAGTGTCAGTGTGTTTTACTGTGCGAATCCTTGTTTCTAGGGACAGGGAAGGACAGTGAGGGAATTCTCCTTGTGCTATAGTGTGCTTTAAAAAAACATTTTTTCTAGGGACAAAAAACTATAGGTAGGGAGAGTGTCAGTGTGTTTTACTGTGCGAATCCTTGTTTCTAGGGACAGGGAAGGACAGTGAGGGAATTCTCCTTGTGCTATAGTGTGCTTTAAAAAAACATTTTTTCTAGGGACAGAAAACTATAGGTAGGAAGAGTGTCAGTTTCTTTCACTGTGATAATCCTTGTTTCTAGGGACAAAGAAGGAAAGTGAGGGAAATTCTCCTTGTGCTATAGTGTGCTTTAAAAAAACATTTTTTCTAGGGACAGAAAACTATAGGTAGGGAGAGTGTCAGTGTGTTTTACTGTGCGAATCCTTGTTTCTAGGGACAGGGAAGGACAGTGAGGGAATTCTCCTTGTGCTATAGTGTGCTTTAAAAAAACATTTTTTCTAGGGACAGAAAACTATAGGTAGGGAGAGTGTCAGTGTGTTTTACTGTGCGAATCCTTGTTTCTAGGGACAGGGAAGGACAGTGAGGGAATTCTCCTTGTGCTATAGTGTGCTTTAAAAAAACATTTTTTCTAGGGACAGAAAACTATAGGTAGGGAGAGTGTCAGTGTGTTTTACTGTGCGAATCCTTGTTTCTAGGGACAGGGAAGGACAGTGAGGGAATTCTCCTTGTGCTATAGTGTGCTTTAAAAAAACATTTTTTCTAGGGACAGAAAACTATAGGTAGGGAGAGTGTCAGTGTGTTTTACTGTGCGAATCCTTGTTTCTAGGGACAGGGAAGGACAGTGAGGGAATTCTCCTTGTGCTATAGTGTGCTTTAAAAAAACATTTTTTCTAGGGACAGAAAACTATAGGTAGGGAGAGTGTCAGTGTGTTTTACTGTGCGAATCCTTGTTTCTAGGGACAGGGAAGGACAGTGAGGGAATTCTCCTTGTGCTATAGTGTGCTTTAAAAAAACATTTTTTCTAGGGACAGAAAACTATAGGTAGGGAGAGTGTCAGTGTGTTTTACTGTGCGAATCCTTGTTTCTAGGGACAGGGAAGGACAGTGAGGGAATTCTCCTTGTGCTATAGTGTGCTTTAAAAAAACATTTTTTCTAGGGACAGAAAACTATAGGTAGGAAGAGTGTCAGTTTCTTTCACTGTGATAATCCTTGTTTCTAGGGACAAAGAAGGAAAGTGAGGGAAATTCTCCTTGTGCTATAGTGTGCTTTAAAAAAACATTTTTTCTAGGGACAGAAAACTATAGGTAGGAAGAGTGTCAGTTTCTTTCACTGTGATAATCCTTGTTTCTAGGGACAAAGAAGGAAAGTGAGGGAAATTCTCCTTGTGCTATAGTGTGCTTTAAAAAAACATTTTTTCTAGGGACAGAAAACTATAGGTAGGGAGAGTGTCAGTGTGTTTTACTGTGCGAATCCTTGTTTCTAGGGACAGGGAAGGACAGTGAGGGAATTCTCCTTGTGCTATAGTGTGCTTTAAAAAAACATTTTTTCTAGGGACAGAAAACTATAGGTAGGGAGAGTGTCAGTGTGTTTTACTGTGCGAATCCTTGTTTCTAGGGACAGGGAAGGACAGTGAGGGAATTCTCCTTGTGCTATAGTGTGCTTTAAAAAAACATTTTTTCTAGGGACAGAAAACTATAGGTAGGAAGAGTGTCAGTTTCTTTCACTGTGATAATCCTTGTTTCTAGGGACAGGGAAGGAAAGTGAGGGAAATTCTCCTTGTGCTATAGTGTGCTTTAAAAAAACATTTTTTCTAGGGACAGAAAACTATACGTAGGAAGAGTGTCAGTTTCTTTCACTGTGATAATCCTTGTTTCTAGGGACAGGGAAGGACAGTGAGGAAAATTCTCCTTGTGCTATAGTGTGCTTTAAAAAAACATTTTTTCTAGGGACAGAAAACTATAGGTAGGGAGAGTGTCAGTGTGTTTTACTGTGCGAATCCTTGTTTCTAGGGACAGGGAAGGACAGTGAGGGAATTCTCCTTGTGCTATAGTGTGCTTTAAAAAAACATTTTTTCTAGGGACAGAAAACTATAGGTAGGAAGAGTGTCAGTTTCTTTCACTGTGATAATCCTTGTTTCTAGGGACAAAGAAGGAAAGTGAGGGAAATTCTCCTTGTGCTATAGTGTGCTTTAAAAAAACATTTTTTCTAGGGACAGAAAACTATAGGTAGGGAGAGTGTCAGTGTGTTTTACTGTGCGAATCCTTGTTTCTAGGGACAGGGAAGGACAGTGAGGGAATTCTCCTTGTGCTATAGTGTGCTTTAAAAAAACATTTTTTCTAGGGACAGAAAACTATAGGTAGGGAGAGTGTCAGTGTGTTTTACTGTGCGAATCCTTGTTTCTAGGGACAGGGAAGGACAGTGAGGGAATTCTCCTTGTGCTATAGTGTGCTTTAAAAAAACATTTTTTCTAGGGACAGAAAACTATAGGTAGGGAGAGTGTCAGTGTGTTTTACTGTGCGAATCCTTGTTTCTAGGGACAGGGAAGGACAGTGAGGGAATTCTCCTTGTGCTATAGTGTGCTTTAAAAAAACATTTTTTCTAGGGACAGAAAACTATAGGTAGGGAGAGTGTCAGTGTGTTTTACTGTGCGAATCCTTGTTTCTAGGGACAGGGAAGGACAGTGAGGGAATTCTCCTTGTGCTATAGTGTGCTTTAAAAAAACATTTTTTCTAGGGACAGAAAACTATAGGTAGGGAGAGTGTCAGTGTGTTTTACTGTGCGAATCCTTGTTTCTAGGGACAGGGAAGGACAGTGAGGGAATTCTCCTTGTGCTATAGTGTGCTTTAAAAAAACATTTTTTCTAGGGACAGAAAACTATAGGTAGGGAGAGTGTCAGTGTGTTTTACTGTGCGAATCCTTGTTTCTAGGGACAGGGAAGGACAGTGAGGGAATTCTCCTTGTGCTATAGTGTGCTTTAAAAAAACATTTTTTCTAGGGACAGAAAACTATAGGTAGGAAGAGTGTCAGTTTCTTTCACTGTGATAATCCTTGTTTCTAGGGACAAAGAAGGAAAGTGAGGGAAATTCTCCTTGTGCTATAGTGTGCTTTAAAAAAACATTTTTTCTAGGGACAGAAAACTATAGGTAGGAAGAGTGTCAGTTTCTTTCACTGTGATAATCCTTGTTTCTAGGGACAAAGAAGGAAAGTGAGGGAAATTCTCCTTGTGCTATAGTGTGCTTTAAAAAAACATTTTTTCTAGGGACAGAAAACTATAGGTAGGGAGAGTGTCAGTGTGTTTTACTGTGCGAATCCTTGTTTCTAGGGACAGGGAAGGACAGTGAGGGAATTCTCCTTGTGCTATAGTGTGCTTTAAAAAAACATTTTTTCTAGGGACAGAAAACTATAGGTAGGGAGAGTGTCAGTGTGTTTTACTGTGCGAATCCTTGTTTCTAGGGACAGGGAAGGACAGTGAGGGAATTCTCCTTGTGCTATAGTGTGCTTTAAAAAAACATTTTTTCTAGGGACAGAAAACTATAGGTAGGAAGAGTGTCAGTTTCTTTCACTGTGATAATCCTTGTTTCTAGGGACAGGGAAGGAAAGTGAGGGAAATTCTCCTTGTGCTATAGTGTGCTTTAAAAAAACATTTTTTCTAGGGACAGAAAACTATACGTAGGAAGAGTGTCAGTTTCTTTCACTGTGATAATCCTTGTTTCTAGGGACAGGGAAGGACAGTGAGGAAAATTCTCCTTGTGCTATAGTGTGCTTTAAAAAAACATTTTTTCTAGGGACAGAAAACTATAGGTAGGGAGAGTGTCAGTGTGTTTTACTGTGCGAATCCTTGTTTCTAGGGACAGGGAAGGACAGTGAGGGAATTCTCCTTGTGCTATAGTGTGCTTTAAAAAAACATTTTTTCTAGGGACAGAAAACTATAGGTAGGAAGAGTGTCAGTTTCTTTCACTGTGATAATCCTTGTTTCTAGGGACAGGGAAGGAAAGTGAGGGAAATTCTCCTTGTGCTATAGTGTGCTTTAAAAAAACATTTTTTCTAGGGACAGAAAACTATAGGTAGGAAGAGTGTCAGTTTCTTTCACTGTGATAATCCTTGTTTCTAGGGACAAAGAAGGAAAGTGAGGGAAATTCTCCTTGTGCTATAGTGTGCTTTAAAAAAACATTTTTTCTAGGGACAGAAAACTATAGGTAGGAAGAGTGTCAGTTTCTTTCACTGTGATAATCCTTGTTTCTAGGGACAGGGAAGGAAAGTGAGGGAAATTCTCCTTGTGCTATAGTGTGCTTTAAAAAAACATTTTTTCTAGGGACAGAAAACTATAGGTAGGAAGAGTGTCAGTTTCTTTCACTGTGATAATCCTTGTTTCTAGGGACAGGGAAGGAAAGTGAGGGAAATTCTCCTTGTGCTATAGTGTGCTTTAAAAAAACATTTTTTCTAGGGACAGAAAACTATAGGTAGGAAGAGTGTCAGTTTCTTTCACTGTGATAATCCTTGTTTCTAGGGACAGGGAAGGACAGTGAGGAAAATTCTCCTTGTGCTATAGTGTGCTTTAAAAAAACATTTTTTCTAGGGACACAAAACTATAGGTAGGGAGAGTGTCAGTGTGTTTTACTGTGCGAATCCTTGTTTCTAGGGACAGGGAAGGACAGTGAGGGAATTCTCCTTGTGCTATAGTGTGCTTTAAAAAAACATTTTTTCTAGGGACAGAAAACCATAGGTAGGAAGAGTGTCAGTTTCTTTCACTGTGATAATCCTTGTTTCTAGGGACAGGGAAGGAAAGTGAGGGAAATTCTCCTTGTGCTATAGTGTGCTTTAAAAAAACATTTTTTCTAGGGACAGAAAACTATAGGTAGGAAGAGTGTCAGTTTCTTTCACTGTGATAATCCTTGTTTCTAGGGACAAAGAAGGAAAGTGAGGGAAATTCTCCTTGTGCTATAGTGTGCTTTAAAAAAACATTTTTTCTAGGGACAGAAAACTATAGGTAGGGAGAGTGTCAGTGTGTTTTACTGTGTGAATCCTTGTTTCTAGGGACAGGGAAGGACAGTGAGGGAATTCTCCTTGTGCTATAGTGTGCTTTAAAAAAACATTTTTTCTAGGGACAGAAAACTATAGGTAGGAAGAGTGTCAGTTTCTTTCACTGTGATAATCCTTGTTTCTAGGGACAGGGAAGGAAAGTGAGGGAAATTCTCCTTGTGCTATAGTGTGCTTTAAAAAAACATTTTTTCTAGGGACAGAAAACTATAGGTAGGAAGAGTGTCAGTTTCTTTCACTGTGATAATCCTTGTTTCTAGGGACAGGGAAGGACAGTGAGGGAAATTCTCCTTGTGCTATAGTGTGCTAAAGCATTCCTCATCAACCATCTTTGAAATCCTTGTTTTTTTGGACAGTCAGGGAAATTGTCGTTGTGCTATTCTGTGCAAAAGCAATCATCCTCAACCATATTTAGAAATCCTTAAGTAAAGGGACAGAGAAGGACACCTGAAGGTAGCCCTTATTGCTTTTTTCCCATCTCCCTGCAGGCCATCTATTAGAATGTCTGGAAGGCAAACAAGGAGAGGCAGACAGTCAGGAGGCAATAAAAGAGGGCAAGCAGGCTCTGTGTCTGGGGGCAACAGTGCTGGTCGTGGACGCGGTGCATTGTCATCAGCACATGGCCATGGGACACGCTTGTCCTTCTTTTCGGCAGCTGGACATGTTGAGCCACATCATGCCGAAGACTTGGTAGAGTGGATGACCAAGCCCTCCTCCTCCTCCTCATCCTCTCTCACCCAGGCTCAGGGTACTGGAAAAGCAGCTGCCAAAGCGTCCTCTTCCCTGGTATCAATGTCAGACTCATCATCAGTCACTCCTTCCCTAGACCCACCATGTCCTCCTCCTGAGGAGTCCCCCGAACTGTTTGAGCACAGTGTTGGGTACATGCTCCAGGAGGATGCCCAGCGTTTGGAAGGGTCTGATGATGAAACCCAGCTACAGGAAGGCAGTAGCGTGAGAGCAGACAGAGGGGATGCTCAAGAAGGACACCAATCTGGCAGTCATGTTCCAGCAGCTGCAGCATACTGCCAGATTGGCTCCAGTGATGAGGAGGGAGGGGATGATGAGGTCACTGACTCCACGTGGGTGCCTAATAGGAGAGAGGAGGAGGAGGAGGATGAGGAGGAGGCACATCTCCAACGAGGCAGGATGCCCTTTGGTGGCCAGCGTAAGGGCAGTACACCGACGGAATCACACCGCAGAGCTCCGCCTGTGCAGGGCGCTGCCTCTGCCCGTCATTCAAAAAGTTCTTTGGTGTGGGCCTTTTTTGAGGCTAGTGCATCAGATCGCACAGCTGCTGTTTGCAACATATGTCTCAAGCGTATATCGCGTGGCCAAAACATCAGCCGCTTGGGTACCACATGCCTGACCAGACATATGTTGACCTGCCATGCAGCTCGTTGGCAAGCCTACCTCAAAGACCCACACCAAAGAACAAAGCGGACCTCTCCTTGCACCGCATCAGCTGGGATCTCCAACCCCACTATAACTTCAGTCCTCTCTGAAACATGCACTGAGAGGAATGAAGGTGTAGAATTAGGTGTGTCACAGCCAAGTACTTGCGGCCACTCTGCTAGCAGTACACCGACGTCCGATTCTAGCAGGCAAATTTCCCTGCCCCAGCTGCTGGACCGTCGAAAGAAGTTTACTCCCAGCCATCCACATGCCCAGCGGTTGAATGCTAGCTTGGCTAAATTGCTAGCGCTTCAACTGCTGCCTTTTCAGTTGGTAGACTCGGCCCCCTTCCGTGAGTTTGTGCAATGTGCGGTTCCTCAGTGGCAGGTTCCCAAACGCCACTTTTTCTCATGGAAGGCTATTCCGGCTCTCTACCGGCATGTGGAAGGCAATGTCTTGGCCTCGCTGGACAGGGCGGTCAGCGGTAAGGTGCATATTACCGCTGACTCATGGTCCAGCAGGCATGGACAGGGACGTTACCTTTCTTTCACGGCCCATTGGGTCACTGTTTTGGCAGCTGGGAAGGATGCAGGACAAGGTGCAGTAGTGTTGGAGGTTGTTCCACCGCCATGCCTCCAAAATGCTACTACTGGTTGTGACACACCTCTCTCCTCCACCCACTCCTCTTCTTCTTCCTCCATGGCCTCTTCCTGTGGTTTGTCCTCGGAACCAGCGGTGCTCCGTAGGCGTTCAAGGGGCTACGCAAGTACGCAGGCAAAAAGATGCCATGCCGTGCTTGCGCTGGTGTGTTTGGGGGACAGAAGCCACACTGGGGCAGAGGTCCAGTCTGCTCTGCAGGGCCAGGCCGAGAGGTGGTTGACGCCACGCCAGCTTAAGCCAGGAATGGTAGTTTGCGACAATGGCACCAACCTCCTCTCCGCCCTCCGACAGGGACAACTGACCCATGTGCCCTGTGTGGCTCACTTCCTTAACCTGGTGGTGCAGCGGTTCTTGGGCAGGTACCCGGGCTTACAGGATGTCCTGAGGCAGGCCAGGAAAGTCTGTGTGCATTTCCGCAGATCTTATAATGCCAGTGCTCGCCTGGCTGAGCTGCAAAAGGAGTTGAACCTGCCCAAGAACCGCCTTATATGTGACATGCCCACCAGGTGGAACTCAACGTTGGCCATGCTGCAGCGGCTGCACACGCAGCAGAGGGCCATCAATGAGTACCTGTGCGACTACGGCACCAGGACAGGGTCAGGGGAGCTTGGTTTTTTTTCTCCACGCCAGTGGGGCATGATCAGGGATGCATGCACTGTCCTGGCACCATTTGAGGAGGCCACGAGGATGGTGAGCAGTGACAGTGCATGCATCAGTGACACTGTACCTCTTGTCCACCTGTTGGAGCACACGCTGCGTGGAATAATGGACAGGGCACTTGAGGCAGAACAGAGGCAGGAAGAGGAGGACTTCCTTGCCTCTCAAGGCCCCCTTTACCCAGACAGTGTTCCTTCTGTCCCACCCATCGCACAGGAAGAGGAGGAGGAGGAGGAGGAGGAGGAGGAGGATTGTGTCAGCATGGAGGTGGAGGCTGGCACTCAGCATCATCAGCAGCAGTCTTTTAGGGATGATTTACAGTCCCAAGAAACCAGTGGACTTGTACGTGGCTGGGAGGAGGTGGCTGCGGATCATGTCGTCCTTAGTGACCCAGAGGACTCCAGAGCGAATGCCTCAGCAAACCTACGCTGCATGGCCTCCCTGATCCTGCAAAGTCTGCGGAAGGATCCTCGTATTCTTCGGATCAAGGAGAGGGACCATTACTGGCTGGCCACTCTCCTTGATCCACGGTACAAGGGTAAGGTTGCGGACCTTATGTTACCGTCGCAGAGGGAGCAGAGGATGAGACAACTCCGGGAGGCCTTGCAGAAAGGTCTGTGCAACGCGTTCCCAGAGACTGGGAGGTTACAAACTCCTGGTCCTGGACAACGAGTTGCTGAGGCTTCGGCCAGTCAAAGAAGGAGCGGTGGGGAAGGTGGCCGTCTGACCGATGCGTTCAGACAATTCTTTAGTCCGCAGCCCCAAAGTATGATCGGTTCCAGCAACCATCGCCAGCGTCTGATAAACATGGTGCAGGAATATCTAGGGGCAAGGTCAGACTTGGACACCTTCCCCACCGAAAATCTTCTGGCTTACTGGGTCTTGAGGATGGATCACTGGCCAGAGCTTGCACAGTATGCAATTGAGCTACTGGCCTGTCCTGCATCCAGCGTTCTTTCGGAACGCACATTCAGTGCTGCTGGAGGATTTGTCACGGATCACAGGGTGCGCCTGTCCACCGACTCGGTTGATCGACTGACTTTCATCAAGATGAACCAGTCTTGGATCACCACCAGCTACCACACACCTGATGCTGATATAACAGACTAATTGATTTTAACATGTCACATCCCTTCAAGACTGATGCTGATGCTGAGTGCCTGTGCTGTTATGTTGACTGGCTATCCTCCTCCTCCGAGTCCTCAATGATACGATTGATGATGATAGCTTGGAAGATCATTTTTGTTTATGGGTGCCGCCACCAGTGGCTAAGGCCCAATTTTTCAGCCCCTGTTTTACAGGGGCGTGTAATTACAATTTTTTTAGCAATAATTTGCCATAGGGCTCATTGCTGTGCTCCAAGTACAGTATCTGTGAGGGGTTGGAGTGTTGTGGCACCAGTGCCTAAGGCCCAATTTTTCAGCCCCTGTTTAACAGGGGCGTGTCATTACAATTTTTGAAGCAATACTTTGCAACAGGGCTCATTGCTGTGCTCCAAGTACAGTATCTGTGAGGGGTTGTAGTGTTGTGCCACCAGTGCCTAAGGCCCAATTTTTCAGCCCCTGTTCAACAGGGGCATGCAATTACAATTCTTGATCTAATAATTCACAGCAGGGCCCATTGCTGCACCCACCAAGAGTAACTCTGAGGGCTTACAGTGTTGTGGCAACGCCACCACCACCACCACCACGAAAGGCCCAATTTTTCAGCCCCTGTTCAAAAGGGGCATGTAATTACAATTCTTGATCTAATAATTCACAGCAGGGCCCATTGCTGCACCCACCAAGAGTAACTCTGAGGGCTTACAGTGTTGTGGCAACGCCACCACCACCACCACCACGAAAGGCCCAATTTTTCAGCCCCTGTTCAAAAGGGGCATGTAATTACAATTCTTGATCTAATAATTCACAGCAGGGCCCATTCCTGCACCCACCAAGAGTAACTCTGAGGGCTTACAGTGTTGTGGCAACGCCACCACCACCACGAAAGGCCCAATTTTTCAGCCCCTGTTCAAAAGGGGCATGTAATTACAATTCTTGATCTAATAATTCACAGCAGGGCCCATTCCTGCACCCACCAAGAGTAACTCTGAGGGCTTACAGTGTTGTGGCAACACCACCACCACCACCACGAAAGGCCCAATTTTTCAGCCCCTGTTCAACAGGGGCATGCAATTACAATTCTTGATCTAATAATTCACAGCAGGGCCCATTGCTGCACCCACCAAGAGTAACTCTGAGGGCTTACAGTGTTGTGGCAACGCCACCACCACCACCACCACGAAAGGCCCAATTTTTCAGCCCCTGTTCAAAAGGGGCATGTAATTACAATTCTTGATCTAATAATTCACAGCAGGGCCCATTGCTGCACCCACCAAGAGTAACTCTGAGGGCTTACAGTGTTGTGGCAACGCCACCACCACCACCACCACGAAAGGCCCAATTTTTCAGCCCCTGTTCAAAAGGGGCATGTAATTACAATTCTTGATCTAATAATTCACAGCAGGGCCCATTCCTGCACCCACCAAGAGTAACTCTGAGGGCTTACAGTGTTGTGGCAACGCCACCACCACCACCACCACGAAAGGCCCAATTTTTCAGCCCCTGTTCAAAAGGGGCATGTAATTACAATTCTTGATCTAATAATTCACAGCAGGGCCCATTCCTGCACCCACCAAGAGTAACTCTGAGGGCTTACAGTGTTGTGGCAACACCACCACCACCACCACCACCACGAAAGGCCCAATTTTTCAGCCCCTGTTCAACAGGGGCATGCAATTACAATTCTTGATCTAATAATTCACAGCAGGGCCCATTCCTGCACCCACCAAGAGTAACTCTGAGGGCTTACAGTGTTGTGGCAACACCACCACCACCACCACCACCACGAAAGGCCCAATTTTTCAGCCCCTGTTCAACAGGGGCATGCAATTACAATTCTTGATCTAATAATTCACAGCAGGGCCCATTGCTGCACCCACCAAGAGTAACTGTCAGGGCTTACAGTGTTGTGGCACCAGCACCACCATCAAAGGCCCAATTTTTACTACCACTGTTCAACAATTATATGTAATTAAAATTCCTGATATAATAGTTGACAGCAGGGCGTTCCAGCACCAACCAAGAGTAACTGTGAGTGCTTACAGTGTTGTGCCAACACCAACAACTAAGGGGCCTATTTCTGCAGAGTATATACGGCAGGTCCCTACTTTCAAACATCCAACTTACAAACGACTCCTACTTGCAAACGCAAGAAGACAACAGGAAGTGAGAGGAAATCTACCACTAGGAAGGAAAATTCTCTCCTGTAAGAATAAATATGGGAGAAAGGTGTCTCCTCTGTACTGATGCTTTATCAGCAATCCTTGTTTCAAGAAAAACACCACATTTCAAAAACAGTTGTCATTGGGACGGAAAGTGAGGTGAAATGTTCTGAACAGGGGCACAGACAGCAAAACAAATGTTACAGGGGTGATAACCCTTACCTATGTTTTCCAAAAAGTTTAAAAATAGATTTTTGGGCTGGAGCTACACTTCAACAATGTACCTGTTCAAAATTACAAACAGATTCTACATAAGAACAAACCTACTGTCCCTGTCTTGTATGCACCGCCTGTATACGGCTGTTCAGAGTATATAGGGCCTTTTTTATTTTATGTGCGGGGTTCCCCTTAATATCCATACAAGACCCAAAGGGGCTGGTAATGGGCTGGGGTGGGGGTCATGGGGTAGCTATGCCATTTTTCTTAAAGATTTTCATCCATATTACCGGGACCAGACATTACATTAAAGCCGCAAGCAGTTTTAAATGGCTTTTTTTTCCTTTAGAAGTGTCATTTTGTGCAGGGACAGTTCTAAACACGGGAAACACGTGGCACTTCACAGGCATACTTTAGACACCCCCCAGGTACGATATTTAAAGGAATATTTGACTTTTTTTTTTTCACTTTATGCATCATTAAAATGACTGCTCCCGAAAAACGACCGTTTTTAAAACTTCTTTTTGCATTGATACATGTCCCCTGGTGCACAACCCGAGTTCCCAAACCCTTTTTAGGACAATAACATGCATAATAGTTGTTATAATTAGCACTTTAGAATTCGAACGTTCGCATCCATTGTATTTAATAGGGTTCTAATGTTCGTACGAACTTTCGGTCCGTTCGCGGGTTCTGGTGCGAACCGAACCCGGGGGTGTTCGGCTCATCACTACATGCAGTGCATCCCGAAAGTATTCAAAGCACTTCAATTTTTTCACATTTTCTTATGTTATAGCATTATTCCAAAATGGATTAAATTCATTATTTTCCTTAAAATTCTACAAACAATACCCCATAATGACAACGTGAAAGAAGTCTGTTTGAAATCTTTGCAAATTTATTAAAAATAAACATGTACATAAGCATTCACAGCCTTTGCTGAATACTTTGTTGAAGCACCTTTGGCATCAATTACAGCCTTTTTGAGTATGATACTACAAGCATGGTACACCTATTTTTGAGCAGTTTCTCACATTCTTCTTTGCGGGACCTCTCAAGCCCCATCAAGTTGGATGGGGAGCGTCGGTGCACAGCCATTTTCAAATCTCTCCAGAGATGTTCAATCGGGTTTAATTCTGGGCTCTGGCTGGGCAATTAAAGGACATTCACAGAGTTGTCCCGTAGCCACTCTTTTGTTATCTTGGCTGTGTGCTTAGGGTCGTTGTCCTGTTGGAAGATGAACAAAATGTAAAAAAAGTGAAGCGCTGTGAATACTTTCCAGATGCACTGTAGAACATATTTTTACAACTTAACCACTTGAGCCCTGGACCATTTTGCTGGTCAAAGACCAGGCCACTTTTTGCGATTCGGCACTGCGTCGCTTTAACTGACAATTGCGCGGTCGTGCGACGTGGCTCCCAAACAAAATTGACGTCATTTTTTTCCCACAAATAGAGCTTTCTTTCTTTGCGGTTTTTATTTTTTGCGCTATAAACAAAAATAAAGGGACAATTTTGAAAAAAATTCTATAATTTTTACTTTTTGCTATAATAAATATCCCCAAAAAATATATAAATTTTTTTTTTTCCTCAGTTTAGGCCCATATGTATTCTTCTACATATTTTTGGTAAAAAAAATTGCAATAAGCGTTTATAGATATAGCGTCTACAAAATAGGGGATAGTTTTAAGGCATTTTTATTAATAATTTATTTTTTTACTAGTAATGGTGGCGATCAGTGATTTTTATCGTGACTGCGACATTATGGTGGACACATCGGACACTTTTGACACATTTTTGGGACGATTGTAATTTTTACAGCGATCAGTGCTATAAAAATGCACTGATTACTGTAAAATGACACTGGCAGTGAAGGGGTTAACCACTAGGTGGCGCTGTAGGGGTTAAGTGTGCCCTAGGGAGTGATTCTTACTGTAGGGGGGGTGGGCTGTGTGTGATAAGACAGTGATCACTGCTTCCGATTACAGGAAGCGGTGATTAGTGTCATTGTCACTAGGCAGAGCGGGGAGATGCTTGTTTACATCAGCATCTCCCCGTTCTTCCTCACCGTGAGACGATTGCGGGTATCCCCGCTAGGGATGAGCTTCGTGTTCGAGTCGAACATACGTTCGACTCGAACATCGGCTGTTCGATCGTTCGACGAAGATCGAACGATTTGGGCCGTTCGCGCCAAATTCGAGTGACGCGAACGGCCCACAATGCACTACGCCATCGCAGTGTCATCCAGGCGCTGTGATTGGCCAAGCATGCACTGTGACCCCGCATGCTTGGCCAATCACAGTGCCGGCAGCGAGGAGTAGGGATGAGCTTCGTGTTCGAGTCGAACATACGTTCGACTCGAACATCGGCTGTTCGATCGTTCGACGAAGATCGAACGATTTGGGCCGTTCGCGCCAAATTCGAGTGACGCGAACGGCCCACAATGCACTACGCCATCGCAGTGTCATCCAGGCGCTGTGATTGGCCAAGCATGCACTGTGACCCCGCATGCTTGGCCAATCACAGCGCCGGCAGCGAGGAGAGCAATGATTGGCCACAGGCAGGATGCCTGTGGCCAATTATTGCTGAGGGTGTTTAGTACACGCCCCACACTATAAAAGGCCGCCAGCACGGCGGCCTAGTGTAGTGTGTTCCGGAGCAGGGATAGAGCAGCATAGGCAGGGACAGTGACTGTTATTTCTTTCTTGCTTAACCTGGATTCCTTTAGTTTAGGGAAAGAGAAGGATAGGTAGGGAGAGTGTCAGTGTGTTTTGTGCTTGTGCTATAGTGTGCTTAAAAAAAACATTTATTCTAGGGACAGAAAACTGTAGGTAGGGACAGTGTCAGTTTCTTTCACTCTGCAAGTCCTTGTTTCCAGGGACCTGGAAGGACAGTGAGTGAATTGTCCTTGTGCTATATTGTGCTTAAAAAAACATTTATTCTAGGGACAGAAAACTGTAGGTAGGGAGAGTGTCAGTTTCTTTCACTCTGCAAGTCCTTGTTTCCAGGGACATGTAAGGACAGTGAGTGAATTGTCCTTGTGCTATATTGTGATTAAAAAAAACATTTTTTCTAGGGACAGAAAACTGTAGGTAGGGAGAGTGTTTTTTTTCTTTCACTCTGCAAGTCCTTGTTTCCAGGGACCTGGAAGGACAGTGAGTGAATTGTCCTTGTGCTATATTGTGCTTAAAAAAAAACATTTTTTCTAGGGACAGAAAACTGTAGGTAGGGAGAGTGTTTATTTTCTTTCACTCTGCAAGTCCTTGTTTCCAGGGACCTCTAAGGACAGTGAGTGAATTGTCCTTGTGCTATATTGTGCTTAAAAAAAACATTTATTCTAGGGACAGAAAACTGTAGGTAGGGAGAGTGTCAGTTTATTTCACTCTGCAAGTCCTTGTTTCCAGGGACCTGGAAGGACAGTGAGTGAATTGTCCTTGTGCTATATTGTGATTAAAAAAAACATTTTTTCTAGGGACAGAAAACTGTAGGTAGGGAGAGTGTTTTTTTTCTTTCACTCTGCAAGTCCTTGTTTCCAGGGACCTGGAAGGACAGTGAGTGAATTGTCCTTGTGCTATATTGTGCTTAAAAAAAAAAACATTTTTTCTAGGGACAGAAAACTGTAGGTAGGGAGAGTGTTTATTTTCTTTCACTCTGCAAGTCCTTGTTTCCAGGGACCTCTAAGGACAGTGAGTGAATTGTCCTTGTGCTATATTGTGCTTAAAAAAAACATTTATTCTAGGGACAGAAAACTGTAGGTAGGGAGAGTGTCAGTTTATTTCACTCTGCAAGTCCTTGTTTCCAGGGACCTGTAAGGACAGTGAGTGAATTGTCCTTGTGCTATATTGTGCTTAAAAAAAACATTTATTCTAGGGACAGAAAACTGTAGGTAGGGAGAGTGTCAGTTTATTTCACTCTGCAAGTCCTTGTTTCCAGGGACCTGGAAGGACAGTGAGTGAATTGTCCTTGTGCTATATTGTGATTAAAAAAAACATTTTTTCTAGGGACAGAAAACTGTAGGTAGGGAGAGTGTTTTTTTTCTTTCACTCTGCAAGTCCTTGTTTCCAGGGACCTGGAAGGACAGTGAGTGAATTCTCCTTGTGCTATATTGTGCTTAAAAAAAACATTTATTCTAGGGACAGAAAACTGTAGGTAGGGAGAGTGTCAGTTTATTTCACTCTGCAAGTCCTTGTTTCCAGGGACCTGTAAGGACAGTGAGTGAATTGTCCTTGTGCTATATTGTGCTTAAAAAAACATTTATTCTAGGGACAGAAAACTGTAGGTAGGGAGAGTGTCAGTTTCTTTCACTCTGCAAGTCCTTGTTTCCAGGGACCTGTAAGGACAGTGAGTGAATTGTCCTTGTGATATATTGTGATTAAAAAAAACATTTTTTCTAGGGACAGAAAACTGTAGGTAGGGAGAGTGTTTTTTTTCTTTCACTCTGCAAGTCCTTGTTTCCAGGGACCTGGAAGGACAGTGAGTGAATTGTCCTTGTGCTATATTGTGCTTAAAAAAAAACATTTTTTCTAGGGACAGAAAACTGTAGGTAGGGAGAGTGTTTTTCTTTTTCGTACATCACGGGACACAGAGCGACTTAGTCATTACTAATGGGTTATATAGTTTACCTTCAGGTGTTGGCACTGGCCAATTCCAAACCGGAAGTACCCTCCCCTATATAAGCCCCTCCCACCCGGGAGCACCTCAGTTTTTTGCCAGTGTCTAAGGTGTTGGCCAAAGAGTAACATGTGTTTTCACTGGGCTTGCGTACAGGTTCTTTTGGGCCTTAGTAAGCTGTTCCGGATCCCACCAAAAAAAAGCTTCATAGCTAAACGGTCGGTACCCGGGCCTTGCAGCAGAAGAGCAAGGTTTTGCCTGTAATGCTTCTCTTAGGAGGGCTGGACCCTGGGATCCAGAGCTCTGGTCATACCCACGACCAAGACGCTGTCTGTGCAGGGTGCTATACAGGTCCAGGGGAGTGGAATCCTTGGGAACCCGGTCCCTGAAGGTTTAATTACAATGCCTGCCGTGATAGGTGAAGTTTGGACTTTTGTGGACCAAACAAAGTCCTGCGGCGGGGATCAGGTAAGTGGGGGCCCTCAGGAACTTGGTTCTATTGGGGGACCCCCAAGCCTAATTTGTCTTTCTGTCTGTTACCTAACGGTATTCCCGCTAAATATCTGTGTTTGCCTATAACTACTGAAAATGTAAAATTTTAATAGTAGTCAAGAAAAAAAAAAAACAGGGACCGCGGTACCTGTGTTAAACCACTAGAGGCCGCTGTAGTCCATTTTTCTTGTAAATGTGGATCTTTGGTTTTCTCAACTCAAAAGATCCAGGCAGCTGGTAAGTTTCTCTGAGGGAATCCACTTCCTCTGCCCTGTTGCTCCGTTCATCCACCGCACAGGCCCTCCGGCAAAAAGGGCCCTGGCTCCTAGTCCTCTGTTGGTTTTCGAAAAGGGCGCCATTGGCGCACGGGCGCGCGCGCGGGCGCGTGCACGCGCCTCCTATGAAAAAAAAGGGGCGGGGCGGGTGGATGACGCTCGATGCGCGCCGCGGCGCTTCTGCGCATGTGCGGGCGTCCCAGCATGGTTAAAAGACACAGTACAAGTGTCAGCTGCATGCAAACAGAGCTAGCAACAAACAGTGGCACACAGAGGCGGTTGATGCAGGCATCCCCATAGAAAGGCACTTTAGTGGACACCAGCTGGTATATAGCAGCACCTGTGTTAGACTATTACCAGCAAAAATTGGTGTATGACGACGGGAATACCTCAGCTTTGTGCTTAAAGGATATGTCGTCCAGACGCTCCGGAAATAAATCTTCCAGGAAGCCAAAGGGGTCTCCATCGGGCTCTGAGGATATTGGGCATGCTTGCACTGCACCAATCTCCCCTGAGAATGCAGAGGTCAGTAGCCGTAGAAACCCCGCAGGAATGCCTGGTGCTGCGGCTGTCCCCAGTCCACCTGCTCCTGTATATATAACAGAGGAGGTTTTATCCTCAACTCTGGGAGGATTGGAAGAGAGATTAACAGCATTGATCGCTGCTTCCCTGTCACAGGAAAAGCGCGTCCGATCTCCGTCTCCTCCTTCAGAGTGCCTGTTAGTGGAGGAACAGCCCCACACAGAGATCGACCTACCTGAAGGGGATCAGGATGAGGTTGATTCACTTATAGAGGAATCAACAGTGGAAGAACCTTTCTCAGCTTCTCAGGCTGAAAGATTATGGGTTCAGTCTCTGACTAACATGGTCCGATCAGCATTTAAAATGCCTCTGGCGGAACCACCATCCACTACGGTCTCCTCGCTGGGGTCGCTAAAAGCTCCCCAGGCGGTCTGTTCCTTCCCAATCCACCCTTTATTAGAAGGGCTTATTTACCAGGATTGGGAGCATCCTGAAAAAATATTTGCTCCCCCCAAGAGATTTCCGGTGATCTATCCCATGGAGGATAAGTTCATAAGAAAATGGAGGGTCCCTATAGTGGACGCAGCCATCTCTTCTGTTAACAAATCACTGACATGTCCAGTAGATAATGTTCCAATGTTCAAAGACCCAATAGATAAAAAATTGGAGTCTTTACTAAAATCTGCTTTCTCTACAGCAAGTATGGTGACACAACCTGCGGTAGCAGCGATTGGAGTCTGCCAAGCAGTGAAAGATCAGTTGAAACAAGTCTTAAGGGACTTACCAGATCAGCAGGCTCATGCCCTAGCTGACCTGCCTAGAGCCTTGTGTTTTGCGGTGGACGCCATAAAGGATACAATCCAACAGGCCTCCCGCTTTACGCTGTCTATAGTACATATGCGTAGGCTTCTGTGGCTCAAAAACTGGTCTGCTGAAGCTCCCTGTAAAAAACTGCTGGTTAGCTTCCCATTTCATGGAGAACGCTTATTTGGAGAAGATCTGGACAAATATATCCAGAAAATTTCTGCCGGTAAAAGTTCACTCTTACCGGTTAAGAACAAGGGTAGAAGTCCTTCTTTTAAGAGGCCTACCTCTCCAGTCCCGGGCACATCGGCTGTGAATAGGGATGAGCTTCGTGTTCGAGTCGAACATACGTTCGACTCGAACATTGGCTGTTCGATCGTTCGACGAAGATCGAACGATTTGGGCCGTTCGCGCCAAATTCGAGTGACGCGAACGGCCCACAATGCACTACGCCATCGCAGTGTCATCCAGGCGCTGTGATTGGCCAAGCATGCACTGTGACCCCGCATGCTTGGCCAATCACAGCGCCGGCAGCGAGGAGAGCAATGATTGGCCACAGGCAGGATGCCTGTGGCCAATTATTGCTGAGGGTGTTTAGTACACGCCCCACACTATAAAAGGCCGCCAGCACGGCGGCCTAGTGTAGTGTGTTCCGGAGCAGGGATAGAGTAGCATAGGCAGGGACAGTGACTGTTATTTCTTTCTTGCTTAACCTGGATTCCTTTAGTTTAGGGAAAGAGAAGGATAGGTAGGGAGAGTGTCAGTGTGTTTTGTGCTTCTGCTATAGTGTGCTTAAAAAAAAACATTTATTCTAGGGACAGAAAACTCTAGGTAGGGACAGTGTCAGTTTCTTTCACTCTGCAAGTCCTTGTTTCCAGGGACCTGGAAGGACAGTGAGTGAATTGTCCTTTTGCTATATTGTGATTAAAAAAAACATTTATTCTAGGGACAGAAAACTCTAGGTAGGGACAGTGTCAGTTTCTTTCACTCTGCAAGTCCTTGTTTCCAGGGACCTGGAAGGACAGTGAGTGAATTGTCCTTTTGCTATATTGTGATTAAAAAAAACATTTATTCTAGGGACAGAAAACTCTAGGTAGGGACAGTGTCAGTTTCTTTCACTCTGCAAGTCCTTGTTTCCAGGGACCTGGAAGGACAGTGAGTGAATTGTCCTTTTGCTATATTGTGATTAAAAAAACATTTATTCTAGGGACAGAAAACTCTAGGTAGGGACAGTGTCAGTTTCTTTCACTCTGCAAGTCCTTGTTTCCAGGGACCTGGAAGGACAGTGAGTGAATTGTCCTTTTGCTATATTGTGATTAAAAAAAACATTTATTCTAGGGACAGAAAACTCTAGGTAGGGACAGTGTCAGTTTCTTTCACTCTGCAAGTCCTTGTTTCCAGGGACCTGGAAGGACAGTGAGTGAATTGTCCTTTTGCTATATTGTGATTAAAAAAAACATTTATTCTAGGGACAGAAAACTCTAGGTAGGGACAGTGTCAGTTTCTTTCACTCTGCAAGTCCTTGTTTCCAGGGACCTGGAAGGACAGTGAGTGAATTGTCCTTTTGCTATATTGTGATTAAAAAAAACATTTATTCTAGGGACAGAAAACTCTAGGTAGGGACAGTGTCAGTTTCTTTCACTCTGCAAGTCCTTGTTTCCAGGGACCTGGAAGGACAGTGAGTGAATTGTCCTTTTGCTATATTGTGATTAAAAAAAACATTTTTTTCTAGGGACAGAAAACTGTAGGTAGGGAGAGTATTTTTTTTCTTTCACTCTGCAAGTCCTTGTTTCCAGGGACCTGTAAGGACAGTGAGTTAATTGTCCTTGTGCTATATTGTGCTGAAAAAAACATTTATTCCAGGGACAGAAAACTCTAGGTAGGGACAGTGTCAGTTTCTTTCACTCTGCAAGTCCTTGTTTCCAGGGACCTGGAAGGACAGTGAGTGAATTGTCCTTTTGCTATATTGTGATTAAAAAAAACATTTATTCTAGGGACAGAAAACTCTAGGTAGGGACAGTGTCAGTTTCTTTCACTCTGCAAGTCCTTGTTTCCAGGGACCTGGAAGGACAGTGAGTGAATTGTCCTTTTGCTATATTGTGATTAAAAAAAACATTTATTCTAGGGACAGAAAACTCTAGGTAGGGACAGTGTCAGTTTCTTTCACTCTGCAAGTCCTTGTTTCCAGGGACCTGGAAGGACAGTGAGTGAATTGTCCTTTTGCTATATTGTGATTAAAAAAAACATTTATTCTAGGGACAGAAAACTCTAGGTAGGGACAGTGTCAGTTTCTTTCACTCTGCAAGTCCTTGTTTCCAGGGACCTGGAAGGACAGTGAGTGAATTGTCCTTTTGCTATATTGTGATTAAAAAAAACATTTTTTTCTAGGGACAGAAAACTGTAGGTAGGGAGAGTATTTTTTTTCTTTCACTCTGCAAGTCCTTGTTTCCAGGGACCTGTAAGGACAGTGAGTTAATTGTCCTTGTGCTATATTGTGCTGAAAAAAACATTTATTCCAGGGACAGAAAACTCTAGGTAGGGACAGTGTCAGTTTCTTTCACTCTGCAAGTCCTTGTTTCCAGGGACCTGGAAGGACAGTGAGTGAATTGTCCTTTTGCTATATTGTGATTAAAAAAAACATTTATTCTAGGGACAGAAAACTCTAGGTAGGGACAGTGTCAGTTTCTTTCACTCTGCAAGTCCTTGTTTCCAGGGACCTGGAAGGACAGTGAGTGAATTGTCCTTTTGCTATATTGTGATTAAAAAAAACATTTATTCTAGGGACAGAAAACTCTAGGTAGGGACAGTGTCAGTTTCTTTCACTCTGCAAGTCCTTGTTTCCAGGGACCTGGAAGGACAGTGAGTGAATTGTCCTTTTGCTATATTGTGATTAAAAAAAACATTTTTTTCTAGGGACAGAAAACTGTAGGTAGGGAGAGTATTTTTTTTCTTTCACTCTGCAAGTCCTTGTTTCCAGGGACCTGTAAGGACAGTGAGTTAATTGTCCTTGTGCTATATTGTGCTGAAAAAAACATTTATTCCAGGGACAGAAAACTCTAGGTAGGGACAGTGTCAGTTTCTTTCACTCTGCAAGTCCTTGTTTCCAGGGACCTGGAAGGACAGTGAGTGAATTGTCCTTTTGCTATATTGTGATTAAAAAAAACATTTATTCTAGGGACAGAAAACTCTAGGTAGGGACAGTGTCAGTTTCTTTCACTCTGCAAGTCCTTGTTTCCAGGGACCTGGAAGGACAGTGAGTGAATTGTCCTTTTGCTATATTGTGATTAAAAAAAACATTTATTCTAGGGACAGAAAACTCTAGGTAGGGACAGTGTCAGTTTCTTTCACTCTGCAAGTCCTTGTTTCCAGGGACCTGGAAGGACAGTGAGTGAATTGTCCTTTTGCTATATTGTGATTAAAAAAAACATTTTTTTCTAGGGACAGAAAACTGTAGGTAGGGAGAGTATTTTTTTTCTTTCACTCTGCAAGTCCTTGTTTCCAGGGACCTGTAAGGACAGTGAGTTAATTGTCCTTGTGCTATATTGTGCTGAAAAAAACATTTATTCCAGGGACAGAAAACTCTAGGTAGGGACAGTGTCAGTTTCTTTCACTCTGCAAGTCCTTGTTTCCAGGGACCTGGAAGGACAGTGAGTGAATTGTCCTTTTGCTATATTGTGATTAAAAAAAACATTTATTCTAGGGACAGAAAACTCTAGGTAGGGACAGTGTCAGTTTCTTTCACTCTGCAAGTCCTTGTTTCCAGGGACCTGGAAGGACAGTGAGTGAATTGTCCTTTTGCTATATTGTGATTAAAAAAAACATTTATTCTAGGGACAGAAAACTCTAGGTAGGGACAGTGTCAGTTTCTTTCACTCTGCAAGTCCTTGTTTCCAGGGACCTGGAAGGACAGTGAGTGAATTGTCCTTTTGCTATATTGTGATTAAAAAAAACATTTTTTTCTAGGGACAGAAAACTGTAGGTAGGGAGAGTATTTTTTTTCTTTCACTCTGCAAGTCCTTGTTTCCAGGGACCTGTAAGGACAGTGAGTTAATTGTCCTTGTGCTATATTGTGCTGAAAAAAACATTTATTCCAGGGACAGAAAACTCTAGGTAGGGACAGTGTCAGTTTCTTTCACTCTGCAAGTCCTTGTTTCCAGGGACCTGGAAGGACAGTGAGTGAATTGTCCTTTTGCTATATTGTGATTAAAAAAAACATTTTTTTCTAGGGACAGAAAACTGTAGGTAGGGAGAGTGTTTTTTTTCTTTCACTCTGCAAGTCCTTGTTTCCAGGGACCTGTAAGGACAGTGAGTTAATTTTCCTTGTGCTATATTGTGATTAAAAAAAACATTTTTTCTAGGGACAGAAAACTGTAGGTAGGGAGAGTGTTTTTTTTCTTTCACTCTGCAAGTCCTTGTTTCCAGGGACAGAGAAGGACACCTGAAGGTAGCCCTTATTGCTTTTTTCCCATCTCCCTGCAGGCCATCTATTAGAATGTCTGGAAGGCAAACAAGGAGAGGCAGACAGTCAGGAGGCAATAAAAGAGGGCAAGCAGGCTCTGTGTCTGGGGGCAACAGTGCTGGTCGTGGACGCGGTGCATTGTCATCAGCACATGGCCATGGGACACGCTTGTCCTTCTTTTCGGCAGCTGGACATGTTGAGCCACATCATGCCGAAGACTTGGTAGAGTGGATGACCAAGCCCTCCTCCTCCTCCTCATCCTCTCTCACCCAGGCTCAGGGTACTGGAAAAGCAGCTGCCAAAGCGTCGTCTTCCCTGGTATCAATGTCAGACAAATCATCAGTCACTCCTTCCCTAGACCCACCATGTCCTCCTCCTGAGGAGTCCCCCGAACTGTTTCAGCACAGTGTTGGGTACATGCTCCAGGAGGATGCCCAGCGTTTCGAAGGGTCTGATGATGAAACCCAGCTAGAGGAAGGCAGTAGCGTGAGAGCAGACAGAGGGGATGCTCAAGAAGGACACCAATCTGGCAGTCATGTTCCAGCAGCTGCAGCATACTGCCAGATTGGCTCCAGTGATGAGGAGGGAGGGGATGATGAGGTCAATGACTCCACGTGGGTGCCTAATAGGAGAGAGGAGGAGGAGGAGGATGAGGAGGAGGCACATCTCCAACGAGGCAGGATGCCCTTTGGTGGCCAGCGTAAGGGCAGTACACCGACGGAATCACACCGCAGAGCTCCGCCTGTGCAGGGCGCTGCCTCTGCCCGTCATTCAAAAAGTTCTTTGGTGTGGGCCTTTTTTGAGGCTAGTGCATCAGATCGCACAGCTGCTGTTTGCAACATATGTCTCAAGCGTATATCGCGTGGCCAAAACATCAGCCGCTTGGGTACCACATGCCTGACCAGACATATGTTGACCTGCCATGCAGCTCGTTGGCAAGCCTACCTCAAAGACCCACACCAAAGAACAAAGCGGACCTCTCCTTGCACCGCATCAGCTGGGATCTCCAACCCCACTATAACTTCAGTCCTCTCTGAAACATGCACTGAGAGGAATGAAGGTGTAGAATTAGGTGTGTCACAGCCAAGTACTTGCGCCCACTCTGCTAGCAGTACACCGACGTCCGATTCTAGCAGGCAAATTTCCCTGCCCCAGCTGCTGGACCGTCGAAAGAAGTTCACTCCCAGCCATCCACATGCCCAGCGGTTGAATGCTAGCTTGGCTAAATTGCTAGCGCTTCAACTGCTGCCTTTTCAGTTGGTAGACTCGGCCCCCTTCCGTGAGTTTGTGCAATGTGCGGTTCCTCAGTGGCAGGTTCCCAAACGCCACTTTTTCTCACGGAAGGCTATTCCGGCTCTCTACCGGCATGTGGAAGGCAATGTCTTGGCCTCGCTGGACAGGGCGGTCAGCGGTAAGGTGCATATTACCGCTGACTCATGGTCCAGCAGGCATGGACAGGGACGTTACCTTTCTTTCACGGCCCATTGGGTCACTCTTTTGGCAGCTGGGAAGGATTCAGGACAAGGTGCAGTAGTGTTGGAGGTTGTCCCACCGCCACGCCTCCAAAATGCTACTACTGGTTGTGACACACCTCTCTCCTCCACCCCCTCCTCTTCTTCTTCCTCCATGGCCTCTTCCTGTGGTTTGTCCTATGAACCAGCGGTGCTCCGTAGCCGTTCACGGGGCTACGCAAGTACGCAGGCAAAAAGATGCCATGCCGTGCTTGCGCTGGTGTGTTTGGGGGACAGAAGCCACACTGGGGCAGAGGTCCTGTCTGCTCTGCAGGGCCAGGCCGAGAGGTGGTTGACGCCACGCCAGCTTAAGCCAGGAATGGTGGTTTGCGACAATGGCACCAACCTCCTCTCCGCCCTCCGACAGGGACAACTGACCCATGTGCCCTGTGTGGCTCACGTCCTTAACCTGGTGGTGCAGCGGTTCTTGGGCAGGTACCCGGGCTTACAGGATGTCCTGAGGCAGGCCAGGAAAGTCTGTGTGCATTTCCGCAGATCTTATAATGCCAGTGCTCGCCTGGCTGAGCTGCAAAAGGAGTTGAACCTGCCCAAGAACCGCCTTATATGTGACATGCCCACCAGGTGGAACTCAACGTTGGCCATGCTGCAGCGGCTGCACACGCAGCAGAGGGCCATCAATGAGTACCTGTGCGACTACGGCACCAGGACAGGGTCAGGGGAGCTTGGTTTTTTTTCTCCACGCCAGTGGGGCATGATCAGGGATGCATGCACTGTCCTGGCACCATTTGAGGAGGCCACGAGGATGGTGAGCAGTGACAGTGCATGCATCAGTGACACTGTACCTCTTGTCCACCTGTTGGAGCACACGCTGCGTGGAATAATGGACAGGGCACTTGAGGCAGAACAGAGGCAGGAAGAGGAGGACTTCCTTGCCTCTCAAGGCCCCCTTTACCCAGACAGTGTTCCTTCTGTCCCACCCATCGCACAGGAAGAGGAGGAGGAGGAGGAGGAGGAGGAGGAGGATTGTGTCAGCATGGAGGTGGAGGCTGGCACTCAGCATCATCAGCAGCAGTCTTTTAGGGATGATTTACAGTCCCAAGAAACCAGTGGACTTGTACGTGGCTGGGAGGAGGTGGCTGCGGATCATGTCGTCCTTAGTGACCCAGAGGACTCCGGAGCGAATGCCTCAGCAAACCTACGCTGCATGGCCTCCCTGATCCTGCAAAGTCTGCGGAAGGATCCTCGTATTCTTCGGATCAAGGAGAGGGACCATTACTGGCTGGCCACTCTCCTTGATCCACGGTACAAGGGTAAGGTTGCGGACCTTATGTTACCGTCGCAGAGGGAGCAGAGGATGAGACAACTCCGGGAGGCCTTGCAGAAAGGTCTGTGCAACGCGTTCCCAGAGACTGGGAGGTTGCAAACTCCTGGTCCTGGACAACGAGTTGCTGAGGCTTCGGCCAGTCAAAGAAGGAGCGGTGGGGAAGGTGGCCGTCTGACCGATGCGTTCAGACAATTCTTTAGTCCGCAGCCCCAAAGTATGATTGGTTCCAGCAACCATCGCCAGCGTCTGATAAACATGGTGCAGGAATATCTAGGGGCAAGGTCAGACTTGGACACCTTCCCCACCGAAAATCCTCTGGCTTACTGGGTCTTGAGGATGGATCACTGGCCAGAGCTTGCACAGTATGCAATTGAGCTACTGGCCTGTCCTGCATCCAGCGTTCTTTCGGAACGCACATTCAGTGCTGCTGGAGGATTTGTCACGGATCACAGGGTGCGCCTGTCCACCGACTCGGTTGATCGACTGACTTTCATCAAGATGAACCAGTCTTGGATCACCACCAGCTACCACACACCTGATGCTGATATAACAGACTAATTGATTTTAAAATGTCACATCCCTTCAAGACTGATGCTGATGCTGAGTGCCTGTGCTGTTATGTTGACTGGCTATCCTCCTCCTCCGAGTCCTCAATGATACGATTGATGATGATAGCTTGGAAGATCATTTTTGTTTATGGGTGCCGCCACCAGTGCCTAACGCCCAATTTTTCAGCCCCTGTTTAACAGGGGCGTGTAATTACAATTTTTGAAGCAATACTTTGCAACAGGGCTCATTGCTGTGCTCCAAGTACAGTATCTGTGAGGAGTTGCAGTGTTGTGCCACCAGTGCCTAAGGCCCAATTTTTCAGCCCCTGTTTAACAGGGGCGTGTCATTACAATTTTTGAAGCAATACTTTGCAACAGGGCTCATTGCTGTGCTCCAAGTACAGTATCTGTGAGGGGTTGCAGTGTTGTGCCACCAGTGCCTAAGGCCCAATTTTTCAGCCCCTGTTCAACAGGGGCATGTAATTACAATTCTTGATCTAATAATTCACAGCAGGGCCCATTGCTGCACCCACCAAGAGTAACTGTCAGGGCTTACAGTGTTGTGGCACCAGCACCACCATCAAAGGCCCAATTTTTACTACCACTGTTCAACAATTATATGTAATTAAAATTCCTGATATAATAGTTGACAGCAGGGCGTTCCAGCACCAACCAAGAGTAACTGTGAGTGCTTACAGTGTTGTGCCAACACCAACAACTAAGGGGCCTATTTCTGCAGAGTATATACGGCAGGTCCCTACTTTCAAACATCCAACTTACAAACGACTCCTACTTGCAAACGCAAGAAGACAACAGGAAGTGAGAGGAAATCTACCACTAGGAAGGAAAATTCTCTCCTGTAAGAATAAATATGGGAGAAAGGTGTCTCCTCTGTACTGATGCTTTATCAGCAATCCTTGTTTCAAGAAAAACACCACATTTCAAAAACAGTTGTCATTGGGACGGAAAGTGAGGTGAAATGTTCTGAACAGGGGCACAGACAGCAAAACAAATGTTACAGGGGTGATAACCCTTACCTATGTTTTCCAAAAAGTTTAAAAATAGATTTTTGGGCTGGAGCTACACTTCAACAATGTACCTGTTCAAAATTACAAACAGATTCTACATAAGAACAAACCTACAGTCCCTGTCTTGTATGCACCGCCTGTATACGGCTGTTCAGAGTATATAGGGCCTTTTTTATTTTATGTGCGGGGTTCCCCTTAATATCCATACAAGACCCAAAGGGGCTGGTAATGGGCTGGGGTAGGGGGGGGGGGGGTCATGGGGTAGCTATGCCATTTTTCTTAAAGAATTTCATCCATATTACCGGGACCAGACATTACATTAAAGCCGCAAGCAGTTTTAAATGGCTTTTTTTTCCTTTAGAAGTGTCATTTTGTGCAGGGACAGTTCTAAACACGGGAAACACGTGGCACTTCACAGGCATACTTTAGACACCCCCCAGGTACGATATTTAAAGGAATATTTGACTTTTTTTTTTCACTTTATGCATCATTAAAATGACTGCTCCCGAAAAACGACCGTTTTTAAAACTTCTTTTTGCATTGATACATGTCCCCTGGTGCAGAACCCGGGTTCCCAAACCCTTTTTAGGACAATAACATGCATAATAGTTGTTATAATTAGCACTTTAGAATTCGAACGTTCGCATCCATTGTATTTAATAGGGTTCTAATGTTCGTTCGAACTTCCGGTCCGTTCGCGGGTTCTGGTGCGAACCGAACCCGGGGGTGTTCGGCTCATCACTAGCTGTGAAGCAGTTCCGACGGCCTCCGCGGTCAAATTCAGGGGGCAGAAATCAGGGACAATCACAGGGTAACAAGAAGCCCTGGATCAAGAGAGGTACAAAACCTCCCCCTAAGGCATGAAGTATTGCCCCCGCTCAATCGGGTGGGGGGAAGACTTCAGTTGTTCACAGAGACCTGGCGGGACACCATCAGAGACAGATGGGTGCTCTCCGCAGTAAGTCTGGGATACAAGCTGGAGTTAAAAGGCACTCCTCCTGCCCAATTTATGAGGTCAAACGTGCCAAGAGATCCCCAAAAGAGAGGATCCCTCCTTCTGGCACTAGAACAACTATTGCTCCAAGGGGTAATCATGAAGGTTCCCCTGGAAGAAAGCGGATTCGGGTTTTACTCGAACCTTTTCACAGTCCCCAAACCAAATGGGGACGTGAGGCCCATATTAAATCTAAAAGGGCTAAACAAGTTCCTAAATATCAGGACCTTTCGGATGGAGTCGATCCGATCAGTGGCCACCGCCCTACAAGGGCAGGAATGGCTAGCCTCGATCGACATAAGGGATGCTTATCTGCATATTCCCATCTTTCCGGCCCATCAGAAATTTCTACGCTTTGCAGTAGAAGGGCGCCATTTTCAGTTCAGAGCCTTACCTTTCGGTCTGGCCACAGCACCACGAGTGTTCACAAAAATTCTGGCCCCATTATTGGCCAATCTAAGAACACAGGGTGTAACGATAATGGCATATCTAGACGACCTGCTACTAATAGACCACTCAGTGGAAAAGCTGGAAGTAGCTATTCACAAGACAATCGAGTATCTGGAATATCACGGTTGGATTATCAACCGGGACAAGTCAGCTCTAAGACCAGTCAAAAGTCTGGAATACTTAGGGCTAAGGCTGGATTCAAATCAGAGAAAGATTTTCTTACCTCCAGAGAAGGTGTCGTCTTTAAGAAATTTGACCCACTTAGTGGGTACAAAAAGAAAACCATCCATACGTCTCTGCATGAGGCTGCTGGGAAAGATGGTGGCTTCATTCGAAGCGGTACCCTACGGTCAATTCCATTCAAGGAATTTGCAAAGGGCCATACTGTCAGCCTGGAACAAAAAAGTTCAGGCTTTAGACTTACCAATGTCCCTGTCCCCTTCCGTTCGCAAGAGCCTCCATTGGTGGTTGGTGCCCCAGAATCTGGAAAGAGGGAAACCTTTCAGTCCGGTTTCTTGGAAGGTGGTCACTACAGATGCCAGCCTCATCGGCTGGGGGGCAGTGCTGGAGCAATGGTCTCTCCAGGGCAGGTGGTCAGAAGCAGAAAAGGCCCTGCCCATCAATCTCTTAGAGATACGAGCAGCCCGGTATGCCCTAGTAGCATGGACATCCAAACTCCAGGGGTCCCCTGTCAGAATTCAATCAGACAATGCCACGGCAGTGGCATATATCAATCATCAGGGTGGCACCAAAAGTCGTGCAGCCCAGAAGGAAGCAAATTGCATCCTGGAGTGGGCAGAAAGATATGTCCCAGCCATATCTGCGGTTTTCATCCCAGGAGTGGAAAATTGGAGAGCGGACTTTCTAAGTCGCCAACAATTATGCCCGGGGGAATGGTCTCTTCACCCCGAGGTTTTCCAGGCAATATGCCAGCGGTGGGGAACACCGGATGTAGATCTGCTAGCATCCAGATTCAACGCAAAGGTGGACAGGTTTGTGTCTCGCACAAGGGATCCCCTAGCTTGCGGCTCGGATGCCCTAGTGTTCCCTTGGGATCGGTTCAAGCTGATATATGCATTCCCACCGCCACAATTGTTACCGCGATTACTCCGCAGAATCAGGGTAGAAAAGAAACCAGTGATTCTGGTGGCTCCAGCGTGGCCCCGAAGGGCATGGTACGCGGAGATGGTAAAAATGTCAGTGAGGAGTCCTTGGACCCTCCCACTTCGTCCGGACCTGCTGTCGCAAGGACCGATATACCACCCTTCCTTACCAGCCCTAGGTTTGACGGCCTGGCTATTGAAGCCCACATTCTGAAAAAGAGAGGGCTCTCTAATTCTGTGGTATCTACCATGATCAATGCCAGGAAACCGGTATCCAGGCAGATCTATTATAGGATCTGGAAAGCGTACATTACGTGGTGTGAGACCAAGAAATGGCAGCCACGTAAGTACATGATAGGGAGGATTCTGGACTTCCTACAGTGGGCTGTAGATAGGAAGCTGGCCTTGAGTACTATCAAGGGTCAGATTTCGGCCTTGTCAATATTTTTTCAAAGGCCCTTGGCTTCGCATTCACTAGTCAAAGCCTTTATACAAGGAGTGATGCGTATTAGCCCTCCGGTTAGTATTCCCATATGTCCTTGGGACTTAAACCTGGTTCTGTCGGTTCTACAGAAACAACCGTTTGAACCATTACAACACATTTCCTTGGTTCTTCTCACCAGGAAATTGGTTTTCTTAGTAGCCATTTGTTCGGCTAAAAGAGTGTCGGAATTAGCAGCTATGTCCTGTAAGGAGCCATATCTGGTTGTCCATAAGGACAGAGTAGTATTACGTCCTCATCCAGCCTTTCTTCCTAAGGTGGTATCGAGGTTTTCATTTGAACCAAGATGTGGTTCTTCTTTCTTTTTTCCCCAAACCTATCTCAGTAGAGGAAAAGTTATTACATTCTTTGGATGTGGTAAGAGCAGTTAAAGCTTATCTAAAAGCCACTGCTCAGATTCGCAGAACGGATTCTTTGTTTGTTCTGCCGGAAGGCCCCAGAAGGGGTCAGGCAGCATCAAAATCTACTTTAGCCAAGTGGATTCGACAGGTCATAATACAAGCCTATGGCTTGAGAAAGAGACCGCCTCCGTTCAAAGTTAGGGCGCACTCCACAAGAGCGGTTGGAACTTCATGGGCAGTGCATCACCAGGCCTCCCTGGCTCAAGTATGTAAGGCCGCAACATGGTCTTCGGTACACACGTTTACTAGATTCTATCAGGTAGACGTTAGAAGTCAGGAGGATGTCGCCTTTGGGCGCAGTGTGTTGCAGGCCGCAAAAGATCCTCATGCCTGATGGCGCCCAGCTTATGTACCCCCCCCTCATTTGGCATTGCTTTGGGACGTCCCATTAGTAATGACTAAGTCGCTCTGTGTCCCGTGATGTACGAAAAAGAAAAAGGGATTTTTATAACAGCTTACCTGTAAAATCCTTTTCTTGGAGTACATCACGGGACACAGAGCTCCCACCCCTCTTTTTGGGACACTTATTGCTTGGCTACAAAACTGAGGTGCTCCCGGGTGGGAGGGGCTTATATAGGGGAGGGTACTTCCGGTTTGGAATTGGCCAGTGCCAACACCTGAAGGTAAACTATATAACCCATTAGTAATGACTAAGTCGCTCTGTGTCCCGTGATGTACTCCAAGAAAAGGATTTTACAGGTAAGCTGTTATAAAAATCCCTTTATTTTCTTTCACTCTGCAAGTCCTTGTTTCCAGGGACCTCTAAGGACAGTGAGTGAATTGTCCTTGTGCTATATTGTGCTTAAAAAAAACATTTATTCTAGGGACAGAAAACTGTAGGTAGGGAGAGTGTCAGTTTATTTCACTCTGCAAGTCCTTGTTTCCAGGGACCTGGAAGGACAGTGAGTGAATTGTCCTTGTGCTATATTGTGATTAAAAAAAACATTTTTTCTAGGGACAGAAAACTGTAGGTAGGGAGAGTGTTTTTTTCTTTCACTCTGCAAGTCCTTGTTTCCAGGGACCTGTAAGGACAGTGAGTGAATTGTCCTTGTGCTATATTGTGCTTAAAAAAAACATTTATTCTAGGGACAGAAAACTGTAGGTAGGGAGAGTGTCAGTTTATTTCACTCTGCAAGTCCTTGTTTCCAGGGACCTGTAAGGACAGTGAGTGAATTGTCCTTGTGCTATAGTGTGCTTAAAAAAAACATTTATTCTAGGGACAGAAAACTGTAGGTAGGGACAGTGTCAGTTTCTTTCACTCTGCAAGTCCTTGTTTCCAGGGACCTGGAAGGACAGTGAGTGAATTGTCCTTGTGCTATATTGTGCTTAAAAAAAACATTTATTCTAGGGACAGAAAACTGTAGGTAGGGAGAGTGTCAGTTTATTTCACTCTGCAAGTCCTTGTTTCCAGGGACCTGGAAGGACAGTGAGTGAATTGTCCTTGTGCTATATTGTGATTAAAAAAAACATTTTTTCTAGGGACAGAAAACTGTAGGTAGGGAGAGTGTTTTTTTTCTTTCACTCTGCAAGTCCTTGTTTCCAGGGACCTGGAAGGACAGTGAGTGAATTCTCCTTGTGCTATATTGTGCTTAAAAAAAACATTTATTCTAGGGACAGAAAACTGTAGGTAGGGAGAGTGTCAGTTTATTTCACTCTGCAAGTCCTTGTTTCCAGGGACCTGTAAGGACAGTGAGTGAATTGTCCTTGTGCTATATTGTGCTTAAAAAAACATTTATTCTAGGGACAGAAAACTGTAGGTAGGGAGAGTGTCAGTTTCTTTCACTCTGCAAGTCCTTGTTTCCAGGGACCTGTAAGGACAGTGAGTGAATTGTCCTTGTGATATATTGTGATTAAAAAAAACATTTTTTCTAGGGACAGAAAACTGTAGGTAGGGAGAGTGTTTTTTTTCTTTCACTCTGCAAGTCCTTGTTTCCAGGGACCTGGAAGGACAGTGAGTGAATTGTCCTTGTGCTATATTGTGCTTAAAAAAAAACATTTTTTCTAGGGACAGAAAACTGTAGGTAGGGAGAGTGTTTATTTTCTTTCACTCTGCAAGTCCTTGTTTCCAGGGACCTCTAAGGACAGTGAGTGAATTGTCCTTGTGCTATATTGTGCTTAAAAAAAACATTTATTCTAGGGACAGAAAACTGTAGGTAGGGAGAGTGTCAGTTTATTTCACTCTGCAAGTCCTTGTTTCCAGGGACCTGGAAGGACAGTGAGTGAATTGTCCTTGTGCTATATTGTGCTTAAAAAAAAACATTTTTTCTAGGGACAGAAAACTGTAGGTAGGGAGAGTGTTTATTTTCTTTCACTCTGCAAGTCCTTGTTTCCAGGGACCTCTAAGGACAGTGAGTGAATTGTCCTTGTGCTATATTGTGCTTAAAAAAAACATTTATTCTAGGGACAGAAAACTGTAGGTAGGGAGAGTGTCAGTTTATTTCACTCTGCAAGTCCTTGTTTCCAGGGACCTGGAAGGACAGTGAGTGAATTGTCCTTGTGCTATATTGTGATTAAAAAAAACATTTTTTCTAGGGACAGAAAACTGTAGGTAGGGAGAGTGTTTTTTTTCTTTCACTCTGCAAGTCCTTGTTTCCAGGGACCTGGAAGGACAGTGAGTGAATTGTCCTTGTGCTATATTGTGCTTAAAAAAAAACATTTTTTCTAGGGACAGAAAACTGTAGGTAGGGAGAGTGTTTATTTTCTTTCACTCTGCAAGTCCTTGTTTCCAGGGACCTCTAAGGACAGTGAGTGAATTGTCCTTGTGCTATATTGTGCTTAAAAAAAACATTTATTCTAGGGACAGAAAACTGTAGGTAGGGAGAGTGTCAGTTTATTTCACTCTGCAAGTCCTTGTTTCCAGGGACCTGGAAGGACAGTGAGTGAATTGTCCTTGTGCTATATTGTGATTAAAAAAACATTTTTTCTAGGGACAGAAAACTGTAGGTAGGGAGAGTGTTTTTTTCTTTCACTCTGCAAGTCCTTGTTTCCAGGGACCTGTAAGGACAGTGAGTGAATTGTCCTTGTGCTATATTGTGCTTAAAAAAAACATTTATTCTAGGGACAGAAAACTGTAGGTAGGGAGAGTGTCAGTTTATTTCACTCTGCAAGTCCTTGTTTCCAGGGACCTGGAAGGACAGTGAGTGAATTGTCCTTGTGCTATATTGTGATTAAAAAAAACATTTTTTCTAGGGACAGAAAACTGTAGGTAGGGAGAGTGTTTTTTTTCTTTCACTCTGCAAGTCCTTGTTTCCAGGGACCTGGAAGGACAGTGAGTGAATTGTCCTTGTGCTATATTGTGCTTAAAAAAAAACATTTTTTCTAGGGACAGAAAACTGTAGGTAGGGAGAGTGTTTATTTTCTTTCACTCTGCAAGTCCTTGTTTCCAGGGACCTCTAAGGACAGTGAGTGAATTGTCCTTGTGCTATATTGTGCTTAAAAAAAACATTTATTCTAGGGACAGAAAACTGTAGGTAGGGAGAGTGTCAGTTTATTTCACTGTGCAAGTCCTTGTTTCCAGGGACCTGGAAGGACAGTGAGTGAATTGTCCTTGTGCTATATTGTGATTAAAAAAAACATTTTTTCTAGGGACAGAAAACTGTAGGTAGGGAGAGTGTTTTTTTCTTTCACTCTGCAAGTCCTTGTTTCCAGGGACCTGTAAGGACAGTGAGTGAATTGTCCTTGTGCTATATTGTGCTTAAAAAAAACATTTATTCTAGGGACAGAAAACTGTAGGTAGGGAGAGTGTCAGTTTATTTCACTCTGCAAGTCCTTGTTTCCAGGGACCTCTAAGGACAGTGAGTGAATTGTCCTTGTGCTATATTGTGCTTAAAAAAAACATTTATTCTAGGGACAGAAAACTGTAGGTAGGGAGAGTGTCAGTTTATTTCACTCTGCAAGTCCTTGTTTCCAGGGACCTGGAAGGACAGTGAGTGAATTGTCCTTGTGCTATATTGTGATTAAAAAAAACATTTTTTCTAGGGACAGAAAACTGTAGGTAGGGAGAGTGTTTTTTTCTTTCACTCTGCAAGTCCTTGTTTCCAGGGACCTGTAAGGACAGTGAGTGAATTGTCCTTGTGCTATATTGTGCTTAAAAAAAACATTTATTCTAGGGACAGAAAACTGTAGGTAGGGAGAGTGTCAGTTTATTTCACTCTGCAAGTCCTTGTTTCCAGGGACCTGTAAGGACAGTGAGTGAATTGTCCTTGTGCTATAGTGTGCTTAAAAAAAACATTTATTCTAGGGACAGAAAACTGTAGGTAGGGACAGTGTCAGTTTCTTTCACTCTGCAAGTCCTTGTTTCCAGGGACCTGGAAGGACAGTGAGTGAATTGTCCTTGTGCTATATTGTGATTAAAAAAAACATTTTTTCTAGGGACAGAAAACTGTAGGTAGGGAGAGTGTTTTTTTTCTTTCACTCTGCAAGTCCTTGTTTCCAGGGACCTGTAAGGACAGTGAGTGAATTGTCCTTGTGCTATATTGTGCTTAAAAAAAACATTTATTCTAGGGACAGAAAACTGTAGGTAGGGAGAGTGTCAGTTTATTTCACTCTGCAAGTCCTTGTTTCCAGGGACCTGTAAGGACAGTGAGTGAATTGTCCTTGTGCTATATTGTGATTAAAAAAAACATTTTTTCTAGGGACAGAAAACTGTAGGTAGGGAGAGTGTTTTTTTTCTTTCACTCTGCAAGTCCTTGTTTCCAGGGACCTGTAAGGACAGTGAGTGAATTGTCCTTGTGCTATATTGTGCTTAAAAAAAATATTTTTTCTAGGGACAGAAAACTGTAGGTAGGGAGAGTGTCAGTTTCTTTCACTGTGAAAGTCCTTGTTTCAAGGGACAGAGAAGGACACCTGAAGGTAGCCCTTATTGCTTTTTTCCCATCTCCCTGCAGGCCATCTATTAGAATGTCTGGAAGGCAAACAAGGAGAGGCAGACAGTCAGGAGGCAATAAAAGAGGGCAAGCAGGCTCTGTGTCTGGGGGCAACAGTGCTGGTCGTGGACGCGGTGCATTGTCATCAGCACATGGCCATGGGACACGCTTGTCCTTCTTTTCGGCAGCTGGACATGTTGAGCCACATCATGCCGAAGACTTGGTAGAGTGGATGACCAAGCCCTCCTCCTCCTCCTCATCCTCTCTCACCCAGGCTCAGGGTACTGGAAAAGCAGCTGCCAAAGCGTCGTCTTCCCTGGTATCAATGTCAGACAAATCATCAGTCACTCCTTCCCTAGACCCACCATGTCCTCCTCCTGAGGAGTCCCCCGAACTGTTTCAGCACAGTGTTGGGTACATGCTCCAGGAGGATGCCCAGCGTTTCGAAGGGTCTGATGATGAAACCCAGCTAGAGGAAGGCAGTAGCGTGAGAGCAGACAGAGGGGATGCTCAAGAAGGACACCAATCTGGCAGTCATGTTCCAGCAGCTGCAGCATACTGCCAGATTGGCTCCAGTGATGAGGAGGGAGGGGATGATGAGGTCACTGACTCCACGTGGGTGCCTAATAGGAGAGAGGAGGAGGAGGAGGATGAGGAGGAGGCACATCTCCAACGAGGCAGGATGCCCTTTGGTGGCCAGCGTAAGGGCAGTACACAGACGGAATCACACCGCAGAGCTCCGCCTGTGCAGGGCGCTGCCTCTGCCCGTCATTCAAAAAGTTCTTTGGTGTGGGCCTTTTTTGAGGCTAGTGCATCAGATCGCACAGCTGCTGTTTGCAACATATGTCTCAAGCGTATATCGCGTGGCCAAAACATCAGCCGCTTGGGTACCACATGCCTGACCAGACATATGTTGACCTGCCATGCAGCTCGTTGGCAAGCCTACCTCAAAGACCCACACCAAAGAACAAAGCGGACCTCTCCTTGCACCGCATCAGCTGGGATCTCCAACCCCACTATAACTTCAGTCCTCTCTGAAACATGCACTGAGAGGAATGAAGGTGTAGAATTAGGTGTGTCACAGCCAAGTACTTGCGCCCACTCTGCTAGCAGTACACCGACGTCCGATTCTAGCAGGCAAATTTCCCTGCCCCAGCTGCTGGACCGTCGAAAGAAGTTCACTCCCAGCCATCCACATGCCCAGCGGTTGAATGCTAGCTTGGCTAAATTGCTAGCGCTTCAACTGCTGCCTTTTCAGTTGGTAGACTCGGCCCCCTTCCGTGAGTTTGTGCAATGTGCGGTTCCTCAGTGGCAGGTTCCCAAACGCCACTTTTTCTCACGGAAGGCTATTCCGGCTCTCTACCGGCATGTGGAAGGCAATGTCTTGGCCTCGCTGGACAGGGCGGTCAGCGGTAAGGTGCATATTACCGCTGACTCATGGTCCAGCAGGCATGGACAGGGACGTTACCTTTCTTTCACGGCCCATTGGGTCACTCTTTTGGCAGCTGGGAAGGATTCAGGACAAGGTGCAGTAGTGTTGGAGGTTGTCCCACCGCCACGCCTCCAAAATGCTACTACTGGTTGTGACACACCTCTCTCCTCCACCCCCTCCTCTTCTTCTTCCTCCATGGCCTCTTCCTGTGGTTTGTCCTATGAACCAGCGGTGCTCCGTAGCCGTTCACGGGGCTACGCAAGTACGCAGGCAAAAAGATGCCATGCCGTGCTTGCGCTGGTGTGTTTGGGGGACAGAAGCCACACTGGGGCAGAGGTCCTGTCTGCTCTGCAGGGCCAGGCCGAGAGGTGGTTGACGCCACGCCAGCTTAAGCCAGGAATGGTGGTTTGCGACAATGGCACCAACCTCCTCTCCGCCCTCCGACAGGGACAACTGACCCATGTGCCCTGTGTGGCTCACGTCCTTAACCTGGTGGTGCAGCGCTTCTTGGGCAGGTACCCGGGCTTACAGGATGTCCTGAGGCAGGCCAGGAAAGTCTGTGTGCATTTCCGCAGATCTTATAATGCCAGTGCTCGCCTGGCTGAGCTGCAAAAGGAGTTGAACCTGCCCAAGAACCGCCTTATATGTGACATGCCCACCAGGTGGAACTCAACGTTGGCCATGCTGCAGCGGCTGCACACGCAGCAGAGGGCCATCAATGAGTACCTGTGCGACTACGGCACCAGGACAGGGTCAGGGGAGCTTGGTTTTTTTTCTCCACGCCAGTGGGGCATGATCAGGGATGCATGCACTGTCCTGGCACCATTTGAGGAGGCCACGAGGATGGTGAGCAGTGACAGTGCATGCATCAGTGACACTGTACCTCTTGTCCACCTGTTGGAGCACACGCTGCGTGGAATAATGGACAGGGCACTTGAGGCAGAACAGAGGCAGGAAGAGGAGGACTTCCTTGCCTCTCAAGGCCCCCTTTACCCAGACAGTGTTCCTTCTGTCCCACCCATCGCACAGGAAGAGGAGGAGGAGGAGGAGGAGGAGGAGGAGGATTGTGTCAGCATGGAGGTGGAGGCTGGCACTCAGCATCATCAGCAGCAGTCTTTTAGGGATGATTTACAGTCCCAAGAAACCAGTGGACTTGTACGTGGCTGGGAGGAGGTGGCTGCGGATCATGTCGTCCTTAGTGACCCAGAGGACTCCGGAGCGAATGCCTCAGCAAACCTACGCTGCATGGCCTCCCTGATCCTGCAAAGTCTGCGGAAGGATCCTCGTATTCTTCGGATCAAGGAGAGGGACCATTACTGGCTGGCCACTCTCCTTGATCCACGGTACAAGGGTAAGGTTGCGGACCTTATGTTACCGTCGCAGAGGGAGCAGAGGATGAGACAACTCCGGGAGGCCTTGCAGAAAGGTCTGTGCAACGCGTTCCCAGAGACTGGGAGGTTGCAAACTCCTGGTCCTGGACAACGAGTTGCTGAGGCTTCGGCCAGTCAAAGAAGGAGCGGTGGGGAAGGTGGCCGTCTGACCGATGCGTTCAGACAATTCTTTAGTCCGCAGCCCCAAAGTATGATCGGTTCCAGCAACCATCGCCAGCGTCTGATAAACATGGTGCAGGAATATCTAGGGGCAAGGTCAGACTTGGACACCTTCCCCACCGAAAATCCTCTGGCTTACTGGGTCTTGAGGATGGATCACTGGCCAGAGCTTGCACAGTATGCAATTGAGCTACTGGCCTGTCCTGCATCCAGCGTTCTTTCGGAACGCACATTCAGTGCTGCTGGAGGATTTGTCACGGATCACAGGGTGCGCCTGTCCACCGACTCGGTTGATCGACTGACTTTCATCAAGATGAACCAGTCTTGGATCACCACCAGCTACCACACACCTGATGCTGATATAACAGACTAATTGATTTTAACATGTCACATCCCTTCAAGACTGATGCTGATGCTGAGTGCCTGTGCTGTTATGTTGACTGGCTATCCTCCTCCTCCGAGTCCTCAATGATACGATTGATGATGATAGCTTGTAAGATCATTTTTGTTTATGGGTGCCGCCACCAGTGCCTAACGCCCAATTTTTCAGCCCCTGTTTAACAGGGGCGTGTAATTACAATTTTTGAAGCAATACTTTGCAACAGGGCTCATTGCTGTGCTCCAAGTACAGTATCTGTGAGGAGTTGCAGTGTTGTGCCACCAGTGCCTAAGGCCCAATTTTTCAGCCCCTGTTTAACAGGGGCGTGTCATTACAATTTTTGAAGCAATACTTTGCAACAGGGCTCATTGCTGTGCTCCAAGTACAGTATCTGTGAGGAGTTGCAGTGTTGTGCCACCAGTGCCTAAGGCCCAATTTTTCAGCCCCTGTTTAACAGGGGCGTGTCATTACAATTTTTGAAGCAATACTTTGCAACAGGGCTCATTGCTGTGCTCCAAGTACAGTATCTGTGAGGGGTTGCAGTGTTGTGCCACCAGTGCCTAAGGCCCAATTTTTCAGCCCCTGTTCAACAGGGGCATGTAATTACAATTCTTGATCTAATAATTCACAGCAGGGCCCATTGCTGCACCCACCAAGAGTAACTGTCAGGGCTTACAGTGTTGTGGCACCAGCACCACCATCAAAGGCCCAATTTTTACTACCACTGTTCAACAATTATATGTAATTAAAATTCCTGATATAATAGTTGACAGCAGGGCGTTCCAGCACCAACCAAGAGTAACTGTGAGTGCTTACAGTGTTGTGCCAACACCAACAACTAAGGGGCCTATTTCTGCAGAGTATATACGGCAGGTCCCTACTTTCAAACATCCAACTTACAAACGACTCCTACTTGCAAACGCAAGAAGACAACAGGAAGTGAGAGGAAATCTACCACTAGGAAGGAAAATTCTCTCCTGTAAGAATAAATATGGGAGAAAGGTGTCTCCTCTGTACTGATGCTTTATCAGCAATCCTTGTTTCAAGAAAAAGACCACATTTCAAAAAGAGTTGTCATTGGGACGGAAAGTGAGGTGAAATGTTCTGAACAGGGGCACAGACAGCAAAACAAATGTTACAGGGGTGATAACCCTTACCTATGTTCTCCAAAAAGTTTAAAAATAGATTTTTGGTCTGGAGCTACACTTCAACAATGTACCTGTTCAAAATTACAAACAGACTCTACATAAGAACAAACCTACAGTCCCTGTCTTGTATGCACCGCCTGTATAGGGCTGTTCAGAGTATATAGGGCCTTTTTTATTTTATGTGCGGGGTTCCCCTTAATATCCATACAAGACCCAAAGGGGCTGGTAATGGGCTGGGGTAGGGGGGGGGTCATGGGGTAGCTATGCCATTTTTCTTAAAGAATTTCATCCATATTACCGGGACCAGACATTACATTAAAGCCGCAAGCAGTTTTAAATGGCTTTTTTTTCCTTTAGAAGTGTCATTTTGTGCAGGGACAGTTCTAAACACGGGAAACACGTGGCACTTCACAGGCATACTTTAGACACCCCCCAGGTACGATATTTAAAGGAATATTTGACTTTTTTTTTTTCACTTTATGCATCATTAAAATGACTGCTCCCGAAAAACGACCGTTTTTAAAACTTCTTTTTGCATTGATACATGTCCCCTGGTGCAGAACCCGGGTTCCCAAACCCTTTTTAGGACAATAACATGCATAATAGTTGTTATAATTAGCACTTTAGAATTCGAACGTTCGCATCCATTGTATTTAATAGGGTTCTAATGTTCGTTCGAACTTTCGGTCCGTTCGCGGGTTCTGGTGCGAACCGAACCCGGGGGTGTTCGGCTCATCACTAGCGGGGAGAGCAATGATTGGCCACAGGCAGGATGCCTGTGGCCAATTATTGCTGAGGGTGTTTAGTACACGCCCCACACTATAAAAGGCCGCCAGCACGGCGGCCTAGTGTAGTGTGTTCCGGAGCAGGGAAAGAGAAGCATAGGCAGGGACAGTGACATTTATTTCTTTCTTGCTTAACCTGGATTCCTTTAGTTTAGGGAAAGAGAAGGATAGGTAGGGAGAGTGTCAGTGTGTTTTACTGTGCGAATCCTTGTTTCTAGGGACAAAGAAGGAAAGTGAGGGGAATTCTCCTTGTGCTATAGTGTGTTTTAAAAAAACATATTTTCTAGGGACAGAAAACTCTAGGTAGGGAGAGTGTCAGTTTCTTTCACTGTGCGAATCCTTGTTTCTAGGGACAGGGAAGGACAGTGAGTGAATTCTCCTTGTGCTATAGTGTGCTTTAAAAAAACATTTTTTCTAGGGACAGAAAACTCTAGGTAGGGAGAGTGTCAGTGTGTTTTACTGTGCGAATCCTTGTTTCTAGGGACAAAGAAGGAAAGTGAGGGGAATTCTCCTTGTGCTATAGTGTGCTTTAAAAAAACATTTTTTCTAGGGACAGAAAACTCTAGGTAGGGAGAGTGTCAGTTTCTTTCACTGTGCGAATCCTTGTTTCTAGGGACAGGGAAGGACAGTGAGTGAATTCTCCTTGTGCTATAGTGTGCTTTAAAAAAACATTTTTTCTAGGGACAGAAAACTCTAGGTAGGGAGAGTGTCAGTTTCTTTCACTGTGCGAATCCTTGTTTCTAGGGACAAAGAAGGAAAGTGAGGGGAATTCTCCTTGTGCTATAGTGTGCTTTAAAAAAACATTTTTTCTAGGGACAGAAAACTCTAGGTAGGGAGAGTGTCAGTGTCTTTTACTGTGCGAATCCTTGTTTCTAGGGACAAAGAAGGAAAGTGAGGGGAATTCTCCTTGTGCTATAGTGTGCTTAAAAAAACATTTTTTCTAGGGACAGAAAACTCTAGGTAGGGAGAGTGTCAGTTTCTTTCACTGTGCGAATCCTTGTTTCTAGGGACAGGGAAGGACAGTGAGTGAATTCTCCTTGTGCTATAGTGTGCTTTAAAAAAACATTTTTTCTAGGGACAGAAAACTCTAGGTAGGGAGAGTGTCAGTTTCTTTCACTGTGCGAATCCTTGTTTCTAGGGACAAAGAAGGAAAGTGAGGGGAATTCTCCTTGTGCTATAGTGTGCTTTAAAAAAACATTTTTTCTAGGGACAGAAAACTCTAGGTAGGGAGAGTGTCAGTTTCTTTCACTGTGTGAATCCTTGTTTCTAGGGACAGGGAAGGTCAGTGAGTGAATTCTCCTTGTGCTATAGTGTGCTTTAAAAAAACATTTTTTCTAGGGACAGAAAACTCTAGGTAGGGAGAGTGTCAGTTTCTTTCACTGTGCGAATCCTTGTTTCTAGGGACAAAGAAGGAAAGTGAGGGGAATTCTCCTTGTGCTATAGTGTGCTTTAAAAAAACATTTTTTCTAGGGACAGAAAACTCTAGGTAGGGAGAGTGTCAGTTTCTTTCACTGTGCGAATCCTTGTTTCTAGGGACAAAGAAGGAAAGTGAGGGGAATTCTCCTTGTGCTATAGTGTGCTTTAAAAAAACATTTTTTCTAGGGACAGAAAACTCTAGGTAGGGAGAGTGTCAGTTTCTTTCACTGTGCGAATCCTTGTTTCTAGGGACAGGGAAGGACAGTGAGTGAATTCTCCTTGTGCTATAGTGTGCTTTAAAAAAACATTTTTTCTAGGGACAGAAAACTCTAGGTAGGGAGAGTGTCAGTTTCTTTCACTGTGCGAATCCTTGTTTCTAGGGACAAAGAAGGAAAGTGAGGGGAATTCTCCTTGTGCTATAGTGTGCTTTAAAAAAACATTTTTTCTAGGGACAGAAAACTCTAGGTAGGGAGAGTGTCAGTTTCTTTCACTGTGCGAATCCTTGCTTCTAGGGACAAAGAAGGAAAGTGAGGGGAATTCTCCTTGTGCTATAGTGTGCTTTAAAAAAACATTTTTTCTAGGGACAGAAAACTCTAGGTAGGGAGAGTGTCAGTTTCTTTCACTGTGCGAATCCTTGTTTCTAGGGACAGGGAAGGACAGTGAGTGAATTCTCCTTGTGCTATAGTGTGCTTTAAAAAAACATTTTTTCTAGGGACAGAAAACTCTAGGTAGGGAGAGTGTCAGTTTCTTTCACTGTGCGAATCCTTGTTTCTAGGGACAAAGAAGGAAAGTGAGGGGAATTCTCCTTGTGCTATAGTGTGCTTCAAAAAAACATTTTTTCTAGGGACAGAAAACTCTAGGTAGGGAGAGTGTCAGTTTCTTTCACTGTGCGAATCCTTGTTTCTAGGGACAAAGAAGGAAAGTGAGGGGAATTCTCCTTGTGCTATAGTGTGCTTTAAAAAAACATTTTTTCTAGGGACAGAAAACTCTAGGTAGGGAGAGTGTCAGTTTCTTTCACTGTGCGAATCCTTGTTTCTAGGGACAGGGAAGGACAGTGAGTGAATTCTCCTTGTGCTATAGTGTGCTTTAAAAAAACATTTTTTCTAGGGACAGAAAACTCTAGGTAGGGAGAGTGTCAGTTTCTTTCACTGTGCGAATCCTTGTTTCTAGGGACAAAGAAGGAAAGTGAGGGGAATTCTCCTTGTGCTATAGTGTGCTTTAAAAAAACATTTTTTCTAGGGACAGAAAACTCTAGGTAGGGAGAGTGTCAGTTTCTTTCACTGTGCGAATCCTTGTTTCTAGGGACAAAGAAGGAAAGTGAGGGGAATTCTCCTTGTGCTATAGTGTGCTTTAAAAAAACATTTTTTCTAGGGACAGAAAACTCTAGGTAGGGAGAGTGTCAGTTTCTTTCACTGTGCGAATCCTTGTTTCTAGGGACAGGGAAGGACAGTGAGTGAATTCTCCTTGTGCTATAGTGTGCTTTAAAAAAACATTTTTTCTAGGGACAGAAAACTCTAGGTAGGGAGAGTGTCAGTTTCTTTCACTGTGCGAATCCTTGTTTCTAGGGACAAAGAAGGAAAGTGAGGGGAATTCTCCTTGTGCTATAGTGTGCTTCAAAAAAACATTTTTTCTAGGGACAGAAAACTCTAGGTAGGGAGAGTGTCAGTTTCTTTCACTGTGCGATTCCTTGTTTCTAGGGACAGGGAAGGACAGTGAGTGAATTCTCCTTGTGCTATAGTGTGCTTTAAAAAAACATTTTTTCTAGGGACAGAAAACTCTAGGTAGGGAGAGTGTCAGTTTCTTTCACTGTGCGAATCCTTGTTTCTAGGGACAAAGAAGGAAAGTGAGGGGAATTCTCCTTGTGCTATAGTGTGCTTTAAAAAAACATTTTTTCTAGGGACAGAAAACTCTAGGTAGGGAGAGTGTCAGTTTCTTTCACTGTGCGAATCCTTGTTTCTAGGGACAGGGAAGGACAGTGAGTGAATTCTCCTTGTGCTATAGTGTGCTTTAAAAAAACATTTTTTCTAGGGACAGAAAACTCTAGGTAGGGAGAGTGTCAGTGTCTTTTACTGTGCGAATCCTTGTTTCTAGGGACAAAGAAGGAAAGTGAGGGGAATTCTCCTTGTGCTATAGTGTGCTTTAAAAAAACATTTTTTCTAGGGACAGAAAACTCTAGGTAGGGAGAGTGTCAGTTTCTTTCACTGTGCGAATCCTTGTTTCTAGGGACAGGGAAGGACAGTGAGTGAATTCTCCTTGTGCTATAGTGTGCTTTAAAAAAACATTTTTTCTAGGGACAGAAAACTCTAGGTAGGGAGAGTGTCAGTTTCTTTCACTGTGCGAATCCTTGTTTCTAGGGACAAAGAAGGAAAGTGAGGGGAATTCTCCTTGTGCTATAGTGTGCTTTAAAAAAACATTTTTTCTAGGGACAGAAAACTCTAGGTAGGGAGAGTGTCAGTTTCTTTCACTGTGCGAATCCTTGTTTCTAGGGACAGGGAAGGACAGTGAGTGAATTCTCCTTGTGCTATAGTGTGCTTTAAAAAAACATTTTTTCTAGGGACAGAAAACTCTAGGTAGGGAGAGTGTCAGTTTCTTTCACTGTGCGAATCCTTGTTTCTAGGGACAAAGAAGGAAAGTGAGGGGAATTCTCCTTGTGCTATAGTGTGCTTTAAAAAAACATTTTTTCTAGGGACAGAAAACTCTAGGTAGGGAGAGTGTCAGTTTCTTTCACTGTGCGAATCCTTGTTTCTAGGGACAGGGAAGGACAGTGAGTGAATTCTCCTTGTGCTATAGTGTGCTTTAAAAAAACATTTTTTCTAGGGACAGAAAACTCTAGGTAGGGAGAGTGTCAGTGTCTTTTACTGTGTGAATCCTTGTTTCTAGGGACAAAGAAGGAAAGTGAGGGGAATTCTCCTTGTGCTATAGTGTGCTTTAAAAAAACATTTTTTCTAGGGACAGAAAACTCTAGGTAGGGAGAGTGTCAGTTTCTTTCACTGTGCGAATCCTTGTTTCTAGGGACAGGGAAGGACAGTGAGTGAATTCTCCTTGTGCTATAGTGTGCTTTAAAAAAACATTTTTTCTAGGGACAGAAAACTCTAGGTAGGGAGAGTGTCAGTTTCTTTCACTGTGCGAATCCTTGTTTCTAGGGACAAAGAAGGAAAGTGAGGGGAATTCTCCTTGTGCTATAGTGTGCTTTAAAAAAAATTTTTTCTAGGGACAGAAAACTCTAGGTAGGGAGAGTGTCAGTTTCTTTCACTGTGCAAATCCTTGTTTCTAGGGACAGGGAAGGACAGTGAGTGAATTCTCCTTGTGCTATAGTGTGCTTTAAAAAAACATTTTTTCTAGGGACAGAAAACTCTAGGTAGGGAGAGTGTCAGTGTCTTTTACTGTGCGAATCCTTGTTTCTAGGGACAAAGAAGGAAAGTGAGGGGAATTCTCCTTGTGCTATAGTGTGCTTTAAAAAAACATTTTTTCTAGGGACAGAAAACTCTAGGTAGGGAGAGTGTCAGTTTCTTTCACTGTGCGAATCCTTGTTTCTAGGGACAGGGAAGGACAGTGAGTGAATTCTCCTTGTGCTATAGTGTGCTTTAAAAAAACATTTTTTCTAGGGACAGAAAACTCTAGGTAGGGAGAGTGTCAGTTTCTTTCACTGTGCGAATCCTTGTTTCTAGGGACAAAGAAGGAAAGTGAGGGGAATTCTCCTTGTGCTATAGTGTGCTTTAAAAAAACATTTTTTCTAGGGACAGAAAACTCTAGGTAGGGAGAGTGTCAGTTTCTTTCACTGTGCGAATCCTTGTTTCTAGGGACAGGGAAGGACAGTGAGTGAATTCTCCTTGTGCTATAGTGTGCTTTAAAAAAACATTTTTTCTAGGGACAGAAAACTCTAGGTAGGGAGAGTGTCAGTTTCTTTCACTGTGCGAATCCTTGTTTCTAGGGACAAAGAAGGAAAGTGAGGGGAATTCTCCTTGTGCTATAGTGTGCTTTAAAAAAACATTTTTTCTAGGGACAGAAAACTCTAGGTAGGGAGAGTGTCAGTTTCTTTCACTGTGCGAATCCTTGTTTCTAGGGACAGGGAAGGACAGTGAGTGAATTCTCCTTGTGCTATAGTGTGCTTTAAAAAAACATTTTTTCTAGGGACAGAAAACTCTAGGTAGGGAGAGTGTCAGTGTCTTTTACTGTGCGAATCCTTGTTTCTAGGGACAAAGAAGGAAAGTGAGGGGAATTCTCCTTGTGCTATAGTGTGCTTTAAAAAAACATTTTTTCTAGGGACAGAAAACTCTAGGTAGGGAGAGTGTCAGTTTCTTTCACTGTGCGAATCCTTGTTTCTAGGGACAGGGAAGGACAGTGAGTGAATTCTCCTTGTGCTATAGTGTGCTTTAAAAAAACATTTTTTCTAGGGACAGAAAACTCTAGGTAGGGAGAGTCACAGTTTCTTTCACTGTGCGAATCCTTGTTTCTAGGGACAAAGAAGGAAAGTGAGGGGAATTCTCCTTGTGCTATAGTGTGCTTTAAAAAAACATTTTTTCTAGGGACAGAAAACTCTAGGTAGGGAGAGTGTCAGTGTCTTTTACTGTGCGAATCCTTGTTTCTAGGGACAAAGAAGGAAAGTGAGGGGAATTCTCCTTGTGCTATAGTGTGCTTTAAAAAAACATTTTTTCTAGGGACAGAAAACTCTAGGTAGGGAGAGTGTCAGTTTCTTTCACTGTGCGAATCCTTGTTTCTAGGGACAGGGAAGGACAGTGAGGGAAATTCTCCTTGTGCTATAGTGTGCTAAAGCATTCCTCATCAACCATCTTTGAAATCCTTGTTTTTTTGACAGTCAGGGAAATTGTCGTTGTGCTATTCTGTGCAAAAGCAATCATCCTCAACCATATTTAGAAATCCTTAAGTAAAGGGACAGAGAAGGACACCTGAAGGTAGCCCTTATTGCTTTTTTCCCATCTCCCTGCAGGCCATCTATTAGAATGTCTGGAAGGCAAACAAGGAGAGGCAGACAGTCAGGAGGCAATAAAAGAGGGCAAGCAGGCTCTGTGTCTGGGGGCAACAGTGCTGGTCGTGGACGCAGTGCATTGTCATCAGCACATGGCCATGGGACACGCTTGTCCTTCTTTTCGGCAGCTGGACATGTTGAGCCACATCATGCCGAAGACTTGGTAGAGTGGATGACCAAGCCCTCCTCCTCCTCCTCATCCTCTCTCACCCAGGCTCAGGGTACTGGCAAAGCAGCTGCCAAAGCGTCCTCTTCCCTGGTATCAATGTCAGACTCATCATCAGTCACTCCTTCCCTAGACCCACCATGTCCTCCTCCTGAGGAGTCCCCCGAACTGTTTGAGCACAGTGTTGGGTACATGCTCCAGGAGGATGCCCAGCGTTTCGAAGGGTCTGATGATGAAACCCAGCTACAGGAAGGCAGTAGCGTGAGAGCAGACAGAGGGGATGCTCAAGAAGGACACCAATCTGGCAGTCATGTTCCAGCAGCTGCAGCATACTGCCAGATTGGCTCCAGTGATGAGGAGGGAGGGGATGATGAGGTCACTGACTCCACGTGGGTGCCTAATAGTAGAGAGGAGGAGGAGGAGGATGAGGAGGAGGCACATCTCCAACGAGGCAGGATGCCCTTTGGTGGCCAGCGTAAGGGCAGTACACCGACGGAATCACACCACAGAGCTCCGCCTGTGCAGGGCGCTGCCTCTGCCCGTCATTCAAAAAGTTCCTTGGTGTGGGCCTTTTTTGAGGCTAGTGCATCAGATCGCACAGCTGCTGTTTGCAACATATGTCTCAAGCGTATATCGCGTGGCCAAAACATCAGCCGCTTGGGTACCACATGCCTGACCAGACATATGTTGACCTGCCATGCAGCTCGTTGGCAAGCCTACCTCAAAGACCCACACCAAAGAACAAAGCGGACCTCTCCTTGCACCGCATCAGCTGGGATCTCCAACCCCACTATAACTTCAGTCCTCTCTGAAACATGCACTGAGAGGAATGAAGGTGTAGAATTAGGTGTGTCACAGCCAAGTACTTGCGGCCACTCTGCTAGCAGTACACCGACGTCCGATTCTAGCAGGCATATTTCCCTGCCCCAGCTGCTGGACCGTCGAAAGAAGTTCACTCCCAGCCATCCACATGCCCAGCGGTTGAATGCTAGCTTGGCTAAATTGCTAGCGCTTCAACTGCTGCCTTTTCAGTTGGTAGACTCGGCCCCCTTCCGTGAGTTTGTGCAATGTGCGGTTCCTCAGTGGCAGGTTCCCAAACGCCACTTTTTCTCATGGAAGGCTATTCCGGCTCTCTACCGGCATGTGGAAGGCAATGTCTTGGCCTTGCTGGACAGGGCGGTCAGCGGTAAGGTGCATATTACCGCTGACTCATGGTCCAGCAGGCATGGACAGGGACGTTACCTTTCTTTCACGGCCCATTGGGTCACTCTTTTGGCAGCTGGGAAGGATGCAGGACAAGGTGCAGTAGTGTTGGAGGTTGTTCCACCGCCACGCCTCCAAAATGCTACTACTGGTTGTGACACACCTCTCTCCTCCATCCCCTCCTCTTCTTCCTCCATGGCCTCTTCCTGTGGTTTGTCCTATGAACCAGCGGTGCTCCGTAGCCGTTCACGGGGCTACGCAAGTACGCAGGCAAAAAGATGCCATGCCGTGCTTGCGCTGGTGTGTTTGGGGGACAGAAGCCACACTGGGGCAGAGGTCCTGTCTGCTCTGCAGGGCCAGGCCGAGAGGTGGTTGACGCCACGCCAGCTTAAGCCAGGAATGGTGGTTTGCGACAATGGCACCAACCTCCTCTCCGCCCTCCGACAGGGACAACTGACCCATGTGCCCTGTGTGGCTCACGTCCTTAACCTGGTGGTGCAGCGGTTCTTGGGCAGGTACCCGGGCTTACAGGATGTCCTGAGGCAGGCCAGGAAAGTCTGTGTGCATTTCCGCAGATCTTATAATGCCAGTGCTCGCCTGGCTGAGCTGCAAAAGGAGTTGAACCTGCCCAAGAACCGCCTTATATGTGACATGCCCACCAGGTGGAACTCAACGTTGGCCATGCTGCAGCGGCTGCACACGCAGCAGAGGGCCATCAATGAGTACCTGTGCGACTACGGCACCAGGACAGGGTCAGGGGACCTTGGTTTTTTTTCTCCACGCCAGTGGGGCATGATCAGGGATGCATGCACTGTCCTGGCACCATTTGAGGAGGCCACGAGGATGGTGAGCAGTGACAGTGCATGCATCAGTGACACTGTACCTCTTGTCCACCTGTTGGAGCACACGCTGCGTGGAATAATGGACAGGGCACTTGAGGCAGAACAGAGGCAGGAAGAGGAGGACTTCCTTGCCTCTCAAGGCCCCCTTTACGCAGACAGTGTTCCTTCTGTCCCACCCATCGCACAGGAAGAGGAGGAGGAGGAGGAGGAGGAGGATTGTGTCAGCATGGAGGTGGAGGCTGGCACTCAGCATCATCAGCAGCAGTCTTTTAGGGATGATTTACAGTCCCAAGAAACCAGTGGACTTGTACGTGGCTGGGAGGAGGTGGCTGCGGATCATGTCGTCCTTAGTGACCCAGAGGACTCCGGAGCGAATGCCTCAGCAAACCTACGCTGCATGGCCTCCCTGATCCTGCAAAGTCTGCGGAAGGATCCTCGTATTCTTCGGATCAAGGAGAGGGACCATTACTGGCTGGCCACTCTCTTTGATCCACGGTACAAGGGTAAGGTTGCGGACCTTATGTTACCGTCGCAGAGGGAGCAGAGGATGAGACAACTCCGGGAGGCCTTGCAGAAAGGTCTGTGCAACGCGTTCCCAGAGACTGGGAGGTTACAAACTCCTGGTCCTGGACAACGAGTTGCTGAGGCTTCGGCCAGTCAAAGAAGGAGCGGTGGGGAAGGTGGCCGTCTGACCGATGCGTTCAGACAATTCTTTAGTCCGCAGCCCCAAAGTATGATCGGTTCCAGCAACCATCGCCAGCGTCTGATAAACATGGTGCAGGAATATCTAGGGGCAAGGTCAGACTTGGACACCTTCCCCACCGAAAATCCTCTGGCTTACTGGGTCTTGAGGATGGATCACTGGCCAGAGCTTGCACAGTATGCAATTGAGCTACTGGCCTGTCCTGCATCAAGCGTTCTTTCGGAACGCACATTCAGTGCTGCTGGAGGATTTGTCACGGATCACAGGGTGCGCCTGTCCACCGACTCGGTTGATCGACTGACTTTCATCAAGATGAACCAGTCTTGGATCACCACCAGCTACCACACACCTGATGCTGATATAACAGACTAATTGATTTTAACATGTCACATCCCTTCAAGACTGATGCTGATGCTGAGTGCCTGTGCTGTTATGTTGACTGGCTATCCTCCTCCGAGTCCTCAATGATACGATTGATGATGATAGCTTGGAAGATCATTTTTGTTTATGGGTGCCGCCACCAGTGGCTAAGGCCCAATTTTTCAGCCCCTGTTTTACAGGGGCGTGTAATTACAATTTTTTTAGCAATAATTTGCCATAGGGCTCATTGCTGTGCTCCAAGTACAGTATCTGTGAGGGGTTGGAGTGTTGTGGCACCAGTGCCTAAGGCCCAATTTTTCAGCCCCTGTTCAACAGGGGCATGCAATTACAATTCTTGATCTAATAATTCACAGCAGGGCCCATTGCTGCACCCACCAAGAGTAACTCTGAGGGCTTACAGTGTTGTGGCAACGCCACCACCACCACCACCACGAAAGGCCCAATTTTTCAGCCCCTGTTCAAAAGGGGCATGTAATTACAATTCTTGATCTAATAATTCACAGCAGGGCCCATTCCTGCACCCACCAAGAGTAACTCTGGGGGCTTACAGTGTTGTGGCCACGCCACCACCACCACGAAAGGCCCAATTTTTCAGCCCCTGTTCAAAAGGGGCATGTAATTACAATTCTTGATCTAATAATTCACAGCAGGGCCCATTGCTGCACCCACCAAGAGTAACTCTGAGGGCTTACAGTGTTGTGGCAACGCCACCACCACCACGAAAGGCCCAATTTTTCAGCCCCTGTTCAAAAGGGGCATGTAATTACAATTCTTGATCTAATAATTCACAGCAGGGCCCATTGCTGCACCCACCAAGAGTAACTCTGAGGGCTTACAGTGTTGTGGCAACGCCACCACCACCACCACCACGAAAGGCCCAATTTTTCAGCCCCTGTTCAAAAGGGGCATGTAATTACAATTCTTGATCTAATAATTCACAGCAGGGCCCATTCCTGCACCCACCAAGAGTAACTCTGAGGGCTTACAGTGTTGTGGCAACACCACCACCACCACCACCACCACGAAAGGCCCAATTTTTCAGCCCCTGTTCAACAGGGGCATGCAATTACAATTCTTGATCTAATAATTCACAGCAGGGCCCATTGCTGCACCCACCAAGAGTAACTGTCAGGGCTTACAGTGTTGTGGCACCAGCACCACCATCAAAGGCCCAATTTTTACTACCACTGTTCAACAATTATATGTAATTAAAATTCCTGATATAATAGTTGACAGCAGGGCGTTCCAGCACCAACCAAGAGTAACTGTGAGTGCTTACAGTGTTGTGCCAACACCAACAACTAAGGGGCCTATTTCTGCAGAGTATATACGGCAGGTCCCTACTTTCAAACATCCAACTTACAAACGACTCCTACTTGCAAACGCAAGAAGACAACAGGAAGTGAGAGGAAATCTACCACTAGGAAGGAAAATTCTCTCCTGTAAGAATAAATATGGGAGAAAGGTGTCTCCTCTGTACTGATGCTTTATCAGCAATCCTTGTTTCAAGAAAAACACCACATTTCAAAAACAGTTGTCATTGGGACGGAAAGTGAGGTGAAATGTTCTGAACAGGGGCACAGACAGCAAAACAAATGTTACAGGGGTGATAACCCTTACCTATGTTTTCCAAAAAGTTTAAAAATAGATTTTTGGGCTGGAGCTACACTTCAACAATGTACCTGTTCAAAATTACAAACAGATTCTACATAAGAACAAACCTACAGTCCCTGTCTTGTATGCACCGCCTGTATACGGCTGTTCAGAGTATATAGGGCCTTTTTTATTTTATGTGCGGGGTTCCCCTTAATATCCATACAAGACCCAAAGGGGCTGGTAATGGGCTGGGGTAGGGGGGGGAGGTCATGGGGTAGCTATGCCATTTTTCTTAAAGAATTTCATCCATATTACCGGGACCAGACATTACATTAAAGCCGCAAGCAGTTTTAAATGGCTTTTTTTTCCTTTAGAAGTGTCATTTTGTGCAGGGACAGTTCTAAACACGGGAAACACATGGCACTTCACAGGCATACTTTAGACACCCCCCAGGTACGATATTTAAAGGAATATTTGACTTTTTTTTTTTCACTTTATGCATCATTAAAATGACTGCTCCCGAAAAACGACCGTTTTTAAAACTTCTTTTTGCATTGATACATGTCCCCTGGTGCAGAACCCGGGTTCCCAAAACCTTTTTAGGACAATAACATGCATAATAGTTGTTATAATTAGCACTTTAGAATTCGAACGTTCGCATCCATTGTATTTAATAGGGTTCTATTGTTCGTACGAACTTTCGGTCCGTTCGCGGGTTCTGGTGCGAACCGAACCCGGGGGTGTTCGGCTCATCACTAATCCCCGCAGTGATCGAGTCCGCGGGACCCGCGGTCCGTCTCACGGAGATCGCGGCTGGCACGCGCGTCCACAATGCCGCTTCCTTAAAGGGGACATATATATACGTCCTTCTGCCCAGGAGTGCCATTCTGTCGACGTATAAGTGCGTGCGGCGGTCGGCAAGCGGTTAAAGAAGAACTCAACCAGGTACTAGTTTTACCTAATATGGAAACATAATCAATCCACGTGATCTCTTCATTAAGTTTTTCAGATCAAAGTCACTAGTCTAGACTGGTGACTTTGATGTAACACTCCTTTAAAGTGGTTGTAAACCCACTTTATAAACAAAGACCTACAGGTAAGCCTAGATTAAGGCTTACCTGTAGGTGCATGAAATATCTCCTTAACCTACACGGTTAAGGAGATATTTGCATTTAAAAGCGGCGACGCTGATGTCACGCGCATGCGCATGGGGTTAACCCCATTCACAAATTCGGCTAGGTCGCAACATTCGACCACATAGCCGAATTCGACAGCTCACGCGCGCATGCGCGGAGTCACGTCTTCGCTGCTCCGGCCAATCACAGCGCCGGAGCGGCGCTGTGATTGGCTGCAGCGGCGATACCCGGAAGTAACATTCCGGCTATCGCCACAGCGATGGATGCGGCTAGAGGAGGGACACGAACGACTTCGGGGGCCACGATCTAAGGTAAGTGGTACATAATGAGCTAGTATGCTAGTCATACTAGCTCATTATAGCTTTGTCTTGCAGGTTAGTTAAAAAAAAAAAAAACTCAACAGGGTTTACAACCACTTTAATACACATATCAGGCAGATTGGCATGCTGCTATCTTTTTCTTGATTGCTGGTGTCTTGGATGTGGAGCGGTTTTGAACTTCACACTGCTAGAAAGAGAAGTTATGGCTTGGTTTTTGGGTTGAGTGGTTTTGTATACCTTAATGATAGTAACAACATAATCCAAATATAGTTTAAAAAAATATGCAATTCTGAAAAAAACTCATACCCTTATTTAGAATGCTTTGAATATGTGCCAAGGGAAGGGCTGGATGTATCGGTGCTCATTTATTTTAAAGCGGAGTTAAAAGTCAGCAGCTACAAATAATGAAACTGCTGACTTTTAATATATGGACACTAACCTGCCCTGGGCGCCCGCGATGTCGGGTCCCGAAGCCGATTTGTCCCTTGGCTCTCAGGTGCTGCCGCCGCTATCTTTGGTAAGGGAATCAGGAAGTGAAGCCTTGTGGCTTCACATCCTGGTCCTCTACTGGGCATGCGCGAGTCACGCTGCGCTATCTCACTGGCCCCTGCTGTCTTCTGAGACCTGTGTGTCTCTCAGAAGACAGCGGGGGGGCGGAGTAGGCGCCGGACGTGGCGTAGGTCACCGCGGTGATCTATGCCCATAACTGGGAGCAAATACCTGTATTACACAGGTATCTGCTCCCTCCTCCCCCTGAAAGGTGCCAAATGTGACACCGGAGGGGGGGAGGATTCCAAAAAGCAGAAGTTCCATTTTTGGGTGGAACTGCGCTTTAAAGAGGCTTCCAGATTCTAAAAAGTCCCCACTGAAGATCCACCAGCACAGGTTTCTCCCAAAAATACATACCAGGCCCTAATGCAGGCATGAAGCCTGGCTATCCAGGAAAGGCAGGGGCAGCGAGCATTTCTAACCTTTCTAAAATATACCAGCCCACACTGGGAGTGTGCCTTGGTAAGGACCCCCCCCCCCCCTGGAAGGCACCTTGTCCCCATATCCAAGGCTTAGTTGATTGGGGGGGCAGGGGAGCCTCCAGATATCTGTCCCTCTCCGTTACATGTAAGGGATACAAAATGTAACATCTTTTGTTACTCACAAAAAAATTGTAAATAAAAACATCCACACCTTAAAAACGTTCTTTAATAAATAAATAAATAATGCCCCACAATGAAACTCCAACATCAATAACATCATCCAGCAATGTAGATCCATTGTCATTTGCGGTAAACAATGACCCGATAACACAAACACAGTGACCCATGCCACGATGCTCCACTTGTCACTACTCCTGTTGCAAATGACAGTCCCCAGCTGGCTGCTGAAAATCAACCAACTGGCTGGGGATACTGCCTGTATTTAGTCAATGACATTACCTGGCTTGCTTACAATGTCTTTACAACAAGCCGATGGGCAGTTCAAAACTGGCATTTATTAGCAACAATGTGGCGCCCCGCCCTAGACTGGCTAAATTTAGTTTTTTGGCTCTCCTGTACTTAGCTGAACAGCAATTTTTTTTCTAGGTCTGATCAGGTCTATCCCTAAGCTTGGTGGTTGGTTGCACCTGCCTGCTCTGGAAGAAGCTTCCAGAGATAGGGTAGGACAGTTAGCCACTGGGCTATGTATATTTATCTAGACATCAGCCGTACCCTCAGGAAGGTGTGGCTGGGTGGCTGGGGGAAAGATAACTGTTTGGAAGGGTCTGATCATTGCTTTATTTTGGGGCCTGTTTCCCTAGGAGGCAGCATCTGTGTGTAGGAGTACCCCTGTAGGGGCTGCTGAAAGTTGTGGTCCACCTGTCACCCTGCCCAGCCCGGCATTCACTTCCCAATTACCTTGGAGACAATGAACAGTCCATGTACTTTTTATTGAGGGATTTTAACTTGGATAGGGATGGGAATATATGGGATGCTCAGTAGAATTTCAAAACAGTCAATTTGGGACAGGTTATGTATCCCTTACAAGTAACGGAGAGGGACAGATACCTGGAGGCTCCCCTTTTGGTGTAGCAAAACTAAAATAGAAAGTCTTTTGTGCTAGCTGTCTTATGGTGGACTACTGCTCCCAGTAATCCCTCTTCAGGCACTGCCAGCCCTCCTGGCTGCATCTGCCCGACTACACTGCCCATGACATTGCAGTCCTTACAGCTGGCTCTGCACCCATCCCAGACTGCACACTCCCAGTCCTCTTAGGACTGCCTCCCCAGTTATCCCGACTGTGCCTGCCATTCACTGGTCCTCTTGGCCACACACAGACCGATGGATCCCTCCTGAAGACTTGCTCGGCAGTACTAGCTCCCGCTGTTCTCTTTGACTCCTCTCTGTGCCTCTTGTCCAGATTCTTCATGCGTTCTTGAATGGACCCTTCCTGCACCCAAGCCCTAGGCCCAAGGTCACTCCCCCCAGACTGGGGAGCTGCCTCAAATGCCCCAACAGACTAACACTCCATCCTCAGTTCTTCCACCTGACAACAACCCCCCAGCTGGGCTGACCCTGGGTATATCAAGGAGGCCTGCCCCCTGCCAATCTTAGTTGGGGATTGGTTAGGGCTCCCCGAGACACCAAAGACAGCTCCACCTCTCTGCCCCTCCTCTGTTCTAGAATCCTCCAGAAGCCAGAGGGAGGTAACCGAGAAGTGATGCTTTCTGTGAGTCACCAGGCTACACTGAGCCACTCCCAGCCCACACAGATCAAAATAAACAGGCCTAACCTCTAGCTAAGCCTGCCTAAATTTACCTGCACTCACCAAAAAAACCTCACCTCTAGAACCTACCTAGGTAGAGGGTGCTACATGTGTCTTACAGAAATGCGGTTATACCTCAACACAATTATTTATATCAACGTGTTTCGCTGTCATGTATATGTGATATAATGCCTTATTTGTGATTAGGCAAACAAAAGTCCATCTTTAGAATAGATGTGTAAACATATATATGATATAAAAGTTCAAAGACCAATTATAATCCACAAAGTGAAAACAAAGAAAGTGTCCTTCCAATTTCAATTGGTGCAAACACCCAGTGATCCATACAGGATAGATAGGGCAAATATATCTTCTTACCAGATATTAAGACCTTCCAAGGTCTATATGAGCATCAGTGAACAATCACTCCTCACTTTGGATATAAACCGCCTCAGCTGTTCAGCCTACTTGGTGGACTCCAATGATACAACTCCCCACAGCAGTTATCCTTTGGGTTCACACTAGTGCGACACGACAGCCGTCCTACTTTGGATCCGACTTTGCCCCGCGACATGAAGCCGACATATGTCCAACTTTCAATGAATGGGGATCCGACTTGGATCCCCGCCAATACCAGGCACTGTGTTTGGTATGAATCTTGAGGGGGAACTCCAGGCAAAATTTTAAATAAAAAACCGGCATGGGTTCCCCCTCCAGGAGCATACCAGGCCCTTGGGTCTGGTCTGGATTTGAAGGGGAACCCCTACGCCGAAAAAACAGCGTGGGGGTCCCCCCCAAAATCCAAACCAGACCCTTATCCGAGCATGCAACCTGGCAGGCCGCAGGGGAAGAGGGGGGGACGAGAGAGCAGCCCCCCTCCCTCCTGAACCGTACCAGGCCGCATGCCCTCAACATGGGGGGTATGCTGCGGCCCCCCAACCCAAAGCACCCTGTCCCCATGTTGATGAGAACAGGGCCTCTTCCCGACAACCCTGGCCATTGGTTGTCGGGGTCTGCGGGCGGGGGGCTTATCGGAATCCGGGAGCCCCCCTTTAATAAGGGGGCCCCCAGATCCCGGCCCCCCACCCTATGTGAATGAGTATGGGGTACATCGTACCCCTACCCATTCACCTGGTGGAAAAAAAATGTCAATAAAAAACACACACAGCTTTTTAAAGTAATTGCACAGCTCCGGGGGTCTCCGGTGTCGTCTCCGCGCTCTCCGGTTCTTTCTTCTGCCGGGCCCCCACTATCTTCCTCCAGCTCTTTTGCTAGCGGGGCCCAGTCTTCTCCGTCGCCTTCTTCTTCTCCCGCTCTCCAGTTCTTCTCTCGCTCTACGGTTCTTTCTTCCACCGGGCCTCCGCTATCTTCTTCCAGCTCTTTTGCTAGTGGAGGGGCCGGTCTTCCCGTCGCCGTCGCCGTCTTCTTCTCTCTTCTCCTCTTTGATGTTAACACGTCGCTTCCTCCCGCTGTAATACTGGCTGTTCGCTCCGCTCCGAATTAATATAGGCTTCTCATGACATCACAGTCACATACTCCCATGACGTCACAGTCACATGCGCCGGGGCCACCCAGAGCATGTGACTGTGACGTCATGAGAAGCCTATATTAATTCAGAGCGGAGCGAACAGCCAGTATTACTGCGGGAGGAAGCGACGTGTTAACATCGAAGAGGAGAAGAGAGAAGAAGACGGCGATGGCTATGGGAAGACCGGCCCCTCCACTACCAAAAGAGCTGGAAGAAGATAGTGGAGGGGCCGGCAGAAGGACAACGGAGAGCCCGACGAGACGATGGGAAGACCGGGCCTCTCCGCTAGCAAAAGAGCTGGAAGAAGATAGCGGAGGCCCGGCGGAAGAAAGAACCGGAGAGCGAGAGAAGAACCGGAGAGCGGGAGAAGAAGAAGGCGACGGAGAAGACCGGGCCCCGCTAGCAAAAGAGCTGGAAGAAGATAGCGGAGGCCCGGCAGAAGAAAGAACCGGAGAGCGCGGAGACGACACCGGAGACCCCCGGAGCTGTGCAATAAGTTACTTTAAAAAGCTGTGTGTGTTTTTTATTGCCATTTTTTTTCCACCAGGTGAATGGGTAGGGGTACGATGTACCCCATACTCATTCACATAGGGTGGGGGCCGGGATCTGGGAGCCCCCTTATTAAAGGGGGGCTCCCGGATTCCGATAAGCCCCCCGCCCGCAGACCCCTACAACCAACCGCCAGGGTTGTCGGGAAGAGACCCTGTCCTCATCAACATGGGGACAGGGTGCTTTGGGGTGGGGGGGCCGCAGGTCGCCCCCCCTGCCCCAGAGCACCAAACCCCCCATGTTGAGGGCATGCGGCCTGGTACGGTTCAGGAGGGAGGGGGCGCTCTCTCGTCCCCCCCTCTTCCCTTGCGGCCTGCCAGGTTGCGTGCTCGGATAAGGGTATGGTTTGGATTTTGGGGGGGACCCCCACGCCGTTTTTTCGGCGTAGGGGTTCCCCTTCAAATCCAGACCAGACCCAAGGGCCTGGTATGCTCCTGAAGGGGGAACCCATGCCGGTTTTTTATTTAAAATTTGGCCTGGAGTTCCCCCTCAAGAGCAGCACAGCACAAGTCGCATGCCAAAGTCGGATCATGCAAGACTGCGGTCCGACTTTGATCCGACTTCAATGATAGTCAATGGGCTGAAGTCGGATCAAAGTCGGACCAAAGTAGTACAGTTAAGACGGCTCCCATAGGGAAACATTGATTTTCACACGTCATGCGACATGAGCTCCCAATGTCGGAGCGTTTGTTGCCCCAGTGTTAAACTGGCCTTAGTGAACTCCAAAACCGGTCACACGGTATACCATGTGGAAGAGAAAAACAAACTGATTGTGCAGCGTTCATTAAAAGCACACAAGAGCTTATTTTAAGGTCCTTACAGCAAGGATGTTACAATAGGCTTATTGGAAGCATACGTTCGTCCAACACCCTCCAACTTTACTGCCTCACAAAAAAGTTCTTAATAAACGAAACGTTTGTCAGGCTAGGCACAGAACAGCAGTGCCGTTGTGACACTCATGGAGAGTGTTGGGTGAACGCGTGTTTCCAAAAAGTCTATTGTAACATCTTTGCTATAAGTACTGTAGAACCTTGAAATAAACTCTTGTGTGCTTGTAATGAACGCTGCGCAATGAATTTGTTTTCCTCTTCCGTATGGTATACCGTGTTATAGGAAACACACATTCGTCCAACACCCTCCACCAGTGCCACGTTGTCACTGCTGCTCTGTGCCTAGCCTGACGTATGTTTCATTTAATGGGACTTCTTCTGTGAGGCAGTAAAGTTGGAGGGTGTTGGACGAACGTGTGTTTCCAAAAAGCCTATTGTACCATCTTTGTTGTAAGTAGAACATCTGCCTCTCCTGGTTGGCCTCCCAGACATGATGGGGGGGGCTTATTAACGAAAGGTAACAGAGATGGGGAAATGTGTACCTGGATGCACTTTAATCAATAGAAAGTGGTATTTGGTGCACTTTAACTTGAGTACTCACTACACAGACACACTCCACTAACACAATACAATATACTGCAGTAAAACTGCACTTCAATATACTCCAGAAAATGTGTACTAACGCACTTCAATATACTACAGTAAAAGTGCACTAACGCACTTCAATATACTACAGAAAAAGTGCACTAACGCACTTCAATATGCTGCAGCAAAACTGCACTAACTCTCTTCAATATACTGCAATAAAAGTGCATTAACGCACTTCAATATACTGCAGTAAAAGTACACTAACGCACTTCAATATACTTGCGTAAAAGTGCCCTGACGCACTATAATATACTGCTGTAAAACTGCCCTGACGCACTACAATATTCCACAGTAAAACTACCCTGACACTACACCGACACACTTCAATATACTGCAGTAAAGCTGCCCTGGACACACTAAACTGACACTTAAGTAAACAAGGAAGGTCGCACTGCACTCACCCTGCACTATCACTATATTCACAATACACTGATACTTTACACTCACAGTAGAGCTCACTATAGCACACTATAACTTGCTAGTAGGAATGAACAGAGCCCTGTTCTATCTATCTCCACTCCAATATAACAATGGCTTCTCTGGGAAGGAAACTTTTATAGTATGGAGTGTGTGTATGAGCAATGACCCGTTCGCCCAACTGTATCCACGAGTTGTGTCTAGTGTCTATTGAATGTTTGTTACATTAAAGTACATAAAAAAAAAAAAGTGGAGCGGGGTCACGTGTTTCCTGTAAAAAGTGGAGCTCAAGTCTGCAGCCAGACCCCTCCCATTCTCGCTGCAGTACTCGCCTACTCTGCAGTGCCCTGACTTGCAGAAAGTATTCCCTAAAGCCTCGTACACACGGCCGAGAATCTCGTCGTTAAAAACATGTTGTTTTTTACGACGAGATCCTTGGACAAGAAACTTGTCCCGGCCGAGTGTACACACGCTCATTTCAAAGAACCCGCGGTTCTTTGAATGGAGCGTACGCGGTGACGTCATCGAATACGACGAGCATGCGCTCGTCACATTCGATGCCGTCGCCGCCATCTTGGTTCACCCTACCTATGCCTAGGAAGCTACCGCGCATGCGTCAAAGTCATTTTGAGCATGTGCGGGCTTCCCGGCGAACAGGTAAGTGTACACACACACAATTTTCTCGTCGAGAAACAGGCTGACGAGAATCTCGACGAGAAAATAGAGAGCAGGTTCTCTATTTTCTCGTCGAGATTCTTGACGCTTTTCTTGACGAGAAACCATGCACACGAACGAATTTCTCGGCAAGAAATCTCTGCCAGCAAGTTTCTTGCTGGTTCTTGCCGAGAAACTCGGTCGTGTGTACAAGGCTTGAGATCCAGCACCACTCATCTTATGGGTTGAAAGACACTGGGCTCTGTTGAAACATTAAATTTTTTAATGTCACCCTAATAAAGCTACAGCATTGTAGGGTACCACAATAGACAAATATGAACCGTCTGTGTGTGTTGTGGTGAGCCGCAGTGAAAAAAATACTGAATTGTGGTCTGCCTCACTGCATTGCACGTTAATTACTTTTAAATAATTACAGGTGTTTATATAGCGCCTCTGATGTTTTACACTTCGATTTGCATACTGGAAATTCACATCAATCTCTGGCCTCAAGGAGCTTGCAATCTAAATGCACATGCAAACAATCACACACACACATACTAAGGCCAATTTGGACAGGAACCAATTAAATTGTCAGCAAATTTTTGACGTGTGGGGCGAAATTGGAGCACCTGGAGAAAATCGATGCAAGCCCAAGGAGAACATGCAGACTCCATGCAGATAGTGTCCTGACCAGAAGTGGAACCGAGGACCCCAGTTAACGCATACCTGTAAGAGTGTGCGCAATGATTTCTTGTCCTATCTAATGTAAATATAGCACTCTCTAGCTAGTGTGCTAGATGTAAATAGGTTTGTTAGTGTAAGAAAATTGGTTTGGCTGGAAGCCAAGCCTGGGTTGAATCTGAGTCAGGGTTGAGTGACTCAGGGAGGCTAGGTGGCTCAGCAAACAGCTTCTCTGGTGCCACCCCCTGTTTTCTGGAACCTTGGAGCTTCCATATGTAGTAGGAGGAGGTTAGGAGGAGCTGTTTGGCATATTTATGAGGTCCTCGACCAATCCCCAGCAAAAAAGGTCTGGAAGGGAGTAGGTATCTCATAAATAGGCATGAGTCATGCCTGCAGGGGCAGTTGGGTGGAAGATGGAGATGGAGTGCTGAGGAGGCTGTCGGTGGCACTTGAGGGTACCCCCTAGTCTGGGGTGGGGTGACCTTAGGCCTGGGGCTCGGGTGCTGAAGGGACCCTCTACAAAGGAATCCTTTCCTGGAGGCATGGGAGCAAGTGAGAGGAGAGCAGGAGCAGGTCAGCATGTCTGGGAGATCTCCTGAAAAGTCAGCCAGGTGGGCTGGTGATTGTTCAGCCTGGGAGGACTGTGGAGAGAGTGTCAGTCTGGGAGGGCTGTGGAGAAGTTAGCCAGGAGGGTTAATGAAAGGTGCCGGTGCAGCTGCAGCCAGGTGGGCTGGCAGTGCCTGAAGAGGTGTTGCTGGGCTCAGTGACCACGGGAGGAAGTGCTGGAAATGTGATAGCTGTGTCACTCCAACTTTCTACAAGAATGGGGCTGTGAATCCCTGCCTGTAATGGGTCATTGCTACAAATTCTTTTAAAGTGACACAGCTGGGAACCAAGCAAGTGTGTGCTGGAGGAAGAGGTTGGAGCTGTATATAGACTGTATATAGAAGTGTTCCTGAAGTTGTTTTGAAGTCTAGTGGGCACCCCATAATACCTCTTATCCTCGTCCAAGTTTATTACCCTCGATAAAACAAAAAAAAGTGACTGTAAGCCTGGGTTTACACTATAGCGCTGCGGGTCCCTGCACCTTTTTTGTGTGAATCAAATGCGAGTTCAGCTATACAACTGTATGGCTGAACTCGCATTGCACAGACATCGCATGTAATCTGCACAGCAATGCGTGTGCGAATCACATGCAATGTCTGTGTTCGCATATGTATGAACCCACGCTAAAGATTTGGTGTGCCTGTCTGTGCAGGGCCCAGTTCATCTGCAGCCCTTAAATGGGTTGTAAAGTCAGAAGGTTTTTTATCTTAATGCATTCTATGCATTAAGATAAAAAACCTTCTGTGTGCAGCAGCCCCCCTAATACTTACTGGAGCGCCATCTCTGTCCAGTGACGTCCACGAGTGTCTCAGCCTTCCGGGACTCTCCCTCCTGATTGGCTAAGACACCGCAGTGGCACCATTGGCCCCTCGCTGCTGTCAAAGTCAGTTAGCCAATCAGGAGAGAGAGGGGGTGGGGCCGAACCACAGCTCCATGTCTGAATGGACACACGGAGCTGCAGCTAGGCAAGGGTGCCCCCATAGCAAGCTGCTTTCTGTGGGGGCACTCAACAAGAGGGAGGGGTCAGGAGCACAGACGAGGGACCCAAGAAGAGGAGGATCTGGGCTGCTCTGTGCAAATCCACTGCAACAGAGCAGGCAAGTATAATATGTTTTTTATTTATAGATTAAAAAAAAGAAAAACTAGACTTTACAATCACTTTAATGGGGTGCACTACATAAAAGTATAAAATACAAATCAGATATACAGATGACCTGTTATGTAATTTGTGAGATGGCTTGTTTAAACTAGTATAGTATACAAGTTGTCTAACTTAAGCCACAAGCAATACTTTAGCTTTTTGTCTGATTGCTCATAAAATGCACAAAGTAAACAGTTAGCAATAAGAATTCCATGAATAATTCACAGTAAAGACAATATGCTCATGTATCCTGTAAATGTATCTGTTTGTTATTCCTGAACTGGAAATCTCTAGCAGGTACTGTAGTTACTGAAGTTATCAGTTGCTGAATGTAAGTAGGCCTGGTGTCACTAGTATCTTCTGGTTTATGTAATGCTAATTTCTTCAAGCATTTAGGCTAGGTTTCCACTAGCCTGTGCTCTGAAAAGTGATCCACAGTGAATTGCTTTTCAGAGTGTGGCTAAGCAGCCGCTGTCAGATGCTCAGGAGTTGATCCTGCCACCTCCTGAATGCCTGTTTTTTTGGAGGTTTATAATTGGGCTAATGCACCGCAACCATGAGGCAAGCAATTTGGCTCGAGGTTGCAGTATGGCCCCATTGACTATAATGGCTGAGTTTGATAGGCAGCACCACCTGTCAGTTCAGTATGTCGTGTTTAATGGGCCCTTCCAGTGCACTTCCACACTTTTGGGGGGAAAACGGGGCAGTTATAGTGCCTGGAAAATTATTCATACACCTTGAAATTTTACACATTTTGTCATGTTACAACCAAAAACGTAAATGTATTTTATTGGGATTTTATGTGATAGACCAACACATAAGTGGCACATAATTGTGACGTGGAAGAAAAATTATAAATGGTTTTCAATTTTTTTTTCCAAATAAATATCTGAAAAGAGTGGCGTGCATTTGTATTCAGCCCCCCCAGAGTCAATACTTTGGGGATGTCTCTACCAGCTTTGTACATCTAGAGAGTGAAATGTTTGCCCATTCTTTGCAAAATAGCTTAAAGGGGTTGTAAAGGTACATGTTTTTTTCACCTTAATGCATCCTATGCATTAAGGTAAAAAAAAAAAACTAGCTGTGACCGGCCCCCCAGCCCCCCCCGTTTTACTTACCTGAGCCCGTTCATCTGCTTGGTGGTCCCCGCCGTCCTCCTCTCCACGGCTTTGATTGGATAGATTGGAGTCCCGGAGTCCCGGCTTTGGAGTCCCGGCTTTGATTGGATAGATTGATAGCAGCGCAGCCATTTGCTCCCGCTGCTGTCAATCCAATCCAATGATGTGGGCCCTGCGGGGCGGGGCCGAGTCATACACTCATCGTCTATGGACGCCGAGTGTATGATTTAGGAGTGCGCCCGCAAGGTAGCCCCCACGGGAGAGCTCTTCTCCAAGGGGGTTATCTAATGTGGGGAGGAGCCGCCGAGGGACCTCAGAAGAGGATGTTCGGGGCCACTCTGTGCAAAGCGAGCTGCACAGTGGAGGTAAGTATGACATGTTTGACATGTTTGTTACTTAACCCTTTCCATACAGGGCTTTTTATACCACTTCCATACCGGGCCTATTCTGGCACTTCTCTCCTACATGTACATATCATCATTCTTTTGCTAGAAAATTACTCTGAACCCCCAAACATAATATATGTTTTTTTAGCAGACACCCTAGGGAATAAAATGACGGTTGTTGCAACTTTTTCTCTTGCACGGTATTTGCGCAATAATTTTTCAAAGGCCTTTTTTTGGGGAAAAAAATGGTTTCATGAATGAAAAAATAACAAAACAGTAAAGTTAGCCCAATTTTTTTATAAAATATGAAAGCTTATGTTACGCTGAGTAAAAGGATACCTAACATGTCATGCTTTAAAATTGCGCACACTCATGGAATGGTGCCGAACTTCGGTACTTAAAAATCTCCATAGGCGACGCTTTGAACATTTTTACAGGTTACCAGGTTAGAGTAACAGAGGAGGTCTAGTGCTAGAATTGTTGCATGCGCTCTAACGCACGCGGCGATACCTCACATATGTGGTTTGAATGGCGTTTACATATGCGGGCGGGACTTACGTGTGCGTTCACTTCTAAGCGCGAGCTATTGGAGACGGGCGTTTTAAAAAAATATATATATATTTTTTATTTTTTTTTACTTTTTTTTTTCTTGTCAAATTTGTTTATTCAATTTTCAAAATTACAAGCATATATTGTCAATAAACATAGTCACTATAAATAGTAGCAGTTAAGGAGAACACAAATTAGATATTTATGTCAAGCTCCAGTGATTTTTGAAGGCAACAACAACAGAAGAGGAGAAAAAAACAGTAATTTAAGTTTAACATATGTTGACCATTATCTGGAGACTTGCTAAAATATATGCTTAGTGTTGAATTTAGTAATTACAAACCAGATTTAGTAATAATATATAACATGTAAGGTAATATAAGGATTTATAAAGAAAAAATAAGGGGTCATAATTTCTCAACCTCATATAATGTTATTGTAATATATAAGGTTTGTATTGTTTCAAAGGAGCTCTAAAGCTGAAATATACTGATAAATAAAAAACATAAAAAAAAAAAAAAAATGTTGCTACCATTTTTGCATATAATAACAATATATGCTAAGAAAGAAAAAACAACAAAAAAAGAGCTAAAGAGCGAAGATAGAAGAGAGGGAAGGGTAAGAAGAAGAAGAGAAAAAAAATAAAGATAGTAGGTAGAAAAGATAGAAAAGGTCGAAAAGGTCCCGGGGTATCTTATAATGTTGGTCTGATAATATTAGTATATTAAATAGCTATTAGTAGTTATATTACCAAGGTCTTAATAATGTGATGTCAAAGTTGGGAGGGAAAAAATTAGTCACCCAAGGATTCCAGATTTTTTCAAATTTTCCAATATTATCATTGGTAATGGCTTCCGTTTTTGAGTGGGTCATGGCTTGGTTTATTCTGGTTTTGGTTTCTGAGATCATTAATGTTGGGGTTTTCCACGCTTTGGCGATTGTCTGCTTTGCTGCAGTAGTGATTTGTAGAAGGAGTTTGAATTGAGTGTGGGAAATAGAAGTCGGTTTTAGATTTAGTAGTGCAATTGAATGGTCAGGTTTGATTGTTTTTTTGAATAAGGTAGAGAGGATAAGAAAAACCTCTTTCCAAAAACATTTTGTAACGGGACAATCCCAAAATATGTGTATGTGTGATCCTAGTTCACCACAGCCACGGAAGCAGAGTGGGGAATATTGCGGAATATATTTCGCGATTCTGACAGGAACCAAATACCAGCGCAAAAGTACTTTATAATTTGTCTCTAGAGCTATTATATTTTGTGAAGATGATTTTGTTGTGGTCCAAATTTTATCCCAATCGGATGGTTCCAACTGAAGTCCAAGGTCTCTCTCCCATTTTGCCACGTATGATGGTGGGTCTGCAGTAGGCAAAGTAATAAGGTGTTTATATATTATTGATATGAGACCCTTAGAGTGAGGTTCGCGTTTACATATACGTTCAAATTGTGTGAGTTCGTTGAGCTTACTCATATTTTGTATATATGGCATGAAATTTTTTTTGATCTGCAGATATCGGAAAAGTTCTGATTAGGGGAGTTGATGCCTATCACATAGTTCAGGAAATGTTATAAGTGAGGTAGATGTCGATAAATCACAGAGTTGCGTTATGTCAGAGGAGATCCATTTTTTAAATGAATTAGGGAATGTGCAGGCTGGGTAGAATAGTGGGTTTCTAATAAATGATAGAAGGGGAACATGAGGAGATTGTAGTCCTTTGATAAGTTTAAATTTATCCCAGATAGTAACTGTGTGTTTGCTAATCTTATTTTTTATATTTTTATGATCTGAGGGTTTGGACCAAAATAAATTTGTTATAGAAAATGGATCACAGTCAATTGCTTCAATTGCAACCCAGAGTGGGGTTTCGTATTTTGCGTGATATTTGGGGATGCATGCTATTTGAGCTGCATGGTAGTAAGAGGCGAAATTGGGGAATCCTAGTCCACCTTTAAGTTTGGGAAGGTAGAGTGTGTGTTTAGATAAACGATGTTTTAAAGAGCCCCAGATGAACGCTAGTGTTTTGCGTTGAAGATTTCTAAGAAAGTATGCTGGAACTGGAATGGGCAAAACCCGAAATAGATATAGTATCTTGGGTAAAATAGTCATCTTTATTACGTTTATTTTACCAATCCATGAGATTGGTAAAGAAGACCATTGTTTAAGGAGATTGGTAATTTGCTTTAGTAATGGCGGAAAGTTAGCTGAGAAGAATTCAGTTAAATTGGGAGTAAGAGTAATTCCTAGGTAGGTCAGGTGCGATGTAGACCAGGAGAATGGGAGGGAAGTTTGTGCTTGTTGTAAAGTATGGGGAGGTAAGGAGATATTTAAGGCTGTAGATTTTTGAGAGTTGATAATTAGTCCAGATATCTGTGCAAAATGATCTAGCTTACTTATAAGGTTGGGAGCAGAAATATGAGGGGAAGACATAAATATTAGTATATCGTCAGCAAACAAACATAATTTGTGCTGATGACCAGCTAAGTCTATCCCTTTGATTGAAGGGTCAGATCGTATAGCCTGAGCTAGGGGTTCAATAAGTAGGGCAAATAAAAGTGGGGAGAGTGGACAACCCTGACGTGTACCTCTATTTATGTTAAAGCAACCAGATTTATATCCAGCATATTTAATATAGGCTTTGGGATTATTATATAGTGATGAAACCCAGTTAAGAAAGTGAGGACCGAACCCCCATTTTTGTAAAGCAAAATGTAGATAGGGCCATGATACTGTGTCGAATGCTTTTTTAATATCTAACGACAGAAGACACATAGGTATTCGCCGTGTTTTAGCTGCTTGGATTAATAAAGTTGCCCTGCGTACGTTATCAGCTGCTTGGCGAAAAGGAATAAAACCAACTTGGTCTTTATTTATTAATGAACCAATAATATTGTTCAAACGAGTTGCTAGAATTTTCGCTAGTAGTTTGATATCAAGATTAAGCAGGGATATGGGCCTGTAATTAGCACAAGATGAATCATCTGAATGAGGTTTGGGGATCATTGTGATTATTGCTGTTAAGGTTTCAGGACGAAAGGATTGGTTGTTCAGAAGTGAATTGAAAGCATCTGTCAGCAATGGCGCAAGAAGATGAGTAAATTTTTTATAATATAGGGCAGAGAAGCCGTCAGGACCCGGGCGTTTATTTGGTTTAAGGGATTTAATGGCTAATTCAACCTCTGCAGTTGTAATGGGACTTTCAAGATGTTCATGTTGAGTTAAAGGAATCTTTGGAAGTTTGGTTTGTGAAAAAAATAATTCTGCAGCGGATCAGTCAAAAAATCCCTGATTGTTGTATAAAGATGTAAGGTGTTTGTGGAAGGTTTGTAGGATTTTTTCTGGTTACTGGTGTAAGTATTATGAGGTAATTTTAATCGAATCGGTTTGTATGGGTTGTTTAATTTTTTAAGTGCTCGAGCGAGAAGAGTGCCAGGCTTGTTAGCTTTAATATAAAATTTATGCTTGGATTTGCGTATGGTTTTATCTGTGGATTCAGATAGGAAAAGATCAAGATTTAGGCTAGCTTCATCTAGTTGATTTTTTGTCACAGGGGTAGGATTCGCTTGAAAATTTGCGTGGCAAGTGTTAAATTTTGTTTCTAATATTAGTTGTAGCTTCTTTTTTTCTTTTTTAAGATATGATGCTTGGCGTAAGCAGATTCCTCGAAGGACGGGTTTGTGTGCCTCCCATAATGTTAATGGAGAAATATCTGGGGTTTTATTATTTTTCAGATAGTCTTTTATGGCTATTTCTAAGTCAGTAGAGTGTGATGGATGGGATAGGGTTGAATCATTTATGTACCATGTGGGGTCTTGATGTTTGGGTATGAGGGAAGTGAAAGTAGAAAGTATTGCACAATGATCAGTCCATGTAAAGGGTATTACAGATGATGTGAGCATTTCCGGGGACATACTAATAGAGATTAGTATATGGTCGATACGGGAAAAAGACTTATGTGGATGGGAATAGAAGGAATATTGACGTTTCGTGGGATTGATTTCTCGCCAGGAATCTAGCAAGGAATGTTGTTGTAGAAGTCTTTGGAACCTACGAGATTGAGAATTGGAAGTGATAGGAATTGGGGACTTATCTAAATAAAGGTATAGAACTTGGTTCGAATCTCCACAGATCAAAAGTATGCCCATTTTATGAGTCTCTATTACCTGGAACAAATGGGAGAGGAATGCTGTCGGATTTTTATTAGGAGCATAATAGGATACTACTGTGATTAGCGTATCACATAGATGCCCTGTAATAATGAGATAGCAACCTTCTGGGTCTTTGGTTTCTGTCAGAAGAGAGAAGGGTGTAGCTCTATGAAATGCAATTAGCACTCCCCTTCGTTTAGTTTTAGCTGAAGCAGTAAAAACTTGGGGATAAGCTGTACCAAAATATTTAGGTGTCGAGGTTTCAGTGAAATGGGTTTCTTGGAGGCAAATTATATGCGCCTTTGAAGAAGATAATGATCTAAAAACTTTGGTTCGTTTTTGTGGAACATTTAGACCTTGGACATTTAAGGTAAGAATATTTAAAGGAGCCATCATGAAATTTTATAGAAAATATTATAAGACATATCTAAAAACAATTGAAAATCCATACTTACCCCGGGGAGGAGCAAAGAGAAAAGGGAGAGTGGAGACAGAATGTTGAGAAAGAAAGAGAAAATGAGAGTCATTATTAAACAAATAATTAACAAAAAACGTTTAGAATGCAAGAAGGTAAAACGTTGGCGTTCCGAGCATGCAAAAGTGCAAGCTCGGAGGCACAGAGTCTGACCAGGGAGGCTCCCCACACAAAAAGGTGTGGGGAGAGTCCAAAGACAGAAAAATGGAGGGAGCAGTGACAGTTTCTCGGGTCCCTCACGACCAAAAATATATCTAGAGAAGAAAAATATATTATGACACCCAAACTGGGCGGAAGTAAGCAAAAATGAATCAAATATAAGAAAATATTATATGTTCAACATTAGTACATGTAAAATTTTAATCTAACAATTGTGTTTTATGGTTTCACGGGGAGAGTGTTAGATTATAAATTTTGTTGAATTATACAGGTTACCTCTGGGTTGCCAGTTGTAGGAGAGGCAGTAATGTCCTTATTAATTAGGATGAAAAATAAATAAAATATCAATTATTACTAATATATTAGTAATATTTACTTCTATTCAGTAAACAATTTTGTACAAAAATAATATAGAACCCTTGTTGTGGGTAGGAAAGGATTAGGGGAAAGGGGCGGGTAGGAGGGGGTAAAATGTGGGAAGTAGAAGGGATAGAGGGGATAGAGGGGGGTGAGGTGAGGAAGGATAGGATGAGGAGGGAAGGGTGTTATGAGAATATAATTTTTTGGGGGATAATTTAAAACGTCAATTATCCTAGACCAAAAAGGGGATAAAAATTGGAAAATAAAAAATAAATAAATAAATAAATAAACATAAAGTATTAAAAAATAAAAATAAAAATAATAATAATAATAAAAAATAATAATAATAAAAATTTTTAATAAAAAATATATAAAATTAGACCATAACCTGCTTAAGGGAAGTAAATTCAGGATGGTTAAATGACATGAAGTGTTTAGCATCCAAAAAGTGGATGAAAGATCAAAAATATTGAGTGAATTTCAATTTGATATGCAAAATGCATTCAGTCCATTGAGTCTGGAGTAACTTGGTTTGGAGAGTTGAATCGACCCCTCTTCGATAGGCTTTGTCTGGTTCTGTCATTTTTGATTTTGGATACATTTTGTGGAGAACTGGATGCTGTTCGTTGGCGAGGGCCAGCTGAAGGACTTTCGCAGAGATGAAGTTTTTGTAGGGTGTTCTGTAGTTCATCAGGGGTTTTGCATGAGTACTTGGTGTCTTGATATGTGAAGCGAAGTGAAAAAGGGAACCCCCATTGGTATGGGATCTGATGTTGTTGTAGGTTTTGTAATAAGGGTTTCATCGAGCGTCGTTTAGCGACTGTTATTGGGGAAAGGTCAGCAAAGATCTGATATGGGTGGCCTTGGAAGATGTCGGATTCTTTGTTCCTTGCAGCGACCATGAGCTGCTCTTTGGTGCGAAAGAAATGGAATTTCGCAATTATGTCGCGGGGGGGACCTTCAGATTTGCGTGGTGCTAATGCTCGATGTATTCTGTCTATTTCCAGTCTCTCAATTGGAATTGCGGTGATAACTCTTGAAATAGGGCAGTAATTGTCGATTGAAGATCAATAATAGACTCCGGTATACCTCTAATGCGGAGGTTTGAACGACGTGCGCGATTTTCAAAATCTTCTAAACGAGTTTGCAGCGAGAAATTTTCATCTTTAAGTGTGTCCAATTCAGTTTCATGAGTCATTACATTAGTTTCTATGTCATCCACTCTGTTTTCTAATTCAGCCGTGCGCTGACCTAAGTCACGGATTTCTTTTGTTAATTTCTCAGTAATATGGTCGGAGGTCTGCTTTAATGCCTTCTGTAGCATTTTTTCTATTTGAATTAAAACATTTGGGTGTAAAGAGCCTGTCTGTTGTGGCTGGCAGATGGCGCTGTCCTCACAGTCTGTATCATATAGTTCATGAGGTAACTGCTGCTGCTGCCTGGCAGCATGAGGTGAGATTGTGTGAGGTGATTTAGCCTGTTCCATTTTACTGAGGCCTCTAGATGAATTATCTCTGAGGGGTTTCACCTTATTTTTTCCCCGGACAGCTCCTTTAACCATCTTAAAACGTTCCCAGGGCACTGAGGAAGACCAGGGTAAGCTTTTGAAATAATTACCCTTCCATTCGGGTGTGTATGCTGGCCGTGAAGTCCCGAGAAAAGGGGAGCCTCAGCAGGACATGTCTGTCACAGTGAGCTCCCAGCATGCCCCTCTCTTACTTTTTTTTTTACACTTTTTTTTTTTATCACTTTTATTCCTATTACAAGGAATGTAAACATCCCTTGTAATAGGAATGTGTGTGACAGGTCCTCTTTATGGAGAGATGCGGGGTCAATAAGACCCCACATCTCTCCTCCAGGCTGGAAAGCATGACATTGTGAAAAAATTTCACTGATCTCATACTTACAGCCGCAATGGCGGCTTTTTTTACATTTGAGGACCCGGGCTTGACGTCATCACATCGCGCCTCCGAGGGTCATAGAGATGACTGGTGACCATCTGGTCACCAGTCATCTCTATGCTCGTCACGTGACCCACCACCGGCGCCGGACAATTCTCTCCGGGTCCCCGATGGCACGGGAGAGCCCGGAGAAGCACCGGATGGCGGCGGGAGGGGGGGATGTCCCCTCCCGCCACCTATAAGAACGATCAAGCGGTGGAACCGCCACTATGATCATTCTTATGGTGCACAGGATCGCCGGCTGAAAACAAGGATATCTGAATGATGCCTCTAGCTGCAGGCATCATTCAGATATCCCCCCTCAAACCCAGGACGTCATATGACGACCACCCGGAGGGAGAGAGGGTTCCTGCCGGCATCATTTTACAATGGCCCGGTACGGAAGGGGTTAAAAAAATGATCCTTTAGTGCCACATCAAGCTCTGTCAGATTGGATGGAGAGCGTCTGTCCCAATTGGATTTAGGTCTGAACTTTGACTGGGCCATTCTAACACATGAATATGCTTTGATCTAAACCAATTCATTGTAGCTCTGGCTGTATGTTTCAGGTTGTTGTCCTGCTGGAAGTTGAACTTATGCCCCAGTCTTTTGCAGACTCTAACAGGTTTTCTTCTAAGATTGCTCTGTATTTGGCTTCATCCATCTTCCCATAAATTCTGACCAGCTTTCCTGTCCCTGATGAAGAAAGCTTCCCCACAACCTGATGCTGCCACCACCATGTTTCACGGTGGGGATGATGTGTTCAGGGTAATGTGCACTGTTAGTTTTCCGCCACACATTGCTTTTTGCTTGTAGGCCAGAAAGTTCAATGTTGGTCTCATCTGACCAGAGCACCTTCTTCCACATGTTTGCTGTGTCCCTCACATGGTTTCTTACTGTCAAGGTCACCTGTGGCCAGGTGACAGATGCACATCGTAGGGGGACAGGAGTGCACCGCGAGGTAGTGAACCCTATGGCTGGCTTCTGCGGATAGGAAACTGGGTGGTTGTGGAAAGCGGGACCAGAGGAGCACAACCGGGATCCTAACGGAAGCTAGAGCCAAGATTCCCCAGGGCGCGGAGTCTAAGACCCAGCAGGTCTTCTCCAGGGCCTCTAGTGGTGAGGATGTTATGCTGCAGGCTGGGACCAGGTCGCGGCCCCTGGAGTTTCCTAGCTCACGCCCCGTAGGATAAGGGGAAAAGAGGGGAAGCAGCAGCACAAGATATGAGAGAACCGAATAACAAGCTGAAGGTCAGGGGCCACAAGCAGACAAGGATAACGAAAGAACGAGCCGAAGGTCAAGGGTCACGAGCAGACAGGGATAGTCGGGGACAAGCCAATAACGTAACAGAGAGACAGACGTAGCACACGGCAGGCAGGAACCCAAACACACAATGCCTAACAAACACGTTGATCAGCAAAGCAGGCTTGCAGTGCACAGGTTAATATAGTGTTCTGTGATAGGGCCTGGGGTGGAGTCCGGCTGGGAGGAGATTATAAAGGAAGCCAGGTGAAAGGGCTCAGGCCTCTAAGATGAACACATGGGAAGGAAGGTAAGCTGACAGACAAACACTACTGCATATCCATGACAGTACCCTCCCTCTTATGGGCCCTCCCCCGCCTGGGCCCAAGCTTAAAGGGAAATCTCTGATGAAACCTTCTCAACAGATGAGGTGCAGCGACATCAGATGCAGCGATCCAAGACGCCTCCCCAGGACCAAAACCTCTCCAATGCACAAGGTACTGAAGAATGCCTCTGCAGAGCCGAGAATCCAGAACTTGTCTAACCTCGTACTTAAGATTATCCTCAGAGACCGAAAACGAGGTAGGGAGATGACAAGAAGATCTATTGAGGACCAAAGGCTCTCTAGGAATAAGCAAGGGCATGAGAGGATCAACAGGAATCTGAGGAGGGTCCCCTAGACCGTTAAAGGGGAACTGGTCATCTTGCACAGGACCATCAGACTGGGCAGATGTCAGTGGAACCCTGAAGTCAGGTTGGTTAGAAGGTGACATGTTGCAGGAGTCAAGCTGAATAGCTGAAGGACAAGCAGAATGTCCCGAACAAGAAAAAGTAGGAGGCTCACTGGGCATGGGCTGGACTGGCATAACTAGTACAGAGGCAGAGTGAATAGCTGAGTCAGGTGTAGCGACTACCTGAATTGCATCGCAAGACGTAGCCACTGCAGGACTTGTAGACAAGCTAGCCTGGCTGTGCGTCCAAGGGTGGTTAGGGACAGAGAAATGTAAATGGTTATGCAACCTGGAATGAATGACCGGCTCAGGTTCACAGGGGGCAACCTTGGGTAGGCAGGACGAGGAACAGGAGGGACCCCAAGCCAGGATCTGTCCAGTAGTCCAGTCCACATGAGGAGAATGGAGCTGTAACCATGGGAGACCCAAAATTATAGGCGTTGAGGCCTTGGGTAAGATAAGGAAGGATATCCACTCCTGGTGGAGTGTCCCTACCGACATCTTAACAGGAAGGGTCTGGAAGCGGATAGGTCCCCCTGGGAGAACAATACCATCAATCGCCAAGACCACCAATGACGTGGTGAGGGGCAAAAGAGTAAGTCTCATGGACGATGCGATTTCCCAGTCCATGAAGTTACCAGCGGCTCCGGAATCCAGATATGCTGAGACCGAATGAGAAGAAGCACCAACATGAAGGAACACAGAAATCAGAAGACGAGAAGGGGAAGGTGATATTTCTGGGTCCAATACTCCACTTTCCAGATGAAGTGGACCCGAACGTTTTTCTGGACAAAGAGAGCAAGTGTCACGAAAATGACCTTTGCCCCCACAGTAAAGACACAGACCAAGAGTTCTGCGCCTAGCACGTTCCTCGGGGGATAGCCTGGTCCGACCCAGCTGCATGGGTTCCTCAGCTGGTAGGAGATGCTCTACGGGTCGAAGAGAGGGGAGCTCAGGCTGACTAAGAACCAAGGAGTGCTGGCGTTGCTTTTCTAAGGTACTCTCCTGAAAGCGAATATCGATCTGGTTACACAAGGAGATAACGCCGGCCAGATCAGTGGGGATGGTTCTTCCTGCTAATTCATCCTTCACTCTATCAGACAGGCCATGCAAAAAGGTTGCGACTAAGGCTTCATTGTTCCAGCTCAACTCAGCTGACAGTATGCGGAAATGAAGGGCATACTGTCCCACAGAAGCAGACTCTTGGCGGAGACGTAAAAGGGCGCTGGCCGCTGAAGAGACACGAGCCGGTTCTTCGAAGATATTCCGAAAAAGTTTCAAGAAGCCAGACAGGCTAGAAACCACTGGATCATTCAGTTCCCACAGAGGGGCTGCCCAGGCTAAAGCTTCACCAGAGAGGAGGGAAATGATATAGGCTACCTTAGCCCGATCAGACAGGAAGTTTTGGGGCTGGAGCTCAAAATGAATTGTGCATTGGCTAAGGAACCCCCTGCAAGCCTTGGAGTCCCCAGAGAAACGGGACGGAGCTGGCAGTTGTAGTGAGTGTGTGGCTGCAACTGGTGCAATAGGTGCAGCCGCTGGTTGCATTTGAGGTTGCGGATTCGGGGTTCCCAAGGAGGCCTGAAGCTGCTCGAAGCGAGAAGCCCGATCCTGGAGGAATCGCATCACCTGAGTCTGATTCGATTCCTGGGTTTCAAGTCTGCAAACTATGCCCTGCAATGGATCATCCGCGGGAAGCGGGATGTCAGCCGGGTTCATGGCTGATCAAACTGTCAAGGTCACCTGTGGCAAGGTGACAGATGCACGCCGTAGGGGGACAGGAGTGCACCGCGAGGTAGTGAACCCTATGGCTGGCTTCTGCGGATAGGAAACTGGGTGGTTGTGGAAAGCGGGACCAGAGGAGCACAACCGGGATCCTAACGGAAGCTAGAGCCAAGATTCCCCAGGGCGCGGAGTCTAAGACCCAGCAGGTCTTCTCCAGGGCCTCTAGTGGTGAGGATGTTATGCTGCAGGCTGGGACCAGGTCGCGGCCCCTGGAGTTTCCTAGCTCACGCCCCGTAGGATAAGGGGAAAAGAGGGGAAGCAGCAGCACAAGATATGAGAGAACCGAATAACAAGCTGAAGGTCAGGGGCCACAAGCAGACAAGGATAACGAAAGAACGAGCCGAAGGTCAAGGGTCACGAGCAGACAGGGATAGTCGGGGACAAGCCAATAACGTAACAGAGAGACAGACGTAGCACACGGCAGGCAGGAACCCAAACACACAATGCCTAACAAACACGTTGATCAGCAAAGCAGGCTTGCAGTGCACAGGTTAATATAGTGTTCTGTGATAGGGCCTGGGGTGGAGTCCAGCTGGGAGGAGATTATAAAGGAAGCCAGGTGAAAGGGCTCAGGCCTCTAAGATGAACACATGGGAAGGAAGGTAAGCTGACAGACAAATACTACTGCATATCCATGACACTTGCGTACTGCAAACGGGACTTCATTATATTTCCATACTATTTCCATTTTCGAATGATGGATTGAACAGTGCTGTTCAAAGTTTGGGATATTTTTTTATAACCATACCCTGCTTTAAACTTCTTCATAACTGTATCCCTGACCTGTCTGGTGTGTTTCTTGGCCTTCATGATGCTGTAAGGTTCTCTAACAAACCCCTGAGGGCTTCACAGAACAGCTATATTTATACTGAGATCAAATTACACACAGGTGGACTCTATTTACTAATTAGGTGACTTCTAAAGGCTCATGGTTCCACTCGATTTTAGTTAGGGGTATCATCAGAGTAAAGGGGGCTAAATACAAATGCATGCAACACTTTTCACAAATTTATTTGTAAAAAAGTTTTAAAACGATTTATAATTTTCCTTCCACTTCACAATTATGTGCCACTTTGGTCTATCAAATAAAATCCCAATAAAATAGATTTACATTTTTGGTTGTAACATGACAAAATGTGAAAAATTTCAAGGGGTATGAAAGTATAGCACCCTCTAGGTAGTAAGGTGCTAGAGTGAGGTTTTTCTCTGGCAGTGTAGGTACATTTAGGCAGGCCTAGCTGGTTGCATCAGACTTTTTTCCATCAGAAAAAACGATCGTGTGTACAGGGCATTAGAGTCTCCAGGAGGACTACTGGTCACAGCCAGGAGGGGTGGTGAGTGAGCAGTCGGGAGGACTGGGAAGGCACGCATGAGAGAACTGGGAGATTGCCGTTTGAGAGATGGTTGCAGAACAAGTGGAGAGAGGACTGTGGAGAAGGACAGTGGAAAGAGGTCACTGCAGCCAGGCTGGCTGGCAGGGCCTGAAGTGAGCTATCTGTGATTGGTAGCTGAATAGAGGATAGCTATCACCTGAACTTTTCCTACATCACAGGGGTCCGGGGTCCCTACCCGCAAAAGGCAGTTCATTGAGTCCTGACTGAAGCAGTGTCAGGCCTATCCACGTCGTTCTAGCTAATCCGTAGGAGTAACAGTCTGCAGCAAGGGAAGTGCTTGAGGAGTAACAGTCTGCAGCAAGTGAAGTGCTGGAGGAGAAACGGTGTGCAGCAAGTGTTTGTGCTGGAAAGAAGATTGAGGTGTATATACTTGAGTGTAGTTTGCACTGGAAATTCCTGGGCATCTCATAATTCCTAAATCCCCATCCAAGTTTAATCCCCTCAAATAAAAAAACAAAACAAACCTATAGACTGGTCTGTGTCTCTGAATGACTGAGAAATGTATGTCGGGCTGGGCAGGGTGACAGGTGAACCACAACATTCAGCAACCCCTACGGGGGGCATGGCTACAAGTAATACTTTTTCAAGTCACTGTATATTAGCAGCTTGCAATCAGTTTAGTATGTGTTGAATAATCTGACCATAACTTGTTAACTAATTTGCATTCCTTTATAATTGTTATGTTGTTTTTTGGGGACATAGTAGGCTTTAAATTAAGTTTAATGCTTTAAAATTACCTTACCCTGTTTATTCTTGTATGATGACAAATAGATATTAAGGAAAATACTTTTTTATAAAAGTACTGTCTTTTACAAAAAAAAAAAAATCTTTCTCTGTGCAATACAATGACAGCTGCAGTCTGCGAGGTTTGCTTGCTAGGAAATTACTATTTAATGACTGTAGATGCAAGTTTTCTCTGCTGAGGTTTGTTCATATCCTAGCATGCATTCTAGCCTATACATTAATCAATTGTAATAGGTTGCAGAGAGGTATTTGTCAGTTTTTCCTGAATCAATAAGTACAATTTCCCTTGCAATTGTAAATGCAGCATGTCCAATTCTGGTGTGCCTGAACTGCTTTTTCCCTCATACGAGTCAATGTGAGTTCAAGCCTGAAGCATCTCACACCTAAAGTAACCTCAAATATGTGTGTAGCACCCTCACCTCACCTTCTTTGTCTAGGGGTATTTCGTATGTGAGGGTGAGATACGCTACGGCCCATGTCCTCCCCATGGCAGTGAGTGAGGTGAAGGCCAGTACCAGATATTTTCCTCGGGCCTGTGTGTTTCAGTTAAGGATCAAGTCTTGCTGTGCTGACACTTCCCTTTGCTCCCATTAACCAGAGTACCACACACCGACTAGGGTCCAACTCTTGTTTTATTGTCACACTCACAATCAAACAGTTCTTTGCCAGCTAACTGGTTGAGACCCAATAACAATTCAATACGGTGAGGTGAGCAGGTCGAGGCACTATCCTGATTGTACGCTAAACCACTGTGGTTTCACCAGTGGTTACTATAGCCTTGGCTAGAGAGAGAACTTAGAACTTGTGAGTCTCTTCCAGCGACTCAAGAGAATGTAGATAGGAGTACTGTGACGGATCTCAGATACCCCAGCTGGGCACATCCGCCAGACTTGTGTCTCCTGTCCTCCAAACACACCCCCAGCCTGGAGATTCGCCATAACCAGCCCTTAACCCCTCAATCACGAGACAAGCCACACAGGTGTTGAGGGTTAAACATGCAGAGCATCAACAGTTTATTAAATACAAAACATACACTTTTTCACACAGTTAGGGACACTCCCCTTAGCCTTCTCATAGAGGGGGGGGTAGGGGATAAGGAAGAACCAATGGGAACTGAAAACTTGTACATTGAAACAGAGACTACAGATAAATATAAAGGGATTATGGTAAGCAGGCAACCCCTCAATACACATCCCCTGCGGAGAGATGTCTGCAGTCCAGACCATTGTCTATGTGCCATGACTCAACACAGCTAAACACAGCAACAAGAGGGGGGGGGGGTGGGGGAGAAGGGATGTAGCATTACATTACATTATCTCAATGCCAGCTTGTCCAGACGTCTCTTAGTCTCTTATGGGCCATAATCTGTGGGTAGGAGGCCCGCCCTCAGTTCTTCCAAAGCACACAGTGACAGTGGGTTCTGTCACATTTCTCCCCTTTTAAAAACAGACTAACCAGGTTCCTGACCCCCAACTGGTCTGGACCTGCGTTAGTCACAAACTTCCACCCCAGGCAACCAGGAAAAGGAAAAGTACGTCCCTGGCGCTGGGGAGCAAAATCGCACATACGGTCTCCCGTGAATAAAAACAGCCGCTGCAGAGTGGGAACAGCTGTCCGCACTCCCGTGATCCGGGGCTGGGTTGCAGATATTGAGGGGAGCTGAATAATTCTCTGCCCCGATGCCAGCGCTTCAGCTTGTAGGGAACATAGGCTGGAAGTGCTATGCAGTTGGGGAGGGAAAGGTTCTTGCTTTTCTCCTGGAGTAGTTACCAGCCGCTGAGGAGGTATCTTGCAGGGACTATCTCCCAGACTCTCCATCTCTTTTTCTGATGCTGGGCAGAGGCCAACAGCGCTCTGCTCCATAGCCAGCGATTCTGCTAGGGGGACATATACAACGGGCGAGTTCAGCCGCTGGAGAGGGGGAAGGGTTTTTCCCCCTCCTGGTTCTGTGACCAGCTGCTGAGGCGACTTCTGACAGGGGCTGTCTCCCAAACCCTCCAAAGACATACTGAGGGCTGGGTAGGGGCCCGTGGCACTCTGCCATGCAGCCAGCGCTTCAGCTGGGGGGATAAATACTGGGGTAGTGTCCAAGTGCTGGGCAACCAGCTCACTGAGGTCATCCCTCGGACTCCCTGGATCCAACTCTGAGGGTGGGCAGAGGCCAGCGGCACTCTGCCCCGTAGCCAGCGCTTCTGCTGGGGGGATGAACACTGGGGTAGTGTCCAAGTGCTGGGGAAACAGCTCACTGAGGTCATCCCTCGGACTCCCTGGATCCAACTCTGAGGGTGGGCAGAGGCCAGCGGCACTCTGCCCTGCAGCCAGCGCTTTTGCTGGGGCGATGAACATTGGGGTACTGTCCAATTGCTGGGGAGGGAGAATTGCTTCCTCCACTCCCGTTGGGGATATCTGCTGTTGGGGAAATGGCTCACGAAGAGCATCTCTCAGACTCTCCGGGTCCAACTCTTTTTCTGATGCTGGGCAGAGGCCAGCGGCACTCTGCCCTGTAGCCAGCGCTTCTGCTGGGGCACCGGATTCGATACTCTGGACTTGCTGCTGATCACCATTTACCAGCCTTCCAGCGCCCGTCTCAACTTCCCCTTTTGAGACCTTTATGCTTTTATCTTGTCTCGCTGCCTGGGAAACCTCTGGTGCATTCTGGCATTCTAGCACTCGCAGTGCCCTCTGTATCATTGCCGCTTCTTCCATTGCGGTTAGGACTGGAAAACGTAGGGGCACTCCTGGCCCCATTTGCTCTGCATCTTCGCGACTGTCCGCTATTTCTCCAGGACAGTCCCAGGCAACGGGAGCCTTGCCAGGCTGCTGATCACCGTCAAACAGCCGCTTGTAGGCAATCTTGAGCTCCCATTCCTGCTCAACCAGGAACTCCAATTCCTCCAGGCCACACGCCTTTTCGGGAAGGTCCAGCACCTCATCTCGGAAGTCCAGGATGTCTTCCAGCCGCCACTCTTCGTCGCTCCCAAAGTCTGGGTCTCCATACATTTTTTGATGGAGCAGCACCACGCTGCCGTAGCCAACGCCTTCTGTCGGGCTGCCATCTGCTGTACTTGGCCACAGTTGAGCCGCGAACCACCGGAGGGCTCTGTAGCTGGCGTCCAGCCTCATCTCCTCCTGGACCAATCTTCCGAGCTCCATCTTACACTCATTCCGCGGTCGTTCCCTCAGGAACACCTCTCGCGCACGGTACTGCGTCCAGTACATCTCTGTGGAGGAGGGAAGGATCTTCCCCTGATAGTGCCGCTCGTGGCTTAGTGTCTCATGCCAGAGTTGCCAGCGGATCACATCCTCCCAGCCGAGCATGGTGCGCTCTGTCACTGGTCCCCGATGTTGCTTCCGCATGCCTTGCAGCCTCCTCCCGAACTCCGCTCTCATGCTGGCTGGTCCCCGTATTGCTCCTCGGCGGCTGCCCGGATCTTGAATCCTGGTGGTGGTTTGGATGTCCCGGACTGCAGGAGACACCCCACTGCTGCCACCACTGTGACGGCACCCCAAGTATGAAAGGGGTTAACACCGTTAGGATATTCCCTTTCCAACCACACGACAGCCACCAGACACTCTAACCAGCCGAATAAGACCCCATACGAATGATTCTCCCCCCAGATACGAGACAACGCTTTGTATTCAAGTTCCAAAACAGGGAATGACTTTATTTTTAAAACACATGGTAACACATTTCTCTTCAAAACCCTCCCCTCCCATCCTTTGGGGAACAGGGCGGGTTAAACTGTCCAATGACAATGGTGATATAGGTCAGGTGTGTTCAAACTTCTCCTTTGATAAACAGTCTTAGGCAGGAGGGTTGAATCCCCCCTCCTCACAGAAGACACTTCCACATCCCATAATATGGAGCCAGACGGTTTACCAAGCTCCAATCCACATCATCACAATGAAAGGGCCTGTAGCATGGGTGAGGCTCATTAGCATTACACAAGGAGACAGGAGACATATCAGCCTCTTTTAATTTAACCTGTTGAGTTCATAAAACAGTGAATAGTTCTTTGCAGATATCCTGGGGAATATGGTGGATAAATATTACAGACCCATTTTAAGCAATCCAAGCCATATTCTCAATGTCCATTGTTTCCTGGCTCACCCTGTGTCCAAAGTGACCCCCATGTCACAAGTACCTTCGCTGCGTTGTGGCCCCTGTCAGGGGGAGATGTCCCTCCAAGGGAGTTACTGGAGGCCCATCCGTCACCGGGTTGATGCTGCTCCGGACTCTCCGGACGGGTGACCTCCCCGGCCTCCTCACCTCAGACTTGAGCCCCATCCACCTCAGGGACCCTCGGACTCCTCCGCCCTCGCGGGACCCAGTCAAAGTCACTGGGCCCCAGGCCTCCGGTTTAGTACCTCACCCCAGGCTGAAGGTGCCTGGGATGGACGCCAACTCCGCTCCGGCCAGGCCTAGGGCCCCTGGACCGGAACTCCGAACCGCCCACACCCAGGCCGAAGGTGCCTGGGCGCGTGATGCAGGAAAAAGACCTCGTCGCGAGGGCGTCTCTCCCCTTCATCTCCTCCCGCGACATCACGGCAGATTCCCCGCCCCTGCCGCACCATCGCCGGAAAGGGACAAAAAGGCCAGCACTACGGCAGTGAATGATTTATACACACGTGGGTCAAGCTACCACCCAGGTGTATCCCCCTAAATTTAAACCCCCGCTACACACTCCCCCTAGTGATTTGACGCTGGTCCCCAGCGTCTGGTGCAAGCCCATATCTCCCAAGGAGTGGTAACATAAGCTTGACCCAGAGGCCATCCCTCAAATTTGAATACTAATTGTGCCAAGACCTGCTCAAAGGAAAGGGAAACATGAAATAATAAACTTTTGCAATAAAATTCTCTGACCATATACACATATACAATCCCTCCCATCGCTGTCTAATAACCACCCCACACTCAGCAGTCTTGACAGACGAATCTCCTGCAGAGGGAAACAAAAAAAAACCACAACATCCTAACATTTTTTGTTAGTTTGGAATGAATGGGTCTATCAGCCGAGAGACCCATTCGCTCCAACGAGTAAAGCGATGCAAGTGTAATATATTTAAAAAAAAACACAGCCGTTGCGCAACACTGCCACCTGGTGACAGTGCCACGGTAATGACACTTGGTGAAATCTTCCGTCTTCTGACATCCCTACTCTGATTCTACCCCAAAGTCTTTATCTCTGACATGTGAAGAAAGAGAGAACAAACACAACAGCTCTCATTTCTCCGAGGAGTAGAAAAGCCCAAACACAAAAAAAAAACTAGGGCACAGTTCTGATGTTCCGGCAAGGATACTTCCAGAAAGTTCAACAGCAGGACAAAAAAAACACAAAGAGAATCCTTTTCTTTTTCCTTTCTCTTCTCTGTCTCTCCTCACAGATAAAACTTCGGATCCGGCAAAAACAGGGGCTTTAGGTGCTGATCGAAAGTCTCCACCGAATAATCGATGTCCTCTCCATCCTTCCTGCAAATGCGCACCTTGTCTGCATGGATATGGCGGCCCCACATCCACTCTGCTCTGCAGTCTCTGAACTGTTTGGACACTGAGGGTGAACAAGCCAAATACCGACGGGCATGAGGCACTTTAAGCTTCTCCCAAACAAACTCATCATACCACCGCTGCCGTAGGACTTCAACCTCAAAAAGTAAGTCCCGAGACAAGTAAGGATATTCCCATCCGTACTCACGAGCGACCCTCTGGCAGAAAAGCCGCTGCAATTAGGCCAAAAGAGGCATGGTGGCCCGCTCCCCTTCTCCTGGCGAAACAATGGCTTCTGGATGCCGAGGTACTTTCACTACCTCAGATGGCTTTGCTCTTGGTGCCCGTAATGATGCGCGTTGTGTCCCCGCCACCAAAACGGGTGATGCTGTGGATTGTGGAAGGACAATTGGAGGACTAGGCTTCCTCGTAGACTCCGGGGCCTCCGCCCGGGGCGTGCTGTCTCCTATGGACATAGGCGAATCTCGTGGTACATGTAACACAGGTAATGGGCGTTTGTCCCAGCCCTTGCGGTGAAAAAGTTTGTCTATTTCACCGTCATCTCCACAGTCCGACAGCGATTCTAGGTCGGAGGTGTCATACATCTCTGCGGGAAGGTAGTCTCTAGTAAACGTGGAACTACCCTCCCTAGCGGGCTCCACCGGCTGTGGACCCCCGACACCTCCAACCACCACCACAGTCCCAGCCCCTGGCTCACCTTGACCTTTTGAAGCACAGGGATGTCCAGGACTCTTCCAACCGGATCCATCCAGGCCCGGCAAGCGACGGGGTGAAGCTCGACCACGACCACAGAACGCCTCCACCAGGCCGACCTTCCTCTTCGGAGGTGGGAGCAGAGAATCTGTGGTGACCGAAGCAGCATCCTCTGATTTTTCTTTCTCAGTCTCTGGTTGGGCAGTCACATCGCCCTGGTCAGTGCGTATGGGAACCTCCGCAAAGGCCTGGATCTCCCCTTCTGGAGTACCTGTGAGGCAGTTGAGGCGAAGGGCCCGGGGCCTTACTGTGGATGGCTCCACCTCGAATAGGAATTCTCTGCATGCTTCACAACACCCGAATGGCTTCAGGTGGACCACCAGTCCCGAACATCCGGGACAGATCACGCCGAGGGCCTCCGTGTCTCTGCAGGAATACAGAGCCAACTGCCCTCGGGGCCTGAGTCTTATCCCCGTATCTGTAAGGGGAGCAGCAAAGGTAGTCATCTTCGTGGGGTAGGGAACCGGAATCCACGGGGAGCTTGAGGCCATCCCGACTGTCTGCTGCTCCATCACGCACTGACCACGCGCCAAAGTCTCCACGTGAGTTTCTCCACATGGCCAGACTCCTCCCATAACTTGCACGTTTTCGCGGGCTTCCATCAAACTCCACCCACGAACTGTGTAGTCACGGGGTGCCTCATGGCGCAGTGCAGTAAAAGCCCCCACATGTAGTACGTCACACGGCTGGACTTCTCCCTCTTCTCGCTCTTCCGCATGGGCCTTTCTCGTCTTAGGGTCATTTCCACGACTTTGAGCAGGGATGCACTTTGGCTGATCACATGGCCGACCCACTCGGAACTCCTCCAGGCAGCAAAGTTCAGACACAACCGTTCTTAATTCCAAGGTTAAAACACACATCATCCCGGACTCACGAGCCCCCACGTGTAGCGCCCTCACCTCACCTTCTTTGTCTAGGGGTATTTCGTATGTGAGGGTGAGATACGCTACGGCCCATGTCCTCCCCATGGCAGTGGGTGAGGTGAAGGCCAGTACCAGATATTTTCCCCGGGCCTGTGTGTTTCAGTTAAGGATCAAGTCTTGCTGTGCTGACACTCCCCTTTGCTCCCATTAACCAGAGTACCACACACCGACTAGGGTCCAACTCTTGTTTTATTGTCACACTCACAATCAAACAGTTCTTTACTAGCCAACTGGTTGAGACCCAATAACAGTTCAATACGGTGAGGTGAGCAGGTCGAGGCACTATCCTGATTGTACGCTAAACCACTGTGGTTTCACCAGCGGTTACTATAGCCTTGGCTAGAGAGAGAACTTAGAACTTGTGAGTCTCTTCCAGCGACTCAAGAGAATGTATATAGGAGTACCTTCACTGTGTTGTGGCCCCTGTCAGGGGGAGATGTCCCTCCAAGAGAGTTACCGGAGGCCCATCCGTCACCGGGTTGATGCTGCTCCGGACTCTCCGGACGGTGACCTCCCCGGCCTCCTCACCTCAGACTTGAGCCCCATCCACCTCAGGGACCCTCGGACTCCTCCGCCCTCGCGGGACCCAGTCGAAGTCACTGGGCCCCAGGCCTCCGGTTTAGTACCTCACCCCAGGCTGAAGGTGCCTGGGATGGACACCAACTCCGCTCCGGCCAGGCCTAGGGCACCTGGACCGGAACTCCGAACCGCCCACACCCAGGCCAAAGGTGCCTGGGCGCGTGATGCAGGAAAAAGACCTTGTCGCGAGGGCGTCTCTCCCCTTTATCTCCTCCCGCGACGTCATGGCAGGTTCCCCGCCCCTGCCACACCATCGCCGGAAAGGGACAAAAAGGCCAGCACTACGGCAGTACATCTACCTTAGGCCTGTGGGAACCCCGCCACCCACAGGCCAAGGAGAATAATACACCACCCAGTCCTCCACGAATTAACAATGGTCCACTCCCTTCATGATTTTTACACACGTGGGTCATACTACCACCCAGGTGTATCACCCTAAATTTAAACCCCCGCTACATGTGTAATTTGTGTCCTGAAAGATTGCAGTGGTTTGTAGGCAGTAAGGATGAGCTCAGGCGTGTTCGCAACTCCAAGTGCTTGCGCCCGCCAGGAAGCTGATACTCCACAGTGCTAATCACAGGTAGTGAGACATTTCCCGATCTGTGCAGCCGCGGATCAGGAAATGTCTCACTGCCTGTGATTAGCACTGCAGCGTGTCAGCTTCCTGGTGGGCGCGAGCACTTGGATTTGCGAACACGCCTGAGCTCATCCTTAGTAAGCAGGCCAGGTTGCCTACAAAAATGTTAGCTCAGTTAGTGGCTGGCCCAGGCTGGGGAGAAAGAGTTAATTTATGTGCTGCTGTTCCCAGAATTTTTGGCTCCAGCCTGCCCACCTGTGATACAAAAAGGGGGAAGGCAGGGGTCCGAGGTTACTCTTAGCTGTGATTGCTGTGAAGGAGGACTGCTGTGCCTTGCAGTCTGTTGGACGCACTGGGAATCCGGAAGACATCCAGGGCATTGAACACACCAGTTCTGGAAGGTACGCCTGGGCAGCTAAATCGTTGTAGCTAGGGTTGGGTTATGGACGTTGTTCATGTTGAACTGTAATGCCAATTACTTCTCAGTTCAATTGCATCAACTGTTCTAAGCCTGGTCTGAAGTTTTTTAAAGGGGTGCATGTTGGTTCTGGTGTATGAAAAGAACTTGGGTCAGTAAAGCACGCAAGGAGTATGAAGCAAAGCACTACGACAGGTCTACTTGGCAAGGAAGAGTAATGTAGTTGTAGCGCCCCCCTCACTCCCCCTCTTTGCATCAGCTCGTTTCTCTTCTTGTCTAGGGGTACCTCAGAGGGGAGAGAGCAGGGACACCACGCCTGACCTTCACCACAGGTGTCAGTGCGGTGTAAGCAAAGTTCTTTCTATACCTTTGGGTCAGTCCTCCACGTGAGATTACCTTGAACAATGTCCACCAGAAAAGAGCCCCACACCATTAAAGTCCAACACTCCTTTATTCCTCTCGAGTGAACAGCATAATCACTTAGACTCCCATAGAGAACAGAACAGAACAGAAAAGGAGGTGTGGAGTAGGCCCAGACACAATTGGTTCTCCACTTTCCTCCCTGAAAGTGGGTTGCGGTCTCCGAGCGAGGGGGAATTTCCTTCCAGGCGGTGGGAGGCTCACCTGTCACTGGCAATCTGCTGCACCCGGTCTTCAAGTGGAGCTCCCCCCGGTCCATTACGCCTTCCGGATTCGGGTTCCCAATCCCTGTGTTCCCTAGGACCTCCTTCCCTCGCGGAACTCAGTGTTGGGCACTGAGCTCCAGACCTCCATCTGAGTACCTCACCCCAGGCTAAAGGTGCCTGGGATGGAACACGACCTCTGACTGTCCTCTAGGCCTAGGCCGCCTAGAGGACCGACACGAACCACCGCCCACAAGCTGAAGGTGCCTGGGACTCGACCCCGTGACAAAGATGGCCAGCCCCTTTATACCCTCTCCCAGCAAGCATGGCGGGTTCCCCGCCCCACCGTACCGCTGCCAAGGGAGGACAAAAAGGAGGCCCGGCACACAGCAATGGCTCAACCCCCAGCCCATGGCGACAGCGTTACCTGCTGGGCTGCAGGGAATTACACATCACTGGTGTCTTTGCCAGTTAAATTTGCACCCGGGAAAGTACATACCCGCTACATAGTTGATGTGGGTAACCAAGAACTAGTGCAAGTTACATGCAGCCAGTCACAAAGCATGGTACCTGATGTAGGTATCAGGTCCTCTGGTAGTGAGGGGGGTCAGCGTTCTTGCTCCCTCAGCGGTCAGTCTCCCGAAGCAACGGGGACTAAAACCAGGTTACAGTGGGCCTTAGCCTGGCCACGTGGTATGGGAAGGAAGGAGTTAACAAATGCACGCATGGGGTATACGCAATGCGCATGGCAGGACCCTATTCTGTTACTGTGGTACGCTGGACTGGTGGAGAGGGTGTGGGCTCAGCAGTGTCCCTCCTAAATACAATCAGCTACGGTCTGTAGTGACACAGAACAGCACTTCTCAGAGGAACTCTGTACTTTTTATATTGCACGCAGTGACACGACTCATCTGTAAGTCACGGATCTGCCTTAATGTTTGATTTTCACATGACCACAGTCTCCACCTAGTCCCGGGCATTGGTGAGCAAGTTAGAAAGGTACCCTGACATGCAGGGTAAGTGGCCCACATTTGTTTCTCACTCTGATGCTCATGCTCAGTGTTTCCGGCTCTGTTATACACAAAACTGGCTCAACCTTCCTAATTGTTCATTTAGTGAAAGCTCGCACAGTGCCGTCTATGCGTGAAAGCAGCCCCTGATAGACACACAGGGGCTGATTTACAAAACGTTTGCGCCATGAGTATCGGCGCATCTGCGCGCGCAATGGCTGTTTTGGTATTTACAAAACATTAGCGCCGGTAGCGCAGCCCTATTTCCCATTTACTATAGTGTTGTCGGCGGACGGGAGGAGGCGCTCAGTGCGCCACTATGGACCTGGCGCACAGCATGTTAAAATCTAAATATAAAGAAGCTGGAAGTGAGAATATAATGGGGGTGATGTGGGGTGATGTGAGGAAGTGTAGGGACACCTGCCCAAATAACTAATATGCCCAAAATAGAGTGAGAAAGTAACTTTTTCAAAACCAGCCCGCTGCGCCGGCAAGTACGATTCGAGCTGCGGGAGGTTTTTTTGTGCTCAGCGTGGCAATTTTCCTTGTTTTCTTGCGCCAAGACACTGCGCTGGCAAAATCTTAGTAAATGTCAAGTCACGTAAACCAATTTGCATAAGTTGAACAGGCGCAGCTCTGAACTTCCCAGTGCGCCAGCAAATTGTCATTTCTAAAGGAAAAAAAAAGGCATTTAAAAGCACCCGCGGCTGTAATGAATTGTCGGCTCCCAGCAATATAGAGAAAAGTCATTGAAAGTCATTGATAAGAACAAAAAAAAAAGCGTGGGGGTCCCCCCAAATTCCATTACCAGGCCCTTCAGGTCTGGAATGGATATTAAGGGGAACTCCGCCGCAAATTTAAAAAAAAAAATGCGTGCGGTTCCCCCAAATATCCATACCAGGCCCTTCAGATCTGGCATGGATTTTAAGGGGAACTCCACCCCAAATTTAAAAAAAATGGCGTGGAGTCCCCACAAAAATCCACACCAGACCCTTATCCGAGCACGCACCTGGCAGGCCGCAGGAAAAGAGGGGGGACGAGAGAGCGCCCCCCTCCCTCCCTCCTGAACCGTACCAGGCCACATGCCCTCAACATGGGGAGGATGTCCCCATGTTGATGGGGACAAGGGCCTCATCCCCACAACCCTTGCCCGGTGGTTGTGGGAGTCTGCGGGCGGGGGGCTTATCGGAATCTGGAAGACCCCTTTAACAAAGGGGACCCCCAGATCCCGCCCCCCCCTATGTGAATTGGTAAGTGGTACATTGTACCCCTACCATTTCACAAAGAAAGTGTCAAAAATGTAAAAAATGACAAGAGCCGGTTTTTGACAATTCCTTTATTAATGTCTTCTCCTTTCTTCCATCTTCTTCTTCCATCTTCTTCTGTTCTCCATTCAGGTTTCTTCCTCCATCTTTATCTTTATCTTCCTTCTTCCTTCGGTCTTCTCGTCCGCATCTTGCTCCGGCTTCTTCTTCCCTTCTTCTTTCTTCGGCCGCTCCGTTTGAATTGGAGGTTCCCGCTGTGCGACGATTCAGTTCTCCTCTTGGTCCGCTGCCACCCGGTGGCTCCGCCCCCTCTGACACCACGGGGAAAGTCCCCGTGAAATCCATGTGCGTCAGAGGGGGGCGGAGTCACCGGGTGGCAGCGGACCCAGAGGAGAACTGAAGAACTGAAGCGTCGCACAGCGAGAACCTCCAATTCAAACAGAGCGGCCGAAGAAAGAAGAAGCCCGAGCAAGATGCGGACGAGAAGCCCGAAGGAAGAAGGAAGATGAAGATGAAGAACAAGATGGAGGAAGAAACCTGAATGGAGAAAAGAAGAAGCTGGAAGAAGAAGATGGAAGAAGATGGAAGAAAAGAAAAGACATTAATAAAGGAATTGTCAAAAACCGGCTCTTGTCATTTTTAACATTTTTGACACTTTCTTTGTGAAATGGTAGGGGTACATTTATACCCCATTACCATTTCATACAGGGGGGGCCGGGATCTGGGGGTCCCCTTTGTTAAAGGGGTCTTCCAGATTCCGATAAGCCCCCCGCCCGCAGACCCCCACAACCACTGGCAAGGGTTGTGGGGATGAGGCCCTTGTCCCCATCAACATGGGGACATCCTCCCCATGTTGAGGGCATGTGGCCTGGTACCGTTCAGGAGGGAGGGGGGGCGCTCTCTCATCCCCCCCTCTTTTCCTGCGGCCTGCCAGGTTGCGTGCTCGGATAAGGGTCTGGTGTGGATTTTTGGGGGGACTCCACGCCATTTTTTTATTAAATTTGGGGTGGAGTTCCCCTTAAAATCCATACCAGATCTGAAGGGCCTGGTATGGATATTTGGGGGAACCGCACGCATTTTTTTTAAATTTGTGGCAGCGTTCCCCTTAATATCCATTCCAAACCTGAAGGGCCTAGTAATGGAATTTGGGGGGACCCCCACGCTTTTTTTTTTTTTTTTTGTTATCAAAGACTTTCAATGACTTTTATCTGTATTGACAGGAACCAACAATTCATTACAGCCGTGAGTACTTTTAAATGACTATTATTTTACTTTAGAAATGTCATTTTCCTCTCGAACTGTTATAAACATGGAAAACATGCGCTACTTTACAGGCATACGATAGACACCCCCCGGGGATGATATTTAGGGCCAGTTCACACCGGATGCAGTGCAGTGCGTTTTTTTGATGCCTGAAAAACGCAAAGAAAGTTGATCACATTAATGCCAATGGCATAGTTCACACCACTGCAGTCCGTTCCAGTGCGTTTCAGAAAGGCAAAAAAAAAATTGGTCATGCTGCATTTTTTAGGTACAGAACTGTACTGGACCGCAGTAAAACACATCAAAAACGCAACGGAACGTACCAAAAACGCACTGGAATGCACCAGAACGCACCTAAATGCACCAAAGATGCACTGCAACACACTTGTCCTAAGTGAAAAGAGGGGGGAAAAAACACTGGACTGCATCAAAAACGCATCAAAAATGCACTGAAACGTGTCAAAAACGCGCATGCAGAAAAGCACCTGGAACGCATCCAGACTGCGTTTCTATGGTGTGAACTAGGGCCAGTTCACACCATAGAAACACAATCCGGATGCGTTCCAGGTGCTTTTCTGCATGCACGTTTTTTATGCGTTCCAGTGCATTTTTGGTACGTTTTTGATGCAGTCCAGTGCTTTTTTTTCACCCCTCTTTTTATTAACCATAGATAAGGACAAGTGTGTTCCAGTGCGTTTTTGGTGCATTTAGGTGTGTTCCTGTGCGTTCCAGTGCGTTTATGATGTGTTTTGCTGCGTTCCAGTACAGTCCAGTGCAGGTAAAATGCAGCATGTTCTACTTTTTTTGTGGAACTGGAACAAACACTGCCATTTAGAACCATATAACCAACTTTCCATGCATTTTTGATGCATAAAAATTGCAATGGACTGCATGTGGTGTGAAATGGCCCTTAAGCAATTTGCCATATTTAAAGGCACTTCTCCTTGTTTTGTTTTTGGTGTTGTCCAAATTGGTGACATTGATATATGTCCCTTAGGGTGGGACCTGGGCCCCCATTTTAAGGCCAATAACTAGAAGATAAGCCAGCCAAGTGGGGACTAGCAAAATTACCAAGTCAGTTCCCATAGACTGCAATGGTATTTGTTGGTAAGGGGGGGGGGTTGTCCCATCTCTAATTTTGTAGCATGCTGGATGATGTGCTTAATTTTGGACGGGGGGGGGGGTTATTTTCTGCTAGCTGCATTTGAGTTCTTCTGAGCATGCCCAGCCTGTTAGATTTTTTTGTTGGTGCTCTTTGTGTGTGAACAGCACCTGGACATTTCTGGGCATGCTTAGACAGTGGTTTTATGGGTTAGTAATTGAAGGACATCCTTAACAGGTGTAGCCACTTTGAAGTTCAGTCTCTACATTGGGTGAACTTGCATTTTGGGTGTTTCATGGACTGTGCATGTGTTTTCAATTGCCTCATTAGCTCACAAATCTATGTTATATAAATCTTACAAATAGCATCCGCTCCCTTGCCCTGAAAAGAGGCGTGTGTGTGTGTGTGTGTGTCCCCTTATCGAGTTTGCAACACATGTATTTTATTTGTTATGTCTTTGTAAAACAGGATGTTTGGTTTACGTTTGTGGATTGTATTTTTTTGTGTGGGGAAATGTTCCCCTGAAATAATTTTGATGTTGTTAATGTTTCTCCACTTTGATTTAATTGTCTGTGCTGCATTACTTTGCCAAATCTTTCAAGATGTTGTGAGTCTGTAACTGTTTCAAATTGACCCTGTTTTTTTATTTTTTTATTTATTTATTTTTATTCTTTGTTTTGTTAACCAATAAAATTTGATGCAAAGTTTTGAGGTTTGTTTTGCGTTTTCTTTGCAACAAATGTGACAGCTGATTGGCATGTCAAAACAAATCAGGTGTGATTTGTCTACCCTGGTGCCTTCATGCTAGCATATGCATGTATTGTGTGCTGCCATGTATAATCGCCATGAAATGAAAAATACAGAGCGGTAAGTATTCAATTTTCCTTTTTACTGCAGTGGTTCTCAGCCTCAGTCCTCAAGTACCCCCAACAGGACATGTTTTGTGAATTTATCTTATCAAGAATTGCTGTCCAAAATTCAAAACCATTGACTGTGATTTAAAGCACATGTGCAAGATGAAGGAAAACCTGCAAACATGGCCTGTTGTTGGTACTAGAGAAGCACTGATTTAGAGCACTGCACTTAAAAATAGCTCAAGGCAATCCGATTCTAATTGTGGGCATTTTGAGGGAAACAAAGTAAGTGTTAGAACCCCTGCTTGTTTTTTGTTTTGTTTTTAGGTTGGGCTTTGTGTCCCCTTTTAGTAAAATTTGCTTCACTTCCTGTCACACAGCTAAACAGGAAGTGAAGGTAAAACCCTACCAATGTATTTTCTTGGGGACACACAGATCAATCTAGTGTCCCCATTAAGCAAATTGCACTCTAGCACTTTGTTGTGTACACCCCAAATCATTGGGTAGTTTGGGGTTTAGTAAAGACAAATCCACTCTGCAGTAAAAGTGCAGCTGCTGAAAATCTGAGGGATCACTGGTGATTGTAACATCCAATCATGTAAAAGCAAAGATGGTGTTTTTTTGGTTTGCTTGCATGTCCCCCTCGGATATCCAGCAAGTGCACTTGTAGTGCAAAGTAGATTTGCCTTTAGTAAATTAAAGCAGTTGCAGGCATCATTCAGATATCATTATTTTCAGCCGGCGATTCTGTGCACGCTAAAAATGATCATAGCGGCAGTTCCGCCGCTTAATTGTTCTTATAGGTGGCGGGAGGGGACGTTCCCCCCCCCCCCCCGCCGCCATCCGGTGCTTCTCCGGGCTCTCCCGTGCCATTTTGGGCTCAGAACGATTTGGCCGGCGCCGGATGGGAAGCATAGAGATGACTGGTGACCAGATGGTCACCAGTCATCTCTATGACCGTCGGAGGCCCGGGCGCGACGTTATGACATCACGCCGGGTTCCCGTATGTAAACCAAGCCGTGATCTCGGCTGTCAGCATGAGATTGGTGAATTTTTTTGACCGATCTCATGCTTTCCAGCCTGGAGGAGAGATGTGGGGTCTTATTGACTCCTGTCACAATAGTTTCCTATTACAAGGGATGTTTACATTCCTTGTAATAGGAATAAAAGTGATCCAAAAAACAAAAAAGTTAAAAAAAAGAGTAAGAAATACAAAAAAGTAAAAAACCCCCCAAAAAAATAATCAAAATAAAGAAAAAACGCCCATGTGCCCGTAGCTCGCGTTTAGAAGCGAACACACACGTAAGTCCCGCCCACATATGTAAACGCCGTTCAAACCACACATGTGAGGTATTGCTGCGTGCGTTAGAACGAGTGCAACAATTCTAGCACTAGACCTCCTCTGTAATGAGAAAATGGTAACGTGTAAAAAAATTTAAAGCATCGCCTAGGGAGATTTTTAAGTACTGAAGTTTGGTGTCATTCCATGAGTGTGCGCAATTTTAAAGCGTGACATGTTAGGTATCTATTTACTCATCATAACAACATCTTTCACATTATCCCCAAAAATTGGGCTAACTTTTCTGTTTTGTAATTTTTTTACATTCATGAAACCATTTTTTTTACAAAAAAAAAAGCTTTTGAAAATTTATTGCGCAAATACCGAGCGAGATAAAAATTTGCAATGACCGCCATCTTATTCCCTAGGGTGTCTGCTAAAAAAACATATATAATGTTTGGGGTTTTGAAGTAATTTTATAGCCATAAATGTATGATTTTTACATGAAGGAGAGAAGTGCCAGAATAGGCCCAGTGCTGAAGTGGTTAAAATATCCAATTTTTTATTTTTTAACTCGGTCTTTTGTATTTATAGAAAACAAAAAACTGCAGAGGTGATCAAATAGCACCAAAAGAAAGCTCTATTTGTGTGCCAAAAAATAATACATTTTCATTGGGTTACAGTGTTGTATGAGCGCGCAATTGTCATTCAAAGTGCATCAGCGCTGAAATGTAAAAAGTGGTCTGGGCAGGAAGGGGGTTTAAGTGGCCAAGTGCCCAAGTGGTTAATATAAGGCTACATGCACACGGACGTTTTTCCAGCCGCTTGTTTGAGCGTTTTTTGGAGCTTAATAATGCCTCTCCATGTAAGCCTATGGCCTCATGGCCACCATGGCGTTTTTGAGCTGTAAATGGCATAGGCGTTTTTAGGCCCCATGTACACGGGACGCTGGTGCAAAGTGTTCAGAACTAAGTTTAGAAAGGCGCGTTTTGTCACGTTTGCATGCCGCGTTTTACCACATTTGCGTCTATATGCGTTTCGTTAGGAAACATGATAAGGAGATAAGGAGCCGCCCTAAGCTCCAAAAACAGTATTATTAACGATTTCAGCTATTTTGTGAGACCAGAGTGAGTATCAGCAGCTGAGAGAGCAGCAGTGTAGTTGTATTTAGCGTGTCACTTGCCACGTCAGCTGCCCCAAGTTGTGGATTGTCCACTTGCCACGTCAGCTGCCCCAAGTTGTGGATTGTTCACTTGCCACGTCAGCTGCCCCAAGTTGTAGATTGTCCACAATGCAATGGAAGCAATTTCATTTCTTTTTTGATAGATATATATATATATATATATATTTAATGGTTTTTCCTAAATTGCCCAAATTTTTGAGTTTATCAATGTAAAAAAAGAGGTCACCTTTAAAAACGCTTCTAAACTAAAATGCGGCTAAACGCCGGTACCGCGTCTGAAACGTGGAAATCTTTGGCGTCTGAAGGCATTTTTAGGCTTTGTGAAAAACGAGTTTAAAACGCAACTTCAGATTTTTTTTGCCAGGCCAAAAACAGTGTTTTGGATGTAAGAGAATTCAATGGACCCGCATCCAAAACGCAAGTACCGCAAATTTGTGGCAATTTTTTTTTTTAACCTGTTTATAGCTGGTTGTTAAAGGAAATGTAATAAAAATAAACATTGCCGGCTCTAAAAAAAAAAAAAAACGAGAAAAAATACAGCGTGGGGTCACCCCCCAGGTCCATACCAGGCCCTTGAGTCTAGTATGGATCCAAAGGGGACCCCCCCCCCACCAAACTTAAAAAAAAAATTGCGTGGGGGTCCCCCTAAAAATCCATACCAGGCCCTTCAGGTCTGGTATGGATTCTAAGGGGAACCCCGCGCCAAACTTAAAAAAAAATAGCGTGGGGTCCCCCTAAAAATCCATACCAGGCCCTTTAGGTCTGGTATGGATTTTAAGGGGAACCCCGCGCCAAACGTAAAAAAAAATAGCGTGGGGGTCCCCCTAAAAATCCATACCAGGCCCTTCGGGTCTGGTATGGATTTTAAGGGGAACCCCACGCCAAACGGGAAAAAAAGCGTGGGGTTCCCTAAAAATCCACACCAAACCCTTTATCCGAGTACGCAACCTGGCAGGCCGCAGGGGAAGAGGGGGGGCGAGAGTGGCCCCACCTCCCTCCTGAACTGTACCAGGCCACATGCCCTCAACATGGGGAGGATGTCCCCATGTTGATGGGGACAAGGGCCTCTTCCCGACAACCCTGGCTGTTGGTTGTCGGGGTCTGCGAGTGGGGGGCTTATCGGAATCCAGGAGCCCCCTTTAATAAGGGGGCCCCCAGATACCGGCCCCCCACCCTATGTGAATGAGTATGGGGTACATCGTACCCCTACCCATTCACCTGGTGGCAAAAAAAGTTAATAAAAAACACAACACAGGTTTTTAAAGTAATTTATTAGGCAGCTCCGGGGGTCTTCCTGCCGGGCGCCCCGCTATCTTCTTCCAGCTCTTTTGCTAGCGGGGTTTCCTGGCTTCCTCGTCATCTTCTTCCGACTTCGGGGGTCTTCCTGCCGGGCGCCCCGCTATCTTCTTCCAGCTCTTTTGCTAGCGGGGTCCCGGGCTTCAGCGTCGTCTTCTTCCCTCTTCTCTCCGGTCGATGTTGCCTTGTCGCTGTCCGCCGTTACAATGCTCTGGAGCGCACCCACTTATATTGGCATGGGGCGTGGTCACCGGGTGATGCCACCGCTAACCCCGCCCCCGTATGATGTCACAATCCTGGGGAAAGATGGGAATGTGATGTGCTACGGGGGCAGGGTCAGCAGGTGGCATCACCCCGTGACCACGCCCCATGCCAATATAAGTGGGTGTGCTCCGCGGCAAGAGCATTGTAACGGCGGACAGCGACGAGGCAACATCAGGCGGAGAGAAGAGGGAAGAAGACGACGCTGAAGCCCGGGACCCCGCTAGCAAAAGAGCTGGAAGAAGATAGCGGGGCGCCCGGCAGAAGGCAGAAAGAACCGGAGATCATGGAGAAGGCACCGGAGAGCGGGAGAAGAACCGGAGAGCGCGGAGACGACACCGGAGAACAGAACAAGAGACCCCCGAAGTCGGGAAGAAGACGACGCTAAAGCCCGGGACCCCGCTAGCAAAAGAGCTGGAAGAAGATAGCGGGACGCCCAGCAGGAAGACCCCCGAAGTCGGAAGAAGACGACGAAGCCCGGGACCTCGCTAGCAAAAGAGCTGGAAGAAGATAGCGGGGCGCCCGGCAGGAAGACCCCCGGAGCTGCCTAATAAATTACTTTAAAAACCTGTGTTGTGTTTTTTATTAACTTTTTTTGCCACCAGGTGAATGGGTAGGGGTACGATGTACCCCATACTCATTCACATAGGGTGGGGGGCCGGTATCTGGGGGCCCCCTTATTAAAGGGGGCTCACGGATTCTGACACCGACAACCAACGGCCAGGGTTGTCGGGAAGAGGCCCTTGTCTCCATCAACATGGGGGCAGGGTGCTGTGGGGTGGGGGCCGCAGGTCGCCCCCCTGCCTCAAAGCACCCACCCCCCCATGTTGAGGGCATGCTGCCTGGTACGGTTCAGGAGGGAGGGGGGCCGCTCTCGTCTTCCCCCTCTTCCCCTGCGGCCTGCCAGGTTGCGTGCTCGGATAAGGGTCTGGTATGGATTTTGGGGGAACCCCCACGCCGTTTTTTCGGCTTAGGGGTTCCCCTTGAAATCCATACCAGACCTAAGGGCCTGGTATGGATCTTTGGGGGGAGCCCCACGCCGTTTTTTTCGGCTTAGGGGGTTCCCCTTTAAAATCCATACCAGACCTAAGGGCCTGGTATGCTCCTGGAGGGGAACCCATGCCGGTTTTTTCATTAAAATTTGACCTGGAGTTCCCCTTCATGATTCATACCAAACACGGGACAGCGAGGCTGCCGAGAACCAGCGCGATGCCATCGCGCTGGAGACATTCTCGGCCAGCTAGTCACCTCTAGGACACGACTTGAGCGACTGCTTCACGCTCAGGTCGTGTCCAAGTTGCCTCGCAAAGTCACGCTGTCCCTGTGTCAGCCGACACACGAGTCGCCCCGCGAGTCAGATCGGCTTCATCCGACTTCCCGGGCGACCTCTATTCAAATCAATGGGCTCCCGTAGGGAACCATTCATTTTCAATAGAGCGCCGCTGACATTTGTATTTACTATAACAGTGCGCCACTGGTTCCTGCGCCCAATGAAGGAGTTATCCGGTGCACCAATTAAGGGATCAACCAGCGCAGCGCACTGTTATTAGTAAATCACCCGCACAGTGTTGCAGTGCCGAGTGATCTGTCACTATTGTGAATGAACGATAAGCGCTGCTTATCTGCGGCTGCTTGAACACTCACACGACATCGGCATACGTCTTGATCTCCACCTGGTACAGTCAAAGAATGCCTTCTATTCATTGATAAAAATACAAGGCTGTCTCTGATTGGTGCAACACCCCCCCCCCCCCCCCGGCTTACTGTGCAGAATTGCAGCTGTTTGGCACTGGACCCGGAAGACTGCTACTATCACTGTAGTAGTGGTGACCACTACAGTGATTTGGATTTGCAGCTTACACATCTAGGCAGGTTGAAGTGTATATGAGTACAGTATTAGCTCAGTTTTCAAGCTTTTGGTTTTAGTGGGCCCACCTGTTATATAAAGAGGGAGACAGACAAGATCAAGGGCTTAGGGTCTTCAGCAGCATGTGGGCTGGTGGCTAGAGAACCAAGTAAAGACACCTGTGAGCACAAGGAAGAGGCTTAAGTTACCGGGAGTCAGCATCCAAATCATGGATAATGCCTACATGAACTCTCACCTCACAGAGGTATGCCTGTGCCACTATACTATATTAGTTAGATTTAGGGACAGGGTGTTATTGCTTGTGTATTGCTATGCGGCATTTCAACATTATAGTTGCATTAACCTTTCTGAGTCTGGTCTGAATTTATTAAAGGGCTACATGCTGGCTCTCTAGTCTTCCAAAGAACCAGGGTCTGTAATTGCACTATGGGGTATAAAGTAACACTACTACAAAGGGTTAACTCAGTAAGGACAACAAGAGAAGTGTAGTTGCTATAAATAACTGAGCACAGGAACAGGCTACAAGCATCCAGCTTGGTACCAGGCTAAGTGTGGTACCTGGTATAGGTGACAGGTCCTCCGGTAGCAAGGGGGTCAGTATTCTGGACATAGAACAAGTCGCTTTTCAGAGGAACTCTGCACTTTATTCCTGCACAGAGTAAAGCTCATCTCTAAGTCGGGGAACTGCCTAAATGTTAGATTCTTCAGACTGCAGTCTTCACCTGGTTCCGGACATTAATTATCTCGCTGTTACCCCACGTGCATGTGGGGCCTCCAAGGATCAGACTTGTTTTTTCCAGCACACTCCCCAGATACTTTATTGGATTGATATCTGGAGAATTTGGGGGCCAAGTCACCACCAAAAATGCATTGTTGTGTTCCTCAAATCATGCTTGAATCATTTTTAAAGTGTGGAAGGGCTCATTATCCTGCTGAAAGAGGCCACTGACATCAGGGAATACCGTTTCCATGAAGAGGTGTACTTGTTGACCAACAATGTTTAGGTAGGTGGTACATGTAAGTAATATCCACATGAATGGCAGGATCAAGGTTTCCCAGCAGAACATAGGCCTTTATCAGCTTGCCTTCTTCCCATACTGCATCCTGGTGCCATCTCTTCCACAGGTAAGTGACATACATGAACCCAGCCATCCAAAAGTAAAATATGTGTTTCATTGGACCAGGCCACCTTCTGGTTGTGTGGACAGTTGTGTGTCGGCTCGGAGAGTACTTGCAATGCTATTTGAGCTAGTTGGCAGACTGCCACCACCACTAGAGATATTATTCATGCTGGAATTTTTTAACCTCTCTGTAAGTGTACCTATATTATTTTTTAATAAAATTGGCTGATTTACACTATGAGGCTTCTCCCTTTTTCATATATGATCCTTTGAACACATGGAGCTTATCCCTGCAAGTGTTCAAGACACGCTGTTTGAAATCTCCACACCTGTGATCATTCCGGCACAAGCTTCCTTGATATCTGTAATAGGGATCCATCAGATCTGGTAAGAGGCCATTCCCTTTTCTTATGGATGGAACACTTTGCATTTCTCTTGAACACTGGTAGTTACGGAGACTACGTTGAATATTTTTTCCACTCGTCACACTTTTTATTAAGTGTTTGGATTCACTAATGGGCGTGAGTTTTCAATTCTATTAAAACATTTTTGTATATTGATATTTGAATAATGCACTTGTGGTATTTTGCATTACTAATTGGTGTCCATTGTTTGGACACAATTTTTAAGTTTCAACACTTAGGTCAAATCCTTGATTTATTCACTTTATTTGATTTATCATCACATCAGTTTACTATTTAAAGGAGCAACGCACCATTACTCATTTTTATTCACCTTCTTTCATTGCTCCATGATCCAGTTCTTATCCTCACATGCACATTGTAGGCACTTTTTACTGTGGACACGGGTCAGCATGAGTCTACAGCTACATAGCTCCATACACAACAAACTGTGATGCCCAATTATTCTGCTTTTAACACATCAACGTTCAGGACTAAATGTTTACATGTTGCCTAATATATCCCACCCACTTTCACATGCAATTGTAATGATAATCAATGATGTTCACTTGACCTGTCAGAGGTCATATTCGTTATGGCTTATCAGTGTACATATAGCCAACGCTGTATCCTGGCCTAGGCCAACAAGGCCCAGGCCTAGGGCAGCACTTTGCAGGGGGGCAGCACGGAAAGAGTCCCCGCCGGCTTGCGCTACACTGTTAGTGTAACGCAAGCTGCTTCTAATTTTGACTGTCCTATCATCCTGGACCACAAACCTTCACTTCCTGCCCCATAGCCAAACCATTCACACACTAGTTTGCAGCATGTGTGTGGTTCTACCCAGTAGTGAATTTAGGTTTTGTTCTGCCCTTTAGTTAATCAATTTCTCTAACTACAGGGTTAACACAAAGAGGCTTCCAAAAATAGAGCATACGAAGGTGTAGGGGGCTCACAAGTGGAAATCTATGCAAATTAAGGGAATCCAATGCCCCCCCCCAGGCCCTAAGAACTAGTGTCCCCACTCGAAAATTTCAGGGCGGGTCTTAAACAGAAAAGGGTGTGGAGGAATGGGTAACACTAATATACATTGCACAAGATAGGATCTTGAAATTTTCATTTACCTGGGATGACTGGTTCAAATTTAGAAACTCTGCAGAATACCAGGTGCTATTGTCAAGGAGCGTTTGATTGGATCTCGTGTCAGAGACTCTCTTGGCTGTTATGTACAAACCGCGAGCTACGACCATTTTACTCCAGTGACGGAATGGATGGAGAGGGTAGATGGTGGTTCCCCCACCCCTCTCCTGGCAGTCTCCCTGAGACTTCCCCCCTCTACGCCCCCCCCTCCCCTCCCCTCTTTCATATCTTCTTTCTCTCGTTTTTTCTTAGGTTCCTTTCCTCTACCAATTATTCCCACCCCCCCCTTTTTTGTTTTTCTCTCTCTCCTTTTTCCTGTTTATGCCCAACCTGATGATATGCGGACTTTGGGGCATCAGAGTTACTTAAAGGTGGCCCCTATACTCATCAATCTCAAGATGGGCACTCCCTTAGTGATAGATATTAGAGTTTTCAGGTAGGCTCTGAACTACAGTATCCTGGGCCTCTACTTCCCAATAAGCTGGATAGGCCTGGTAGCACTGGGTCCTACCTAGAATGACATGGTTTTTATCACCGGTTAACTGCTAACTATCTTTCTGCTCCTAGGAGCGATTATGTCTATATCGTTAGTGGGAAGTACATCATGGGGGTTATTAGAAATGTACATGGTGCTACTGTCCTCCTTGTAGAGCCTGAGCTGTCCTATGTACGTATTCTTTTTGTGTACATTGTCATGTATGGTATTGGCTGTTATTTTATTTTCTTAATAAAATCTTTATGGGGAAAAAGGGTGTGGCCTTTACAGGAAGGGGTGGGTCATATTTAAATTAGGAGGTGCACGAGTTTTGTCAGGCCTAGGGCAGCACAAAACCTAAATACACTACTGCATATAGCATATATATATATATATATATATAATGTATAAATACGGTATACAAACACACACATACATACTGTATAGTGTATATTCTTCTTTGTGATCTTTAAAAGCTATGAGGCATTCTTCATCTCAGTCATGGGAATTTAAGACACATGGCACTGCAGAAGAGGAGAATTTGAGACTGATTTTTGTCCGTGCAAAGCCTATTTAAAGAAGGAATAGATCTGCCACTTCTGGCAACATGAGAATTAAAACCACAGTTCCGGCCTTTATATTCCAGTGAATAATAATTTTCCAGCTGCGTGCAGGATACTGAGGAGCTGTGTGTGAAGGTATAAGGGGGGCTACCCAACTTTTAAGATCCAATTCACATTCAGCTGCTTCTATCTTCCAAACTGTCTTCTCTGAGCCAGAGATTGCTGTCTGCACAAGAGGTCACTTCTAATAGCTCAGAAAGCCTGAGAGTGGAAAACATCCACAACATTGAAGGAACCGGTCAAACTGAAAATTGTAGAATAAATACAGACACAGATATACATTGTTATTGCAGGATGCTGTCTTAGCTTTACTAATGAATTATTAAGGAACATTCGATGAGCCGGATTTAGTCTGTCCGGTGGGACCATTAGGGAGCTCTTAGTCTAGCTGTCTTCATCCATTTCATAGGGAGCATATTTTTCCCCATTAGTACTAAAGGGGCCCTCAATGCAATATATGACAAATTGACATTGCATAGGGAATTATTACCTAAAACAAAGAAGAGTGAAATAAATAAATAAAAAAAACAAAAAAACATTGCAAAGATGGAATATCTGTAATATACCACTAAAAATGTATTCTGGTGATAAATGTTGGAGTTTGATCTCACTAGTCCAACATTTGTTGGATTTTCATTATAGGTTAATTTATTTTAGAATGTGTCCTAAAGAAAAACATTGATCCAAAATAAAGTATTGATCAGCGTTTATGGGCATAGCCTTCCTGTATAATGCTTTTATTTTTCTAGTCTATCAGTGCCCATCCAAGCTATATGGCAGCTATTTTTCTATTTGCTATATGCTCCGCCACCAACCACAAGCCTCAACTCTTCACGTAGCACAGAGAGGCTTTTATGCACAAAGGCAAAAACCAAAAGTAAATTAGGTAGAAAATGTATTTTAATTAATAAATTAATTTACACTTAGTCCAGTGACAAAATCAGAAACAAATCTGAGGAAGCGCAACATAGCTCAGGTCCAAATTAGCAATATTTAAAGATGGTTTTCCACCTAAGCATCATTAAAAAATGTGTGTTTTAATACACTTCAGGGCAATACACTTCAGGGCCACTCTGTGCGGTACAGTGCCATTCATTTTGAATGACACACAAATACCGTAGTGGTCCACGCATCCATACTGAGGCACACTGCAATGTCCATGTGCATGTGGACCTGGAGGGACTCCTATAAAACATCATCCTTCCTCAAACCATAAAAGTTACTGTATTTATTGGTGTATAACACTCATTTTTTTACCCTGAAAATAGAGGGTAAACTGTGCCTGCGTGTTATACGCAGGGGTCTGTGGAAAGTTTTTTCCTGAAACTTCCCTCTTAAAGTTAGGGTGCATGTTATACGCCTGTGCGTGTTATACGCTGATAAATACGGTATATTTTAAAAATGACACTACAGTTTATCATATTCTTATTAATCCATAAATAATAAAAATAAAATAAAAATAATCCATACACATCCACTACGTAAAGCAGTATCAAACCCCAAAGCAAACATTTATTGTATTGCAGCTTAACAATTCTTAAATGTGATGGCTGCATTTGTTTTCTTTTTTAGGCTTTCTTTCTTCTTTTTCCATCTTGTGATCCAGCCAGTAAGCCTGTTGCAGTCACAGGGATGAGACAAACCATTTGTCTTTGGCAGGGGTGCTTACAATAGTCGACTCTTATGAAAAAGAAGTTTGCTGTAACTGGAGTTAAACTTAAATTGTTACTAAACCCAGGATCCTGCATTCACTATATCTGACCTCCCAAAGTACACAGAACATGGAAGTGCAATAGTTTTAGTAATTATAAAATGCTAAATACCTTTTCTCATAAGCAGTATATAGCAGTCTTGTGACTTCTATCAGTGTCAGTTAAAGCTGGTTAAAGCTTGTAGGAGGAGTTTTCTCTGACCCTCTGTCTGGACAGATCTGATTGGCCCTGTGCTAATCACATGCACCCTCCCAAGAAAAAAAAAAAACTCTCTGGCAATACACACCAAACTGAGCATGTGCAGAGTGCCCCCAAGGCTCTGTTCTATCAGGAGATGGATTGGGGACAGTGGAAAGAGGGGAGAGTCAGATAAGACAGGATCAAACTGTTTTTTTACACAATGCAGAGGAATAACCCCTTCCACAGTGAGTATCACAAGCATGCTTTGCTGCATATACAGACTAATTTTACTGTTGTGGGTGTAGTAACACTTTAAATTTGTTAGTGTATTTAAGCACTTCAATACCGGACACTTTCACTCCTTCCTGCCTAGGCCAAATTTCATCTTTCAGCACTGTTGCACTTTGAATGACAATTACTCCGTCATGCAATACTACCCAAATTAAATTGTTATTATTTTTTTTTTTTAAACAGATAAAGCTTTCTTTTGGTGGTTCTAAATCACCACTGGGTTTCTTATTTGTTGCTATAAATAAACAAAACAAAAAAACTGAAATGTTTGAACAAAAATCAACAAATCATCTTTTTACATAGATTTATGCCAAAATATATACTGCTACATTTCTTTGATAAAAGTAAGCCAAATCAGTGTATATTATTTAGTCTGTAGGAAAGTTTTAGAGTCCACAAACTATGGTATATATCAGCTGTTAATAAATGGTGTCCCGCGGTCCGATCACGGACTGAGCGATGCTTCTGTCCGGACTGTTAAGCTGCCAGTGTAAAGTGGCACATCTCCGCAGCTCAGCAATCATTGGTTGCTGAGTCCGTGGGCGTTCCAGCGACCAATGACGTTGTGTGTGTGCCCCACCCTCTGCTGCTGACTGATGAGCCCATCAGAGCGCCATTTAACATAAAATGTGCCCATCAGCATGGCCCTTATTTTATGTTAAGGGGCATGCTGATGGGCATATTTTATGTTAAGGGGAACACTGATGGGCACATTTTATGTTAAAGGGCATGCTGATGGGCACAATTTATGTTAAGGGGCACACTGTTGGGAACATCTGATGTAAGGGGGCACTCTGACGGGAATGCCTGATGTAAGGTTGCACTGTGGTGGGGACACCTGATGTAAAGGAGCACTCTGATGGGTACACCTAATATAAAGGGCACTCTGATGGGCAAGCCTGATGTGATGGTGACACCTAATGTAAGGGGATACTCTGATTAGGACACCCTATGTAAGGGGGCACTGTGATGGGGGAACCTTATATAATGGGGCACTCTGATGGGGAGAAATTATGTAAGGGGGAACACTGATGGGAGACACCAGATGTAAGGGGGTCTTCCGATGCAGAAACCTAATGTAAGTGGGCACTCTGATGTGAACACCTGCTGTAAGGTGGCACCCTGATGGGAACACATTACTTGTAGGGGGGAACTCTGATGGCGACACCTGATAAAAGGGGGTACTCTGACGGTGGCAACTGATTTATGGAGGTAGTCTGATGGGTTACCCAAGGTAATGAATTTCTCTGGTACGGGCACCTGATGTAAGGGTGAACACTAATGGAGACATTTACATTTACAGAGTATTACCAGAGTGTGTAAAGGAAACAGTAACAAAAGCGCCAGAGAGCGTGGCTTGCACCAAAATAAGGAAAGTAGACGCGTACAATATTTCGGAGCACAGACTTGAGATTCGGACCTTGGCCAGAAGAAAATTTTAGTGATCAGATCTCCTTGAATTTCAATTCAATACCCCTGGTATATATAATTAAAAATCAATCAATCCTGAGGAATAAAGTCAATAAAGTCAAATCACATTTAAATTGACTCGCGGTTGCAATTGCCAGCACCTATTTAAAAAAAATATAGAAAAAAAGGCGTGGGGTACCCCAAAATCCATATCAGACCCTTATTCGAACGATGCAGCCCGGTAACTCAGGAAAGGGAGGAACAAGCAAACGCCCCCCTCCCCCCCTGCCTCCTGAACCATACCCTCATGCTGGTCCAGTATAGTGGCCATCGCCAGGTGGCCCTGCTCTTAGCTATATAAGAACTATCAAACGGCAAGCCAGCCATTCGGTGGTTTGCCTTCACAACGTTCTTTTTCAGGTCCGGCGGTGCAGCGGCGGAGTCGTAATTGATGATGGATCGGGGGACATTTTTTTTTATTTTTCAATAAAGGAATTGTCAAAAACTGTCTCTATGTTTTTATTAGTTAGTACCCTACAATTTGAACCCTAAACCTGTTCCTGAGAACTGCTATCCCATTTCTGAACTGGCCCTACCTACCCATTCACCAAAAAAGTGTCAAAAAGTAATAACAACACAGAGACAGTTTTTGACAATTCCTTTATTAACCACTTCAATATCAGGCACTTTTGCACCTTCCTGCTCAAGGCAATTTTCAGCTTTCAGCGCTGTCACTTTTTAAATGACAATTGCGCGGTCATGCTACACTGTACCCATACTAAATACTAAATTTTTATCATTTTGATCCCAAAAATAGAGCTTTCTTTTGGTGGTATTTAATCACCTCTGTGGTTTTTCTTTTTTGCTAAACGAATAAAAAAAGACTGAAAAAAAAAGTTTTCTTTGTTTCTGTTATAAAATTTTGCAAATAAGAAAGTTTCCTCCTTCACTGATGGGCACTGATAAGCTGCACTGATGGGCACTGATAAGGCGGTACCGATGAGGTGGCACCAATGAGATGGCACTGATAAGGTGGCACTGATGGGCACTGACGATGGACACTGATAGGCGGCACTGATGGGCACTGATAGACGGCACTGGTGGGTGATACTGATATGCAGCACTGATGGGCATTAATAGGCGCATTGATGGGTACTCATAGGTGGCACTGGTGGGCACTGATAGGTGACACTGATCGACACTGAAAGGCTGGACTGATGGGTACTTCAGGGTGGCACTGAAAGATGGCACTGCTGGGCACTGAAAGGCGGCACTGATGGGCACTGATGGCCTGCACTGATAGGTATCACTGGTGGCACTGGCAGGCATTTTTAATTGCCACTGATTGGCAACTGCCTGGGCCCTGATTGGCATATCCCTGGTGGTCTAGGGTGGCATACCTGGTGGTCCAGTGTGGTGGTCATCGCCAGGTGGCCCTGCCCTTAGCTATATAAGAACTGTCAAACGGCAAGCCAGCCATTCGGTGGTCTGCCTTCACAACGTTCTTTTTCAGGTCCGGCGGTGCGGCGGCATGGTCGTAATTGATGATGGATCGGGGGACATCGTTTTTTTATTTTTCAATAAAGGAATTGTCAAAAACTGTCTCTATGTTTTTATTAGTTAATACCCTACAATTTGAACCCTAAACCTGTTCCTGAGAACTGCTATCCCATTGCTGAACTGTCCTGCCCTTGGATATGTCTCTGCTCTAACTTCCTGCTACTGACCATGGCTTGTTTCTTCTAAATCCCAATTTGACCTTGGCTAGATCCTGACTATGGTTTAGCTCTGTTGACATTCTGATGTGACCTCGGCTTGTCTCTTGATCATGATTTTGCCTGCTACCCTGACACAAAACCTTGCGAGCTGCTATGTGAAAAACAATGTAAATATATGGTAAATCGCTGACACATTCTTATATACACAGTATGTGGTAGCAATGAATAATAACCAACTGGTGCTGTGCTTCACAATGTTTCCAACTAAAATATTACAGTGCAAAAAAGTACCTCAATTAATTACATGTTATGAACAAACTAAATAACCACAAACACCACAAATGGACAAAAACAAATAAAATTAAATAAAAAATAGAATAAAAAAAATAGTCTCAAATGTCACTTCACAATGTGATGCAATATTAATATATGAAGAAACAAATTCCCAGTAATGTCAACACTTTGCCAATTCACCACTCAGTGCCAATTTCACTCCAAGAGATACCTTCCACCAGATGTGCTCTCACTTGGGCTAAAGCGGCCTAAGGGGAGGTGCAGACACCTTGGGGGTTATTTACAAAAGGCAAATCCACTTTGCACTACAAGTGCAAACTACAAGTGCAAAGTGCACTTGAAATTGCACTGCAAGTGCACTTGGAAGTGCAGTCGCTGTAGTTCCGAGGGGAACGTGCAAGGAAAATAAAAAACAGCATTTTAGCTTGCTCATGATTGGATGATAAAATCAGAAGAGCTTCCCCTCATTTCAGATCTACCTCTCAGATTTACAGTGACTGCACTTCCAAGTTCACTTTCAGTGCAATTTCAAGTGCACTTTGCACTTGTAGTTTGCATTTGTAGTGCAAAGTGGATTTGCCTTTCGTAAAATACCCCCCATGTCTCTTTCCTGAGTGGCTCTGTCACGAGTGGTGTGCAGTTCCACCGCCGCAGTTTAACGAAACCAGAATAACTAAAGCTGGATGAAGATACAAAACGAACTCTGCTCCACTCTGGAAAGACGGCAAGCAAAGCAGCATTTTGACATTGAATTTATTTGAAGTCAGATTCCCACTCTATCCACTAAAATGCTCCTTCTACTCTTTCTTCACACATTGGTGTCTTCTATCCTTAAATTATCCTTACTCTACCCCTCCTCTCTACCCCACAGCATACACATATCACCCTCTCCCTACTACTGCACCCATCACCTTCTGCAATTGCTGAACCCACATGCTGATCTAAACACCAGGGCAGTTAGACATGTGTGCTCATACACATCCCACTCCCATCTTACCTTCCTTATCCTCCTTCTTCTCCTAGTCTCGGGGGACATTTCTCCAACTCCTGGTCCTCCATTGTTGAACTACAAACCACATATCCAACACCCCTCCTCCTCTGGCAACAGCCACAATCCACTCATTTTGATTTCTATCCCCCGCTCCAGATGATGCCTTGATGACGAAACACATAGGGCGGAGGTTCTAGCATCTTAGCGTCACTTCCGGTTTCAAGCCGTAGAACGTGAATTGTCCTGGCCTCCTGATTTTAAAGGCTGTGTATTCATAAAGACAATGTGAGTATGTTTTCTATTGTTATTACCAATAAATGTATTCCTAAAACAGAATTACACTATGGAAAAGCTGACACTGCCAGCGGAGATTGCTACACAGTGGCAAATACTGTGAAAGCGAGATACCCCTGCGAGGGGTGAGTCGTTCCGGTGAGTGCAATACCTATAGGGGGCACTATAGGGATCACTAATGCACGAACTTGAAGAGCACCTGTCGCTTTATATCTTATGAATTTGTTTTTTCAATTGGACAGTATATGTCCATGGTTTATTTAGTTGTTCGCAATGTTAGGAATATGTGTGATACCTGCACTGGATTATACTACTGAACCACTCAGCACTTGGCACTTTGAGCACACCTGAATTTATGTATGTTGGATTTTTGTTTTTATTTAATTTTGCACATGAGAGTTATATTTACACTTTAGATTAGGGTCTGACACAGGATCGCCCTAGTGAGGAGAGAGGGTCTTACAGACATTTCTTCAACTCACGCAGGAGTCACAACACATGAATAGCGCCAAACCAACCCTCTCATCAGTTTCACTGTATCCTTGCCTCCAACCACCAATCCCCCCAAGCAGCAAACGATTACTTGTAGGAACGTTTGCCACTTTAACCCTTCTCTTCTCTATTCTGCTACTGACCATGTGAAGAAGCCAAATAAGCCAATAAGGCATGCTCACTGTGGTGCAAATATGTGTTATTTCCATCCAAAGTCTGCCAAAGTGACACCAGAATTTATCCAAAAAGTCTCTAATCTTGTTTCGAGTACACTAAACTGTGGCCCCATCATACAGACTGGCTCCCCAAGCCATTGTTTATAAAATAAAGTTTGCAGTTAAAATCTATTTAAATGTCTTTTTTTTTCTTTAGAAATGTCTGTTTTTCTGCAACAGGTTTTGTAAACGGTACAGATGTGCCACTTTACAGGCAGACTACAGGGACCCCCGAGGCACTATATTTAAAATACATTTTTATTGTTATTGTTTCACTTTAAGCATCATTAAAATCACTGCTGCTTTAAAAACAATCTTTTTAAGCATTGGTACATGTCCCCCCAGGACACTAGCAAGGCCCTCATATCCTTTGTATGGCCAATAACTTGCATATAAGCCTTCAAAATGGGAACTTTTGATTTTTCAAGTTGGGGTCCCATAAATTTCAATGGGGTTCGCCGCCTGGGCTGCTGGTTAAGTAGATGCCTTTTGTGTTTTGTTAAAGTCTACCTCACTATAACCCGACTGGGTACACGTCTTGTTTACAATATAAAAGTACAACACACTGGGGGTTATTTACTAAAGTGAAATTGCACTGAAAGTGCACTTGGAAGTGCAGTCGCTGTAGATCCGAGGAGGACATGCAATGAAAATGAAAAACATAATTTTAGCTTGCACATGATTGGATAATGAAATCAGCAGAGCTTCCCCTCATTTCAGATCTACCCCTCAGATTTACAGCGACTGCACTTCCAAGTGCACTTTTAGTGCAGATTCAAGTGCACTTTGCACTTGTAGTGCAAAGTGGATTTGCCTTTCGTAAAAAAAAAACACTGTAGCACATTATGCTGCTTTTTCTACTCTGCTACAGATATAAATTTGAAATGACCGTACTTCCTCACTACAGTATTTGCCTCATGAATAAGAGTATTGTAGTCCACATAAACAGGAATCATTGTATAGATTCTAATTTCCCTTTCCTGTCCACTTGATTTTCCTACATAATTTATGTAAAACACATAGTAAGTATAGCCCTACAATGTCACATTCATATTAGTCATAATTATAATGCCCTTTAACATGGAGTATCTTATTGTCAGTTATTTTAATAATTACAGTGTCTACCTTCTCATATTTGTTTCGTTATAAATTTTTGAGTATGAGGACTTCTCATTCGCTTGATTCCTCCATCAACATAGACAGTGTTGATGCAGGAATCCCTCCTGCCTAGCTATTGTCTTCTCCCAGCAGGGGGTGGCCGGCAGCTGTTCCTGCTGGGAGAAGACAGTGATTATTTGTAGCATCTATACCAGCCGCTAGTCATAATCACATGTAAAATCCAACAGGCTAGATTGATCAAACAACTTGGGTACATTCAGCCTGCCTGTTCGAATCTCGGTCGGTTCCTGCTGAACCAGCTGGCTGAAGCCTCAACTGGTATTGGAGACTGTTGATGCCTTCTAAGGCGAAACACGTCAGTTACGAGGGAGAACCCTCAAATTCCCTCTGAATATAGCCACATCCACATGTCTGGCATCCACCTAGACATGTGGATGTGGCTATTTGCAGAGGGAATTTGAGGAGGTCAGTCTACTATTGCTGTGGCTCTGGTGAAGAGGGTTCTCCCTCGTAACTCGTAAGCCGTCTGCGATGCCATCTGGTTCCTCCTAACATCCGGTCCAGGTTGCAGGTGTCTAGAGACACGGTTCCGAATTGCTGGAGCACTGATAAGCCTTTTTTTAAACGCTTGTTTGTGAGTATTACTCTTTTTGTTACAATTTTAAATACATTTTATCTTTGGTAATGCACAAGGTCGGTGCGCCCTCCTTTTCTTTCTATATATTCCAGTGTGGTCTCTAGCCAGTCTTTTAGCTTTGAGAAGGGAGGCGGAAGAAGAAGGGAGAACCAGGAGAGTACCTTGCCATCCTAGGCTAAAGGGCTGTGTGTTTCTATTGATGCACACAGTGTAGGGAGACACAGCTTTAGTTCTTGCATGGAAGGCTAGCTCCATGGGATGCTGCAAGAGAAAGGAGCAAACCTGAAAAATGAAACCTGGAACTTTGATCATAGTATCAGCCTAAACCTGAACATAAGCATAGTATAAAAGATAATTATGGTACATACTCAAGAAGTTATTACATTAGCTGCTAAAAGTGCTTAAAAACTGAGGGTTTAAATTAACATCACTTTAAGCTGGTGTTAGATACTAGAAGGGAAAGTCAAGATACAGTCATGGTCTGACCTTACTCTCTGGCCTGTAAATGTCACTTTTTAGAGTTACATTGTTCTATAGTTGGTAAGGTACCATTTCCCATCTCCCTGTTTATTGTGTTTGCTAAGATGTCCATCTAAATGACACTACCTGCTGAAACCACCAATTGTGGAAGGGAGTTCCACACCCTTACTGCTCTAACAATAAAGAAACTCTTACGCAGTTTAAAGTTATTGCAAAGAAAGAAGGTTTTTTATCCTAATGCATTCCATGCATTAAGATAAAAAAAGCCTTCTGTGTGCAGCAGCCTCCCTCATCACCTCAATACTTACCTGAGCCCCCTCTCTATCCAGCGATGTTGTAGGATTGTCTCGGCTGCCCGGGACACCCCTCCTCATTGGCTGAGACAGCAGCGTGGCGCCATTGGCTCCCAATGCTGTCGATCTAAGTCAGCCAAACAATGAGGAGAGAAAGGGGGCAGTACCGGGCCACAGCTCAGTGTCTGAATGGATACACAGAGCTGCAGCTCGGGTGCCCCTATAGCACGCTGCTTGCTGTGGGGGCACTCGTCAGGAGGGAGGGGCCAGGAGAGCCGAAGAGGAACCCGAGAAGGGAAGGATCGGGGCTGCTCCGTGCAAATACACTGCACAGGACAGGTAAGTATAACATGTTTATTATTTTTAACAAAAAAACAAGACTTTACAATCACTTTAAGGTTAAACCACTTCTCGTTCAGCTTCTTTGAGCATCCAAGTATCTTGTTAAGTGGCCTTAAGCCCTGTACACACGGGCGGGAATCCTGTCTATTTGAAAACCGTCGGTTTTCCTGACAGGATTCCTGGCAAGCTTGCCTTGCCAAGCCCTGTGTACAGACGGCCACTCAAAAGAACCGCCGTTCTTTTGAATGGCAAGAACGCGGTGACGTCATCGACTACAATGAGCCGGCGCTCCTCACATTCGATGCCGTCGCCACCATCTTGCTACACCCCACACTAACCTTGTATGCTACCGCGCATGCGTCAAAGTCTTATCGAGCATGCGCAGGTTTACCTCTGAAAGGTAAGCATACAGACGACCGGTTTTCTCGGCAGGAAACACTCTGCCGGGAATCCCGACGGGAAAATAGAGAGCAGGTTCTCTATTTTTCCCGGGCAGTTTTCCTGTCTGGAAAACTGCTGGGGAGCATACACACGGACGGGATTCCCGGCCAAATGCTCTCCTGGCAGTTTTCCTGCCGGGAAAACCGGTCGTGTGTACGAGGCCTAAGATTGAAAAGTTTTCTCACTATGCTATAATCACCATTTAGATATTTTTAAATTGTGATAATATCTCCTATTAAGCATTGCTTCTCCAAGATTAATGTTTGTAATTGTTTCTCATAACTGAGGTTCTCCAGTTGCCATATTAGTTGACTGGTGACCAGAACTGGGTGGCATACACAAAATGTGGCTGAACCAGAGTTTTGTAAAGTAGTAGAAATGTCATTTTATCTCTTCAGTAATTACCCTTTTTAATGCATACTAATAGTCTACTACCCTTTGCATGCTACAGCTTTTCAATACAGTCTTTACCAAGTAACTATAGACCTGTTAGTTTAACTTCTATAGTTGGGAACAGTGGCGGCTGGTGCTCAAATTTTTTGGGGGGGCTCAAACAAACTGAAAAAACAAAAACAAATCATCAATTGCTGCCACTGTGCCCATTAAAACGCAGCCACTGTGCCCAAACGCCACTAGTTTGTCCCCAAATGCAGCCAGTTTCCCCCAATATACAGCCAGTTTCTCCCCCATAATACAGCCAGTTTGTCCCCCAATAATACAGCCAGTTTGTCCCCCAATAATACAGCCAGTTTGTCCCCCATAATACAGCCAGTTTCTCCCCCAATAATACAGCCAGTTTCTCCCCCATATGCAGCCAGTTTCTCCCCCATATGCAGCCAGTTTCTCCCCCAATAATACAGCCAGTTTCTCCCCCATAATGCAGCCAGTTTCTCCCCCATATGCAGCCAGTTTCTCCCCCATAATGCAGCCAGTTTCTCCCCCATATGCAGCCAGTTTCTCCCCCATAATACAGCCAGTTTCTCCCCCATATGCAGCCAGTTTCTCCCCCATATGCAGCCAGTTTCTCCCCCATATGCAGCCAGTTTCTCCCCCATATGCAGCCAGTTTGTCCCCCATAATGCAGCCAGTTTCTCCCCCAATAATACAGCCAGTTTCTCCCCCATAATACAGCCAGTTTCTCCCCCATATGCAGCCAGTTTCTCCCCCATATGCAGCCAGTTTCTCCCCCATATGCAGCCAGTTTCTCCCCCATAATACAGCCAGTTTCTCCCCCATAATACAGCCAGTTTCTCCCCCATATGCAGCCAGTTTCTCCCCCATAATACAGCCAGTTTCTCCCCCATAATACAGCCAGTTTCTCCCCCATATGCAGCCAGTTTCTCCCCCATAATACAGCCAGTTTCTCCCCCATATGCAGCCAGTTTCTCCCCCATATGCAGCCAGTTTCTCCCCCAAATGCAGCCAGTTTCTCCCCCATATGCAGCCAGTTTCTCCCCCATATGCAGCCAGTTTCTCCCCCATAATACAGCCAGTTTCTCCCCCATATGCAGCCAGTTTCTCCCCCATAATACAGCCAGTTTCTCCCCCATATGTAGCCAGTTTCTCCCCCATAATACAGCCAGTTTCTCCCTCATATGCAGCCAGTTTCTCCCCCATAATACAGCCAGTTTCTCCCCCATAATACAGCCAGTTTCTCCCCCGTATGCAGCCAGTTTATCCCCCATAATGCAGCCAGTTTCTCCCCCATATGCAGCCAGTTTCTCCCCCATAATACAGCCAGTTTCTCCCCCATAATACAGCCAGTTTCTCCCCCATATGCAGCCAGTTTATCCCCCATAATACAGCCAGTTTCTCCCCCATATGCAGCCAGTTTATCCCCCATAATGCAGCCAGTTTCACCCCCGTATGCAGCCAGTTTCTCCCCCATAATGCAGCCAGTTTCTCCCCCATAATACAGCCAGTTTCTCCCCCATATGCAGCCAGTTTCTCCCCCAATAATACAGCCAGTTTCTCCCCCATATGCAGCCAGTTTCTCCCCCATAATACAGCCAGTTTCTCCCCCATAATACAGCCAGTTTCTTCCCCATATGCAGCCAGTTTTCCCCCCAATATACAGCCAGTTTCTCCCCCATAATACAGCCAGTTTGTCCCCCCAATAATACAGCCAGTTTGTCCCCCAATAATACAGCCAGTTTGTCCCCCATAATACAGCCAGTTTCTCCCCCAATAATACAGCCAGTTTCTCCCCCATATGCAGCCAGTTTCTCCACCATATGTAGCCAGTTTCTCCCCCATATGCAGCCAGTTTGTCCTCATAATACAGCCAGTTTCTCCCTCATATGCAGCCAGTTTGTCCCCCATATGCAGCCAGTTTCCCCCCCCCCCAGCCCTGCACTTACCTTCCTCGAGTCAGCGCCGTCCTTCTTCAGTCCTCGATGTCTTCTCCCGCCCTCGATGTCACTTCAGCCAATCAGGTTACCGGTAACCAGACCCGGTGAACCTGATTGGCCAGGGAACGCACCCCCGTGCGTCCTCTCATTAGATATTTAGAAGCCGATTACAGCCCTCAGGCTGTAGTCGGGAAGCCTATCAGAGCCTGCTGGCTCTGATAGGCACTTCTAAAGACCAACCAGACGCTGTGATTCAGATGGCCGGCGCTCAAGGGGCCGGCCATCTGAATAGTGGGCGGCAGCAATACATAGGTTCATGCAATGCATGAACCTATGTATTGTTGTGGTGAGTGACGGCCGGGCGCAGAAGCGAGCGGTAGCGGCGCTTCTGCACCCACTATGGTCGCGCCGCCATGTGTAAAAAAAAAGACATTTAAAAAAAAAACTCTTAAAGGGCCCGTTTTTTTTTTATTTCTTTTTTGGTGACCACAGGAGGGGGGGCAGCGCCCGGGTGCCCCCTATGGACGGGCCGCCACTGGTTGGGAAGATACTGGAGAGATTAATAAAAGACCACATAGATGAGTTCTTGCTGGAAAAAAACTATTTAGGTAACAGACAGCATGGATTCATGAAAGACAGAAGTTGTCAGACAAACCTGATTTCTTTTTATGAAGAGGTAAGTAAAACCTTGGACAGAGGGGTGGCGGTGGACGTGGTATACTTGGATTTTGAAAAAGCATTCGATACAGTTCCCCACACACGGCTCATGTGTAAGGTAAAGTCTACAGGATTGGAAATATCGGTTTGTAAATGGATAGAAAACTAGCTAAAAGACAGAATTCAGAGAGTAGTGGTTAATGATTCTTACTCTGAATGGTCCAAGGTAATCAGTGGTGTACCCCAAGGTTCAGTGTTGGGACCCTTACTTTTTAATATCTTTATAAATGATATTGGGTCTGGGATCAAAAGTAACATTTCTGTCTTTGCAGATGACACCAAGCTGCAGTGGAATAACGTCCTTACAGGATGTCGCCAATTTACAAACCGACCTCAATGCTCTGTCTAATTGGGCGACTATGTGGCAGATGAGGTTTAATGTTGATAAATGTAAAGTTATGCACTTGGGGGCTAAGAATAGGCATGCGTCATACATACTAGGGGGAGTACAACTGGGGGGATCCGTAGTGGAGAAGGATCTGGGGGTTTTGGTAGATCATAAGCTCAATAATAGCATGCAATGCCAAGCTGCGGTTTCCAAAGTGAGCAAAGTCCTTTCTTGTATTAAGAGAGGTATGGATTCCAGAGAGAGAGATATCATTTTGCCCCTGTTCAAATCATTAGTAAGACCTCATCTGGAATATGCAGTTCAGTTTTGGGCCCCAGTTCTCAAAAAGGATATTGGGGAACTGGAGAAAGTGCAGAGAGGGGCAACCAAACTGATAAGAGGCATGGAGGAGCTCAGCTATGAGGAGAGATTAGAGGAACTGAATTTATTCACTCTTGAGAAGAGGAGATTAAGGGGGGATATGATCAACATGTACAAATATATCAGTGTTGCCAACCCCCCGAAGTGAAATTTACTGGCAGAAAGACAAAATTTACGAACGGCACAAAAACTTATATACTGCCAAAACAGCATGGAATTTACTGGCAGATACACATTTTCTACTGACACTGCAAAAAAATACCTACAATTACTGTTTTTACTGCTAAACAGTGCAAATATCAATATTTGAACTATAAGCACATATCTAATGCTATTATCAATGTGTTTAAGTTAAACAAAAGTAAAAAATTTACATGAAGGTCAGGTTACTATAACCAAGCCAGCACAGAGTTCCCCCTTACATCAGAGTCTGCAGGATGCCCCCTTACAGTGCAAGGGAACTCTTATGTAAAGGTGAACGCTGCAGATCATGATGTAAGGGGAACTCTGATGTGGGGGGAAGGGGCTCTGGTGAATAGAGACCACCATCCGCAGAGTGAAGACACTAAGGTAAGGGAGGGTTACTAATATAGGGGGGAACCTTTATATCAGTGCCCCCTTACATTATTGTATTCACTCCCCTCCTTAGATCAGTGTTCCCCCCTCAGACTGGCCTGGCGGCGCTGTCACTGACCTCGTCTAAGGTGTATCGTGCAGGGCTCAGTCAGACAGCTCCAGCTTGGCGGCTCTGATCTCCTCTCCACACGTCTGATTCTTCCCGTAACCCCCATCCTGCCGCTCCCACTCTTGACTCCTTTCTAGGATCCCCTCAGAGACTGCAGACATGATAAAAGACAGGAGATGGTCAGAGGCTGCGGACATGACACAGGAGGGGGACAGAGGCTGCGGACATGACACAGGAGGGGGACAGAGGCTGCGGACATGACACAGGAGGGGGACAGAGGCTGCGAATATGATAGGGTCCTCCTCATCCCCTCACAGTAGCCTCCTCCTCTGTCCACCTTCATATTACTTCTCCACTTCATCAGTATGCTGTGTCCTCCTCCTGTGCCCCTTTCACCTCTCCACAGGTCAGGGCAGATCTGACCTGTGGAGAGGTGAAAGGGGCACAGGAGGAGGACACAGCATACTAATGATGTGGAGAAGTAATATGATGGTGGACAGGCACAGAGCACATCAATCTCTGTTCCTCCCCTGCATGCCAGTGCCACAGCTTCACCCTCCGGGCTCCCAGTGATGTCCTCCTCTCACTTGATATCCCCCCAGTTTTACTCTCCTCCTCCTCCTCCTCACCCATGCTCGGCTCCGAGTCCTTAAGTGCACTGAATGAGCCAGTGCCACCAAATAGCGGCGACCGCCATAGTGTCCCGAGTTCCGATCTATTGCGCCGGGCGGTGCCATCAGGTTACTGCGCATGCGCCGCCCGGCCGAACGCACACAAACTTTCCCAAGCCCGGCCGGCTTTGGAACGGCGCATGCGCAGTTTCATGGTCGGCTCGCGGCCATCTTTTTTATGGGCACCCGATACCCATAACGGACTTTAACGGACAGCCCGAAAAGGGGTTAAATTTACATGCTGTCCGTAAATATACGGATGGTTGGCAACACTGAAATATATAAGGGGTCCATATAGTGAACTTGGTGTTGAGTTATTCACTTTATGGTCAGCACAAAGGACAAGGGGGCACTCTTTACATCTAGAGGAAAAGAGATTTCACCTCCAAATACGGAAAGGTTTCTTCACAGTAAGAGCTGTGAAAATGTGGAATAGACTCCATGCAGAGGTGGTTCTGGCCAGCTCAGTAGATTGCTTTAAGAAAGGCCTGGATTCTTTCTTAAATGTACATAATATAACTGGGTACTAACATTTATAGGTAAATATCCGATTGCCTCTCGGGCGATCAGGAAGGAATTTTTTCCCCTGCTGTAGCAAATTGGATCATGCTCTGCTGGGGTTTTTCGCCTTCCTCTGGATCAACTGTGGGTATAGAATTGGGTATATGGGATTGTATGATATTATTGTTTTATTTTTTTATGGTTGAACTGGATGGACTTGTGTCTTTTTTCAACCTGACTAACTATGTAACTATGTAACTATGTAACTATGTACACCTGCATTCATTTTTTTTATCCCCCAAGTGCATTACTTTACTTTATCAATATGTAATCTCATTTGCCATGTAGTTGTCATCAACTCTATTTTATTTAGGTCTTCCTGTAAACTTGCTATATCCTGTTGTGAGGTTATTGCCCTGCTTAGCTTTGTATCATCAGCAAATAGGGGTTTAACTGTTTATACCCACCTCTATATCATATATGAACAGGTTAAAAAGACTTGGTCCCAGGACAGAGCCCTGGCATCCTGCTCACAACTCCAGACCACTCTGAATATACGCTATTTATCAGCACTCTCTGGATGCGCTCCTGTAACCAGGTTTCTATCCAGTTACCTCAATTTGTAAATGAAATGTTTATGGAGTATGAAATGCTTTGGCAAAATCCAAATACACCATGTCCACAGGCTTCCTCTATCCAGCTTACAGCTCACTTCCTCATAGAATGTTAAAGTGGAACTACGCTGTATCTGAGCACCACAAACCAAAAATGCTTTTTGATTCATTTTTGTTATTTAAAGCAAACTCTCTCATCCATCCATGTCTCTATGCTTTATTTTGTTAAGAGATCACTTTGAAAAACATCCCCCTAGCATTTTTGACTGTGGCCATCTTGAGTAAGGGGACATGATTCATGTAGCATTTACTTTCTGGAATCCATCTGCCCTCAGGCATGCAGGCAGGAGGGCGTGCTTAGCTGAGAAAACCCCTCCTCCCCTCCTGAAGACTCCTGGGGTGCATGACATCACTTTCCTAGGCATGGAAACCTGGAAGTAACTAAAGAATTGTAAAAAAAATGTTTAAACAAGTATATATGTAGCACACAGGCCCCTTTACTGCCGTCCTCCATTCACAGTCGGGCACACCTGCTACTTGCCCGGTATCCCCCCTTGTGTAGAGGGGCGAGCGGTGTTATTGTTTGGGTCTTGCAGCAATTACCTCTCTCAAGTGGATCCCTTTTCTTCATTGTCTAGGTAGAAGTTCCTCAGAATAAGGCCAATGTCCACACAGGAGTAAAACCCAAGCAGCAAGGTTTTATTCTTTATATTTGCAGTAAACTTGAATAGAGAGCAGGAAAATGAGAGAGGTAGGGGGATAAGGTTCAGGCACGCAACACTGAAGACACAGTGCAACTCGTTTGTCGCCACTCAAGCCTGAGTGGGTATTGCTCACCCGGATAGTCCCTTTATGAGCGGTCCTAGCAGCCGGGATAGAGCACGAATAAACGGTTCAATAGTCCCGAACCTCCCAGCCAAGCAATAATGAGAGAAACCTTTGTACGAAATTGGTGTATTGCAGGGCTTGTGATAAAGATGATGGATCCCTCTTTAGGCGAGTTTCCAGGCCTCTTCCCGAGACAGCAGTACCGTCGCTAGTCTCCTCTGGGACTGATCCTCCCCTGGTCTCCTTTCCTAAAAGGTGGGCTTCCTACAGGTGGGCAGCCTGGGATCCTTCTTGAGTTGTTGGCCCTAGCTGAAGGTGCTGGGCCTACCAGGTAGCGATGTAGCCTCGGGCTAAAAGTGCCCGAGACCCAAAAACACACGCACACCTCGTGCCATACGGGCCACGAGGCGCACACACAGGACCAAGGGGTCCCCTGGAACGAACGAACCCAAATGGCGTCTGCCCCTTATGTACCCTCTCCCAGCATGCACAGCGGGTAGACCACGCCCACTGCCGAGAGAGGACACCCAAGGTGTTGTGATACTCCCCTTGTGGTTCAACCTGAGCTGGTGGTGACAGTGCCACCCACAGGCACCAGGGAATACTACCACCAGGCAGCATCACACCCAGAGCAGAAGCAATTTAGAACAATCGATTGGCCTGAGCCCAGCTACTGGCTCAGACCACCCCTAAATTTACACATAGCGCCCCCAAATATGGGGGGGGAGCGCTACATATATGATATACTTTTCTATTTATTTACTAATGCTAGCAGCATAAGGATTAAAATGAGTCAATGTTAATTGAGAGGGGGAATTTTTACTTTAACTGGTTGGTTTGGCACTAGTGGTCCTTCATAAATCCATGCTGGTTACTACTAATGATACAATTTTCATCAAAAAATTATTGATTATAGTCTCTTATTATCTCCTCCAATAGTTTACATACTATTGATGTTAGGCTGACTGGCCTGTAGCTGTTACATGTAAAATACTATCTATATTCTGTACAAGTTAGTACAGAATATAGATAGTATTTTACATGTAAACTTTGTTTATAGAGTAGTTAGAGGGTGCCTTTTTCCAAAGCCTGCATGTTATTATGGATGCCCGAAATTGGTAAAAAGGCACCCTCTAACTACTCTATAAACAAAGTTAGTTCCAGTTCTTGTTCCTGGCATTATATACTCCTAAGTCCGCAAGTGTATTGCAGATGCCTAAAACTGGTAATAAAGAAATACTCCCTTTAATAACACTTATAGACTAACACTTTGGTTTAGATTGCTTAGCAAGGAAATGATGAATGCTAACTTTCAGTTACAATTTCGTATAACAGATGATTACTGCAGATTTCTCGCTTCCTGCTGGTCTTGAGAAAGGCTAAATAGGATCTGTACATTTCTGCATTTAGTCAATAGGGTCATGCTGCAGGCACAGTAGACAGTAGATTTTTTCAGCAGTATTGATAATGATTACACAGCTGGCTAGACTAGAATTTGCATTTTTTCCTCCCCGGGCACATTGATTGGATAGCCCGTACTTCAATACTCCAGTTCATCACCATTACCTACTCCTCTCAATTATGCGTTTGATGCACTTATTCAAGAAGTCCAGGATTGCTAATGTTATATGCATTTATGTACATAGGAATCTGTATACATAAGATGCACTGGTACCTTAGTACATAATTTAGTTGTTACCTTACATCTTAAGATCTGTACAGTCACTTATGTCATTGATTTTACCAGGCTGCTGGCGGTGGCTGCACAGAACATATATCACTCCTGGGCACAAGAATGAGCCCTATATGTTTTTGTTAACCTTGCTTGTTACATTTATCTTGAATAGCATTAAATGAGCCCAAGGAAATAAATATCCATAAATTGGAATACAATAAACCATGCAAAATAATTATTCTGAAGCTAAGTGTGATCGAATTCCATCATGTGATCCACCACCCACTGTAAGATGGACTCCTATCAGAGTTACAGAGAAAGGCGCCTCCAGGTTAGGAACAGTGATTTTTTAATTGACAACAGGTGCATTTATCCACTTACATCTATGGTAGTGTAAATCCGGCACTTGTCCTTTTTCAAGCCCTTCAATGGCATCCGTCCGTGACTGCAAAGCTATTTCAGCTCTCCTGCGGGTGTCTGTATGGGTGAGAGGGGTCCTCTCGTCTTACAGGAAATCCGGGTGGCCGGGGTGTTGAGACCGAGGCTTGATCCAGGCTAGCAGGCTGGTGTTGGAGCGCAGCGTCGTGCATAAGGACGTCACGGGCAGTAGCGACGACGTTTCGGAGCATGCGCTTTACAGGCGCGCTCCTTTTTTAAGCATCTACCAGAGTTGCAGGACTCTATTATGGAGTCAAATGCGCTCAGTGTGACAAATCGTCATCAATCAGACATCACATATCCTTCAGGAAATAAAAGTATCCAATGCTTCAAGTATATCTCAGAGGATGTAGCAAAGAGGATGTGCTCCATGGATATAAAATGAAGGAAACATCAACATAGTGTAAAATCGCAAACACTCTTTAACCACTTAAGGACCGGAAGGATTTACCCTTTAATGACCACGCCATTTTTTGCGATACGCACTGCGTTACTTTAACTGACAATTACGAGGTCATGCGACATTGTACCCAAATAAAATTTATGTCCTTTTTTTCCCACAAATAGAGCATTCTTTTGGTGGTATTTGATCACTTCTGCAGTTTTTATTTTTTGCACTATAAACAAAAAAGACCATAAATTTTGAAAAAAAAACAACAATATTTTTTATTTTCTGATATAAAACATACCCAATAATTTTTTTTTTAAATCACATTTCTTCATCAACTTAAACCAATATGTATTCTGCTACATATTTTTGGTAAAAAAACGAAATAATAAGCGTATATTGATTGGCTTGCGCAAAAGTTATAGCGTCTACAAAATAGGGGATAGATTTATGGCATTTTTATTTTTATTTAATTTTTTTACTAGTAATGGCGGTGATCAGTGATTTTTAGTGGGACTGCGACATTGCATTTGACAGATTGGACACCTAACTGACATTTTTGACACTTTTTTGGGAACCCGTGACATTATTATTACAGTGATCAGTGCTAAAAATATGCACTGATATTGTGGTAATGACACTGGCAGGAAAGGGGTTAACATCAGGGGCGATTGGGGTTAACTGTGTTCCCTGGGTGTGTTTACTAACTGTTTGGTGGATGGGCTGCCTGGGATAACACAGAGATTCGTCTTCCTGCATAGCAGGAAGACAAGATCTCAGTGTAATCCTGTCGGAACGGAGACCTGCCTTGTTTACTTTGGCAGATCCCTGTTCTGTCTCTGCGGGGAACGATCGCAGGCAGGCCGACCCGCTGATTGGCTCCCCCGCTGGCCAATTAGCGCGCGCGCCTACACAGGGCCATGCACGAACCGACGTACACCTATGCCGAGCCACCTTGCCGCAGTATAAGGGTACTAACATTTCATAGAATAAAAGGAGCGTAAAAAGTCAATCCAGGGAAAATAAACCATGCATGGCAGTAGATGAGTATGTCTACAAAGAAAAAAACTGCGTGGCAACGGCACGTACATAGGCTCCGCTGTACACGTTTCGTCACAACTGACGTCATAAGGGGCAGGTACACATACTCATCTACTGCCATGCATGGTTTAATTTCCCTGGATTTACTTTTTACACTTGTTTTATTCTATGAAATGTGAGTACCTTTTATCTCTTCTTGCAATTTTAAAGAGTGTTTGCTGTTTTATACTATGTGGATGTTTCCTTAATTTTATATCCTCTTCCCTACATCCACTGAGATATACTTGAAGCATTGGATACTATGTTCCTGAAAGTGGTTGTAAACCCTTTACTACAACTTTTTACTACAGGTAAGCCTATAATAAGGCTTACTTGTAGCTACCCGTGCAGGTTTAGGAGATATCCCCTGTATCTGCAAGTGCCGATGTTGAGTAACTCCGGGAGCGATGTCACCTACCGGAGCGGTGTACGAGGACCGCTGCGGGGGCTTCGATCTAAGGTAAGTAATTCATAATGAGCTAGTATGCTATGCATACTAGCTCATTATGCCTTTGTCTTGCAGTTTATTTTTTTTGGTAGTGGGTTTACAACCACTTGAAGGATATGTTATGTCTGATTGATGACGATTTATCATACTCAGTGCATTTGACTCCGTAATTGAGTCCTGCAACTCTGGTAAGAGTCCATCTTACACTGGGTGGTGGATCACATAGTGAAATTTGATCATGCATATCTTCAGAATAATTATTTTGCATGGTTTTATGAACTCCAATTTATGGATATTTATTTCCTTGGACTCTTTGTTTGACACAATTGTTAATTATTGTTCACCATTTCATGGACTTATTTTGTCAATTTATAAGCACTGCATTATTTTTGTTTTATATTATCATAAAGTATATCTGAATGTTTTTGCGAACGGCTTTCTTCACTATTTTAGTTCCTTTTTTTTCTGTTAGCGCGTTTTCTCCTTATTTGTACAGCATTATATGAGCCGATGGTACCTGTGAAAATAACACATCAATCTAAATAACATATGTAAACAAGAGTTACAATATCAGATTTAAATTAGACCATGTTAAACAGAGTTCCACCCAAAAATGTTACTTTTGCTTTAAGGGAAGGTGACCCCCTGACATTCCACATTTGGCATGTCATTTTTTTTGGGGGGGGGGGCAGAAACCAGCGGCGCCGGAAGGAAGTTCACCTCTCCCCCCTCCCTCTCGGCAATCATCTGGGACACGTCACAGGCCCCAGATGATTGCCTGGCCAGTCACAGTGCGTAACACGGCTCGCGCATGCGCAGTGCATACCCGGCTGTGAAGCCCCAGGCGGGTGCCCACAGTAGTGATGCCGGTGCCGTGGAGAGGAGGGGGAGAGGGGCGGGGCTTCGTTTGGCCGCATCGCTGGACCCTGGGACAAGTAAGTGTTCCGATTATTAAAAGTCAGCAGCTGCAGTATTTGTAGCTGCTGACTTAAAAAAATAATTTTAAGTCGGAACTCCACTTTAAGTACATGGATGCTAAAAAAAATTTATCAGTATAACATTTACAGGTGATTATTACCTACCACAGGGATCACAGTACTCCCCCTTCCAATGCCTTCATTTGCATTTGCCTTATGAAGAATGGTGCCATCTTTGTTCAGGCATCATTCAGGGTCAGCATCTACTTAAAGCGGTTGTAAACCATGGATGTTCAAAAACAAAAACCTGCAAGGCAATGGCATAATGTGCTAGTATGCATCGCATACTAGCACATTATGAAATACTCACCTTGGAACGAAGCCCATGGGAGTCAGTTCTGGCACAAGCTCTGAAGTTCCGGCAGGGTATGCCAGACCTTAAGAGCGCATGCGCCAGTGATGTCAGGGTGAATATCTCCTGAACAGTGCACGTTTAGGAGATATTCATTTCACCTACAGGCAAGCCTTATTATAGGCTTAACAAAGAAAATAATCTGCTCTGAAGCCTCGTACACACGACCGAGTTTCTCGTCCAAAACCGGCAAGAAAAGTGCCGCGAGAGCTTTTTCCTCGAGAAAACCGTTCGTGTGTATGGTTTTACGACGAGAAAATTGCCGTGAATCTCGACGAGAAAATAGAGAACCTGCTCTCTATTTTCTCGTCAGGATTCCAGATTTCCTCGTCGTGTTTCTCGTCGGCCTGTTTTGTGACGAGAAAATGGTTTGTGTGTATGCTTTTACGACTCTTCCAAAAGCGCGCATGCTCAGAAGCAAGTATGAGACGGGAGCGCATCTTCTGGTAAAACAAGCCTTCGTAATGGAGATAGCACATTCGTCACGCTCGAAATTATTGCATCGTTTAAATGTTGTGCATTGAAATCTTCTTTAGAATGTTACATTAATCCAAACGAATGAACTTCTTTTGCTGCTGATATTCACGCAGAGTTATGACTATCTTTTTTTAACCTTTTTCATGCTGCTCTTAAGAAGATTTAGGTGTATTATATCGTGCAAGATCTTCTGAATATTTTACATTTTTAGATTTTTCAAACTGATGTTAATTGTAATTTGGCAATGTTTTGATAGTGATCTCCCATTGAATATTTTAATATATATTTGTAAAATTTCACACCCTATTTTTTTAAAATCAGATTGTTATTCTTTTTTTGGGGTTGTTATCTGTCCCTTTTTTTGGCTGTCAAATGTCTCTGCTTACTCCAAAGCTAAATTTAAAATATTTAAAAAATACACATAGTCAAGTATGAACTTAAACAAAAATAACATTTATTCATGTTTGAAATAAAATAAAGAGAAGGCAGCGCTGGAGAACCTGCTGCCATTTGTGCATCCCAGGGACCCCAGAGCACACATCAACCCTGTGTGGACACTAAAATTGGGAGCTTGAGAGAAGGCCAACATTTCTGAGCACAATCTGATGCTGGCCTCCCAGAGGTCAGGAACAGCAGCAGGTGAGATATATGTCCCAAGTGTGTGGTACTACAACAGGCTGCCTTCTGTCCGACAACAATGAAGCAAGGCCATCACTTCCTCATCTTCCTGGCAACCTTCCCTGCAACCTTCCCTGAAGCCTTCTCTGCAGCCTTCCTTCTTCGTTTGGCTGGAGGCTGGGCCACTGGAGGGGTACTCCTGTCAGGAGGAGGAGGAGGTGGAGGAGAAGGGGGTGGGGCAGAAGAACAAGGTGGAGGTGGAGGAGAAGGGGGTGGGGCAGAATAACAAGGTGGAGGTGGAGGAGAAGGGGGTGGGGCAGAAGAACAAGGTGGAGGTGGAGGAGAAGGGGGTGGGGCAGAATAACAAGGTGGAGGTGGAGGAGAAGGGGGTGGGGCAGAAGAACAAGGTGGAGGTGGAGGAGAAGGGGGTGGGGCAGAAGAACAAGGTGGAGGTGGAGGAAAAGGGGGTGGGGCAGAAGAACAAGGTGGAGGTGGAAGAGGAGGTTGAGGAGAAGGGGGTGGGGCAGAAGAAGAAGGTGGAGGTGGAGGAGGAGGTTGAGGTTGGGACAGTTGTGCCACCTCACAAATTGCGGTATTGGGGGTAATTTTTTCCATCACCCCCTTGTTCAGCAAGGTGATGAGCAGGGGCTTGCATAGGAGGCGTTGCTCCATGCTCATCACCTTGAACTTTGCCTCCACTAGGCCGGCAATGGCCTCTTCAGGGGATGTGGGCTCCTTGAGGGTGGCATGGGCCTCTCAAATAAGGGCCATTGCTGCCTCACTGGTGGTCCTGTCCCTCCTGCTTCTTTTGGGAAGTCAGATGGGAGGCACCTGTGATCTGGTGCTTCTCCTTTGCCCTGCCACCTCTTGGCTGCCACTGGGCCCTGCCACCTCCTGGCTGCCACTGGGCCCTGCCACCTCCTGCCTGCCACTGGGCCCTGCCTCCTCCTGCCTGACAGTTTCCAGACCCTCCTCCTGGCTGATTTCATCCTGTGTATGAAAAAGCGACATAGTTTAATATGTTGGTTTAATCTTTGCATCCAAAATTCAGATCATGATTGAAGCAATTCGAATGTAAATCCAGAAATCATTTTGACCAATTTACAACTACATCAGATTGACTATTTAGCACCCAATTTAGGCCAGACTAATGTCTCGAGATCTTGATTTCACTTGTGGAACCCAAAATAGTTTATGTTTGTCATCTTGACATATTTGTCAAACATTAATTTTATCCCAATACATTTTCTATAAATACTATACCTGGCTCCAGATGGCCAAATCAGGTTCATCCAGGATGGCTGCCTCCTCTTGCTCCAGAGAAGGCTCAGGTTGGCTGCAGGGAAGTCTGGGGGGAAGAGTGAAGAGTGATGGCCTTGTCTCAATGTGGTCATCCAGAAAGGACATCCTGCTGTAGTACCACAAATTGGGGATATACACATCATCTGCTGCTGCTCCTGACCGCTGAGAAGCCAGGACCTTAGAGCGTTCATTCCTGTATGTGCCTCTCAAGCTCCCAATTTTAGTGTCCACCTGTTTTGCTGTGGCTGTGGGCACCTTGGTATGCACAAATGGGAGCAGGGTCTCCAGCGCTGCTTTTCTCACCCCTTTTTTTTTGTGTATGAGGTTTTTGGTCTCCCACAGAGCGGGCAGCTCCCTTACCCGGTCTATAAATTCCGCCAGGAATTCTTTGCCGCTAATAAAGACATTCATATTGTATCTGCAAGTAAAATAAATAATATATAACTAATGTGAGGCACACAGTCTAACCTCCTTAAAATCGTAGTCACCATATATATCCTACAACATTCTCCAGACAGTATAGGCCAACAATTTGTCAAAGTCAAAAAATCACATACCTTCGTTCGCACGTCCGTCACTTGAACTCCTCTCTCCGCACAACGAACGTAGTATAGTTACATGTGTGTTTGCTATATATACACCACGCATGCGTCAAACTATGTACACATCGCTCCGCACACGTCGCCCGCCCATGATGTTCTAAATAACATCTTTTCCCCGCCCCTTCTCTTTCGGCGCGCAGACAGATATGGCGGATTTACAGCAGGTGTCTGATAATTCCTCAAATAACGAGGAGGAGACAAGCCCGGAGACTGAGGAAACGTCACGATCAAGGAGGAGATTCAAGGCATCTAATATGTCTTTTGCGGAGATGATGGACATATTGCTCAAGTCGGATTATGACGCAAAGCATGGGCCGTATAGCAAACCTAATAGAAGGAAGGCCAAAATCCTGAAGAAAGTCGTGAAGAGTCTGAAGAAGAATTTCGGGGTGAAACGCTCAAATGAGCAGCTCAGAAAGAGGTGGTCAGACCTCAAACTGAGGGAGCCAGAGCAGTTATGGAGCATTAAGAGAATGCTAGCAAAAAGTAAGTAAAATGTACACTTTTCTGCTATTAATGTTTTTCTCAAATTACATGTTGCTCCTTTTTTTTTATTTTCATATTGGACTCCCTTCCAAAATTTCATAATTTGAACTTGGTTTGGCACAGTAATCGTTTGTTACGTTACAGACACTTCGTTCGGCCACTATCCGCTGTTTTGGCTTATTTTACAGCCACAAAAGAAAATAGACATCTGCCTGTTTTTTACAAATTGTTGTTCCTAAATTTTCGGCTAGATGATGTGTTTGTAAAGAGAATGAAATGCAAACTTTAATCAGTGTAAAGGAGAGGACACTCAGCAGCTGGTACCACATCTGTACTTTGGAGCACTATAGTGTGGGCCACCATAACCACATTTTTTGGGTGTCCCACACAGGTGCATCAGTGAATTTTTGTGGTGCCTCCATGTCTAAAAATTTACATCCAATAGGTGAATACTAAACATATTTTTGTTTCCAAATAATGCATTCATCTTTAAAATCCGCACAAACACACACTTGTACCCCACTTCCAAACAATTTAGCCTGTTTTTATTTTTCATTGAGAATTTCAGTGTGATAAATAGACCTTTTGTTTGATTCTCATAGGGGAGATAAGACTGGGAGGAGAACACTCCAGGGAGCACAGGAACCCCACAGCTTCACAACAACCCCAAACTCCCAAAGACCCACAACCGAAGGATGTTGAGGAAGTTGAGGTGGAGGAAGGAGAAGTGCAGGAAGGAGAGGTGGATGACGTTGTGGAACTGGTCACCACAACAGGTCAGTATCTGTCACCACAGCTTCAGGTAAGAGATGTAGGCCTGCAGAGTTATAATACCTTTTGTATTTAGTTTTTAGGGGATGTAAATGTTGTGGTGAAGGATAGTACACGTTTCTCTGCTGACAGTGCCCTCCGAATAATACAGCAAGTGATGGAATGTAGCACGGAACTGGACAGAATAAAACAAAGAATTCATGTGATGGATCAAACATTTAAAGACATTCTAGATGTATTGGGGAGAATCGAATAAGGCAACCAAACCCCCATTTTTGTTTCAGGAATGACTGTTCTTCAACCTTTTAAACTCTTTTTGACAATCAAACCAGCCAAAAATTGAATATGCACACAGTGTGTCAACATGTGCTATCTGCCATCAGGGGATATCCATGTACGTCTTTTGGGGGTGCAACCCCTTCCTCGTATCTAAAGTAGGTGAACTGAGGAAGGGGTTGCACCCCCAAAACACGTCCATTGATCACCCCTGATGGCAGATAGCACATGTTGACAATAGGGATCAGGAGTCTAAAATCCCTATTGAAAATTACTACTAAATGTGTGCATATTCAATTTTTGGCTGGGCAAGGGGTGGCAAGACCCCATATTAGGACGAGCACATAGAGACATAGTTTGTGTAAGTGAATGTCTCAGATTGCTCAGAGATATCCAATGTTGTACTTTTTGGAATGCAACTGTTGTTTTTGTATTTTCCTAAGAAAAGAATTGGCAGTTTGTGGCCAGGACAAAAAAAAAATTAAAAAAGTAAACATGTGTGTGAATGTGCACAGAGTAAAATGTTTGAACACAAACAACGTGTAGCTTCTTTTTTCAATACGCTCTAACCTTATTTGTGTTTTTTTTAAGGTTACATAGTGAAATGGTTGTTATTTACTAAAGGAAAATACACTTGGCACTACAAATGCACTAAGACAAACTAGGAGACAGGAAACAAACAAAAGTTAAAAGTTGAAATCAGATTTTTATTTAGCTCATTCTCCATGAATCTTTAGGCATAGCCTGGCATAGAAATTGCCCCCCTACCCGTGAAATATTGCATATATTTCTCCCGAACCTCACGGGCATTTGGGGGGGGGGGGCAAGCCAGGACGGGCAGATTCAAGGCCCGGCAGGGGATTTGCAGATGAAAGTCCAGCCTCAGGCAATACTGTGGCCATATAAGAAGTGGATTTTCTGCTGAGAAAGTTGTGTAGCACACAGCAGCATAAAACTACATCGTTTATTTTGTAGTCCGCCAAGTGGATAGAAGTCATAAAAATGCGGAACCGGCTGGCCATTATGCCGAAGGCATTTTCAACGACTCTTCGGCCCCTGGCCAGCCGGTAATTGAACACCCTCTTCTCTGGGGTCAGGGTCCTCTGAGGAAATGGCCTCATTAGATGCGGTCCGAGCCCGAAGGCTTCATCAGCCAAAAAAACAAAGGGGAGTCCTTCAACATTCCCTGCATCCGGTGGCAATGCAAGGTCGTCACTCTGGAGACGGAGGGCAAACTCCGTCTGGATGAAGGATCCCCCATCGGACATCCGGCCATTCTTCCCTACATCAACATAGAGGAATTCATACCGTGCTGACACCACCGCCATCAGCACAATGCTATGAAACCCCTTGTAGTTTAAGTAGTAGGACCCAGAAAATATTACATTACAAGGAGATTATAATAAAAAACATTAGAGGCCAACATCAATCAAATTCTCTGTTTATTAATCTGTTTTTAAGAAGTATAATGGAAGGCTCATGTTTCATATTCATCACCCCCTCTGATGGTCCATTAAAAAAATATTTTGGGGGGGGGGGTAGATGTGTTTGGCCACAGGATAGCATTGCAGTGGCGGTGCGTCCAGAGTGGGCGCTGGAGCACTGCCCCCTCTCTCCTGTGCCCGTCACTCCGAACAATACATCGGTTCATGCCTTGCATTAACCTATGTATTGTCAATGCCGCCCACTATTCAGGTGGATGGCCCCCTGTTAAGCGACCAACATATGAATAACTGCAGCATTTATGGGGTGAAAATTGCATATCAGAAACAGGGAGGCAAATAGGCTTGCACATTACAGCCTGAGGGATGTAATTGGCTTCATAAAAGTTAAATAGGTGACGCAGGGGGGGGGGGGGGACATTCCTTGGGTAAACACTGACAGGCTGCTCTGCCAATCATGTTCACCAAGTCTGTTTAATGGTAACATGATTGGCTGATGCAACATCAAGGGCAGGAGAAGACATCAAGGACAGAAGAAGGATGGCGCTGACCACAAGTAGGTAAGTGCAGGGCTGGGGGGAAAATGGCTGCATTGGAGGGAACAAAATGGCTGCATTGGAGGGAACAAAATGGCTGCATTGGAGGGGACAAAATGGCTGCATTGGAGGGGACAAAATGGCTGCATTGGAGGGGACAAAATGGCTGCATTGGAGGGGACAAAATGGCTGCATTGGAGGGAACAAAATGGCTGCATTGGAGGGGGCAACTGGGGGCGTTTAATAGGCACAGTCGCAAAAAAGGAGGAAGTTTATTTACTAAATTGGGGTTGGACCCCCAATCATTTGGAGCAACAGGCGCCCCTGCTGGAAAGGTTAGTGAAGGGAAATATGCATGGAGGAGAAAAAAGGGGCAATCTAAAGCTTCCAGCATGCATGGGGACAAAGGGGACATTCTCAGCATATTACAATCATGGTAATTAGGGAAGGATGAAAGAAATACCATACATTAGCATACATGAAATACATAAAATGTGATGTTAAAGGAGAAAACTTTCCCTAATATAGTCCTCCTGCAGGACTTGTATAATGGCAGAACAGGTGTCTGGGATTATGAGGCCCAGAGCCTGGGGGGGAGATGCCTGTCGTGAACTTTAAGTCCTCCAGACTTCTCCCTGTCGCCAGGTAACGTAAGGTGGCGATGAGCCTCTGCTCAGCACTGATGGCTTCCCGCATAACGGTGTCCTTCCTGGTAATGTAGGGGGACACCAAAGCCAACAGTTCCTGAAAAAAAGGGTCAGACATCCGCAGAAAATTCCTGTAGTCCTCAGGATTATTCTCGACGATCTCCCGCAGCAGAGGCATATGGCAGAATCGGTCCCGCTGGAGCAACCAATTCTTGGTCTATGAACTTCTCCTCACACCGTTCATGGACTGGTCTTGGTCCAAAACAAGCAGACCAACACCAAGCGCACGCACAGCACGAACTCGACGACGAGAACGTCCAGGCGACATGGCTAGGAAACAGTCGTCTTATCAGAACGTACAGAACAGAAGGCACTTTAGAACAGCAAGGCCTATGAATAACGAACTGAAAATCAGAAAGGAACGGGCAAGAACGCACTGTAAAACAGTTATGACCTGCCTAGACGCCCTGAAAGTCAAGATACGAACCCACAAGCACTGAACCTCAGAAAATGAACTGAAAAGGACGAAGACTGAAAAGCGCGAATTGTCTCTTCCCAAACTTTTACTTCACACGCGGTAACACGAGATCAGCAAAAGCAGCCCAACGGGTGGCGCCAAGGAAATCGATCTTCCCCTTTATAGTGCCGTCGTACGTGCTGGACGTGACCGCGGAGAACAATGAGGAAATTTGGAATTGTCAGTGTGTACGCATGGAAAGCTTGACGAGAAACTCGTCAAGGTTAACAAGAATCTCGTCGGAAAAAAACGATGAGTTTGTTTATGACGAGAAACTCGGTCGTGTGTACGAGGCTTGAGTGTTGTGATTGATGATTAACCACTTTCGGGCCTCCCGCCATCATTATACGGCGGCTCTTTGAAGTGGAATATCGTTATTATGGTAGCAGCTAGCTGCCATAACCCCAGTATCCACTTCTTCAGCAGGCGGTCCGCTTTCAGATAAAAGTGGTCTCAGTGGCTGATTCGCCGCAAGATCATCAGTGGCGGGAGAGGGCCCCCATCCCATCGCGCTTCGGGGCACTCCGCCCCTTACCGTAGTCGCCGGCAGTGGCGGAGGCGACCGGATCCTGGCCCCTGCTTGGCTGACTGCAGAGTGAGGGGAAGATGGCCCCCACCCGGCTCCATACCATTGCAGGGCGGAAGCGACGTCAAAACTTCCGCCCATAGCTCTTAAAGAGACATTTATTTTTTATTTATCTTTCAAACAACATTTTTATTTTATTTTTTTATTGCATTTTAGTGTAAATATGAGATCTGAAATCTTTTTGATCCCAGATCTCATATTTAAGAGGTCCTGTCATGCTTTTTTTCCTATTAAAAGGGATGTTTACATTCCTTGTAATAGAAATATAAGTGACACAATTTTTTTTTTTAAAGAACATTGTAAAAATAAAAAATAAAAAGTAAAATAAATAAGATTTTTTTTTAACGCGCCCTGTCCCGCCGAGCTCACGTGCAGAAGCGAACCCATACGTGAGTAGCACCCGCATATGAAAACAGTGTTCAAACCACACATGTGAGGTATCACCTCGATCATTAGAGCAAGAGCAATAATTCTAGCTATAGACCTCCTGTTACTCAAAACATGCAACCTGCAGAATTTTTTAAACGTTGCCTATGAGGATTTTAGAGGAAAAAAAGATTGTTTTTTGTTGCGCAATAATGAAGCATGACATGTTATCAATTTACTCAGCGTAACATCATCTTTCACAATATAAAAAAATTGGGCTAACTTTACTGTGGTTTTACGATATAAAAAAAAATTCCGCTAACTTTACTGTTGTCTTATTTTTTAATTCAAATAGTGTATTTTTTCCCAAAAAAGTGCACTTCTAAGACCGCTGCACAAATACGGTTTGACAGAAAGTATTGCAATGACCGCCATTTTATTCTCTAGGGTGTTAGAATTTTTTTATATATAATGTTTGAGGGTTCTAAGTAATTTTCTAGCAAAAAAAAACAAACAGTTTTTAACTTGTAAACACCAAATCTCAAAACGAGGCTCAGGGCTGAAGTGGTTAAAAATAAAATCGTGTTTCTGTTTGTGGTTTGTGGTGCTCAGATACAGTTTAGTTCCACTTTAAGTTGTTAAGAATGTACCTAATGATATTTAGCAAAGACAAGTTCATGTTGTTAATTTATTTTCCCTTGATTTATTGGGTCCACTTTGACCAGTATGTACAGTCTATTTTAAATAAGTGCGCATATGGAAGCAAAGCAGATTTTTTTTTTTTTTTTTTTTGCATCTTGAGAGTGTTGACTTATGACTGTGTGTTTTCTCTGAACTTGGTGACGCACTGTCTGTTGCCTTTCATCCTCGTCCCAGTGGCTTGCATTAGCTAATGGTGAATCAGACAATGCCTGTCAAGGTCATACCAGTCCCTGGAGAGGTCTACGTGTTTTTATGTTTGGATGTGGTAAGAAGCAGAGGAGAACAAGTGCCTTGTAACCCTAACCCTGGGGTCATTATAACAATTTGGTGATACGATAACTTCCAACTGGTGATCCAGAGACAGGCTAAAAACTGTATATAACATTGACTTTTATACCATTACAAATAGTATTCCCAGTTCAACATACTGTATAGTCTACAACATGAAGAGTATAAAGTCCCACTCTTATGTCGCGTACACATGACTGTTTTTCATGACGAGAAAAATTGCATTTTTTAAATTGGTCATTAAAAACTATCTTGTGTAGGCTCCAGAGCATTTTTCTCGACGAGAAAAATGGCCATTAAAAATTTAGAACATGCTCTATTTTTTCTCGTCGTTTTTCACGTCGTCGTTTTTCTCGTCGTGAAAAACGGCCGTGTGTACGCTTTAATGACGGGAAAAAAACGCGCATGCTCAGAAGCAAGTTATGAGATGGGAGTGCTCGTTTTGGTAAAACTAGCATTCAGAATGGAGATAGTGCATTCGTCACGCTGTAACGGACTGAAGAGCACGAGGCTGAAAAGCGCGAATCATTTCTCACCAAACTTTACTAACACGAGGGTGGCGCCATCCGAATGGAACTTCCCCTTTATAGTGCCATAGTACGTGTTGTCGAACGACTGTTTTTTTCACCTGTTTATAACAGAATAAAGCTTACTGTGTTTGAAAAGCACATCTATTCAGTCTCCATTCACACCTATGCAGGCGTTTAGCGCATTATTTTGTGCATTGCGGGAACACATGCGATTTTGTACATGTTCCCACAATGCACAAATCAGAATCTAGCCTCATGGTAAGAACACATTTTTTTTATAGCCTCATGGTTAGAACCACTGCTCACCCTGTTCAGGGAAAGCACTACTTCTCATAAGAACACAACCATTATATAGAACAGCTGACTTCTGGAGCCAGTAGTTGCAGACACTTTTGTTCATCTTGCAGATCACATTTCCCTTTTAGCAGCAACCATGCATTATTTTTAAGGTGAAAATGGGTATTTCTCATAATTTTTGTGGCAGGTGTACAGAATTGGAAAATGAAACCGAGGTTCAGGGATTTTACCAATGGGGACCATCAGAGACAAGAGAAGAAAATGGTGCTCCAGGCTTCCCACAGTGCTGGTTAACAAAAGCCCAGGTATTTTATGCCATGGTCTTTGTTCAAGATGTGGATTAGTCAAGGTGAACTGTGATCCTTTTTTTACAAAAACATCTTTGGCTTTTGGTTATGGGACCAATACAGAAGAAAACTGTATTAGTTATTTATCTTACTTTTTCATTTTAATCCTCATAGGTTAGCATTTGAGCAAAGGTCAAGCATCTACCAATGACTGAAACCTCAGTGTTGAGTAGTCTGACCCTTTAAAGCTATGATCCAGGCAAATAATAAATGCACAAATCAATGTAGTTCTTCAATCATTGATACAACGTTAAATGTATTTTAGAAATGCCAGCATTGTAAGTACCTGAATTTGACTTGGTATCAGATTTTTGCAGTTTACTGTACAACCCATGTGGCAGAGCTTAGAAGGGGAGGTAGAAGCAGCACAAGGAATCAATTAGTATACTGCAGTGCAAGGAATGTGCTAATAGGAGGAGAAAGCATAGTGACAAAAAGATGAGGTCATCAGTGTGCTGCTTCTCTTTTCACTGTCCAGTCACATGCTGAGGGTAGGGTAGGGAGATGGCCCCTGCTAGATACAGGACATAATGGATGGAAATCCAACTCCTTTTGATAGTAAAAGAGAGTTGTTTAACTACTCTAATGCCGAGTACACACGACCGTTTTTCATGATGAGAAAAATTAAATTTTTTAGATTGGTCATGAAAAACGGTCGTGTGTATGCTCCATAGCATTTTTCGCGACGAGAAAACTGCCCGAAAAAAAATTAGAACCTGCTCTATTTTTTCTCGTCGTTTTTTCACAACGTTCTTTTTCACATCGTGAAAAACGGACGTGTGTACGCTTTTACGAGGGGAAAAAAAAACATGCTCAGAATCAAGTATGAGACGGGAGCGCTCGTTCTGGTAAAACTAGCGTTCGTATTGGAGATAGCACATTCGTCACACTTTAACAGACTGAAGAGCACGAGGCTGAAAAGCGCGAATCGTCTCTCACCAAACTTTACTAACACGAGGATCAGCAAATGCAGCCCAAAGGGTGGCGCCATTTGAATGGAACTTCCCCTTTATAGTGCAGTTGTACGTCACCGCGCTTTGCTCGAGTTTTTTTTCATGAACGTGTGAATGCAAGGCAGGCTTGAGAGGAATCACGACGAGAAAAACATTTTTTTGCATGACATGAATAACGGTCGTGTGTATGTGGCATAATAGTACACTGAGAAATGGTTAGTTGCTGTTAGTTTGTAGTTATTTTCATATGTATACATAGGCACAGTTCTTCCAAATCTTTATATATATATATATATATATATATATATTAGGGCTGTGCAAATTAACTATTAATTCCTCGATTAATCGATTAAGTTTTTTGATCGATCAAAATTCTTTTGATCAATCAAAATTCTTTTGATCCGTACTTAGCTCTCCGCCGGCTTCCGGGTCTTCAGGGAGTTCCGTCGGAGATCCGGTGACGCCACGGACACCGGCGGAGCTTGCCGTGTCCATCTGAGGGGCTCCTTTGCTGTGCCTTCATATCTGCATGCCAGCGGGACCTTACTATCTGCCACACACAAGGGCTGTTACACTTCCCTCTATCACTTCCCTCTTCAACCTGGGATTCTACAGCCATCCACTGGGAGTTGTGATAGTTCCCTTCACGGGACATCTACATGCCAACGGACTGATGTTAGCCCCTCCTCATCTGGATTCAGCAGTGGTATCATTGTACACATTTTTATACCAGTATCGTATTTAGCTACATGTTTTTATGACTGCTTTTGCTACCGTTTGGTATTACTCGCACCATTTTTACAGTTTATGTAGCTACATCGATTTTATCTCCAGTGCAATATTTATTTTGTTACCTACTTGAAGACTATAAAAGTTTTAATGCTATTCCCATTGAGCGCTGCCTTTGTGTGTTTTTTGTATCCTGCTATCCATTTTTCCAGTGGTTGGTAGCTGCACTGGGAATCAGCCTGCAAGGAGATCAGCTAAAAGTAGTTGGATCTGTATGTGCGTTATAATTAAACGAAATTAGTCGATTAATCGATTAAAAAAAAAATCGATTAATCGAACACGAAAATTTTAATCAGTAACAGCCCTAATATATATATATATATGTAGCGACCTCACCTCTCTCTCTTTCTTTATCGGTTATATGGCTCTTGTCTAGGGGTACCTGGGAGAGAGAGAGAAAACACACCATGGCCCATGTCCTCCGTAACTGGTGGGTGAAGGACAGAGATTGGGCTTTTGTGTAGGTGTCCTAGAGTCAAGTCCAGTCCTTCGTCCCTGGCTCCTTTGCTTTAGTAACCCAAGTTCCACACAGTGAATAGGTACAACTCAGTTTTATTCTTCTTGCCAAGCAATAAAACAATCTTTCTCCTTTGGAAAATGAGGGGGACAGATCGAGGCACAATCCTTTCCCTTTTGTTGCTGCCCACTGTGCTGTCACCAGTGGTGAATAGTCACTGCCACTGACTAGGTAATAGAACGTGAATTTACCTTCGCTCACTTTGCCCCTGTCAGAGGAAGCAATCCGCCCAAGGGAGAAATGGAGGCCTCTCCGTCACCAGCGATGCTGCGCCGGGATCTTCAGAGAAGTTACTGCGCACCAGTCCTCACGAACTCAGACACGGGCACCCAAGGAGTTAGGGCCCCCTCGGATTCCTCCACCCTCGCGGAACTCAGTCGAAGGTACTGAGCCCCAGGCATCCGCCATAGTACCTCACCCCAGGCTAAAGGTGCCTGAGATGGACTCCATCCCTGCTCCAGCTAGGCCAAGGGCGCCTAGGCCTGAAACACCGGAACGCCAGCACCCAAGCTGAAGGTGCCTGGGTGCAGCCGCGTCCTCCGACTCCCCGCCAAAAAGGGCGTCCCCCCTTTTATGACCTCTCCCTTTGCGTCCCAGCGGGTTCCCCGCCCCGCTGTACCAGCTCCAGGGGAGGACAAAAAGGCACGGTTCGCCTCCGGCCCCAGGCAACAGCGCCACCCAGGGGGCCCAAGGAACCTCACACCACCAGAGTCCTTACATAATTCAAGTACCCGCTACATAAATATATATACAGACAAAGCTTATTAAAAAGAAGACATGCAAAAAAAACAACTTACTGTACTTCAATAAACATAAATGCCATAAAATACTAAAATTGCATGCAAGTGAAAAAATGGGAATGGGTCCTTACACTCTGTGAAGCTACTGAAGATCTCCTCTGAATGACCGTATACTGAATTATGTGTTTTGCCACTTCATTTAACAGCAGTTTAATTCAATTTCTAATGGTTTGCTTGCCTTAAATTACATCCTAGTAATTCCTTTAATCTCAGTAACTGATTACTGGTATTTCAACTGCTTTCCAGTTGTACACTGATTAAAAGGGAAGGGTGTTTTCTATGCAGGCACATTAAAATAAAGCAGACATACATTCCTCCTCAACTGAGTTGCACAGGAGTTCTGTGCCAGGCACTTCTGCGCTGGCTCTGGAGGGGGTGGAATTACTGGAAAAGAAGACAATGCTGCATCAGAAGGAACTGTGATCATTAAAGCAATATAAGCTAGGGCAACACTGTGGGTATCTGTACAGCTACTCTGGGTTATGATGAAGAAACAATGGGCTGGCCTGGTGCACATTTGTAAGTGTTCCTGATCACACAGATAAGACAGCAAAATGTCAAAGCAGTGCTAAATCCAGATCAGGATGAACTCCTGGCAGACAGCTAAATACATACTTGACAAAAAGGATTTTTTTTTCTATTTGTAGCACACCCCCAGCCCCAGAGGAGCCGCTGGTGATGATGGGTTCCTCTGCTCTGCCATGACTCTCCAAACTGCTCGGCCCCCACTGACACACTTGGTCCTTGCACCTGTGAATTTAAGGGTTAGCAGGCTACCATTCTATGAATGCACAGGAATATGGCCACAAACAACTTGACAGTAAAGCAATAGAATGTATTAAAGCAATTAAATGCAATATTAAAGCAACTCAATGTAAGCACTGTAAATATACAAACAGATAAATGCATAGTCAAAGGAGTACTGTAATAGACATATAGGCAACAGTTAGCTAACTTGCACTAAAAAGAAACTACAGCACCATTAACTTGAATCTTAACTGGGCTACTAGAGTCTCTAGATAGCCTCAACCAATTCAGAAAAGGGGCCTGGTGTAAACCTTATGCATACAATCCCAACAGCAAGTGGGTATATGCGTTCTTATGCCTTGTACACACGATCGGATTTCCGATGGACTTGTTTCATCGGAAATTCCAATCGTGTGTGGGCCCCATCTGACTTTTTTCCATCAGAGAAAAAAAATAGAACATGTTTTCAATTTTTCCGATGGGAAATTACGATCGTCTGTGTGGAATTCCATCGGAGAAAAATCCATGCATGCTCAGAATCAAGTCGACGTATGCTCGGAAGCATTGAACTTCATTTTTCTCGGTTCATCGTAGTGTTTTACGTCACCGCGTTTTGGACGGTCTGAATTTAGTCAGATGGTGTGTATGCAAGTCTGATGGAAGTCAGCTTCATCGGAATTCCGACGGAAAATTCCATTGGATTTTATTCCATCGGAAATCCGATCGTGTGTACAATGCATTAGAGTGCCCCTGGAGGTAATGAAAGTACCTAGTGTACTTAACATTGGCCAGCTTTCAACTGGGCCCTTCTCTAGCCACTTGAGCTCTGAAAGATTTACCCCCTTCCTGACCAGGCCATTTTTTGCAATACAGCACTACGTTAATTTAAATGACAATTGGGCGGTCATGCGACACTCTCCCACAAATAGAGCTTTCTTTTGGAGGTATTTGATCACCTCTGCAGTTTTTATTTTGTGTGCTATAAACAAAAAACTACTGAAAATTAAAAAAATATATATATTTTTTTTTTGCTTTCTGCCTTAAAACATATCTAATAAAAAATGTCAATTTAGGCCATTATGTATTCTGCAGCATATTTTTGTAAAAAAAAAAAATCAAAATGAGTGTATATTGATTGGTTTGTTCAAAAGTTATAGCATCTACAAACTTTGGGATATAATTAGGGAATTTTTATTTATTTTTTACTAGTAATGGTGGTGATCAGATATAGCAGGACTGTGTTTCACAGGAACACAGGATCCATGCCTTCTGTACTGACAGAATGGCAATCTGCCTTTTTTACATAGGCAGCATGCCGTTCTGCCTGTGTACAGAACGATCAGCAGGTGCCAGTGGACATCGAGTCCACGGGACCTGCAAATCAGTTCCTGCTGTGTAAAATCACAGCGGGCGTGAGCTGCCAGCGATGCACACGTGTGCCCAAAACTTGGAAGTGCAGAATCACGTGTATATATATATGTGATTATATATATATATATGTGTGACTCTATGCAGCGCGGCCACCCTGTACCGGTAAATGTGCTGTGGGGCGGTCGGTAAGTGGTTAGTTGGTGCACTGTCCCTTTAAGAGTGTTAATTGATCAACAAAGGCTAAGCTGCTAAGTAGGAGCAGTCTCTATTTTAGCTACCGTATTTATCGGCGTATAACACGCACTTTTTCCCCTTAAAATCAGGGGAAAATCGTGGGTGCGTGTTATACGCCGATACTCCGCCGATTCCCCTGCTGAAACGAGCGAGAGGAGCGAGCGGAGCCGAAACCGAAGTACACTCGGCTTTACTCGGCTCCTCTCGCAGTCCCGCCCATCTCTGACTGCGCCGCTGACATAGAGAAAGCCGAGTGTACTTCGGCTAGTCTCGGCTCCTCTCGCAGTCCTGCCCCTGACTGTGAGCAGAGCCGAGTCTAGCCGAAGTACACTCTGCTTTCTCTGTCAGCGGCGCAGTCAGCGGAGATGGGCGGGACTGCAGGAGGAGCCGAGTCTAGCCGAAGTACACTCGGCCCCGCTCGCTCCTCTCCACAGAAATCGGCGCCAAATTTAAAAAACGCAGAGACTGACAAGGCTGCAAAGGCACTGGGCAAGGCTGCAGATGGACAGATGGACACTGGGCAAGGCTGCAGATGGACAGATGGACACTGGGCAAGGCTGCAGATGGACAGATGGACACTGGGCAAGGCTGCAGATGGACAGATGGTCACTGGGCAAGGCTGCAGATGGACACTGGGCAAGGTTGCATGCTGCATTTTAATGTAAGTTTTTTTTCCTTGAATTTCCCTCCTAAAAGTTTTTTTCCTTAAAATTCCCTCCTAAACTTGGGGTGCGTGTTATACGCCGGCGCGTGTTATACGCCGATAAATACGGTAACTGTTTGTGCATGCAGTTCAGCTCACCACTTCTTGTCAGGCAGCTACCCTGGTCCCAACAACTGCCAACTCGCGATTACCAGCAATCAAGTCCTGTATCCTCACACAGGCTGCAGTCTCATAGCTCAGACCCCAGTCTCTAAAGGCAGCTCCAGAAGGCTCGGGTACATGTTACTCCCCTCCCTGGTGTTGGAGAACAGGCATAGCAAAATGTACTCTTATCTCCTCTTTAATGGCTATGGTCCATCGGCTGTGAGGTACAAACCCTGACTGTAGGTCTGTCCCCATCGCTCCCTTCCCAGGATTGTCCAGCTCTCAGTAGATTTGCCTGAGAAAACAGTGAAACTCTCCTCCTCTAAGAAGGATTTGTAGGAACTGAAGTCCAGTAGCCATAAGTCTCCATAAACAAAAGATGGTGCAGCACCCCTTGCCACATGCCACTGCTAGGAGAGGGCAAGATACAAGTGGGGTGACTGAACACACACGTAACCGTCCAAGCACCTTGTTACATTTTGTTCAACCAGGCTTTTGATCATAAGCGTGCGAACAGGATGTGCTGAGTGTGCCTGGCCACACCCTAATCCGGAGGTTAGCAACCGATCAATCGTGGTACTGATCACTCACTGTATTTGTTCATAACTGAAGCATAGTATCTTAAGCTAGCTCAAAGTGCCTAAAGAGATCTCTATCCAATAATACTCAGAAACAGGGGATAATTGGTGCAAAATGTCTCCTGTGATGGCTCTGATGCAAAGATAAGGTAATGCATGCAGTGCATGCAGTGTCTCTTTTTTAGTGTATGTGCTCAAAGTAAGCTTCCTTCCGCTCACCAATTCTGGCGACATCAAGGCCCAAAGGAAGGGGAGTCCTGGAATGGGCTCTTGAAGGATGCCGACTGGCAACCTGGTGACCGAAGAACCCAGCGATGTCTGTACAGGTACCCACACAGCAGTGAGGGGTCTGTGACAGGTGATCTGCATCCGACCGTGTAGCTTGCTTCCAGGAAGGGCCACCACCTTGCTCAACCGCAATGTCTAACCCAGCAGGGAAAAGGGAAGCACTCCTTCCGCTGCCTATGGCCTTCTTCAACTCGCCCTGATAGCCTTTTGGTTCCCTCTCATCTTCTCCAGGAGAGGGGCCGCTCATCTTCTGGACTACATGTCCCATGACCCTCTGTTCCTCCTCCTGGTTGGTCCCCTTCCCCCTGCCAATAAGGAAACAGGGGGAAAGAGCAGAGGTGTCCTTGCCAGAGCTACCCTGCTAGCACAGTGGCTCAGAGAGAAGAGGGAGGGGGGAGGAAACCTGTGTGTGTCCTCCCAGGGTTGCGGGGGCTGGCTTGCTCACAGAGTGGGGGCAGGGGATTGGCACCTTCTACACACTCCCCCCACCAAAGAACCTTTAGTTCTCCAAAGGATGTAAATAATAATCTGTTACATGCTTTTTAGGATATATCAGGACTCACCATTTATATGAGGAAAGGTTGTCCTGCGTACAAGCCACCATTATTGGAATGGCCCACCTATATGTGCCAAGGGGTGAGTTGGGGTTGCCCTCCACCAAATCTGTAGTGGAAAGTTTGGGCATGTCAAGAGTCCTTTGAGAGGCGAGAATGACTTCCTCAGAACTTTCAACCCGAGCATCATGTCAGTCTCTTTGGTGAACTAATGATCCTTCTCTTTCTCTGCTATCTGGGCTGAGGCATTGTAGGCTCACTAGCCTCTTCTTCATGTACAGCAACCGCTTTCTCCTGTAGATCTGGCTCCACTTCTTGCACAACTGACCTTTCTTCTTCCACCTCGGAATAGTGAAAGGCTTCTGAATCTCCTGCCATCAGAGAGGTTTGGGGGTCTTCCAGACTTTCCAAGGGTTGGCTTTGAGGTACAAATTCTGGGGCCTCCAGACTGAATATTCCAGTGTCTGCCTCCTTAGGAGGAGAAGAAGAAGGGGCGACAGTCTCTGACATCTGAGACGGCTACAGCCAGTCTATGCCCATTTCTTCATCCTCACTGTCTTCCTCGTCTGTGTTCAGGGGCACAGATTGGGACCTAGCTACTGGATAGGATCTCAGAGAGGTCGTTGGAGTGGACTGTGAGTCCAGATGTTGTGGCACACAAAGCACTTCTGACAAGGGCAGCAGGTGATTGTGGTGCCAAGTCTTTAGTGGGGCTGTGCTTCCCTCTGGGTTGATCTGGTACACTGGCAGCTGCTTACAGATGATATAAGGCTGTGATTTCCAGCGATCGGCCAACCTTTGCTTTCCAGGGACACCCAAGTTCCTCAGAAGCATGATATCACCCAGCTGTAGTTCATGGACTCTCACCCTCAAGTCAAAGTTATTTTTGTACCACTGCCCTCGGGCATCTGAGGCAGTCTGAGCCTTCTCACATGCTGTTTTAAGACTTTTCCTCATGCGGTCCACATATCCTCTGTGGGACGTCATTGAGGTATGGTCTGGGGATGTAACGAAGTCCAAGTCAGCTGGAAGTCGAGCTTCCCTTCCAAACATCAGCCTGTAAGGGAAGTAGCCTGTGGAACCTTTTTTAGTACTATTGTAGGCATGCACAATGGCTGAGATATGCTTACTTCAATGCTGTTTCTGTTCAGAAGTGAGAGTTCCAAGCATATCTAGGAGGGTACCATAAAACCTCTCTGGCTGAGGATCCCCTTGAGGGTGATAGGTTGTAGTTCTTGACTTCTGAATGCCCAAAAGGCCTAATGCCGCGTACACACGATCGGTTTTTCTGATGAAAAAAGACCGACTTTTTTCATCGGAAAAACCGATCATGTGTGGGCCCCATCGGTCTTTTTTCCATCGGTGTAAAAAAATAGAACATGTTTTAAATTTTACAGATGGAAAAAAAAAACAATAGCAAATTCCGATTGTCTGTGGGGAACTCCATCGGAGAAAAATCCATGCATGCTCAGAATCAAGTCGACGCATGCTCAGAAGCATTGAACTTAATTTTTCTCGGCTCGTCTGAGTGTTTTACGTCACAGCGTTTTGGACGGTCGGAATTTTGTCTGATGGTGTGTAGGCAAGACTGATGAAAGTCAGCTTCATCGGAATTCCGATGGAAAAATCCATCGGATTTTATTCCATCGGAAATCCGATCGTGTGTACAGGGCATCAGAGTCTCTTGATGAGGTTGCTCCCAAAGTCTCTCCTCTAGTCGAAGTGAATGCATTAAGGTAGGCCTTAATGAACAATAAACTTCTCAACTAGGATCTTGGCCACAGTGGATGTTTGCTGGTCTTTAGTATAACTGGGCATAGTGGTCAGTCACCACCAGGAAATTTGCCTGTCCAATCAAGTCAGGCTCCAGACACAGAAAGTCAATGCACACCAGTTCCATGGGTCCTTGACTCTGAAGATGGCCCATTGGGGCAGATCTGTGGGGCAAAGTCTTTCTCCATATGTATTGTATACAGAAGTGACAGTATCCCTCAAATTCGCCCACATGAAGGGCCAGTAGAAACAGTCTCTCACCAAATTGAATGTCTTTTCGGGCCCTAGGTGGCCATTGTTGTCATGTAGAGCAGTCATCACAGTCTCTCTCTGCTTCCTCGGTAGGTATAGCCGCCATCTCTCTTCAGGATCGTCAAAAGGGGCCGCCTCGGTAGACTACTCTGTTGCGTAACTGCAACTGATCCCACTCTCTGTGCATCAGCTTAGCTTCCTTTTGGGAAGCGGTAAGTAGTAAATCAGGGAACTGGCCCTCCAAAGCCTTCAACTGCAAAGGGGTCCTCCATTTGGTCCCTTCTCAAACCCTTCTTGAAGAGCTTGGGCAGGCCTTCATCCCCATCTTGAGTAAGGTCACAGTAACATCTGGGGACACCAACTGCTGGGACCCCAATGTATTTGGCTCTTGACCCACTGCTTGATATTCCACCCCTTGGCATAGGGTTCATATACCTTCAGGTGTCAGCTGAGCCCACTCTGTAGCCGAGTCTCCTAAACCATAGGGTCTCCATGACAGAGCATCCGCATCCTTGTTCCCAATCCCCAAACGGTACTTTAGGCTGAAGGTGCATCCCAATAGGGTGGCCAACCACCTGTAACCAGTGGCATCCAGCTTGGCGGTGCTGAGAATATATGTGAGGGGATTGTTTTCAGTCTTGACCACAAAGTCTGCACCGTACAAGTAGTCCCTCAACTTGTCCACCACTGCCCACTTTAGAGACAGAAATTCTAACTTGTGAGTGGGATAGTTCTTCTTGGTTGGTATAAGGCTTCTGCTCACATAGGCAACAGGCCTCAGGTGCCCATCATGTTCTTGGTACAGCACCCTGTCTAACCCGTCTCGACTGGCATCCACTGCAGTTGGATCAGCATAGGCCAGAAAAGGAACGGTTGTTAGGCTCCACTTCAGCTGCCGAAAAGCTTGCTCACACTGGTCAGTCCATTGGTCCTGGATCAACTCCCGATCAACCCAGGCCCTTCCAATGGTCTAACGGGTTTTGTTAGACTCCTGATCCCTGCATTCTATGTGTAACGCACTTCCTAACCCTGAATTCTGAGTGTAACGCACTCCTGATCCCTGCATTCTGAGCTTAACGTACTCCCTAACCCTGCATTCTGAGCCTAACGCACTCCATAACCCTGCAATCTGAGCGCAACACATTCTTGAAACCTGCATTCTGAGGACAACATACACCTGAACCCTGCATTCTGAGCGCAACGCACTCCTGTATTCTGCATTCGGGGGCGCAAGACACTCCTGAACCCTGCATTCTGAGTACAACACACTCCTGAACCCTGCATTCTGAACACAACACACTCCTGAACCCTGCATTTTGAGTGCAATGCTCTCCTGAAGCCTGCATTCCGAGCACAACACACACCTGAACCCTGCATTCTGAGCATGACGCAATCCTGAATTCTGCATTTAGAGCGCAACACACTCCTGAACCCTGCATTCTGAGCACAACGCACTCCTAAACCCTGCATTCTGAGTACAACACACTTTTGGACCCTTCATTTTGAGTGCAACGCACTCCTGAACCCAGCATTTTGAGCACTCCTAAACCCTGCATTCTGAGTACAACACACTTTTGGACCCTTCATTTTGAGTGCAACGCACTCCTGAACCCAGCATTTTGAGCATAACGCACTCCTGAACCCTGCATTTTGAGCGTAATGCACTGGTGAACCCTGCATTCTCTGCAAAACGCACTCCTAAACCCTGCACTCTCTTGTATTATTTTTTTGTTCATTTTAAACATGGTACAGGAAACACACATGAAACATGCCTTTCTGGCACCACGTTCTGATGTGAACCGGCCCTATCAACAGGACATTGTGCCCAGTGATCTTTGACTTCATCAGTGTTGCACAAGTAGATCTCCATCTCTCGAAGGTTGCCTACCCCTGCTGTAGTCTATAACAGGGGACAAATTAGTCATCAATGGTCTCTTGCCAGCCTAAAAAAATGGTACAGTGCCACCTTCAGGTCAGCAGATTTAACCACTTCAGCCCCGGACCATTTTGGCTGCTAAATGACCGGGCCACTTTTTGCGATTCGGCACTGCGTCGCTTTAACTGACAATTGTGTGGTCAGGCGACGTGGCTCCCAAACAAAATTGACATCTTTTTTTTTTCCACAAATAGAGCTTGCTTTTGGTGGTATTTGATAACCTCTGGGGTTTTTATCTTTTGCGCTATAAACAAAAAAACAGTGACAATTTTGAAAAAAAAGCAATATTTTTTACTTTTTGCTATAATAAATATCCCCATTTTTTTTTTCAAAAAAGCAATTTGTTTCTCAATTTAGGCCGATACGTATTCTTCTACATATTTTTGGTAAAAAAAAATCTCAATAAATGTATATTGATTGGTTTGCGCAAAAGTTATAGCGTCTACAAAATAGGGGGTAGTTTTATGGCATTTTTATTATTTATTTATTTTACTTGTTATGGCGGCGATCTGCGATTTTTATCGTGACTGCGACATTATGGCGGACACATCGGACACTTTTGAAGCTATTTTGGGACCATTCACATTTATACAGCGATCAGTGCTATAAAAATGCACTGATTACTGTATAAATGTGACTGGCAGGGTTAAGTGTGTCCTAGGTAGTGATTCTAACTGTTAGGGTGTTTCACTCGGCCCCAGGCCCCCGGCGCACCGCATCATTGATTTGATTGACAGCAGCGGGAGCCAATGGCTCCAATGAAGAGTTGCCTCAAGCTGAAGGAAACCATCGCGGGATCGCGCCCACGGAGTTTCGTGGCTCAGGTAAGTAAAATGAGGGGGCTGGGGGGCCCGAGAGTGCAAGGTGTTTTTTCACCTTAATGCATAGGATGCATTTAAGGTTTAAAAACACGAAGCTTGTACCACGCAACACAGGAATGTCCCCTATGGGTATCAATAGAGGCCTCAGATAGTGACCCTCTGTTGATTTCCAATTTATTATGGCTTAGGCCCAGAGATAGGTGTGATTTGTGTAATCCGATAACAAAACACTTCTTATCCCTGTGGGATAAATTTAAAATTAAACATAATTTTCAGTCGGTTCACAACCCCCTCTTATCTTTCCTTAAAAACCCGGCCTTCTATCCGGCTTGGATATTCCCGAACACTTTTAAAGCCTGGACAACTTCTGGTATACTGACATTTCATGACTTGGTCACTTCGGAAAATTTTGTACCTTTCTCTACACTCAAGCCTCGTACACATGACCGAGTTTCTCGGTCGTGAAAAAAGAAGAAAACTGCAGAGAGAGCTTCCTTGCCGAGAAAACCGTTCATGTGTATAGTTTTTCGTCGAGAAATCTCGACGAGAAAAATAGAGAACCTGCTCTCTTTTTTCTCGTCAGGATTCTCGATTTTCTTGTCGGGTTTCTCGTCGGCCTGTTTTGCGACGAGAAAACCGTTTGTGTGTATGCTTTTCCGGGTCTTCAAAAATCGTGCATGCTCAGAATCAAGTAAAATGAGACGGGAGCGCTTCTTCTGGTAAAACAAGCTTTCGTAAAGGAGATAGCATATTCGTCACGCTAAAACTAACTGAAAGCACGAAGACTGAAAAGCGCGAATCGTCTCTTCCCAAACTTTTACCTCACACACGGTAACACGAGATCAGCAAAAGCAGCCCAAGGGGTGGCGCCATTGAAATCGATCTTCCCCTTTATACTGCCGTCATACGTGCTGTACGTGACCGCGCAGGACAACAACGAGATTTGGAATTGACAGTGTGTATGCAAGGAAAGCTTGACAAGAAACTCGTCAAGCTTGACAAGAAACTCGTCAAGCTTGACAAGAAACTCGTCAAGCTTGACAAGAAACTCGTCAAGCTTGACAAGAATCTCGTCGAGAAAAACGACGTTTTTTTTACAACGAGAAACTCGGTCGTGTGTACGAGGCTTCAGAGAGAAGCACAAACTACCAGAATCAGAACAGTTCAAATACCTCCAAATCAAAAACTTACTTTCCCCACTCACACTAGTTGCAACACCCTTGACCCATTTATCTAATTTTGAGATAATCTGTAAAAATGATCCACTAACCAAAGGCATGATATCAACCCTCTACAACCAAATTTTAGTAGACCCTAATTTTGACAAACCAACCTATGTTCGAAAATGGGAGGAGGACCTGGGGCGCACCCTAGATGACACTGAATGGACTAAGATTTGGTCAACCATAAAATTATCCTCGCCCAATGTCATCGCGATGGAAACAAATTACAAAGTCCTGACACGGTGGTACTTGGTTCCAGCAAGAGTAGCCAAGTTCGCACCTACACATTCAGCTCTTTGCTTTAGGGGCTGTTCAGACTTGGGCACTCACTTGCATGTATGGTGGACATGCCCGATAACACAACTTTTCTGGAAAGAAATTTTTGCGATGGCGTCTAAAATGTTCCAACAGCAGATACAGCCTGATCCATTTACGGCATTACTTAACCTAAAACTGGAAAACTTAATTTTTTTTCAATTTAAACTCTTTACTCCACTTTTAACTGCAGCAAAACAAACGATAGCCAAAGCATGGAAATCCCCAATGTTGGGGTTGGCAGAAACAATTCACAGAATGAACGCCACAATGTCACACGCCAAAATGATAGCCACTGACGGAGACCAATTTCCTAAATTCAAAAAACTATGGCTCCCATGGATAAAACACTATTTACCTCCGGACTTTAACAATGAGCTTCTTTTACCATGGTAGCTGATTAATAGTTTCAATGCAAATCCCATATACCTAAGAAATGGTAAACCATACGCATCGTACTGGTTCATGGACCGACCTTGTGGACTTTCTCTCTCTCTCACTTTTTTCTTTCTCTCTTTACTCTCCTTTATTCTATTTTTTATTTTTATATATATATATATATATATATATAAAAAATATATATTGTTCTTCACTACAATTAGTATAGGTTATTATACCACAATCTTTGCGTATACCGTAATGACAATTTAGTTACACTTTAAGTTATGGTGGGCATGAATTCAATGTTACCCACCGGCTATCTAGTTAGTGAAGATCTAATTAATTTAATTTAAATATTTTATGTTATGTATTATTTACTTGAAGAATAGTTTCACGCTAATTTTATTTATCTGTATCCTTGCATAAATAACTAAAGTATGTATTTATTATTATGCAACCAATAAATATTTTTGACAAGGAAAAACACAAAGCTTTACAACCCCTTTAAGTGTCCTGGTTGGAAGTGAAAATTCAAACTCCCATGTTCCAGATATTAATACAGTGGTTGAAAATCGCCCTCTGCTGGTGAGGAGTGTTACAAGAGCTTATTCTCTGGGCAGTGGAGAACTTTTGCCTATTCATCATCAGTCATGCGTGCTTTGTTGCTTTCTTATGCAGCTTAGGAGCTGGTGAGTGGGCAATTGTGGCGGCATTTTGACACACTCTGTGCAGGGTTGCCAACCTCCCGCAACTTTTTTTACTGACAGAACATGGAAATTTACTGACAGAGCACACATTTTACTGGCAACCTGGAAAAAATGACAGAACTCCTATTACAAACTAGAACAATCAATATTTAAACAGTAAGACAACAAAAACAACTATCTGTAAATGCTGACAATACCCATAACAGGTAATTGACCTGGTTTACATTTAAAAAGTCAACACAGCATGACAAATTATCAGCCACCCTGCTGGGACCCCATTGAAAATGCATGCCAAAGAGAGCAATGGGCATAACGAGATTGCTTCTAACAGTGGGAATGGCTTAAAAGAGGATGATTAAACAGAACCGCTCTCTGACCACCAGTGGCGTAGCGTGGGGGTGCGGGGGGGTGCCGTGGCCCCGGACGCAATATCTAGAGGGGCGCAGAAGTCCCGACTCCCGCTATCCCAACTCCTGTCATTCCGATTTCTGACTCGGGGCTCCAAACCTGGGAGTACTGAGTGTGCCGCTGTCTGCGCTCCGTGTTTCTGTGCTAGCCAGTTGTCCGGCCTCAGCGATGGACACCCTCTGCGATTGGCTGCACTCATGTGTAGGCATGTTGGCAGGCAGAGCTGGCTTTGGCGGGTGATCGCGGCTTGCTCCCGCCTAGCTGTCCAGGTCTCATTGCTGCCTGTGCCTGGGCAGGCTTCCACCACACTCCACAGTCTGTCCGCATATGGGAGACAAGAAGAGCCCAGGTGAGTGGTGGCTGTGTACTGCCATGTGCCGGGCCGGGCTGGCTGGAGACAAGCAGGCTCAGCAGTGAACGGGAAACGAATCAGGTAGGATGGGGATGGCCAGGGTGACACATTCTCTGCCAGGCTGAAATAAGATTGAGGGAGGAAGTTTATCTAAAGTGCCTCTCTTCTACCACTTCTGGGACAACTCACATCCCGGGAGGGGGACACATTCCCAGAGACTGGGGAATCATAATTGCCTACATCTACCAAGAGCTTTCTGTCTGCCATGTGCTTCATACATGGGGGGTCAGTGTATATATAGTACATGGTGGGTCATTGTATATATAGTACATTGTGGGTCAGTGTATATATAGTACATGGGGGGATCAGTATATATATAGTACATGGGGGGTTAGTGTATATATAGTACATGGGGGGGTCAGTGTATATATAGTACATGGGGGTCAGTGTATATATAGTCAGGGCCATTTGAAGGAATTTGGGGGCCCCAAGCACAATGGACAATGAGAAGCGGGGTAGGGGGGTGCTACCGCGGGACTTGACTTGGACACCAAGTTGTTGAGTGATACATTGACGCCGTTCGTGGGAGGGGGGACACCGATCGCACAATATTACAGTGGATATGCGGGGGGGGAATGTCTTGCCTCCTCCTCCCGTGCTACCTCCTCGAGTCCTCTGGCTCCTCTTTCTGCTGTGCTGCCCTCTGCTGGGGCCCCAGGCAGCTGCTTGGTTTGCCTATCCTGTTCCAGCGCCCCTGTATATAGTACAAGGTGGGTCAGTGTATATATAGTACATGGTGGGTCAGTGTATATATAGTACATGGGATGATGGGGGGCAGCATATATATATATATAAAACACATGGGGGGCAGTGTTGCAATAAAAAGTATGTGAACCCTGTCTGCTTAAACTAATAACACACAAATAATTAAATGTTACCATGTTTTTATTGAACACACCATGTAAACATTCACAGTGCAGGTGGAAAAAAGTATGTGAACCCTTGGATTTAATAACTGGTTGAACCTCCTTTGGCAGCAATAACTTCAACCAAACGTTTGCTGTAGTTGCAGATCACACGTGCACAACGGACAGGAGTAATTCTTGACCATTCCTCTTTACAGAACTGTTTCAGTTCAGCAATATTCTTGGGATGTCTGGTGTGAATCGCTTTCTTGAGGTCATGCCACAGCATCTCAATCGGGTTGACGTCAAGACTCTGACTGGGCCACTCCAGAAGACGTATTTTCTTCTGTTTGCCATTCTGTTGTTGATTTACTTTTATGCTTTGGGTCGTTGTCCTGTTGCAACACCCATCTTCCGTTGAGCTTCAGCTGGTGGACAGATTTATGGGGGGTAGTGTATATATATAATACATGGGTTTGATGTGTATATAATTTATGGGGGTTAGTGTATATATAATATATTGGGGCTAGTGTAAATATAATATATAGAGTCAGTGTATATATAATATATGGGGGGTAGTGTATATATATATATATATATATATATATAAAACATGGGGTGAGGGAGGGCAGTGTGTAATACATGGGGTGATGGGGGGTCAGTGTATATATAATACATGGGGGGGAGGGGAGGGGGCAGTGACACAGATGCATTTTGTGCATTTTTTTAATTACATACATGTGTTTATGGGGTAAGGGGTTTAATACTGTACTAGTGGAAGGGAGTACTAAAAGTACACGAGATACTGCAGGGGGGCGCAAATTACTTGACTTGCCCCGGTTGCTGACAACCCACGCTACGCCACTGCTGACCACCTACCTCTAAATTAACAATAGCTTCATAGTGCTGCATTTTTAACTCGGCATGTCAAGTTTCAAAAGCAGTATCACCTGTCAAACTTACTTGTTTAGCTCAATAGGCAACAAACCAAATGCTTGACTTACGGTTGTGACACAGTATTTCAATGCAAAATTCCTGGTTGGAAAAAAACACATTTAGGAGGCAGCAGAATCACCTTCTGCACTAACAGTGGAAGAGTCTGTTAGCATCCAGTCTTAAAGAGTTTTAAAGGAGACTTAAAGGAAAAGGGGTCTTAATGTCTAGTACACACGATCCGTTTTCCTGGCGGTAAAAAGTCAGCCGGGAAAACCAAGAACCTGCTTGGTCGCTTTATCCCCCTACACACGGCCGGGTTTCCCAACAGGAAAACTGCCATTGAGAGTTTTGATCGGGATTCCCGGCCGTTTGTATGCTCCATAGATACCGCCTCGCAGTGTTTAACATTGGAGAACTGCCGAAAAAAAAAACGCCGGGAATCCCGCAAGGAAAATAGAGAACACGTTCCTGCCGGGAAAACTGCGATTGAGCATACACACGGCCGTTTTTCCTGGCGAAAAACTGTCATGGAAGTTTTTCTGCCGGGAAAACCGGTCGTGTGTACGAGGCATTAACAGAAATTAAGGGCATCGTTTTCTTTACCTTACACAAAGAAATTAAAGACCCACAAGGTCGATATCTGATTTTAAATTGCAACATTAACTCCACAATGATTACACTGGTGAATGTTTACGTCCCTAATAAGCACCAGCTTCGCTTCTTTTATGGGTTAATACGCACGATTCGCAAGGGATTTCAATCTACTTTCAGACCCAGCCATAAACTCCACCACCACCTCTAAATGTTCATCTCAGTCTTTTCAACACTCCTTCCATAATCAAGACCTATTTAAACCATGGCGGTGTTTTCACGCCAGCGAAAGAGACTTTGCGTTCTTTTCACCCCATCATCGCTTGTACTCCCGTATTGATTTATACCTCTTGGATAAGTGGCTTTTATCAAGGGTCAGCTTCATGAACATTAAGGCTACTTTCACACTGAAGCGCTGGATGCGCTGGCGGTATAGCGCCCCTATACCATCGTTTTTGCTGCGATTTGCGGGCGCTAGCGGGGTGATTTTAAGCCCCGCTAGCGGCCGAAAAAGGGTTAAAAACGCCTGCTAAAGCGCCTCTTTGCGGCGTTTTGCGGGCGTTTTGGAGGTGCTCCCCCATTGATTTCAATGGGCAGGGGCGCTATAGGAGCGGTATTTTTACCGCTCCTACCGCGCCTCAAAGATGCGGCTTGCATGAGTTTTTTGACCCTCCTGCAAGCGCACCGCTCCAGTGGGCTTTCACACTGGATACAATGGAGCGGCTTTTTCAGGGGGCGCATTGCAGGCGCTATTTTTAGCGCAATAGCGCCTGCAAAGCGCCTCAGTGTGAAAGGGGCCTAACACTATCACATGATCAACCTTCATCTTCTCCAAACCTCCATCAAGTCATAATTGGAAAAACACCTACTGAATTTGTGAAAATAATGAAGCTTCAGTTACTGGTGCATTTGTTTTGTGGAATGCCCCCAAGGCATTCATAAGGGGAATTAAATTTGGTGCATGAGCAAAGAGGCAGTAGTAGAAACAAATTATCGATCTCACAAACAAAATGTTTGCTCTAGATAATACCCAAAACAAGCTAAAACCATCACTTAAAATCTCTCAAAATCTAACCCATTTACACCATGATCTTCACACCCTTCTCTTAGAAAACTTTGAGCGGAAAAGGGGCCGGGCGGCGGTGTCAGCGGCAGCCATGGATAGATTTATGCAATACAGAAGCCCAAATAAATACTGTGCATGGTAGCTTACTCTATGTAGGAATCCAGTTTTCTATTGATGAACCTTATTGCCTTCTCTGGCAATACCAGCAAGAAAAACAAATTATAGTGTGTTTTTTTTATTTAGCATTGTTGGCAAAGCCTGAAAGAATAGAATAGATTTAGCAATACAGTATTTAAATTAATTGTTCATGCAAAATGTCACAATATGGTAAAGTGCAACTAACTAATGCCATCTAGTGGTAGTTCTAATATAAGAACATTGGAGAATGCAGAGATAAAGCCAAAGCATGATACCGTATATACTCGAGTATAAGCCGAGTTTTTCAGCCCTTTTTTTAGGGCTGAAAGTATACCCCTCGGCTTATACTCGAGTCAGTACCTCAAAATCGTGAAATTCTGCGGCCGGCGTCTATTGTTCAAATCTCGCGCCGTTCTCCCTGTCCCTTCGGCGATAGGCGTTTCCAGAAAACACTGTGATGAGTGTTTGCGCCTATCACGGAGGTCCTCTTGTCCGACGTCCGTGATTGGCCGAGCACTGAAAACAGTGCCTGCTGGGAAACGGAGTTGGCGAATGAGAGGACCTCCGTGATAGGCGCAAACACTCAACACAGTGTTTGCTGGAAACGCCTATCAGGGAAGGGACAGGGAGAACGGCGCGAGATTTGAACAATGGACGCCGCCGCGGAATTACAAGATTTTGAGGTACTGACTCGGGCACAGGGAGGCGGAATCGACACAGTAAGGGGGCACAGTGAGGTGACAGTGGGCAGTGAGATGGCAATGGGCACAGTAAGGGGGCACAGTGAGACGACAATGGGCACAGTGAGGTGACAATGGGCAGTGAGGTGGCAGAGTGAGATTCCAATGGGCACAGTAAGGTTGGGCAATGGGCACATCCCCCCCCCCTCTCGGCTTATACTCGAGTCAATAAATTTTCCCAGTTTTTTTGGTAAAAGTAGGTACCTCGGCTTATACTCGAGTCGGCTTATACTCGAGTATATACGGTAATTTTTTAGATACTATATAAAAAAGAATAATTTTGCACAATCTATGACAATAGATGGACTTAGTACACATTTCACTTTGCTAGTACTGCTTTATATCTCTATAGAAGTACGTTTTTTAGATACTGCTAATTGTCTGCCTTACCACTTAATGTGGAAGTAAAGGCAAAACCTGACTCAAGCCTCGTACACACGACCGAGTTTCTCGTCAAAAAACGACAACAAAACTGCCTAGAGAGCTTTCTTGCCGAGAAAACTGTTCGTGTGTATGGTTTCTTGTCGAGAAAACTGCCGGGAATCTCGACGAGAAAAATAGAGAACCCGCTCTCTATTTTCTCCTCAGGATTCTCGTTTTTCTCGTCGGGTTTCTCGTCGGCCTATTTTGCAACAAGAAAACCGGTCGTGTGTATGCTTTTCTGAGTCTTAAAAAATCGCGCATGCTCAGAATCAAGTATGAGATGGGAGCGCTCCTTCTGGTAAAACTAGCGCTCGTAATGGAGATAGCACATTCGTCATGCTGAACTGAAAAGCACGAGGCTAAAAAGCGCGAATCGTCTCTCACCAAATTTTTTACTAACACGCGATAACACAAGATCAGCAAAAGCAGCCCAAGGGGTGGCGCCATTGGAATCGAACTTCCCCTTTATACTGCCGTCATACGTGCTGGACGTGACCGCGCAGAACAACGATGAGATTTTGAATTGACAGTGTGTATGCAAGGAAAGCTTGACAAGAATCTCATCGAGAAAATCGACGGGTTTTTTACAACGAGAAACTCGGTGGTGTGTACGAGGCTTAACTCTAAAGCTACTTTCCCACTGGGGCAGTGAGAGCGTCGGCAGGAAAGCGCCGCTAGTTTTAGCGGCGCTTTACCGTAGTTTTAGCTGCGTTTTCCGCCGCTAGTGGGCCACTTTTAACCCCTGCTAATGGCCGAAGAAGGGGTTAATAGCGCTCGTGTAGCGCTGCTGCCGAAGTGCTTTTCAGGCGCTTCTGCAGCGCTGCCCATGCATTCCAACAAGCAGGGGCAGTGGAGGAGCAGTGTATACACTGTTCCTCCACCTCTCCAAAGATGCTGCTTGCAGGACTTTTTTTAATGTCCCGCAAGCGCACTGCTCCAGTGTGAAAGCACTCAGGCTTTTACACTAGAGTGACAGGAGAGGCGCTTTACAGGCGCTATTTTTAGAGCTAAAACGCCTGTAAAGCGCTTCAGCGTTACAGTGGCCTAAACCTTCTCCCACCCACATTATAAGCCTAATCAATCTAACCCTGTAAAGAAAAGATCGCTATACTTACCTATTTTGCAGCCGAGTTCCGGTCCGGTTCCAGGCTGAGCTGTCAGCGACGGCTTCAGTGTGCAAAAGAGGCAGCCGACAGTGGAAGCTCCAGAGTAAGACCCCTCTCACACTGGGGCCGCCTGTTCATTAGTGGTAAAGCCCCACTCATTTTAGCGGTGCTTTACCACTTTTTTAGCAGCGCTTTACCACTGTTTTAGCGGTGCTTTACCACTGTTTTAGCGTCACTTCTTGGCTACTAGCAGGGTGCTTTTAACCCCAAAGAAGGGGTTAAAAACGCCTGTGTTGTTTAATTACACTTTGAGGCTGGGTTCATACTTGTCCGACAAATGCTCCGACATTGGGAGCTCATATCGCATGACGTGTGAAAATGAATGTTTCCCTATGGGAGCCGTCTTAACTGGTCTGACACATGTCGGTCCGACTTTGAAGATTCTCCCTGTACTACTTTGGTCCGACTTTGATCCTACTTCAGCCCATTGACTATCATTGAAGTCGGATCAAAGTCGGGCCGCGGTCTTACATGATCCGACATTGGCATGCGACTTTTGCTCTGCTGATCTTGAGGGGGAACTCCAGGCCAAATTTATAATAAAAAACTGGCACAGGTTCCCCTCCAGGAGCATACCAGGCCCTTCAGTCTGGTATAGATTTTAAGGGAGAACCCCCTAAGCCGAAAAAACAGCGTGGGGGTCCCCCTCAAAATCAAAACCAGACCCTTATCTGAGCACGCAACCTGGCAGGCCGCAGGAAAAGAGGGGGGACGAGAGAGCGGCCCCCTTCCTCCTGAACCGTACCAGGCCGCATGCCCTCAACATGGGGGGTTTGGTGCTTTGGGGCAGGGGGGCGACCTGTGGCCCCCCCACCCCAAAGCACCCTGCCCCCATGATGATGAGGACAGGGCCTCTTCCCGACAACCCTGGCCATTGGTTGTCGGGGTATGCGGGAAGGAGCCCTTTGGAATCCGGGAGCCCCCTGCCCCCACCCTATGTGAATGAGTATAGGGTACATCGTACCCCTACCCATTCACCTGGTGGAAAAAAATGTCAATAAAAAAACACTACACAGGTTTTTAAAGTAATTTATTACACAGCTCCGGGGGTTTTCTTCCGACTTCGGGGGTCTTCTCCCAACTCAAGGGATCTCTTCCGACTTCGGGGGTCTCTTCCGACTTTGGGGGTCTCTGGTGTCGTCTCCGCGCTCTCCGGTTCTTTTCTCGCTTGCCGGTTCTTTCTTCCTTCTGCCGGGCCTCCGCTATCTTCTTCCAGCTCTTTTGCTAGCGGGGCCCGGTCTTCTCCGTCGCCTTCTTCCCTCTTCTCCTCCTCGATGTTGACACGTCGCTTCCTCCCACTGTAATGCTGGGTGTGCCGTCCGCAATGATTTATATAGGCCTCTCATGACGTCACAGTCACATGCTTGTGACTGTGACGTCATGAGAGGCCTATATAAATCGTTGCGCACCGCAAGAGACCCCCGGAGTCGGAAGAAGACCCCCGGAGCTGTGTAATAAATTACTTTAGAAACCTGCGTAGTATTTTTTTATTGACACTTTTCCCCCAGGTGAATGGGTAGGGGTACGATGTACCCCATACTCATTCACATAGGGTGGGGGGCCAGGATCTGGGGGCCCCTTATTAAAGGGGGCTCCCATATTCCGATAAGCCCCCGCCCGCATACCCCGACAACCAACGGCCAGGGTTGTCGGGAAGAGGCCCTGTCCTCATCAACATGGGGGCAGGGTGCTTTGGGGTGGGGGGGCCGCAGGTCGCCCCCCTGCCCCAAAGCACCAAACCCCCCATGTTGAGGGCATGCGGCCTGGTACGGTTCAGGAGGGAGGGGGCCGCTCTCTCGTCCCCCCGTCTTTTCCTGCGGCCTGCCAGGTTGCGTGCTCGGATAAGGGTCTGGTTTGGATTTTGAGGGGGACCCCCACGCCGTTTTTTCGGCTTAGGGGGTTTCCCTTAAAATCCATACCAGACCGAATGGCCTGGTATGCTCCTGGAGGGGAACCCATGCCAGTTTTTTTATTTAAAATTTGGCCTGGAGTTCCCCCTCAAGATTCATACAAAACACAGTGCCTGGTATTGGCGGGGATCCAAGTCGGATCCCCCTCCATTGAAAGTCGGACGTATGTCGGCTTCATGTCGCAGGGAAAAGTCGGATCCAAAGTAGGATGGTTGTCGTGTTGCACAAGTGTGAACCCGGCCTTAGTGAAGTTTTCCATTAGTTCCCTGCCCCCCTCCCAAGTGAAATCCACCTTGTAAAATACTTAGCTTCAGACCTGCTTCCAAGTTCATTACTGTGTGGCCCTATCAGGCTTGCCACAGACACAGCACAGAACAGGGAGCAGATCAGTCCTAATTAACAAAGGTCATAAAATATTGATCTTCACCAGCACACCTTGGTATAGTGATAATCAGGGCAGGACTAGGGAATAAAAACCAGCCCTGGAAATAATTTCATATCAGCCCCATAGCATTATTATACCAGCCCAACAGCATAAAATCATTATTTTCTTGTACATAAAAAGGAAAACCATGCATTTTAAAGCACATTCACAAAGCCTCATCAGTGCCCATCAGCGCAGCCTCATTAGTGCTCATCAATGCAGCCTCACCACTGACTTTCAATGCAGCCTCACCACTGACTTTCAATGCAGCCTCACCAGTGCCCATCAATGCAGCCTCACCAGTGTCCATCAATGCAGCCTGATCAGTGCCCTTCAATGCAGCCTCACCAGTGTCCATCAATGCAGCCTGATCAGTGCTCATCAATGCAGTGTCACCAGTGCCCATCAATGCAGTCTCATCAGTGCCCATCAGCTTAGCCTGATCAGTGCCCATCAATGCAGTGTCACCAATGCCCATCAGTGCAGCCTGATAAGTGCCCACCAATGCAGCCTCACCAGTGCCCATCAATGCATCCTTACCAGTGCCCATCAGTGCAGCCTGATCAGTGCCCATCAGTGCAGCCTCACCAGTGTCCATCAATGCAGCCTGATCAGTGCCTATCAATTCGGCATCACCAGTGTCCACCAATGCAGCCTTACCAGTGCCCATCAATGCAGACTCACCAGTGTCCATAAATGCAGCCTCACCAGTGCCATCAGCTCAGCCTCATCAGTGCGAGACTTGGTATTACAGCGTCAGCCGGGTAAGCGGGAGATCCCCGCTCTGTGTAATCCTGGCGGCACTCAAAGGCAGCCCAATGGATCCACCGGCAGGACCCATGGTAGGGCTGGCCCTGGGCGCCCCCCTCTGCCCTAGCTTGCGGAGCCTGGGCTGGTGCACCCACCCAGTAAAGGCCCTGCAAAGAACCCTATTTTACAACGATCGTATGGTGGCGCCATCAGCTAATTCACTACAGCACCCTAGACGAAATGTGGGCAAGCCTGTAAGGAGTGTGGTGGACACAATTTAACTTCTCTTGCACCCCTTTTGTTATTAAGGGCAAGGATCTGCTCCATTTCCTCAGCTTAGAAGAGTGGTGCAGAAATAGACCCTGCAGCACTCTTTGTTAACCCCCCCCCCCAATTAATTTACATTGAGCATGCCCTATCTTCCCTTCTGCTCTCATTAAACTCTCAGTTTTTTAATCACTTTCAACAGCTGATTTCATTGCTGAGTATGCAGCTTCTATTCTAATCCTTGACTGTGTTCCTGTTTATATACAGTTGTTATAAGACTGTACTGTGACCACACACACTTATTGGAATATTCTTACACAAGATATAAATAAAGTGGAAAAATAATAAAGATACATTAGTAGAGCAGACAGCCCCAATAACAATCATCTTATATCCATGTGATAATTGACTGTCATCATGTAAAAGAATAATAAAAATGGCTCACCGCAGATCATCAATTTTGGATTCAGTCTCATGCCTTGTACACACGACCAGTTTTCCCGGCAGGAAAACTGCCATGAGAGCTTTTGGCCAGGAATCCCGGCCGTGTGTATGCTCCTTTGCAGTTTTCCTGGGATTCCCGGCGGTTTTCAAGCCGGCAGTTCTCCTATGGGGAAACACTGCGGTGGAGCATACACATGGCTGGGTTTCCTGACCAAAGCTCTCATGGCAGTTTTCCTGTCAGGAAACCCGGCCGTGTGTAGGGGGAAAAAGCTACCGAGCAGGTTCTCGGTTTTCCCGGCGGACTTTTTACCGCCGGGAAAACCGTACGTGTGTACTAGGCATCACAGTCACTTTCCGTCATGGGGAGTCTTTCTCACTAGAGCTGGGTGGTTCTTCTGCTGCTGTGGTTTGTTTAAATGTTGTCACCATATAAAGCCCTGTACACACGGCTAGAATGTCGGGAGACATTTGTCAGTACTAGGTGGCAACGGATCAAAAAACTCACGGTTCGGATCGTTCCTCGGATCAGAGTCACGGATCGGATCATTTTTCGGATCAGCAAAAAAAAAAAAAGACAAATAAACATAAATTTTTTCTTTTTGTTTATTAACACTTTTATATTATTTTAAAATATATAAAATCAACTTAAAGTGCACAAGGCAGTCAGGGAAGGCAGGGGAGCTCACCTGGGCCACCGCCGGGTGGAGCAAGATGGCCACCGATCCAGGAGGTAGACCACGGCCTGTCCCAAGGCAGGTGTAGGCTGCGGATGTGCTGCGGGAGCGCTCTCAGGCACTCCAGAGGCTGATCCAGGACCAGGAGGGGAGCGAACTCTAGGCAAATCAGGCCAGGATAGCTTGTTGCGGTGTCTCGTCACATTCAGTTCCCCATCACAGATTGCTTCGGAAATGACGTTCCGTCACCGCCATCTTGCTACACCCCACACTCCTGCACAGTAATGATAGAGTGAGAAGGGGGCAAGCGGACATCTTGTTACACCCACCAGAGTTTTAGATTTCACAGTTATTTTCAATACAATATGGAGCTTATATGCTTAAAGTGGCGCTTTGCCGAAAAAAATATATTAAAAGCCAGAAGCTACAAATACTGCAGCTGCTGACTTTTAATATTAGGACACTTACTTGTCCTGGAGTCCAGCGACGTCCACAGCAGAGGACGAGCAATCGCTCGTCACTCTGCTGCCCCCACCGCCATCCTCGGTGAGGGAACCAGGAAGTGAAGCCTTGCGGCTTCACTGCCCGGTTCCCTACGGCGCATGCGCGAGTCGCGTGGGGCCGTTCTGACTGGTCCCTGTGTGTTCTGGGAGCCGAGTGTCTCCCAGAACACAACGGGTATTCTGCGGGAAGTGACGTACTTCCCGCAGATTTCCCGCAGAGAGGACTCCCGGAAGTGGGTGCAAATACCTGTCTTAGACAGGTATCTGCACCCCCCTCCCCCCTGAAAGGTGTCAATTGTGACACCGGAGGGGGGGAGGGTTCCGATGAGCGGAAGTTCCACTTTAGGGTGGAGCTCCGCTTTAAATACAGTATTTGGAAATCCGACGGACTGTTTAGATGTTAAATTTTAAAAAGCAGCAGCAAACCTGCTGACCTTACATGGTTGCTAATGTGACAAAACACCTCTGATTTTCACATTTAACATTTAAACAGTCCGCCGGATTTACAAATACTGTATTTAAGCATATAAGCTCCGTTTTGTGTTGAAAAAAACTGTAAACTCTAAACCTCCAGTGGGTGTAACAAGATGTCCGCTTGCCCCTTCTCACTCTATCATTACTGTGCAGGAGTGTGGGGTGTAGCAAGATGGCGGCGACGAAACGTCACTTCCGGAGCAGTCCTTTTCTTCCCACAAATAGAGCTTTCTTTTAATGGTATTTGATTGCCTCTGCGATTTTTTTTTTTTTGCAATATAAATGGAAAAAGACTGAAAATTTTGAAAAAAAATGATATTTTCTAATTTTTGTTATAAGAAAAATCGAATAAACTCAATTTTAGTCATACATTTAGGCCAAAATGTATTCAGCCACATGTCTTTAGTAAAAAAAAATGTCAATAAGCGTATATTTATTGGTTTGCACAAAAGTTATAGCGTCTACAAACTAGGGTACATTTTCTGGAATTTGCACAGCTTTTAATTTATGACTGCCTATCTCATTTCTTGAGGTGCTAAAATGGCAGGGCAGTACAAAACCCCCCCAAATGACCCCATTTTGGAAAGTAGACATCCCAAGGAAATTTCTGAGAGGCATGTTGAGCCCATTGAATAATTTTTTTTTTTGTCTCAAGTGATTGAATAATGACAAAAAAAAAAAAAAAATTACAAAAAGTTGTCACTAAATGATATATTGCTCACACATGCCATGGTTATATGTGGAATTGCACCCCAAAATAAATTTTGCTGCTTCTCCTGAGTACGGGGATACCACATGTGTGGGACTTTTTGAGAGCCTAGCCGCGTACGGGCCCCCGAAAACCAAGCACCGCCTTCAGGATTTCTAAGGGCGCAAATTTTTGATTTCACTCCTCACTACCTATCACAGTTTCGAAGGCCATAAAATGCCAAAATAGCACAAAACCCCCCCAAATGACCCCATTTTGAAAAGTAGACACCCCAAGCTATTTGCTGAGAGGCATGTTGAGTATTTTACAGCTCTCATTTGTTTTTGAAAATGAAGAAAGAAAATATATATATATATTTTTTTCAATTTTCAAAACTTTGTGACAAAAAGCGAGATCTGCAACATACTCACCATACCTCTCAGCAAATAGATTGGGGTGTCTACTTTCCAAAATGGGGTCATTTGGGGGGGGGGTTTTGTGCCATCTGGGCATTCCATGGCCTCCGAAACTGTGATTGGCAGTGAGAAGTAAAAACAAAAATTTACACCCTTAGAAAGCCTGAAGGCGGTGCTTGGTTTTTGGGGTCCCGTACGCGGCTAGGCTCCCAAAAAGTCTCACACATGTGGTATCCCCGTACTCAGGAGAAGCAACAGAATGTATTTTAGGGTGTAATTCCACATATGCCCATGGAATGTTTGAGCAATATATCATTTAGTAACAACTTTGTGCAAAAAAAAAAAAAAAATTGTCTTTTTCCGCAACTTGTGTCAACATATAAAATATTCCATAGACTCGACATGCCTCTCAGTATATAGCTTGGGGTGTCTACTTTCCAAAATGGGGTCATTTGGGGGGGGGGGTTTGAACTGTTCTGGCATTTTATACACAACATTAGGAAGCTTACATCCACTCTTCTAACCACTTGAAGACAAAGCCCTTTCTGACACTTTTTGTTTACATGAAAAAATTTTTTTTTTTGCAAAAAAAAATCATGTTGAACCCCCAAACATTATATATTTTTTTAAAGCAAAGGCCCTACAGATTAAAATGGTGGGTGTTGCATTTTTTTTTCCACACAGTATTTGCGCAACGATTTTTCAAACGCATTTTTTGGGGAAAAAATACACTTTTTTTTATTTTAATGCACTAAAACACACTATATTGCCAAAATGTTTGATGAAATAAAAAAGATGATCTTAGGCCGAGTACATACATACCAAACACGACATGCTTTAAAATTTCGCACAAACGAGCATTGGCGACAAACTACATACATTTTTAAAAGCCTTTAAAAGCCTTTACAGGTTACCACGTTAGATTTACAGAGGAGGTCTACTGCTAAAATGACTGCCCTTGATCTGACCTTCGCGGTGATACCTCACATGCATGGTGCAATTGCTGTTTACATATGACGCCAGACCGACGCTTGCGTTCGCCATTGCGCAAGAGCAGGGCAGGACAGGGGTGCTTTTTTTTTATTATTATTAATTTTGATTTTTTATTTTATTTTTAAACTGTTCCTTCCATATTTATTTATTTTTTATCATTTTTATTGTTATCTCAGGGAATGTAAATATCCCCTATGATAGCAATAGGTAGTGACAGGTACTCTTTTTTTGAAAAAACTGGGGTCTATTAGACCCTAGATCTTTCCTCTGCCCTCAAAGCATCTGACCACACCAAGATCGGTGTGATAAAATGCTTTACCAATTTCCCAATGGCGCTTTTTATATCCGGGGGGGGGGCATTCCCTCCCACTGCTTGTAAAAGCAGTCCAGAGGCTAATTAGCTGCTAGGATTGCTTTTACATGATAGCCGGCCGCTGGCTGGAAAGAATGATACCAAGATGATACCTAAACCCGCAGGCATCATTCTGGTATAACCATTCAAAGTCCAGCAACATACCAGTACGTTGCTGGTCCTTGTTTGACATGTATTGTAATCTTTTTTTTCATGCAGCCTATTGGCTGAACAAAAAAAAGAGATTGATCGGTGGGTATGCCCACCATTAGAATACCGCCATTCATCCACCCACTTCTAATGATGGGCATACATGCACCATTTATATATGCCGAAGCATGGGGGCATCCTCCCGCAAAAATTATGCCGCACACACATGGTCGGACTTTTCCACGGGCAAGCCTCCGTCGGAATTTCGACCGTATGTATGCGGCATTAGGAGAAAAATCACTCCTCCGCTCCTCCGCCCCTGCTGCCCCAATGCTTCGGCATATATGCTTTTTTTTTTAACTGTGGTGGTGAAATCACCTTCTACAGCACTGTAGGGTCGCAGGGATCCGGCCTGTCTCTGTGAACGCTGCAGTTATGTGTGTTGTGTTTTGTAAGTGACAGTGATCGATCGATACTGCACTTGGGTGGCCTGGGCTGGACGGAGGGGCAAAACGCAGGTGCTAGCAGGTATCTGGGCTGATCCCGCTAACACTGCGTTTTTGGGAACCCTAAACTGCTGGGGACACTAGTATAGATCTGATCAGATCAGATATTGATCTGTTCAGATACTATACCACTAAGGGAGGTGTATGCTTCACGCGTGGGTGTTAGCGTTACTGGCACTAACCTGAAGCTGCCTGGGGTGTGACGCAGGGTTAACTAGGGGCAATTAGGGGGTAAAACCTTTATTAGATAATATATGGGGGTACCTGACGCTATAAAAACCTGCGGCGAACCTAAAAAAAATAACTGGCTATCTATCGGCACCAGCATAAGTAATACAGCGATCAGAAAAAACGATTGCTTAGTGACACTGGCAAAAGGGGGTGAAAGGGTTACCTGGGGGGCGATCAAGGGGTTAAACCTTTATTAGGTAATATATGGGGGTAGCTGACGCTATAAAAACCTGCGGCGAACCTAAAAAAAATAACTGGCTACCTATCGGCATCACCGACAATAAGACAGCGATCAGAAAAACTATCGCTTAGCGACAGTGGTGATAGGGGGTGAAAGGGTTACCTGGGGGGCGATCAAGGGGGTTAAACCTTTATTAGGTAATATATGGGGGTAGCTGACGCTATAAAAACCTGCGGCGAACCTAAAAAAAATAACTGGCTACCTATCGGCATCACCGACAATAAGACAGTGATCAGAAAAATGATCGCTTAGCGACAGTGGTGATAGGGGGTGAAAGGGTTACCTGGGGGGCGATCAAGGGGGTTAAACCTTTATTAGGTAATATATGGGGGTACCTGACGCTATAAAAACCTGCGGCGAACCTAAAAAAAATAACTGGCTACCTATCGGCATCACCGACAAAAAGACAGCGATCAGAAAAACGATCGCTTAGTGACAGTGGTGATAGGGGGTGAAAGGGATACCTGGGGGGGCGATCAAGGGGGTTAAACCTTTATTAGGTAATATATGGGGGTACCCGACGCTATAAAAACCTGCGGCGAACCTAAAAAAAATAACTGGCTACCGATCGGCATCACCGACACTAAAACATCGATCAGAAAAACGATTGCTTAGTGGCGGCGGTGCTAGGGGGGGAAAGGGTTATCTGGGGGTGATCAAGGGGTTAAACCTTTATTAGGGGGGGTTAGGGGGCTACACTGGACCTAAAACTAACTGTAGTGACACTTTTACAGTCACAAATGTCACTGATTGCAGTGATCAGTAAATAAATGGTCACTGCAATCAGTGACACTGTGACTGGGGGCTGGGGGGTGATCTGGGGGGGCCTGGGGGGGCGATTTATGTTCCTATGTGCCCTGGTGTCAGTGTACTGTTTGTGCACTAACCTGTGTGTCTTCTCTTGTACGGCGCTCGGTATATGTGAGCGCCGCATGAGAGATGACATCACTTCCTCTGCCTGTGTAAACATTACACAGGCAGAGGAAGCTTTCTCATTCGCCGGGGGCGATCGCGGGGGGGTGGCCGGAATCGAACGGCCGTCCCCTCATCCCGGATCGCTCCCCAACGGATAACGACCGCTCACTGTATAGAAGGGGGGTCCGATTGGACCCCCCAATTATACAAAGGCAATCACGTACACTGTACGTGATTGTGCCTGTCGGTGCCATTCTGCCGACGTATATATACAGTACAGTGAGCGGTCGTTAAGTGGTTAAAAAAACGCAAACCGCAAATCGCGGCAAAAACGCGGTACTTGCATTTTGGATGCAGGTCCATTGACTTCTATTACATGCAAAACGCTGCTTTTTGCAGGAAAAAAAGTCCTCGACCCTTTCCAAAAACGCAGAGGCACAAAAATGCATTGATGTGAACATGTTCCATAGGAACCCATGTTAAAAAATTTCCATGCATTTCTTCAAAATGCAAAATGCACCAAAAAACGCATTAGTGTGAATGGAGCCTTAGGACCAGCTCACACCAGATGCAGTTCCGTGTGCTTTTTTTCTGCACAAAATGCATGCACAGTGTTTTCCATGTATTCCAATGGCTCTAGTTCACACCAATGCAGTCAGTTTCCTGTCAGTTTCTGCACCAGAAACTGATTGCATGGTGTGAACTAGAGCCATTGGAAAATGGAAAACACTGTGCATGCATTTTTTTTTTTAACAAGAAGGTGCATGCATTTTTAGTGCAGAAAAAAGCGCACGGAACTGCATCTGGTGTGAACTGGCCCTTAGGATCTTCCTCCTAGTCTTAGGTATGTCCCACTTGTGCAAGCATTTGTCCAAAGGGATTTAATTGACTGTGCAGTGTGTGGGTGTGCTACTTGTCCAAGGGCCAATAATATATATGTGTTAAGATTTATTTTGTTTATTCAACAACAGAAAAGTAGCATGCACTTATAGCAAGGAATGAAGCTGTGACTAAAAAAAACAATATTTTTTGTAACGAAAGTTGGTTTTACAGAGTAAAGACGTTATAAATCTGTGTGTCTGACCCTTGCACTACATAGTTAAAGCGGAGCTCCGCCGGAAAAAAATATATTAAAAGCCAGCAGCTACAGCTACAGCAGCTGCTGGCTTTTAATATTTGGACACTTACCTGTCCTGGAGTCCAGCGACGTCCGCAGCAGAGGACGAGCGACCGCTCGTCGCTCTGCTGCTCCCTCCGCCATCCTCGCTGAGGGAACCAGGAAGTGAAGCCCTGCGGCTTCATGCCCGGTTCCCTACGGCGCATGCGCGAGTCGCGCTGCGCCGTTCTGATTGGTGCTCCTGTGTTCTGGAGCCGAGTGTCTCCCAGAACACCAAGGGAAGTCTGCGGGAAGTGACGTAACTCCCGCAGATTCCCGGAGAGAGGACTCCCGGATGTGGGTGAAAATACCTGTCTTAGACAGGTATCTTCACCCCCCTCCCCCCTGAAAGGTGTCAATTGTGACACCGGACGGGGGGGGGGGGGGGAATCCAAATAGCAAAAGTTGCTATTTAGGGTGGAGCTCCACTTTAAAAGTTACATAGTTAGTCTGGCTGAAAAAGCCACAAGTCCATCTGTTCAACCAATAAAAGGAAGAAAGAAAATGTATATATACAGTATATCACAAAAGTAAATACACCCCTCACATTTTTGTAAATATTTTATTATAACTTTTCATGTGACAACACTGAAGAAATTACACTTTTGCTACAATGTAAAGTAGTGAGTGTACAGCTTGTATAACAGTGTAAATTTGCTGTCCCCTCAAAATAACTCAACACACAGCTATTAATGTGTTAACCACTGGCAACAAAAGTGAGTGATCCAGTCTCCTTAGACCCCTTTCACACTGGGGTGGTTTGCAGGTGCTATTGCGCTAACAATAGCGCCTGAAACCCGACCTGAAACAGCGGCTGCTGTTCCTCCAGTGTGAAAGCCCGAAGGCTTTCACACTGAAGCGGTGTGCTAGCAGGACCGCTCCAAAAGTCCTGCTAGCCGCATCTTTGGAGCTGTGAAGGAGCGGTGTGCTTACCGCTCCTCGGCCGCTCCTGCCCATTGAAAGCAATGGGACACCGTGGCTGTCTACAAAGGCGCATTGCCGGCGGTATTAACCCTTTTTCGGCCGCTAGCAGGGGGTAAAACCGCACCGCTAGGGGCCGAATACCGCCGCAAATCCGACGGTAAAGCGCCGCTAAAAATAGCGGCGCTTTACCGCCACCGCACCTCCCGCTCCAGTGTGAAAGGGGCCTTAGTGTAAACGCGGAAGCGATGTCTGGTTTACTCGGCTGCCAATGGCGCTGTTTAAACAAAAATACAGTATTCAGAATCGCCGTTTTTGGCGATCTGAATACTTCAAAGTGCAAAGAAGGGATTTGGGGTCTTTTAGACCCATGATCACTCCATAAAGAGAACCAGTCACCACCTATTACTGTCACAAGGGACGTTTACATTCCTTGTGACTGCAATACAAGTGATAATTTTTTTTTTTTTTTTTTTTTTTTTAAGTGACCATATAAAATAAATAAATAAATACTTGATTAATAAAATTCTTGATTTTGCAAAGAATTGTGGAAAAAAATTAAAACTTCAAAAACCTCACTGTGCCTCTTTCTAAATGCCTTGGAATGTCTACTTTCCAAAAAGGGGTCATTTGGGGGGTATTCGTACTTTCCTGGCATGTTAGGGTCTCAAGAAATGAGAGAGGCCGTCAGTACTTCAGGTGTGACCAATTTTCAGATATTGGCACCATAGCTTGTTGTACTTATTTTTACCAAAGATATGTAGCAGTATAAATTTTGGCCAAAATTTATGAAGAAAAATTACAAATTTTCTCAATTTTAACAGAAACAAAGACATTTTTTTTATTTTTTTTTACAGAATTCCCTGTGTTTTTTGATTTATAGCGCAAAAAAAAAAAAAAAAAAAAAAAACAGCAGTGATTAACCGCTTTCCGCCCGGCCCATAGTCAAATGATGGGCGCAGGAACCTTTCGTCCCTCCGGGCGGGCGTCATATGACGTCCTGGGATTCCCCCAGTGTGGAGCGCTTGCCGCATCACTGGGGACCTGATGCACGTGCCCGGCGGCCGCGATGTCGGCCGGGCACCCGCGATTGCTCGTCACAGACGACGTGGATCTCTGTGTATAAACACAGAGATCCACGTCCTGTCAGGGAGAGGAGACAGATGGTGTGTCCCTTGTACATAGGGACACACCATCGGTCACGTCCCCCAGTCAGTCCCCTCCCCCCACATTATGAATCACTCCCTAGGGAACACATTACCCCTTGATCGCCCCCTAGTTTTAACCCCTTCCCTGCCAGTCACATTTATACAGTAATCAGTGCATATTTATAGCACTGTTCGCTGTATAAATGTGAATGGTCCCAAAATAGTGTCAAAAGTGTCCGATCTGTCCGCCGCAATATCGCAGTCCTGATAAAATTCCAGATCACCACCATTACTAGTAAAAAAAAAAAATTATAAAAATAAATGTCATAAATCTATCCCCTATTTTGTAGGCGCTATAACTTTTGCGCAAACCAATCAATAAACGCTTATTGCGATTTTTTTTTACCAAAAATGTAGAAGAATAAAATAAGTATCGGTCTAAACTTTTTTTTTAAATTGGGATGTTTATTATAGCAAAAAGTAAAAAATATTGTTTTTTTTTTCAAAATTGTCGCTCTTTTTTTTATTTATAGCGCAAAAAATAAAAACCGCAGATATGATCAAATACGACCAAAAGAAAGCTCTATTTGTGGGAAAAATAGGATTTTTGTACTCACCGTAAAATCCTTTTCTCTGCAGTTCGTTGACGGACACAGCTCCTTTAATCTTGACCTTAGGGTTATATATACCTTCAGGAGAGGACTAAGCAGAACATGTAAAAAACATGTAAAAACAGCAAACTTGCACAGTACCGCCCAGGGGGCGGTCCTACTGGCTATAACCCCTCACACTGCATCCAGCAGCTTAGTTCGTCAAAAAGCAGTACAAACATAAATAGGAGGGGTGGGTGCTGTGTCCGTCAATGAACTTCAAAGAAAAGGATTTTACGGTGAGTACAAAAATCCTATTTTCTCTTTCGTTCATTGACGGACACAGCTCCTTTAATCTTGACCTTAGAGACATCCCCAAGCAGTGTCAAAAAAACGAGGGGTGGGAACAGCAAGCAAACAAACTCCACCGATAACAACCAGAGCTCCTCAACGGAGGAGTTGCAACCTCAAACAGCCGCCTGCAAAACCTTGCTGCCGAAGCAAGCATCCGCAGATGCACTCACATCAACAATTTAAAATCTTGTGAAAATGTGAACGGACGACCAGGTCGCCACCTCACACACCTGGGTACGGACGCCTGATGTCGGAAGGCCCAGGAGGCACCAATCGCCCTGGTTGAATGTGCTGTGACAGGAAAAGGAGGCGCCCGCCCCTGTAAGGCATAAGCCTGAAGCACAATCTGTCTGATCTACCTAGAAATGGTGGCCAACGTGACCGCCAGGCCCTTTGTTGGACCAACTACTGACCCACACAGTGAGTCTGACCACCGAAACTGAGCCGTAGCAAACAGATACACCCGCAGAGCTCTGACCACGTCCAAGGAATGCAAACAACCTCTTTGGGATGCGATGGCCGAGGACACAAGGACGTATACACAATGTCCTCCTTTAGATGAAAGGCCAAAACAATCTTAGGAAGAAAAGAAGGCTGCGGGCGTAGCACCGCCTTATCCTCGTGGAGGATGAAGTAGGGAGACTTGCAAGATAATGCGCCAACTCAGAAACCCTCCTGGCAGACGTAATAGCCACCAGAAAGGCTACTTTCTGAGGGAGTGTCAATAGGGGAATCCCCCCAATATTGTCAAACAGCGGTTTCTGAAGTACCGAAAGCACCAGATTTAAATCCTACGAAGGCAGTGGTGGTCAAACCGGAGGGGCCACATGCCACACCCCCTGTACGAACGTACTCACCAATGAATGAGCCGCTAAAGGTCACTGAAAAGACAGCCAAGGCATATATCTGCCCCTTAATGGTGCTTAAGGCAAGCTTCTAATCCACTCTACGCTGTAAAAACAGCAGGATCCTGGAAGACCAAATACGCACGCGGACGCCACCCCATCTCCTCACACAGAGATGTCACGTGCGATGATAAATCTTCAGAGATGATTTTCTCGTTCTCGGCATGGAGGATATTACCGAATCCGATAGGCCTCGGTCCCTTAGCACCTGACTTCCAACAGCCATGCCGTGAAAGCCAGCGACTGTAAAGCAAGATGAAATATAGGACCTTGCGACAGAAAGTCCTCTCGCATCGGCAGTCGCCAAGGAACATCCACCACTAGTTGTACTAAGTCGGCATACCAGGGACGCTGAGGCCATCTGGGGCCAGTAGAATCACCGGAATCCCCTCGGTCTCCACTCTGCGAAGCAGACGAGGAAGAAGTGTTAGCAGGGGGGGAAGGGGGAAGGCATAAATAAGCCGATACTGTCCCAACGGAGCCACCAAGGCGTCTGTTGCGTTCGCCCAGGGATCCTTGGACCTGGCCACAAACTTCAATACCCTCCAATTGAGACGAGAAGCCAGGAGATCCACATCTGGCGAGCCCCATCTTAGGCAAAGGAGCCGAAATACATCCGGACGTAGTGACCATTCTCCTTGGTCCAGCATCTGACAACTTAATTAGGTCGCTTGCCAGCTTCTTACGCCCGGAATGTGAGTGACCTCCAATGCTGCAGCCGAGCTCCTTGTTCCTCCTTGATGGTTGACATATGCCACTGCCGTGGCGTTGTCCGACTGGACCCCGACTTGGTGTCCCTGCAGCCTCTGTGACCATGTGTAGAGGCACCGCCTGATTGCTCGAGGGTCCAGCATTGATCTACAGGCGGGAATCTTCCTATGTCCAGCGACCCTGTGTCGATTGTATGCCCCAAACTCTCCCCCGACCGGTCAGGCTGGCATCCAACGTGATCACCGTCCAGTGAAAAGGAAGGAACGACTTTTTCAGACAGAAGGGCTGGAGACCTTCGTCACCAGATCAGGAAATCCCTGACTAGCCGGCTCACCCGGATTTAGCAATCCAGAGACCGCAGAGATTTTGTCCCACTTGGATAGGATCTCCTTTTTGCAAGACTCGAGTGTGGAATTGAGCATATGGTACCGCCTCGAAGGCAGCAACCATGAGACCCAGGACTTGCATGCAAAAGCACAGCGATGACCACCTGCGGGACACCAACATGTTCACCGCAGCCTGAAGAGTCTGCAACTTGTCCAAAGGGAGAAGACTCTCGCCTCTGAGGAGTCTAGGATCAAGCCCAGGTACTCCAGGCGTTGAGTCGGCACAAACCCCAACTACTGGAGGTTCAGTACCCAACCAAACTCCCGAAGAGTCTGACTGCCGATCTCCACATCCTCCCTTATTTCTGAGGCGGAAGCTGCTCTCAGACAGAGGTCCTCCAGATAGCCCACGATTGCGATCCCTCGCTGCCTCAGCAAGGCCAGGATCGGGGCGAGCACCTTGATGAAAAACTCTGGTGCCGACGCCAGGACAAAAAGAAAGAACCACAATTAGGTAGAGCTCGTCCCCTACCACAAACCGCAGAAACCTCTGATGCCTGACGCATATGGGGACCGCAAGTATGCGTCTTTGATGTCCAAGGATGCCAGAAAATCCCCCGGATGGAGTGCAGCAACCACAGAGCGAACTCATTCCATCCTGAACCTTTGTAGTTTTACAAAGCTGTTGAGGGCCTTGAGATCCAGGACCGGACGGACCCCTCCCTTCTTTGGGACTACAAACAGTTTGGAGTAGAATCCCTGAAACCTTTCCGGTGCTGGCACAGGTACTATCACCAGGCGCATCAGCAGGTTCTGTACTGCCCCAAACAAGGCGTCCCGGCACGCCGGAAGAAGATGAAGTTTGGAGGGAAAAAAGTCTGTTTTGGTGGACAAGAGAGAAACTCCATCTTGTACCCCGATGAAACCACTTCACAGACCCACTGGTCGGAAGATAGGGAGGTCCACCGAACTGCAAACTTTCGGAGGTGACCCCCCCTCACCCGAGAGTCGGGCGGGGGCAAACCTACATGCTGCCGCAGAGTTGCTTGCAGGCTTGTTTGGCTTGCGAAAACTAGGGATGCTTTTATCCCTTGTCGGCCTGGGAACGCTCACCTGCGGGTCCGGGTGGACGAAAAAAACGCTTGTGCGTGGAAAAGGAGGGCCCTGGCCTATGACGTGGCTCCTTACCTTTTCTGGATTGTTGGAGCAGTGTGCTCTTACCCCCAATGACATTTTTAATAATGTCATCCAGCGACGCTCCGAATAGCCTCTCACCCAAAAAGGGCAATCTGCCAGAGCCTTCTGGGACGTCTGGTCCGCGGACCAGCATTTCAGCCAATTCAGGCGGCGTAGCCCCCCAGCAGATACCGAGGCTCTGGAAAGCACGGACCCCTCCTGCTGTATCTAAGGCCGCATCGCAGACATACTTAAGGCCATGCACCAACTGGTCTGCCAGTTCCACGCAGGCCGGGGGAAGCCTGTTACTTTTTTAACTCACAGTGCAGCAAATTTTTGCCCATTCAGTAAGTGTCAGTGACACCAGGGCCGTGGCTAACATTGGCCACAATGCTGACTCCATTACTGTGAACATGGACCAGACCACCGCCTCGGCCCTCCTGTCTGCAGGGTCCTGAAAAGCAGGGGTCCCCTCCACCGGAATCGTGGATATCATATTTAACCTGGATACCGGGGGGCCCACAATTGGGGGAGATGTCCATTTTTCAGGAAACTCTCCCCAAAAGGTATAACGGACTGCCATGCGCTTCGGGCTGCGGCCGTTCCCATTCTTTGTATATAAACTTATCAAAATAAGCTAGGTAGGGAAAAAAACCCTAGCGGTGCGGGCCAGCTTGTGGGGCCCAGAAGGGACCGACACCTCAGTAGATGCCCTCGCCATTTTTTTGGGGATCCCACACCCGGTGATAAGTGCTCCAACAAGCGCCTTCCTGCGCTGACCCGGACACAGAGTCATCCTCACTGTCCGAATGGTCCTGGTCTGCATCTTCTGACACATCAGAACAGGGGCCGTTTGCCACAGCAAGGCCCGAGTCTGAATCAGAGCTTTCCCCAGAGGACGGTGGGGGGAGGGGGCGTTCTTTTACCCCCTTTGCGCCCGCAAGCCACCTCCACCCTGGCAACAAGGACTCCATAACCGCTGACAAAGCGTCCATAGGCACCGGTTGCTGCCTCTGGAATGTTTGGGGAAAAAACGCCAGCTTCTGACTCCATATTGCCCACTGACAGCCCTTAGGGACTTAGTCAAGATATCTGACACAAAATTTGTCCACCCTCCTTGCTGCACTGACCGGGGGAGTTACTCAGGGAACTTACCACCCAGCAAGAGACTGTTCAGTGCCGCTGCCCGCTCTCCATCGACACACAGCGTGTAACTGAGGAACTCTGTGAGGTGAATTGCGCCGTTCACGCTGTTCGGGAAGCCAGCCAGCACTAGAGGCCAAAACCCACTCCAAAATGGCCGTCGGTTGCCTCAGAGAAAAGCACGCGGACCACAAGAAAATGTCCGCCCGCAATGCAGACCTGCGTCACAGCGCAGCCACGGCAAAATGGCCGCCAATAGGATTTTACAATGCAATACAAAGGCAACAGAAAAATGGCGCCGGCGCTTCCAAAATGGTGCCCAAACAAGTGAGGTGGTACTGTGCAAGTTTGCTGTTTTTACATGTTCTGCCTAGTCCTCGCCTGAAAGTGGCGATATAACCCTAAGGTCAAAATTAAATGAGCTATGTCCGTCAATGAACGAAAGAGAAAAAAGGACATCAATTTTGTTTAGGAGCCACGTCGCACGACCGCGCAATTGTCATTCAAAGCGTGACAGCGCTAAAAGCTGAAAATTGGCCTGGACAGGAAGGGGGTGAAAATGCCCGGTATGGAAGTGGTTAAATACCACCAAAATAAAGCTCTATTTGTGTGAAAAAAAGAGGACAAACATTTCATATGGGTACAGTGTTGTATGACTGAGTAATTGTCATTCAAAGTGTGAGAGCGCTGAAAATTTATCTGGTTAGGAAGGGGGTTTAAGTGCCCTGTTGTCAAGTGGTTAAACTAAATCGAAACTTGTTGCCAAAATGAACACTGCTACTGATGTATATCACGAGAGTGGACTGTGTATCTCTCATAGTTCGTTAGGGGGCGCTACTGTCTTCCTACACAATGGTACCAATGCCAGTTCCACCACATGGACGCGTCTGCTCAGTAGCAACATATCAGGAGAAACGTATTTTCATGCGCATTATCGATATTTAAATCGATTCCTAAAATGAGTCGGTAATGAAAAATTAAAGTCAGACAGCCAGTAGACGGAAACGCTCTTTTCTTAGGCTGCTCACTCATACCCGGAAGTGACCGCTCGTAGCGAGGCTTGGAACGCAGCGTCATCACGCCGGACTTGGCCTGCGTGTCGCTCTGGGGTGAGAGCCAAGAGGGTCACAGGAACTCAAATTACCTGGGACGAACGAAGGTAAGAGCCTGGAATATAGGGGGCGGGGGTGTTGTTATTCTGAGGCGGGGGGACGTGTGTGACAACCAACAATTACCACAAACGGTGTTTCCAGAGACCTGCCCTGCCAGTCAGAGGGGCATGTCTGTCTGCTGATAACCCAGGAGTGTAGCACCAGGCTGAGGGCTCTGTGTAGGATGTGCCCCCACCTCCCAGGAGTGTCAGGTGTGGAGTGAAGGATATTTGTGTCCTGTGGACAGTATAGAGTCAGGGCAATTTATAAAGAGTGGTAGTCGCTCATAGGATCTCTGCCAGGGCCTGTGCAGTGTGCACCCCAATTCTTGCTGGATTTATGTACATGTCAGGAACACGATTGGTTGCAGGAGATGCCCAGCGCAGAGGGAAGGGTCACATCATAAAGGCAAATTTCCCTACAGCGCCCTATTCATTCCAATGGGCTGCCAAATAAACAGGAACACACAAAACGTTCTGCAGGTGTGATTATTTAAATTGTGTCCCACCAAACCGTACGATACTCGGGTACCAATGCGTTTTGGTGGCTGCGAATACTCCCGCATTTGGTAGATGTGTCATTGTAAATGATTGCACATCTGCAGAGTAAAAACTGGCACCGCCAGTAGTGTAAAGAAGCCTTGAGGCACAGCAGTGCTGAGATCTGCTGCGCTGCCAGTCCACCCCTCACACAGACCGGAGGAATCAGATAAGGGGTTTTGTTGTGGGTGGGTAGAGCCTGATGGAGGGCTCTGAGAGACTAGTTCCCTATCACATACACCTGCACTGTGATTGGCAGTGGGCAGATTCCATAGCTGTTGTCCGCAGGCCGACTGGATGAGGAAGGAGTCTCTCAGTTTCCACCCTCCATCCAAGTTCAGCCCACATTATTGCTTGCTAGGATACTGGCAACCTGCAGCCTAGTAACCAATGGAGGAAATACAAAACACATTCACCGAAATGTATTAAGAGTGTATAACTGTCAATCTCAAGGAGGGCAGAGCCTGATGGGGAACTCCACCCATTGTCTGTGTGCCCTTACTTCATTGGCTGCTAGAAACCAGTAAAGAAAATACAAAACAATACCAAAAGTTAAAGAGGAGCTCTGGTCTCCCTCCAAAAAATTCAAAGTTAGCAGTTACAAATGCTGACTTTTAATATAAGGACACCTATCTGTCCAAGGATCTAGCGTTGTCATCACCTGAGACCAATTCTTTAATCGGCTTCAGGTCCAGGGGCCAGCATCCTGACTAAGGGAAAACCGCGGTGAAGCCTTGCCGCCTCACAGCTGGTTTTCCACTGTGCATGAGAAAGCCACGCTTCACTTTGTGACTGGTTCCACAGTCTTCCCGGACCTGTGATATGTCCTAGAAGGCTGTGGGGGAAGGAGGGGAGGGCTGAAGTTCTGCTCGGATTGCCACAGCAATCTGACCGGAAGTGGGAGCAGGTACCTGTCAAAACCAGGTGCCCACTCCCCCAAAGAAAAGTGCCAACAAATATGGCAGAGAAGGAGGGAATAGATGTAAATGAGCAAAACTTCCCCTTTTGGATGACGTTCTGCTTTAAAGCAGAACTAAACACAAGGAAGCTGCCATGTCTGGTATGAACTTTAGGCTGAGTTCACACCTCCGATGGATGCGTCTCGCTGCAGGGGTCCGGTGCGTCCCTGTTCTCCATTTCAGGGACAAATCAGCGCTGAATTTTTTTTTGTCTGAATTTGGCCCTGAAACAGAGCCAAAGACGCACAGCATTCCTGTGCAAGCCGCTCGGCAGCCGTAACGCTGATATGTGAACTGGCTCCATAGAGAGCTAGTCACAATCTCCTGTCATGCGAATTGGATGCATGGAAACCTGCATCCAATTCGCATAGGTGTGAACCCAGCCTTAAGGGCACCTCCATGTAAAAAATAAAAAGTAGGGTCTCCACCTAATTCCACAATCGACTCTTATTTGAGCATGCAGCCTGACAGCCAGGAAAGAAGGGGGGGGGACAAACATATGCCCCCCCCCCCTTTCCTGCAATGGTTTTGCACAGAGCGTCTCTGATCCGCCTCTTGAGTCCCCCGCCGGTGCTCCTGGCCCCTCTTCCCTGCAGAGTGACCCCGTAGCCTGCTGCTTGATCTGGGGGCATGCCTGTCTGCTCACTCCTGAGCCGCCTGTGTGTGTTTGTTAGACACCAATTTACGGCTCAGCCCTGCTCCCTCCTCACTGGCTGTGATTGACAGTAGTGGGAGCCAATAAGGAAGGGGAGACTCAGGAGAGCTTCTGCTCTTGTGCACACCTCTGGTTTGGGATCTGGTAATTATAAGGGAGGGCTAAGGGAGAAGCTGCCCCCTAAGGGTTTTTACATTTATGCATTGAATGCATGAAAGTAAAAAACCTGCAGATTTTACATCCACTTTAACATTAAGGGTGTCTTGCCAGGCAAACCACCTTGTCCCTATGTTGAGGAGGAAAAGGGCCTCTTCCCCACAACCTTAGCCTGGTGGTTGTGGGGGCCTGCGGGCAGAGGGCTTATTGCACTCTGGAAGCCCCCTTTACAATAAGAGGGGAGGGGGCCAGATTCCCCCCACCCCCATGTGAATGAGTAAGCTAGGCCATAAATTATGCAATTTTCTTTCCTTCAACCACTGGTTGAAGGAAAGAATATTCCTTGGTCCTGACTGACTGTATTGCTTAGGGATTACCTCCTGCAGTGCTATTGTGTACTGCCAGCGGGGGTTATAGCTGCCGGCAGTGATTGACTTTGTTACAACCAGCCTGTCTTTTTTTTTTTTTTGCCCAATCGATGGATCGACTTCAGTAAAACCAGCCTGCCCATTAACGAATCGAAATTTGGCAGGTTCCTGCTGAACCACCAAATTTCAATCCGTCCATGGCCAGCTTAAAGGTTATGTATGTACTTTACTCATTCACCAAAAAATATACACATAAAAAAAAGCACAAATCTAATTGATGACAAGTCCTTTAAAAAAAAAAATGAAAAAATGTCCTACAATGTTGCTCCACCGTCAGTCATGTCCTTTAGCGATGCAGGTCCATGTTGGTCACAATAAAACAATGCGCAATGCCCACTGACCTGCCAAAAGAAAAAACCTGACGCCCGCCAAGACATATCTGATCCTGTCTTTTTCTGTGTGCCTGAAATTACACCCCCCAGGGGTCCCCCCTGCTATAGCAAACTAAGGGGCAGGATCACTCGGTTGATGTTATCAACCCCACCCCCCCCCATTGTTGAGGGCATGTGGCCTGGTGTGGTTAAGGAGGTCCACATACTTGTGCCCCCCTTTCCCTTTCTGACAAGCCAGGCTGAATGGTCGGATAAGGGTCTGGTATAAGATTTATGGGAGGGGCATGAGCTGTTTGTTAGTTTTTTTGCATTGGCAGGGGCCTTAAAATTCATACCGGACCTAAGGGACCCTCCCTGCTGCTCATTTGTTTACATTCAGCAGTCATATTCTGCATTAGAGGCAGTTTCTTTCAATTGTGCTGTTTGCAAAAGATAAAGCAATTCTGGACTTTAGTTTTAATCAAACTAAAACTATTTTGATAATTATGCCAACAAATAGTAACATGTTACCATTTAGGCTCAGATCACACTGATGCGACATAGGATCCGACTTGTAAAATTTTATGTTTCTCTGAGAGCTGTCTTAAAGGGATTGAAAAGGCAGAAGGTTTTTTTTTTTTTTTTTATCCTTCTGCATTAAGATAAAAAAACCTTCTGTGTGCAGCAGCTGCCCTCCAGCACCCCCTAATACTTATCTGAGCCCCACTCTCTCCAGCAGTGTCCACGGGTGCCTCGGCCGTCGGAGACGCTCCTCCTGATTGGCTGAGACACAGCAGCAGCGCCATTGGCTCCCGCTGCTTTCAATCAAAGTCAGTCAGCCAATCAGGAGAGAGAGGGGGCGGGGCCAGGCCTTCGTGTCTGAATGGACACAGCAAGCTGTGACTCGACTCGAGTGCCCCCATAGCACGCTGCTTACTGTGGGGGCACTCAACAGGAGGGAGGGGCCAGAAGAGCCGAAGAGGGACCCGACAAGAGGAGGATCTGGCCTGCTCTTTGCAAAACCACTGCGTAGAGCAGGTAAGTATAACATGTTTGCTATTTTTAGTGAAAAAACAAGACTTTACAATCACTTTAACTGATTCTAAATAAGTCTGTCTGACCTTAGCAAGAATTCCTGCACTACTTTGGTCTGACTTTGATAGGACTTTAGGCTCCATTCACACCTGAGCGTATCGATTTACTGGCATTTTTTTGGCATTTTTTTTTTTAACCTTTTTGCAGCTTTTACAAGCTTTTTTAACTCCTTTAGAAGTGTATTACAAGCATTTTACGGTTTCAGGCATTTTTGTTTAGCCAATAGAAAGCCCTAGGGGGAAGAGAGGGAGAGGAAATTAGGGGTGGAACGCTGCTATTTGAGGCTCCGTTCACAACTTCTTTTTGCCGACAGGCGACCCGCGGTTCTATTTGCACGATTTTACCGCGATTCGCCGGGCGACAATTGGGGCAAAATTGCGCCACAAACAGAATGCCATTGGTAGTGACAGGAATCGCAAGAGCATCCTGCGATTTGCCTTGATTCGATGTGAACGGAGCCTGAGTGTTTTACGAGCGTTTTTCTGCTCAAGTCAGGCGTTTCTATGGAAGTCTAAAGGGCCAAAAATGCTTGTAATCTGCCATAAAGAAGCTTGTGTACTTTTTTGAGCTTCAGGCTTTCTTCTTCAGGTGACAGAATGCTAATACAGTATGTGAACAGGGGCAATTGAAATTAATATGATTTGGCTTGTCGAGCATTTTAGAGCTACGAGCTTCAAGCAGAAAATCGTTCAGGTATGAACGGGGCCTTAATGCCCCAGAGTGTAAAGTCGTATCAAAGTCTGACTCTAAAGTTGCACGACTAGTGTGAACCGAGCCTTATGCATGATGAATGAAACACACATCAAGGGAGAAAATGAATGCCATTTGGAAAAAAAAAAATCACACACTGTGCAGAAATTGAGTTTTCTCTTATCGTCCATGGACTGACACAGCTTCTAATACTGAAACACGTGGGTATATGTTCCTGCTTGCAGGAGAAGATCTAGGCAGAATGTTAGATGTTACAACATGCATTCTAAAAAAACCGAGCTGAACAGCCCTGCCCAGGGGGCGTTCCCTTCGGACATAACCCTTCTACCTGCAGCCAGCAGCCTCAGTTTTTTTCTGCCTAGCAGAAGCAGAAGACGTGGCTCTCTCAGGAGCTAGTCTCCTGGAAGATTTTTTTTTTTTTATTCCTTGAGAATTTTTATTTTATTTTTGAGATCTTCAATCAACTGTCGGCTGGGCAACAGGTTGGGTACAAGGTATCCTCGTAGTCTTCCCTGTCCGACCATCGAGCATGCTGATCCTCGCCTTGTGTGCGTGAGACTCAGTTCACGACATGCCCCATGACTCCAGGGGTGGCCGGTTGGCTTTTATGCTTCGCGGTCTTCACAAGATTGAACAGTGCCTGCTGTATCTTTCGCAGTGGACCGGGCCGACAGCTACTCAGTACTACTCTGTGATAGGTCTGTCTGAAACACACCAGTGGGTCCCCCTGGGACGGGTAAGTAGTCTCTCTTGAATCAGGTGAGTACATGCTGGCTGTGTTTCTCTGTATGGGGGATTTTCCCTGTCTTCCCCCCTGTTATGCTGCTCTCTGCATCCTAATCTGGCGCTGTGCTGTGTGGGGGTGCCTGGGGGTCACTCTGGCCTGGCGGGGGGGGCGCTCATGACTGTCTGGTGCTGGGGGAACTTGGTGTGTTTGGGCCTGGGTCGCCATAGGCGCCTTGTCTGTATTTTTACTGCGCTCTCGGCGGCCATCTTGCCGCGGATCGATGGCGCAGTTACATGCCGGCCGCCATTTTCTTGAAGCCGCACGCGCGCTTTCACTTTCGCTTGGCCTCCAGCGCTGCTGCTGCGGCGCGAATCTCCTCACACTCTCCTCACGGCTCACTCGCGCTGGAAGTGCGGTGCAGGCAGCAGAACTGAGCGGTCCTCTCCGGGTTGGTGAGTCCCCTGGGTATCCCCTCCTCAGCCAGCGCAGCCAGTGGGTGGACTTTTATTCCCTTTTGGTGCATTAAGGTCTCAGAGGGTGGCAAGTATGGAGTCTGGTCCTGCGGTCCCTATGGACCAGTTGTCGGCAGTCCTGGAGACATTACTTGTCAGGATGGAAGCGGTGTGAGAGCGCAGGGGAGCTAAAAAGCGCCCTCTCCCCACAACAAGGGAGGTGCTCTGATTCAGATACGGGCCTAGCTGCTGCTGCTCAGGACCCTAGCTCTGAATATTTTGATGTTTTTTTGAACAGGACATTCCTTGTGAGGAAGACCCCAGTTCTGTGTCAATAAATGACAGGGCGCTTGTAAGTGAACTCATTGATGCTGTGAGGGACTCTTTCAAGCTGGATGCTGTGGCTGAGGTACCTCAGGCGGACTCTGTCTCCTTTTTGGTTCTTTTCAAGCTTTTCTTTTACACAGCTTCCTCACTGTTTCCTCACACGCTACGTCGAGAGCAGCGTGGATGATACAGTGGTACACAGTGCCCCCCCTCCTGGTCGGTGCAGCATGATGGGGGGGGACTTTATTCATTTATTTCTCTAGTCCCTGTGAGCTTTCTATGTGATGTCTCTGAGGCAACAATAGGGTCTCTGCACCTGTGGTTTCCCGCCATTTTCTGGGGAACGCTCTGAGCTCTGACAGGACCACGGTCTGAGGTGTCAGAGGTTACTTTTTACCTGCATGCTGCTTCGGCAGCACATTTAAGCAGGTTGGAACGATACAGAGAAGATTATGCGCCTCGGTGCCATAATTTAAACTTAACCTCTAACTCACACTGTGAATGTATTCAGTGTAATGTATTTGTTATTGGTCTGTGTGTCTGCGTGGGTTTCCTCCCAAGTTCCAATGCTGTGCCTTCGATGCCATACACAATATAAACATACACAATATGTTTATACACGACTCTAAATACATTCACAGTATATGTATGTATTATACTCTCTGGGTCGGCGTGGGTTTCCTTCGGGTGCTCCGGTTTCCTCCCACACTCTCACGGTGCTCTGCACAGTATAAACATGTTCCATATGTTTATTGCACATACTATAAATACCTACACGGTATGTGTATGCTGTCTGCGTGGGGTTCTCCGGTTCCCTCCCACGCTCCAATGGTATGGGCGCTTCGGCGTTATGCACAGCCTAAACTTGTGCGATTTGATTTTCACATGCTAACATACCTACACGGTATGTGTGTGCAGTCTGCGTGGGTTTCCTCCCGGATCCTCCGGTTTCCGCCCGTGCTACAATGACGTGCGCGCCTTTGATGCCGTACACAGTATAAACATACACATTAGGTTTATACACAACACTAAATACATTCACAGTATATGTATGTATTGTACTTTCTGGATCTGCGTGGGTTCCTCTGGGTTATCTGGTTTCCTCCCTCGCGCCAACGGTGTGCGCGCCTTCGGCGCTATGCACACATACACATGTTCAATATGTTTATCACACATACTATAGTACCTACAGGTATGTATATGCAGTCTGCGTGGGTTTCATCCGGGTGCTCCGGTTTTTCCCCCTGCGCTCCAATGGTGTGCGCGCTTTCGGCGCTATGCGTAGCATAAACATGTGTAATTTGTTTATTCGCGTGCTAACATCCTACACGGTTGCGTACACTGTCTGCGTGGCTGGTTTCCACCCACGCCCCAATGATGTGCGCGCCTTCGTCGCTGGCACAGTATAAACGTGTTTTAATATGTTTATCCACACATACGAAACTGCGTACACCGTATGTGGTTGTACTATGCTCTTTGTGGCTGAGTGGGATTCCTCCCACGCGCCAATTGCGCGTTTTGACGCAATGCACAGTATAAACTATGTGTTTGTACAATCAGCACTTATCAGTTAAGTAGTTGCTGGATGGAGCATTGTCATAAGGATCCCTGGTATCAGGGGTACCACTTTCCGGGGGGGTCACCTGCCCTTCGGTGGTGATCAGAAGCGATGGCTTGGACTGTGTTCGCCATGCTGAGGTTAGCGTTACGCCCGTTAGTGGCTGCGCCTCTGGCGTTTCTGGAGCTCAATGTCTGGGCAAAAGCCTCTGCTTCATCTATCAGTCGACCAGCAGGTGCCTCTAGGGTCTCTGTGCCTGGGGTGGTTTTGCGCCACTTGTAGAGGCTGAGTTGCTGGTCCACTGACCAAGTTTCTAGGGAGGCTCTGTCAGGTTTGCCTTTCTTTGACCAACAATTGAGGCACCCCGTAAGCCGGGGCTTCCCTTCTCCGATATATTGCGGGGCTTCTTTTGGAATTATCATACCCATCCCGCTGCAGGACAGTCCTGTCGGCCATTTGCATTCCAGGGGAAGGGTCCTTACATCCGGAGGTGTTTTCATTTCCTTTACTGGAGGTGGGGCACCGGATGTGGACCTCCTGGCCGCTCGACACGCTCACAAGGTGTCAAGATTCGTGGCCAGGTCCAGGGATCCCTGGGCAGACGCATTGGTGGCCCCCGTGGGGGCAGTATCGCCTGATGTATGCTTACTCTCCACTACTGTTGTTGTCTCGCCTGCTTCGCTGAGTAGGGGCCGAGGCCATTCCGGTGATCCTCATTGCTCTGGAATGGCGACTTTGGTACGCCGATCTAGTGCGGCTAGTCGCAGACTTTCTTTGGCAGCTGCCTCTGAGGGAGGACTTTGTCTCATGGCCCCATACTTCATCCTACTTTACAGTCCTTGGCTTTAATGGCATGGCTGTTGAAAGCCAGGTGCTGAGGGACCGGGGTCTCTCGGATTCGGTCATCTCATCTATGTTGAGGGCACGGAAATCTTCCTCCAGAAAGATCTATCACCGTACCTGGAAGGCTTGCATCGCTATGTGCGTGGAGCTTGATTGGCGTTCACGGACGTATACCGTTCCTATGATTTTGCTGTTCTTACAGCGTGGTGGGACCCAAAAAGCTGGCCTTGCGTACCATCAAGGGTCGGATTTCGGCCCGGGCTGTCTTTTTCAATGACCACTAGCGGGCCATTCCTTGATTAGCACCTTGTGCAGGGGGTTCACCATGTGATCCCCACCTGTCCAGCCTCCTCTCCCTCCTTGGGATCTGAATTTGGGGCTCTCGGTTCTCCAAGAACATCCCTTTGAAAATATCAGAGAGATTCCTCTCTTGACCTTGTCCCAGAAGGTGGCTTTCTTGGTGGCCATTACTTCTGTTGGACGGGTGTCTGAGTTGGCGACCTTGTCCTGCAAGTCGCCTTACTTAGTCCTCCATAAGGATAAGGCGGTGTTGTGCCCCCGACCGTCTTTCCTTCCAAAGGTGGTCTCGGCCTTTCACCTTAATGAGGACATTGTTCTTCCGTCCTTGTGTCCTCACCCATCGCATCCCAGAGAGTTTGCGCTTCACACATTGGATGTGGTACGAGCCTTACGGGTGTACCTGTCTGCTATTTTTTCCATTCGGAAGTCTGACTCACTGTTTGTGTCTGTCTCTGGTCCAAAACAGGGCCAAGCGGTGTCGTCTGCCACCATTTCTAGGTGGATCAGGCAAACAGTCATACAGGCCTATGCCCTTAAGGGGCGGGCGCCTCCTTTTCCGGTTATGGCGCATTCCACCAGGGCAATTGATGCTTCCTGGGCTTTCCGACCTCAAGCGTCTGTTGCACAAGTGTGCAAGGCGGCAACCTGGTCGTCCATTCATACCTTTTCTAAGTTTTTTTATAAGGTTGATGTGGCTGCATCTTCAGATGCATCCTTCGGCCGCAAGGTGTTGCAGGCCGCTGTTTAGGGTTGCAACTCCTCCGTTGAGGAGCTCTGCTTGTTTGGAGTGAAGTTTGGTTTTCCTTTACTACTGCTCCCACCCTCCTTTCTGATACTGCTTTGGGACGTCCCACGTGTTTCAGTATTAGAAGCTGTGTCAGTCCATGGACGATAAGAGAAAATAGGATTTTTGCGACTCGCCGTAAAATCCGTTTCTCTGACGTCCATGGATTGACACCGCACCCACCCTTCTTTTAAGGTTTGTACTGCTTTGTTACGAACTGAGGCTGCTGGCTGCAGGTAGGAGGGTTATGTCCGGAGGGACCGCCCCCTGGGCGGGGCTGTTCAGCTCTGTTTTTTTAGAATGTATGTTGTAACATCTAACATTCTGCCTAGATCTTCTCCTGCGAGCAGGGACATATACCCACGTGTTTCAGTATTAGAAGCTGTGTCAGTCCATGGACGTCAGAGAAACGGATTTTACGGTGAGTACAAAAATCCTATTTATTTTTTTCCCCACTTGTCCTCGCTATGCTGTGACTCTTCCTTTTAGGGCTGGCTCACACCATAAAAATGCAGTCCGGATGCGTTCTGAATGTGTTTCTGCGAGCGCGTTTTTAATGCGCTCCCATGCATTCCTTTCCCCTCTTGTTTCTCTTCACAAGTGCGTTCCGGAGCGTCTTACCACATTCCTGTACAGTTCAGTGCAGAAAAAATGCAGTGTGTTATACTTTTTATTTTTTTTCTGGAACGCACTGGAACTGACCGCACTGGTGTGAACTATGCCATTGGAAACCATATATCCTACTATCCATGCATTTTTGATGCAGGAAAAAATGCACTGGACTGCATATGGTGTGAACTGCCCTTACAGAGTACTTTGGGTAATGGGCTCTGCTCACTATTGTCCACAAAAAGCCATAGAACACAATACTATGCTAAAAGATATGCTGTAGTAGTTGGAATATATTTAGGTGGGGGCAGCTGTAATGTCTTGTGACTCCAATTCTGTAACCGTCAGCGATGAATTATCATTAGTAAAGTGGTGGCTCATCAGCTTGCCGGTTTCTTCCTGTCTTTCTCGTCTGTCTCTTTCTGCCTGGCTTGTTTTTGTGCTTTAGCCATCATCATAGATGCTAAAATTAGCTTGTAGCACTGTGTAAACACCATTTGCATAGGATGCCATTGTCTGGTGTGAGTTATGCAAGTAAAATTTGCTCATAATACCACACCTACAGTGGATAGAAAAAGTCGACACACCCCTGTTTAAAATGTCAGATTTCTGTGATGTAAAAAAAATGAGACTAAGATTAAATAATTTCAGAACTTTTTCCACCAACAAACAAAGCGGTTGTAAAGCTCTGCACTTTTTTTTTTTTCTTACCTGCAAGACAAAGGCATAATATGCTAGCACATTGTGAAACTTACCTCAAAACGAAGCCTTCCAGCGATGCCATGTCATCGCTGGAGACGGAGTCCGTATTCACCCGGTCTTCCTTCTGGGTTTCCAGAATCCGGCTCTGTGACTGGCCGGAGCCATGTTGACGTCACTCCCGCGCATGCCGGTCATGGCACAGGGCTCTGAAGAAACAGCACGGGCAGCCATTCCCTTAGAGCAGGGGTCTCAAACTCAAATTGCCTGAGGGCCACATGACAAGTTTTCATATCCAATGGGGGCCGCATGCAAACTTTTAAAACTTCAAAAACAATAAACTATACCAGCAATAATATACTATACCCAGCACTGGTGTCAGCAAACGCATTATTAACCCCCAGCACTGGTGTCAGCAAACGCATTATTAACCCCCAGCACTGGTGTCAGCAAACGCATTATTAACCCCCAGCACTGGTGTCAGCAAACGCATTATTAACCCCCAGCACTGGTGTCAGCAAACGCATTATTAACCCCCCAGCATTACCCCCCCACACTGCACAATTACCCCCACACTGCACAATTACCCCCACACTCCATAAAATACCCCCACACTCCATAAAATACCCCCCACACTGCAAAAATGGCCCCACACTACACAATTACCCCCCTCCACACTCCATAAAATACCCCATTCACCCCACTAAATACTTTGCCTCGCTCATCTCTCCTGGCAGTCAGGATCGTCTGGCTCCCGAGTCCTCTCCTCCTGGCTTCCACAGAGGCCTAGTGACAGGGCACCCAGAGAACACAATCTCCCGCTCTGAGCAGCAGGACCCTGGATCGGGGCTCTGATCGTCAGTGCCTAGGTGGGTGGAGCGATGGGCGGATCCTTCCTCCGCTCTGTTCTCTCTCTGGGCTGCGGCAGTGTGCAGCGGAGAGGACAGAGGTGATGGAGAGGTAAAGCTCTTCGGCGCCTCCCCCTCTGCGGTGCCTGTGCAAAAAGACGTCCTGGATCGGCCCTGCGGGCCATTTTTAACCAGTCCGTGGGCCGGTACTTTGAGACCCCTGCCTTAGAGCTGCTTGTACTGTAAATATCTCCTAAATGGTGCATGTTTAGGAGATATTTACACTACCTATAGGTAAGCCTTATTATAAGCGTAACTATAGGTAAATTTAAAGATGGAAATTTACTTCCTCCTTTAAATCTTTTAGGTGGAGAGAAGTTAAAATAGAAAACTAAAATAATATGGTTGCATAAGTGTGCACACCCTTAAACTATCAGCGTCTATCAGCATGGCACATCTTGACTCTAAAACATGAAATTTGTCAGATTGCGAGGGCATCTCCTGTGCACAGCCCTCTTCAGATCACCCCACAGATTTCCAATCGGATTCAGGTCTGGGCTCTGGTTGGGCCATTCCAAAACTTTAATCTTCGTCTGGTAAAGCCATTTCTTTGTTGATTTGGATGTATGCTTTGGGTCGTTGTCATGCTGAAAGATGAAGTTCCTCTTCATGTTCAGCTTTCTAGCAGAAGCCTGAAGGTTTTGTGCAATATTGACTGGTATTTGGGAATGTTCATAATTCCCTCTACATTGACTAAGGCCCCTGTTCCAGCTGAAGAAAAACAGCCCCAAAGCATGATGCTGCCACCACCATGCTTCACTGTGGGTATGATCTTTTGGTGATGTGCAGTGTTGTTTTTGCGCCAAACATATCTTTTAGAATTATGGCCAAAAAGTTCAACCTTGGTTTAATCAGACCATAACACATTTTCCCACATGCTTTTGGGAGACTTCAGATGTGTTTTTGTAAAATTTAGCCGGGCTTGGATGTTTTTCTTGGTAAGAAAATGCTTCGGTCTTGCCACTCTACCCCATAGTCCAGACATGAGGAATACGGGAGATTGTTGTCACATGTACCACACAGCCAGTATTTGCCAGATATGTTCCTCTTGGCATCCTCCCTGACCAGTTTTCTTCTCGTCTTCATCAATTTTGGAGGGACGTCCAGTACTTGGTAATTTCACTGTTGTGCCATATTTTCTCCACTTGATGACTGTCTTCACTGTGTTCCATGGTATATAGCTAATGCCTTGGAAATTCTTTTGTCCCAACTGATACCTTTTAACAATGAGATCCCTCTGATACTTTGAAAGCTCTCTGCGGAACATGGCTTTTGCTGTAGGATTTGACTAAGAAAATGTCAGGAAAGACCTACTAGAACAGCTGAACTTTATTTGGGTTTAACCCTTTCAACAGCGGGCTTTTTATACCACTTCCATACCGGGCCTATTCTTACTCAGAACCCCCAAACATTATATATGTTTTTTTTAGCAGACACCCTAGGGAATAAAATGACGGTCATTGCAACTTTTTATCTTGCACAGTATTTGCGCAATAATTTTTCAAACGCCTTTGGTTTTGGAAAAAAAATGGTTTCATGAATGAAATAACAAAACAGTAAAGTTAGCCCAATTTTTTTTATAAAATATGAAAGATTATGTAATAATCTATTTATGGAGTAAATAGATACCTAACATGTCACGCTTTAAAATTGCGCACACTCATGGAATGGCGCCAAACTTCTGTACTTAAAAATCTCATTAGGCGACGCTTTGAACATTTTTACAGGTTACCAGGTTAGAGTTATCTAGTGCTAGAATTGTTGCATGCGGCGATACCGCACATATGTGGTTTGAACAGCGTTTACATATGTGGGCGGGACTTACGTGTGCGTTCGCTTCTGAGCGCGAGCTACTGGGGACAGGGGCGTTTTAAATTATTTTTTTTTATTATTATTATTATTTATTTATTTATTTTTTTACTTTATTTTTTTTTTATTTCTACACTTTTTTTTTTTTACATTTATTTTTTATTTTTTTTTATCACTTTTATTCCTATTACAAGGAATGTAAACATCCCTTGTAATAGGAATGGTGTGTGACAGGTCCTTCTCTTTATGGAGAGATGCGGGGTCAATAAGACCCCACATCTCTCCTCCAGGCTGAAAAGCATGAGATGGGGAAAAATAAATCACCGATTTCATGCTTTCAGCCGCAATCGCGGCTTTGTTTACCTTTTGGGAACCCGGGCGTGACGTCATCACATCGCGCTTGGGCCTCTGACGGTCATAGAGATGGCAGATAGAGATGTCCCCTCCCACCGCCTATAAGAACGATCAAGCGGTGGAACCGCCGCTATGATCGTTCTTATCGTGCGCAGAATCGCCGGCAAAAGAGAAGGATATCTGAATGATGCCTCTAGCTGCAGGCTTCATTCAGATATCCCCCCACAAAGCCCAGGACGTCATATGATGCCCACCCGGAGGGAGAGAGGGTTCCTGCCGGCGTAATTTTACAAGGGCCTGGTATGGAAGTGGTTAAAGTGGTTGTAAACCCTGTCGATAATTATTATTTATTTTTTTATCTAACCTGCAAGACAAAGCTATAATGAGCTAGCATACTAGCTCATTATGTACCACTTACCTTAGATCAGGGGCCCACAAAGTCGTCCGTGTCCCTCCTCTAGCCGCATCCATCGCTGCGGCGATAGCCGGAATGTTACTTCCGGGTATCGCCGCTGCAGCCAATCACAGCGCCGCTCCGGCGCTGTGATTGGCCGGAGCGGCGAAGACGTGACTCCGCGCATGCGCGCGTGATCCGTCGAATTCGGCTACGTCGTCGAATGTTGCGACCTAGCCGAATTTGTGAATGGGGTTAACCCTATGCGCATGCGCGTGACGTCAGCGTCGCCGCATTTAAATGCAAATATCTCCTTAACCGTGTAGGTTAAGGAGATATTTCTTGCATCTACAGGTAAGCCTTAATCTAGGCTTACCTGTAGGTGTTTGTTTATAAAGTGGGTTTACAACCACTTTAATCAGAGGCACTTAAAGTGTTACTAAACCCACTAATATGAAAATAGTTCATCTTCGCATGCCCCCCCGCAGTGTCTACAGCTTATAAATCTTCTTTTTACATTTAAATACTGCCACTATATTCCTTTTTGGCTGATCTGTATGCCACCGTTACATGTTAAAATGTAGGGTCTACCCGAGTGCTGAATGTTCAGGTAGGAGAAGATTTCCACTATAGCCTGTGTCCTCATGCTGTTATGGGAGGCGGATCATCCATCAATCAAAATGTGACATCCCACCCACTGTGTTCTTTTTTAGTTATTTTTTAGCAAAAAAACCTCCTCTGTAACTCAAAACTGGTAACCTGTAGACATTTTTAAACGTCGCCTATGGAGATTTTTTAGGGTCCAAGTTTGTCGCCATTCCACGAGCGGGCGCAATTTTGAAGCATGACATGTTGGGCATCAATTTACTAGATATAACATTATCTTTTACACTATAAAACAATTCCGCTAACTTTACTGTTGTCTTATTTTTTAATTCAAAAAAGTGTATTTTTCCCCAAAAAATTGCCGCTTGTAATACCGCTGCGCAAATACGGTGTGAAGTATTGCAACGGCCGCCATTTTATTCTCTAGGGTGTCTGAAAAAAATATATGTTTGGGGGTTCTAAGTAATTTTCTAGCAAAAAATAATGATTTTAACTTGAAAACAACAAGTTTGAAAAATAGGCCTTGTCCCTTAAGTGGTTAAATGATGGCAGGTGTGTCAGTACCCTCCTATTTAACATGAGTTTGAATGTGATTGCTTAATTCTGAACACAGCTACATCCCCAGTTATATAAGAGGATGTGCACGCTTATGCAACCACATTATTTTATTTTTGCACTGGCTAGGAGAGTATAAAGCCCCATAATTAAAGCGGAGCTCCACCCTAAAGTGGAACTTCCGCTCATCGGATTCCTCCCCCCCTCCGGTGCCACAATTGGCACCTTTCGGGGGGGGGGGGGAGGATACCTGTCAGACAGGTATCCTTACCCACTTACTGGAGTCCGGCCGCGGCGGTGAATTTGCACGAGTCCTCCTTCCTTCCTTCCTTCCTTCCTTCCTTCCTTCTTTCCTTCCTCTTTCCTTCCTCTTTCCTTCCTCTTTCCTTCCTCTTTCCTTCCTCTTTCCTTCCTCTTTCCTTCCTCTTTCCTTCCTCTTTCCTTCCTCTTTCCTTCCTCTTTCCTTCCTCTTTCCTTCCTCTTTCCTTCCTCTTTCCTTCCTCTTTCCTTCCTCTTTCCTTCCTCTTTCCTTCCTCTTTCCTTCCTCTTTCCTTCCTCTTTCCTTCCTCTTTCCTTCCTCTTTCCTTCCTCTTTCCTTCCTCTTTCCTTCCTCTTTCCTTCCTCTTTCCTTCCTCTTTCCTTCCTCTTTCCTTCCTCTTTCCTTCCTCTTTCCTTCCTCTTTCCTTCCTCTTTCCTTCCTCTTTCCTTCCTCTTTCCTTCCTCTTTCCTTCCTCTTTCCTCCCTTCCTCCCTCTTTCCTCCCTCCCTCCCTCCCTCCCTCTTTCCTTCCTCCCTCCCTCTTTCCTTCCTCCCTCCCTCTTTCCTCCCTCCCTCCCTCTTTCCTCCCTCCCTCTCTCTTTCCTCCCTCCCTCCCTCTTTCTTTCCTCCCTCCCTCCCTCTTTCTTTCCTCCCTCCCTCCCTCTTTCTTTCCTCCCTCCCTCCCTCTTTCTTTCCTCCCTCCCTCCCTCTTTCTTTCCTCCCTCCCTCTTTCTTTCCTCCCTCCCTCCCTCTTTCTTCCCTCCCTCCCTCCCTCTTTCTTCCCTCCCTCCCTCCCTCTTTCCTCCCTCCCTCCCTCCCTCCCTCCCTCCCTCCCTCCCTCTTTCCTTCCTCCCTCCCTCCCTCCCTCCCTCCCTCCCTCCCTCTTTCCTTCCTCCCTCCCTCCCTCCCTCTTTCCTTCCTCCCTCCCTCCCTCCCTCTTTCCTTCCTCCCTCCCTCCCTCCCTCTTTCCTTCCTCCCTCCCTCCCTCCCTCTTTCCTTCCTCCCTCCCTCCCTCCCTCTTTCCTTCCTCCCTCCCTCCCTCCCTCTTTCCTTCCTCCCTCCCTCCCTCTTTCCTTCCTCCCTCCCTCCCTCTTTCCTTCCTCCCTCCCTCCCTCTTTCCTTCCTCCCTCCCTCCCTCTTTCCTTCCTCCCTCCCTCCCTCTTTCCTTCCTCCCTCCCTCCCTCTTTCCTTCCTCCCTCCCTCCCTCTTTCCTTCCTCCCTCCCTCCCTCTTTCCTTCCTCCCTCCCTCCCTCTTTCCTCCCTCCTTCCTCCCTCCCTCTTTCCTCTTCCCCTGGCCGCTGGGCTAATAGGAGAGAGGAGCGGGGCCTCGCGCATGCGCAGTAGGGTTCCCTTACCCGCAATGGCGACAGAAGCACCGACAGCTGGTGTGAAACATCAGCTGCGGTGCCGACATCGAGGGACACCAGGACAGGTAAGTCTCCATTTATTAAAAGCCAGCAGCTGCAGCATGTGTAGCTGCTGGCTTTTAATTATTATTATTTTTTTGCCCGGGGTTGCCTGGAACACCACTTTAAACACTATTAGATTTTCTGCAGATTTTTGTCTTCAGATTTACCAAAACCATGTAGTGCAAGGGCCTGCCTGATTGCATAAAAATTGAAACTCTTAAGGTTTGACTAATATTATATGGTTTTGGTAAATCTGAAGACAAAAATCTGCAGAAAATCTAATGCGTATGGGGTCTAAGAGCTCATTCAAAATGAAGTCCAATGTAAGCTAACTCTTTCAGTTGACTGTTCAAAGTATAGTATGCCTAAAGCTGAACTCGGTCACAAAAACGTTTATACAAATATGTACCTCAGTAGCAATAAGGGATATAAATTATTATATTATACAGGATTTTACAGTTCTACAATAAAATACAAGAGGATTAACCTTCCTAGCGGTATTCCTGAGTGTAGCTCGGGGTGAATTTTCAGTACCAAAAGCTGTTACTCCGAGCCTCACTCGGGATTGCATTGCAGGATCTATGTACAGCTTGCTTACCTTGTCCCCTGGATCGTGCAATGTCTCCCCGCTGTGTGTCCGAGCCGTGTCTCCGCTCAATGTATCACAGTGCCGAGCTCCGTTCCATACCTGCATATTTACATACCTAAGTGGCTGCATAGCGGTAAACCAACATTGTTTTAGGCCTGCATTCTTGGAGGACTGGTTATTAGGTTGGCCAATAGAGTTACGAGTAAAATGGTTCCAAAAAAGAGAGGCAGCTGCACCGCTCTCAGGTTCAGTGATCTGGTGGTGTCCACATCTCCCGATGAACAGTGGTATTCAGGTATATATGAGCCACTGTGGTGTTTGGCATTGCAGTGTTTTCCTGACGCATTTTGTTTTTCGTAAGATGGATTCTGGCCGCATCACCTTGATTATGCCTGATCTCTGTTGATCGAAGCCTAAGTATGATCAAGCCTGGTCAGTATATCGATGGGAGACTGCCTGGGAGTACTATATGCTGTAAGCTGTTCACCACCTGTGTGAGGGAGGCGTCTGAGGCTGCTGTGTTTTGAGATTATCTCAGGCCAGAAAATCTTAGGTATGGGCTTATTATTGGAAGAAAAAAAAATAACTCTACTGGTAGCGGTTCCAAAACCATATGGGGACATAAGGTCTAGCTTAGATCTTAAAGGGACACTAAAGCTTCCCTTTTTTTTTGCACAAAAAAAACAAACATGTTATACTTACCTCCACTGTGCAGCTCGTTTTGCACACAGTGGCCCCGATCCTGGTCTTCTGGGGTCCCTCAGCGGCTGTCTCGGCTCCTCCCCGCAAGGACTCCACACCTTCATGCTAGCGAGCTCGCATGGTGTGGAGTTTTATTGCGGGCGCGCTTCCGTGATACAGCGGCGGCCATAGCCGCCGACTGTATCACTCGGCCCCGCCCCCCGGCGCACCGCATCATTGGATGTGATTGACAGCAGCGCCAGCCAATGGCTGCGCTGCTTTCAATCCATCCAGTGTAGCCAATCGGCGGCCAGGCTGAGAACCGAGGAGGATGACGGGGACGAACGCGGGACTTTTGAGGGGCCAGGTAAGTAAAACGGGGGCTCGGGGGGGGCGGTACTGTCGGATGTTTTTTCACCTTAATGCATAGGATGCATTAAGGCGAAAAAAACATGTACCTTTTACAACCCCTTTAAGCCGCTGGACATCTTCTGTTTCAGATAGGCCCTGTCCATTTAGTGTTGACCTCTCTGCGAGGGATTTTGGGGTTCATGGTCATCAATGACGCATATCTTCATGTGCTGCTTTTTTCCAGGCTCATCAAGGGTTTCTGCAATTGCAGTGCAAAGTCGTCTTTATTTTTGTGACTCTGCTCTTCGGGCTGGCCACAGCTCTGAGGGTTAACAAAGCTCCCAGCCACGGTGCTGGACTTGCTGAAAACGCAGGGGGTACCAATCTCAATAATCTTTGTTCAGGAAGCAGTGGGTTCCAGTTTTTTATTCGATACATTTCTACAAATAGTCCTACTCCCAGGTCTTTTGTAGATGAACATTCTCTCTGTCTGGAACATGAGAAGCTCCCATCCTGCTGCCAGTTAACTCCACTCCATTTTGTTCTGGGATCGGGACCGGAAGTTCTCGTCCTGATCCTAGAATACACCGATGTATACTGTATGTACAGTAGCTGAGGTATATATCCAGTGCAACTGTTAGTGCAGTAAAAAGTTAATTTTGGATCAGGTTGGTCCAAATTAACTACTTAAAGGAGAAGTCAAGCCAAAGCTCATTTGGCTGTCCTATGGATCACATCACTGCAGTTCGTTGTGCATTCATTTGACCCGTTTTCTGCAGAGAGCAAGCTGAAGTCTGCTCTCTTCTGACGTCACCGATTTTCAGTCCAGGCACTGCGTCATTGCGACAAAGTCTGGATCCGCCAGGCGCCTGGACTGACACCCGTCTCAGCAAGCCACTGAGAGCCTGAGATGGCTGCTCCACCCCCTCCATAGCCCAGTGCTCCAGTGAGTGAGGAGGGGGCAGAACAGAGAGCTGTGACTGACAGTCTACAGCTCTCTGTTCACAGAGCTCAGAAAACCGAGCGATCGGCGGTGTTCGATCGCTCGGTTCTCAGTGCAGAGGCGTCAAGGAACAGATGCTGCGTCCACCTAGATAAGTATGAATCTCAAAATAAATAAAATCCTTTACTTCTCTTTTAAAGTGAATGTAAACCCTCCATACACCCAGTGAAGTGAACAGCCTCAGATGATACTCAGAGATGAAACAAATCTCCCTATACAAGTTTTACATCCATATCTGCTGTCTTCACATTTATATACTGTTTAGAAAGTTCAGATCGTGTTAGTAAATTTTCTCTTCCAATTTAACACAGAGTGTGATGTCTGGGCATACAGCCAAGATAGCTGTAAGGCTCCATGTACACAGAAGCTGATAAACTGCAGTTAATGGGCGTTTTGGCGTTTTTTTTAAAAGCCCATTAACTGCACTCTATGTTAGCCTATGTGTTCATGTACACACAACGTTTTTTAGCTTTAATGAGCAGTGGAGTTAATGGGCTTTTTTCTGAACGCAGGAAATTTGCGTTCAAAGTGCCGTTTTTCGGCAGAAAAAAACGCAAAACGCCGAAAAACGCTCAAACGCTCAAAAACGCTGGCCGCGAGCGTTTTTTAGTCCATTGAAGAAATTTTTTTTTTTTTTTTAAAGCTAAAAAAAGCTACACTGAAAAACGCTAATAAAAGCTAGTAAAAAAACGCTGATAAAAGCTAGCTTTTTCTGCTGCTTTAAAAATGGCCGTTTTTGAGCTTCTGTGTACATGGAGCCTAATTGCTGATTGCAGGAAAGGCACACACCCCCTCTCATCATAGGCAGAGACTCTCAGAGGTGTTTTGTAACAGGGCAAGCTGCCTGACAATCTATTTATAGCAACCTCCCCGGACAGAAATTTCAGACTGCTTTGATCTGATGTGTCCGAGAATTTGTCAGTAGTTATCTGGCTGATAAAAAGGAACGGATCAGGAGAGAGCAACGGGACTTGGCTCTTTGAAGAGAAATAACAAAATACTGCAGATATACGTGCCCAGCTCAAATTTCATGAATTGGGTTTACATCCACTAGTGAAACTTGGAGATCAGATTAAAGGATAAGTTCACCTTTTTGTAACATGTAGCACTCATATTCAGGGTGTAACATGTTACAGATACACCGGCCCGTGGTCTCACAGCTAGCGGGGGATCCTTCTTTCTCCAGCTAGATGTCACAATCTGTAAAAAAAAAAAAAGGTGGCCAAGCAGGGCTCCGCCTGCCCGACCGCATCATCCATTTACAGTGTTCTGTGAAATTGAAAATGACAAGGTCCGACAAGAGCCTAAGCGACTGTCCGCTTGTAATTCTCAATGAACTACCATGGCGCTGTTGATTACTGTAGTAGTTTATTCTTCCTGCCACAGTGTAACTGCCTGGCCATATTGGAGGTAAGGCCAGACAGATACACAGACAGCTTAACAGGTCCATTACAAAAAATAATAATAAATGCATATTTTAATTTTTTTACCTGCAAAAAAAATGCATTTATTTGTATTTATTTTTTAAGGTGAACTTATTTTAATGCCTCTGTTAATTTGTCTCATGTATAAAGGGTGACTGAAAGAAATGGACCTGAGTGCTGCTGCCATTTGTATGTAGGGCAGGTTAACCTTATTTAAAGCATGAAAAAGAAGTGTTAACTTTTGTTAATTCTAAACCTGCGTACACACGACCGTTTTTCATGACGAGAAACATGCCATTTTTTAAATTGGTCGTGAAAAACGGTCGTGTGTGGGCTCCAGAGCATTTTTCTCAATGAGAAAAATGGCCATTAAAAATTTAGAACCTGCTCTATTTTCTCTTGTCATCCATGGACTGACACAGCGTGTCTTATACACCTTTACACGTGGGATGTCCCAAAGCAGTGTCAAGAGGGATGGGAGCAGTATAAATGGAAAACCAAAAACTTCACTCCAAACAAGGCAGAGCTCCTCAACGCAACATCAAACAGCGGCCTGCAACACCTTGCGGCCGAAGGAAGCATCCGAAGATGCAGCCACATCAACCTTATAAAACTTAAAAGGCATGAACAGACGACCAGGTCGCCGCCTTGCACACTTGTGCAACCGACGCTTGATGTCGGAAAGCCCAGGAAGCACCAATTGCCCTGGTGGAATGTGCCGTAACCTGGAAAGGGAGGCGCCCGCCCCTTGAGAGCATAAGCTTGAATGACGGTTTGTCTGATCCACCTAGAAATGGTGGCAGACGAAACCGCTTGGCCCTGTTTTGGACCAGAGACAGCCACAAATAGTGAGTCAGACTTCCGAATAGAAGCAGTAGCCGACAGGTACACCCGCAAGGCTCGTACCACATCCAAAGTGTGAAGCGCAAACTCTCTGGGATGCGATGGGTGAGGACACAAGGACGGGAGGACAATGTCCTCGTTTAAGTGGAAGGCCGAGACCACCTTTGGCAGAAAAGAAGGTCGCGGACGTAACACCGCCTTATCCTTATGGATGACCAAAAAGGGCGACTTGCAGGACAAGGCCGCCAATTCAGACACTCGTCTAATGGAAGTAATGGCCACCAAGAAGGCCACCTTCTGAGACAAAGTCAAGAGGGGAATATCTCTAATATTTTCAAAGGGAGGTTCCTGGAGGACCGAGAGCACCAAATTCAGATCCCACGGGGGGAGAGGAGGCTTGACAGGGGGGAGCACATGGCGAACCCCCTGCACAAAGGTGCTAACCAAGGGATGACCCGCCAGCGGTCGCTGAAAGAAGATGGCCAAGGCCGAAATCTGACCCTTAATGGTACTCAAAGCGAGCTTTTGGGTCACGCCACGCTGCAGAAAATGCAGGATTCTGGGAACGGAATACGTTTGTGGGCGCCAGTCCAGCTCTTCGCACATGGCGATGTAAGCTCTCCAAGTACGGTGATAGATCTTTCTGGAGGAAGACTTCCGTGCCCTTAACATGGTCGAAATGACCGAATCCGAGAGACCTCGGTCTCTCAGCACCTGGCTTTCAATAACCATGCCGTTAAAGCCAGAGACTGTAAAGCAGGATGAAATATAGGACCTTGAGACAGAAGGTCCCCCCATATTGGTAACCGCCAGGGAACGTCTGCGACGAGACGTACCAGATCGGCGTACCAGTGACGCCGAGGCCAATCCGGAGCAATGAGGATCACCGGAATTCCCTCGGATTTTTGTACTCACCGTAAAATCCGTTTCTCTGGCATCCATGGACTGACACAGCACCCACCCTTCTTTTCGAGTTTGTACTGCTTTGTTACGAACTGGGGTCTGCTGGCTGCAGTGGGAGGGTTGTGTCGGGGGGGGGGGGCGCCCCCCTGGGCGGGGCTGTTCAGCTCTGGCTGTTTGGAATGTATGTATAACATCTCACATTCTGCCTAGGTCTTCTCCTGCAAGCAGGGACATAACCCACGTGTAAAGGTGTATAAGACACGCTGTGTCAGTCCATGGATGCCAGAGAAACGGATTTTACGGTGAGTACAAAAATCCTATTTTTTCTCGTAGTTTTTCACGTCGTAATTTTTCTCGTTGTGAAAAGCGGTCGTGTTTCCGCTTTAACGACGGGAAAAAAATGCTCATGCTCAGAAGCAAGTTAAGAGACGGGATTCTGGTAAAACTAGCGTTCGTAATGGAGATAGCACATTCGTCATGCTGTAACGGACTGAAAAGCGCGAATCGGCTAACGCCAAACTTTTACTAACACGCGGTAACACAAAATCGGCAAAAGCAGCCCAAAGGGTGGCGCCATCAGAATGGAACTTCCCCTTTATTTTATTTTTTTGTATAATCTTTATTTATGGAAGACAGGACATTACAGCTCTGGTTACAGTATCCATAGGTAAAAACATCAAGTAATGTGCCAGTCCTTCCTTTTTGTTTGTTATTCCACAACAGACAGGTACAAAAACATAAATGACATAAATTACAGAGTTTTACAAGAAAGAAACGGTTAAATCAGTCATAAGCATACGAAATGAAAAAAAAAAAATCAAGTGACACATTAGCGGCGAGGACTACAACCTCACAATGAGTGAGCAGAGTCCCCAATCGCCAAATAGCAAAATATAAGACAAAATTCACCTCCGAAGAGATGTTAGCCAACATGTGGCTAGGCCGAGCAGCTCCCCGGACCAATAGCGCAGAGAATCGCAAATCTTGAAGGGAGGATCAGGCGGGCGCGCACGGGGGGAGGGGGGCAACAATGCACCTCCAACTAACCTCCCTCCGACACACTGCTCCGCCCGGGCCCTCCCGACTCGAGGCCCCCGCACCATGGTGACACCAAAGTGTCGATCCCCCGAACTGTCCAGGGGAATCTGTGATAGCAGAGTGCCTTAGCCCGGCAAGCCAGCCGGCCCTCCAGCCCCGCACCTGTCACCTAATGCTTATCAAGCGGACCGCCTACTAACAAACTGTCTTTACAGACTGAAACCAAAGTAAACCAAAAAAAAATAAAAAATAAAAAATTAATAAATAAAAAGGGGGGGGATACAAACTAGGAAAGGAAAAAGAGCAAGATAGAATATAGCATACCTGGAGTCCCACGTCCAGCTCCGCCTCCGCCCCGGGCCCCGCCAACCTTTAGCACATATTATGTTGCTAGAAGAAAGGGAAAAAAAAGAGGACCACTCGTCCCAGCTCCTACTATCGGCTGGACATCCATGTGACATTTCTAGTGCGCTTCAGCCCACTGCTCCCACCTGAGAACCCTGAGGCTGCCCTTTGAGGGATGGCTCCAACAGGGCCACATCCAAGCTGGAGGACACGTGGCCGGGATCCAGGACATGTGCATCCCAGGTCGACCAAGTTGCAGTGAAGCTATCTCGGGTACCCCTGCAGGTGGCAATCCAATCCTCCGCCTCCCTGATGTCTCCTACCTTACGACGCCATTCCTCCCTGCCTGGAATTTGCGGACGCCTCCAGTATATGGGAAGCAATCGCTTAGCTGCATTCAATAAGTGAGGCAGCACACTTTTCTTGTATCGGCTCACTGGCATGGGAGGAACGTGTAGCAGGAAGTGAACCGGGGAGAGAGGGATGTCCGTACCCGTTATATCTTTGATCTGGGTCCCAATGTCCTCCCAGTAGGGTCTAATCGCCGGGCAGTCCCACCAGATGTGCAGAAGGGTGCCCCTGTGACCGCAACCCCTCCAGCATCGATCTGACATGGATGGGTAAATCCTGACTAGATCCGCCGGTACACGGTACCAGCGTAGCAATATTTTGAAATTTTGTTTCCTGTGTCCTGGAGTCAATAGAACTAGACCGAGTAAGTTGGTAAAGAGAAGACAGTTGGTTAGGTGTAAAGACCGTCTCCAGGTCCTTTTCCCAGGCCCCAATGTATGCTGGCTTCACTACTGAGGCAGTGGAGCCAAGCAGGTGGTAGAGCTCAGAAATTACATGCGGGACCGATTCTTCTGCTACAAAGAGGTGTTCAAAGGGCGTGAGGGTGGACATATCTCGTATGGAGTTCCCCTGAGCCATAAAAAAATGGTGGAGTTGTCTATGGCGCCAAAAGTCCATAGGGGAACTCCCCTACGGTCTCGAAGGGTCGCCAAAGAGAGCAGCTTACCATCTTTCATAAGTTTTCCACAACTGGCGTCACCGCCGTCTACCCAAGAGCCAAAAAAGGCCGTCTGCTCACCCGGTGGGAACCACAGGTAACCTCCCAGTGGCGCTAGCGGGGAGACAGGGGGTGCCATCGGTAGAGTGGCATTGAGGCGATCCCAGGTTCGAAGAGCCTGGACCGTCAGTGGAGAAGCAAAATCAGACAGCCCCCTGTGTTCCCGGGCCAACCACGGGGTATAGGACAAGTTTCTGCCCGCCATATATTTTTCTAGGGAGACCCAGAGTTTGGATTTAGTGTGGAAGCGCAAGTTAAGGATCCTCCTGGAGGACGATGGCCCTATAATACCTTTGAATGTCCAGCAGGCCTAGACCCCCTGCGTCTCTCGGTCGGCTCAACAGTCTGAGCGCAATTCTTGGCCTCCTATTATTCCACACAAAGGTCGAGATCAGGCTGGACATCTGTGTGAAAAAACGCCTAGGCAAGGACATGGGTATCATTTGCAAATAGAACAGTTTGCGTGGAAGAATATTCATTTTTATGATATTAAGTCGCCCCATCCAGGTGAATGCTGTCTTAGTCCATAGGGCCAGGTCCTTCTTCACAGTTGTCAGTAAGGAAGGGAAGTTAGTCGCATACAGGGTGTCAAACCTATCCGTCAGCCGTATACCCAAATATTTCAAGGACGATTTAGCCCAGGTGAATGGGAAGGCAGTTTGTAGCCTACCCGTCAGAGAGGGTGATAACTGAATGGGCAATATCTCTGACTTTGCGTAATTGATCTTAAAATTAGAAAGTGACCTGAAATGTCGGAGTTCTCGCATCAGGTTAGGCAAAGAGATCAGGGGGTCCGTCAGGTGGAAGAGCACATCATCGGCGTACGCCGAAAGTTTGTGCTCCGTGTGACCCACCGTCAGTCCTTTGATATCAGTGTTCGCCCGTACAGTGCGTAGAAATGGTTCCAGCACCAGGGCGAACAACAGAGGAGAAAGAGGACACCCCTGCCTCGTACCATTCCTCATCGAGAATCTAGGGGAGAGAAAGCCATTGACCTTGACCTGAGCACTCGGATCTGAGTACAAGGCCATGATCCATGCTAACATATGCGTGCGCAAGCCGAGAGCCTCCAGTACAGCGCGCAAGTAAGTCCAGTCAACCCGATCGAAGGCCTTCTCTGCGTCGGTTGACAGAATCAGGTAGGGGGGGGGTCAGGAATAGCACGAGCCCAGTGTATAAGGTGTATAGCCCTGATGGAGTTGTCCCTAGCCTCTCGGCCTGTGACAAACCCCGTCTGGTCCGGGTGGACAATGAGTAGGATTAGGTGTTTTAGCCTAGACGCAAGAATTTTAGCAAGAATTTTTATGTCCACATTAAGAAGGGATATAGGCCTGTAGCTCTGGGGCACAGTGGGGTCCTTCCCCTCCTTGGGAATCACAGTGATGTGGGCTAGCAGGGCCTCACTAGGGATCGCATTCCCATTTGCTATAGAATTAAAGTAGCTGCACATCGACTCCGATAGCAGGGGTAGGAACAGTTTGTAGTAAGCTTTGGTGAACCCGTCAGGACCAGGGCTCTTCCCATTAGGCAAGGACCCCACCGTAGCTCCAAGCTCAACAGGTGTAATGGGGGACTCCAACATGGAACACTGATCGTCCGTCAGCGGGGGAAGGCCAGCTGCGGTCAGGTAAGTTCTTATGTCGTTCAGTCTCTGTCTGGGCCTCAGGGGTCCGGGTCGAATCTAGGTTATAGAGGGTGGCATAATATTCTCGGAACCCAGAGGCAATTTGGGAAGATCTGGCCGTGAGCTCACCCGAGGGAAGGCGCAGCTTCTGTACATACATGAGCGCGCGTTTCTTCCTAAGGGCTCTGGTCAACATGCGGCCACATTTGTTGCCATGTTCATATTTATGCGTCAGGAAGCGTAGTTGTTTGCGCGCCTGTCGGTCCAATAAGCGTAAGAATAATTCTCTCAATTCCGTCAGTTTCCCAAGAGCCTCCGGGCCCCCGCCCTGCTTATGTTCAAGTTCCGCCTGCTGTAGCGCCTGGAGTACCCTAGTAAAGTCTGCTTGTCGGGCCTTCTTAAGTCTAGCTCCCTGAGAGATCAGTTCTCCCCGCACCACCGCCTTATGTCCTTCCCAGATAACCCCTTTATTCATACCTTCTGTGGCATTTTCCTTGAAGTAGTGGGACAGGACGGCCGTGACTCCGGAGACCGCGGCTGCGTCGTCCAACAGGGATTCATTCAGGCGCCATGACCATGCCCTACGGGTGCCCCGAGGCAGGGCCAAAGTGGCCATCACCGGGGCATGGTCAGAGATTGTTATATTCCCGATGGAAGAGGCCTGCAGCAGCTCCAGAGCCAAGTGGTCCACACATATCAGGTCAATACGGGTGTAGACATCATGGACCTTTGAATAATGGCTGTAATCCCTATCTGAGGGATGAAGCAACCGCCAACTGTCCAGGAGGCGATGAGACTGCAGGGATTTGCGAAAATGTTTAAGAAAGGCGTGAGAGTGGGAGGGGCGTCGGTGCGAGGTGTCGAGTTGGGGGTCAGGGCTTACATTAAAGTCACCTCCTAAAATCAGAGGACCCTCTCTAAACACTGTCTAGAAAGGTAAGCTGGTTGGAATTAGGGGCATATATCGTAGCCACTGTAAGCTTTTGGCCCGCTATAACCCCCTTTAGGAAAACATACCTCCCCTGAGGGTCAACCTTGCTCTCAATGACCTGGAGGGGGCAAGATTTATGAATGGCGATAGCCGTGCCCCTAGATTTTGCAACCGGTGAGTTGCTCAAGAACCACTGGCTATAAAGATGGGTGGGCAATTTGGGGGTTGACTGGGGGGTAAAGTGCGTTTCCTGCAAAAGAATCACATATGCCCCTGACCGCTTCAGTTCCCACCAGAGCTTACTTCGTTTACAGGGGGAGCAGAGACCGCGCACATTATAAGAAATTACCTTAAGCGATGCCATAGGGAGTCCGTGGGGTGGTCGAGTCGCGTAGCATGGCTGCGGGCGCAGGGTGGAAGACTGAGCCGGAGGCAGTTCCTATAAAGAGGCAAGGAGTAAAAAAAAGAGGAACAGAAGGGAGGGAAGAGAAAACAGCGAGAGGCAGGGTAACATACATAAGACACACAAGACAACAATGGTAACAATACCATGACATAAAATACCTGGGGGGCAGGGGTCAGGCTCAGCCCCACAGGGGAGGAGCGCCCGAGGCCCGTCCCCATCGCCAAACGAGGAAATATACCTAATAAGGTACGGTCTACGTGGGGAACGCGGACCTACACTGGAGGGAAGGGTGCGGGGGTCAGTCACCGTCCACCACCATGTACTAACAAGTAGGCAACATTCAAGGGGGGAGAAAGTGCTATAAAAAATGAAAACCCCTGAGGAGCAATGCTCTAATTTGAAAGGTAAAAAAGAGAAAAAAAAAAAACTGAAAACGAGTACAAGGTATCCGGGAAATGGGTTCGCCGGGCCAGAACCGGGGCCATAGCTTCAAGTCTCTCCCAAAGGACAACAACAGGGGCCTGTGATCAGTCACGGTTATAAAGGCAAATGGTCCAGTAGGAGGGCCAACGAACAGCAACATACTGAGCGGCTAAGTCTCTGATCCAGGCATCGGTGAATTTAGAGGGCCCGGGACCCACTTAAAGAGCAAGTAGGATACCAGTACTGAAGGAAATAGACCTTTCATGAAGGCAACAAACAAGTCAGGGGGAAGGGAGCTGCCATTTAGTGTCGCGGCGACACAGGGCCAGAGGGGGAGGCAGAAGTGGGGCGCCTGCGGTTCCTCCTGTGGCTCTTGCGGGTAGCTGGTAGCCAGGGTTGAGGGAGTTGCAGGTCAGGGTGATCTTGCGGGGTCCTCCAGTCCGGGAAGTCGACTGGCTCCAGTCCCAGGGTGCTCAGAAAGTGTGGTAGGTCGTCCTTGGTGCGTAGCGTGGCTTGTCTGCCCTCTTTGGACGCCTGCAAATAGAAGGGAAATCCCCAGCGATAAGGCAAGCCTGCCTTTGGATTGCTTCCAGCAGGGGGCGGAGAGCCCTGCGTTGCATGAGGGTCCTTCTGGAAATGTCCTGGTAGAAGTAAAGATGGGCCCCACCAAAGTCAAAGTATGGCTTCCCACGCATCTTTTGCATGATCTTATCTTTCAGTGTATACTTGTGGAGCTTACATATGACATCTCCAGGGTTTTGCACATCCTGAGGGCCCTGTGAGCACGGTCTATCTCTATGGGTGCAGTAGCAGGCAGGCCTAAAATCTCTCTAAATACATCCTCCAGAGTAGGAATAATGTCTTTAGGTGACGTGGCTTCAGGCAGGCCTCGTATGCGAATGTTTGCTCGCCTGCTACGGTTCTCAAAATCATCCAACTGACACAGTAAAGTCTCAATTTTCTGATCCTGGGCACAGCATCTGGCTTGAAGCATAGAGATGGCAGGTAGGGCCTCATCAAGTTTCTGCTCCACTGTTTCCATCCTAGCCCCCAAGTGGTTAGTGTCAGCCTTAAGCTGGGCAATATCCTCCCTAAAGGCCCTCTCCACCCTGGCTGCAAATTTTTCAAGATCCTCTCGAGTAGGGAGGGACCAAATATGGCGCTTTATATCTCTGTCTCCATCTCCCATGACATCAGTCACATCAGAGCCCTGATCAGGGGGGGCTGAGGATCCCAGGGAGAGTGGAGGGGCAGTGTCACTCACCATCTGCGGAGAGGGGATCTGGGAGTCCTGGAGCTGTTGCTGCTGCTGGGCCAGCGCTTTCTGAGCAGCCTTAGCTGCCTTAGTTGTTTTAGGCGTCGGCGCCATCTTGGAGGTCTCGTGTCCCGGGCCGTGGGACCCGCTGCAGAAGGCATCCAGCTGCTCCTGTCGGGTCTCATCCGCCCTCGATTGCTGGGAGAGCGCCCGCCGTCCCTGTGACATGAATGCTTGCGTTCCGGGAGTGATATCTCCCCTCGTTAGTGCTGTAAATGCGGCGGTGTGTGAGGAGCTGAAGAGTCGCACGTCCTCACTCCTCCATAGCTAGGCCACGCCCCAACTTCCCCTTTATAGTGCCGTTGTACATGTTGTCGTACGTGTTTTACGTCACCGTGCTTTGCTCGAGCATATTTTTTCACGATAGTGTGTATGCAAGGCAGGCTTGAGAAGAATCACGTCGAGAAAAACGTCATGTGTACGCGGCATAACACTTCTGATCCAGTTGTAAAAATGAAAAGAATGTGTCTCCTAGGGAAGACACACATGACAGGGGCTATATTCTCTGTAGAAACTTTAATTGCAGTATATGCTGGTTGTTACTAACTAAGATTGAAAGTACAATAAGGCCTCATGCCCACGGACGTTTTTACAGCTGCGTTTTTTACAGCTTAAAAACGCCTGTCCATGTTATTGTATAAAATTGTATTTTTTTTTTCGGAAAAAAAAACAAAAAAAAAATGTTGGAGCTCAAAAACGCAATTGCGGCGTTTGTGCAAGTTTTTTTAACGCTTCGCGTTTTTTGATGCCCGACGTCAAGGAACGCACTGGTCCTGGTTTTTTTTTACAGCTTAAAAACGTCTATGCTATTTGCAGCTCAAAAACGTCTAGGTGGGCATGAAGCTATAGACTAACATGGACAGGCGTTTTTAAGCTGTAAAAAACGCTCAAAAACGCGGCTGTAAAAACGTCCGTGGGCACGAGGCCTTAAGCTTCATGCCCACCTAGACGTTTTTGAGCTGCAAATAGCATAGACGTTTTTAAGCTGTAAAAAAAACCCAGGACCAGTGCGTTCCTCAGCGTCAGAATTGGGCAGAAAAAACGCGCAGAAACGCGCACTAACGCCGCAATTGCGTTTTTTTTAGCTCCGCGTTTTTTTTTTCTTTAAAAAAAATATATATATATATATATATATATATATATATATATATATATATATATATATACACAATAACATGCACAGGCGTTTTTAAGCTGTAAAAAACGCAGCTGTAAAAACGTCCGCGGGCATGAGGCCTTATAGTTTGTTTCGTCTAAGCCTTTTTTTTTTTTTTTGTATCTTGAATAGAGTGGGGAAAGGTTAGACCCGCTTCCTGGTTTATACTGATATACAGGACTCTCCTAGAGAGACTTCTTTCTTCTCTACCTCTGCCCACGTTCACACTGGGGCTGCGGGAGTGAAGCCTGCGAGTTCAGCTGAACTCGCACGATTTCACTCCTGCTGCCAGTCCCGATTTCAGCCACGATTTCAAAGACATCTGAAACAGTTGTCAATGTAAATCGCGGCTGAAATCGCAAAAAGTAGTACAAAAACTACTTTTTGTAATCGATGCGGCGTCGCACCGATTAGGACGGTGCCATTGGCCGCAATTTGCGGCAAATTTCGCCGATTTGACATGTCAAATCGCACCAGTGTGAACCAGGGCTTAGTGACACTTGTTTGACAATGTGGTCCTAGCCTTTCCCCTAAAAAAAAACAAAAAAAACAAAAACAACAAAACTTTTATTTCTGTCTGTATTACCCTTTGCAGTTTTACTTTCATTTCTGGTCTGGTGAAACTGTTATATGAGCAGAAAGTGAGGGTAACGTTTCTGTTGAGGCCCAGTATAGCAGTATTAAACCAACAGGGCATCTAACGCTTCCTTATTCTATTCAAAACGAATAAAAACATTTTAACATTTTCTTTCAAAATATTTTATTTTTCAATAATCATAAAATAAATCATAAAATAAAACAAATATACAGTATAACATACGAATAATTCATACAGGAGAATAATAATATAGACAGCACAAATAATATTCCATATTCAAAAAATTTTATAAAAATAAATAAGAGCAAATCCGTATCTCTACTTTCAATAGAAGATTTATCAGATAAAGGCCAGAAAGCCTAAAAAATGTTATATAGATTTACTTTAGCTAAACCAGAATAAAAATAAAAAATGAATTAATCGAGATCCACGCCCCTCCATGGCACCCCTATAGGGATCATGCTGTGCCAGAAGAGGGGATCCCACGTGTATTTGAATGGGCTCTTAAGAAAGCCCTCTAACCCTTACAAATCAAGAGATAAAACCAATGAAATAGGATAAAGGGTCATCCACACTATAACCTATCAATCAAAAAATGTTGTAAAGACCCTAGGAATATCATAAGAATATGTTTCTTATAAGGATCTCCAAGATTCATATCAGAAAAAATAAAGATAAAAATAGAAGATAAAAGCACAATAAAAGATGTAAGGAGGAGGGGGGGGGAGGGGTGTACATGCCTGACTTAACGATCCCAAGCTGGAAAACAATGGAACAATTCAATGAGGAGATAATCCAATATAATTCGCCCAAGGTTCCTATATCTCTTCAAATTTTGGAACTGTGCATTTTGACATTTTCTAATGTCGAAGCCAGTGAAACTCCGGCGCATGCGTGGGTATGAGGTCATCCCCACCCAGTCAATAAAAGCTGCTGGCATTTGATACCTGAAAGCCTGCCCCTCAAAGATGTCAGCAGCTGCTGGGAACCTTCAGGACGTTGCATCGCTGGAGCCAAGGTTCCGCTTTTAAAGGCAGAGGAAAGGCATTTGGGGGGAAAATGGGCTCACGTATCCCTCATGACAGGTTTAAAGTCTAGATGTGAAAATTATCCTCAGTGAACTTCCCACCTACAAAACTCTCTCACTCTCTCACTCTCTCACTCTCTCACTCTCTCACTCTCTCACTCTCTCACTCTCTCACTCTCTCACTCTCTCACTCTCTCACTCTCTCACTCTCTCACACTCTCACTCACTCTCACTCACTCTCACTCACTCTCACTCACTCTCACTCACTCTCACTCACTCTCTCTCTCTCTCTCTCTCTCTCTCTCTCTCTCTCACTCTCTCACTCTCTCTCACTCTCTCACTCTCTCACTCTCTCACTCTCTCTCACTCTCTCACACTCTCACTCTCTCACTCTCTCTCACTCTCTCTCACTCTCTCACACTCTCTCTTTCTCTTTCTCTTTCTCTTTCTCTTTCTCTCACAGGACTAGATGCTCATCTTTCAGTACACATGGGCCAAATGTGCGGCATCGGCCAGTTCAATAGAAACTGGGCATCATCTGGCCTGTGTACTGCAGCCAGTCCGACAGAAGCCCGTGTTCTGTCTAAGTGCCCGCTATCGAGATGTGCCCAGGATGTACTGTGCATACGTCATAGCACAGCAGATGATTTGCCAATCAGCTGCCCTGACGTAACTATGGCGCATGCGCACATCGTAGGAGGTATCTCTCGATGGATACCATTTCACAGTCACAATTTTAACCTATACAAACAGCGGGGGGAGACCGTAGTTCTCAGATTGTGCATCGCTGCTGCTGGAGGGCGGCTAGTGGCAGTGTTGAAGGGCTGGTTTTGTCTGTATTGCAACCCGCCCTTTTACACAGGCAAAACCGACAGCAAAACCGGACCATCAGCACACTGTAAAGCTGCCCTGCAACAGTGAGGCACAATGTGAGAACTATGGTCTCCCCCCGCTCTTTGTATAGGTTTCAATTGTGCCCGTGAAATGGTATCTCCCATCGAGATACCTCCTACGATGTGCGCATGCGCCAGAAATCAGCTGTGATTAGTACAGCGGCTCCCCCGGAGCTGTCAGTTTTATTCATTCATCCCTGCTGGGTTGAATGAAAAAAAAACTTCTGGTGTGTACTAGACTTTAGCTTATTCCTTATTACCCAGCTGCTGCTGCTCTTAGACATTCCATGATGTGTTCTCACTTGTAAGGGGAGTGCTGGTCTTGCATTGTACCGGATGACGTCAGCAAACTTGCAGAAGCTGCTTTGGGGAAGTCCAGTCTCACAACTTTGAGAAATAAGGTACATATTACTGCTTATTACAAACCCCCCTTCCCCAGACTAAAGGAGTATTTAACCTTTTGTTGGGAGGGGCCAGGGCCCCCCCTGCAAAGGTAATGTTTTCTGCTATAATCAGTGTTGGTTGTCCCAAATAAAAAGTGTGAGCTTTGGAAACCCTTTGGGGCTGATATACTGAAATGCAGTTTATGTACTATTCCTGGGGAAAAAGCATCCTATTTTAAAGTTGTACTTGGGGATATGTAAATATTGTATAAATATGAGAAGCTTGTGTGTTCTTACTTGAATCTTGGGGCCTTTGTGTATTTCTTCCAGATCCATTCAGTATTCTAGCATATAACTTTGCATCTGTGCAGGAGCTTCCTGTAATATAGACCAGTTACCACTGTTCAGGGTGACTGGTCTGGTATCCACTCACTCCTGTCATCTTCTGCAGGGAGCCTGTATAGGGAGACAATGCTAGGTCCCTCCCACAGGTCCCTCCCACAGGTCCCTCCCACAGGTCAGCTACATTTACAAGGTGATAACTGGGTTTGAAAAGGCATTTGGTACACATAAAGTAGATTTGTACTCTTTAGGGCCATTGAGGAATATAGTTTTTGTGCCGTGGAGTTCAACTTTAAAGTAGAACTATTCCATTTTGGATAGAGTAAGGGATGGTTATAATACCTGTCAGTATATTTTTTTGTTATTTTTTTGCCATCTGTGTCCAATTGCAGTGATTTCCCTTCACTTTCTAGCCCACAGCCAAACAGGAGCCAAACAGGATAGGAGAGGAAATCCCTGCAAATTAAGGTAATTCCTTGGGGACCTCCAGGTCACCAAAACTTGTGTCCCCATTGGAAGATTTCCCCTCTATTACTTTTCTGGGGACAATCCAAAATGTGGGATTTTTTTTTTACTTTAAGTTATAATGGAGAGGGTGAATCTCTCTCTAACGGGGACACAGACAGCAAATAAAAACTGTCAAGTATTCGAATCCTTCTCCACTCTATACAAAACAAAAAAAAATAGTTTTGCCTTTAGTTATACTTTAAATCCTTCAGTCAGTTAACACGTTTATCTCAACTTTTTTGTGCAGAAGTAAAATATTGTGTCCGTCAAATCCAAAATCCATTTTGTTTTCCTCCAGCAGAAAGATGAGCCTCAAAACGGAGCGAAGGGCCATTCACGTGGACCAGTCAGAACTCCTCTGCAAGAAAGGATGCGGCTACTATGGCAATCCAGCATGGCAAGGGTTTTGCTCAAAATGCTGGAGGGAGGAGTATCAGAAAGCGCGACAGAAACAAATCCAAGAGGACTGGGAGCTTGCAGAACGGTATCATTCTCTCTGTTATCAGTTTTTTTTTTCTCTGTTTAATTTGCTTCACTAATGCAGGCCATAGACATTGCAAACTTATTTTCTGCAACAATGGGTTGGGTACATTGTTATGAAGAAGGTCTTCCCCCACCCAGAGCATACCAGATGTGCTCCATGTCTTGATTTGTAAATGTGGTATGAGAATTTCTAAAGCTGATAGTGGGGTTAGTACATCCAGAGCTATGGAATAGCACTCTCCAGGCTCTGAGAAGCTGTGGTGGGGGGATGGGGGTAGTTGTCAGACTCAAGGGGGGCCAAAGGTCAGTTAGGAGTGCTTTGAAGTCTGTGGTGCAGGACAGGGCTGATTCCATGTCTACCCAAAAAATATCAGAGGGAAGGGTGAAACCAATGTTTCACCTGGGTAAGTAGAGGTGCATCGTTAATAGTCCAAAAGATTTACAAAGCCTACCCTGCCAGCCTTTTTATGCTTGATAAGATGAGCCTAGAAGTATTGTGCTATTTTTTGTTTTTACTACATAAACGATTTGAGGAGGGAGTTAAGGGAGCGTAGATGCTCGTTTTTAAATGGGGATAGGTAAAGTTCTTAACATGTATAGTATTTGGAGCAACACCATAATTTTAAGGGAGACAGTCTACCTGTCCACGTTATCTCGCAATGTGAGTACTGGTGGATTTCTTTGGTCAATTTTAGCTGTGAGTAGTTTATAATTTGCTACTGCCAGCTGAGAGGGAGAGGGTGCAAGTTGGATACCTAGATAAGGTATACTATTGTCCTTCCAGGTGTAAGGTATGTGCCCACTAAGGGGTGGGCTCTAGTGGGTTTAGAAACAACTAGGTCTAAAATAAGAGATTTAGTGTAATTCACTTTATAATATGATATGATACAGAGCTAAACCAGGTTAACACTTGATGGGCATGTGAGAGGGACTCCTTGGGATTAGTAAGGAGGATTACGCCATCCGGAAAGAAATTGATGACATGAGAACAGCTCTTGAAATGGAAACCTGTGATGAAAGCTTGTGAGCGAATGGTCTCAACTATTGACACAATTATGAGGTTAAAAATAGATGGGGACAAGGGGCAACCCTGCCTGGTTCCATTAGTAATAGGAAAAGGCTTAAATAAAAGGCTGGAGGAGTAAACGTGTGTAGAAGGAGTTGAATACAGAGCTAGAATAGCTGACAGAATGTGTCTGTCCAGAGAATCCGAATTCGAATAATACCCTTATCATATAGTCGCTGAACACGGTCAGCTTGTGTTCTCTCTTGCTGGGGATGTCAGGAATTTGTTGAGAGTGGTGGCAGTGGAGGGAGCGCAGCCCTGGTCAATGTTTCCCGGCGTGTGTGAGGAGTAGGGATGAGCTCCGGCGTGTTCGCACACTCAATGTGCAGAGCCCGCCAGGAAGTCGGCACCGCGCTGCGCTAATCACAGGCAGGGAGACATGTCCCAATCTCTGCAGCCGCGCATTGGGACATGTCTCCCTGCCTGTGATTAGCGCAGCACCGTGCCGACTTCCTGGCAGGCTCTGCACATGGAGTGTGCGAACACGCCGGCGCTCATCCCTGATGAGGAGCATCTTGCTCAAGCATCCATCTTGCTGGACGGTTGCCACAATCCCCCCCTGCTAATAAACACTTTCTATCCTAAAGTTACAACGCTCACTCACTGTACTGTATCTTTGGAGCAGACTTGTCAACTTTGGTGAGGAAGTTTTTGGACTACAAAACTCCCCCCCTCCCCCTTATCTCCACAATGCATGGAGGAGGGGGAAAGGCAGTCTATGTGGTCCACAGAGGGTAACTAAACTGGGCGGATTATACTGCTTGGATTCAGTGTGGCAGAGTTTTCCACTCACTACAGGTTGATAGGAGCTCACTGGACTTCTAGCAGGATTAACAGGTATTTTATTGTACCTAAAGGACTTTGAAACTCTGGAGCCAGTACAAAGCCTGGAGTATTTGGGGATGGTCTTAGGCATGGTTCAGGCGTTTCCGCCTCCAGTAAAGAGCTGTGCCCTAAGAGATCAGGATCAGCGTTTAAGAAGCAGAAGGTATCATTCGATGCGTCTCTGCATGAAGTTACTGGGGAAAATGGTGTCCCCCATAAACACATTTCCTCTCCAGACGAACATTTTGTCTGTTTGGAACAAGAAGATTCCAGCACTAGATTGCCACGTGTCTCTGTCCCCCGGGGTACTGCACAGCTTGAATTGGTGGTTGGAAGCTCAGAATTTGGAGAAAGGGAGATCTTTTCTGCCGATTAGTATGTAAATTGGTAACCACCGATACCAGCCTTTCCGGTTGGGCAGCTGCACTGCAGGGGACAACAGTCCAGGGGACATTGTTGCCACGGGAAATCATTTTACCCATCAATATCCTGGAGCTTTGGGTGGTACAGCTTTCCCTGAGGTATTGGACAACCAGGCTCCATGGCAGGAGGACGCCTTGGTAATACCTTGGGATCAGTTTTCCCTAAACTACGATTCCCCCCCCCCCCCCCCCGATTCAGCTTCTGTCGTGTCTCTTACGCAGGATCAGGAAGGAACTATTTTCTGGTCATTTTGGAAGCTCCTGCTTGACCCAGGCAGCCTTTTCTTGTAGAGAGACATTTTTGGTTTTACATAAGAATAAGATGGTTGCATCCTTTTTTTCTTTTTTTCCAAAAGTGGTTTCTAGTTTCAATTTGAATCAGGACTTTGTATTGCCTTCATTTTTTTCCTAGGCCTCAGTCAGATGTGCCCTGGATGTGGTACGCGCTATTAGAGTCCTCTTGAGAATGATGGCACAAATTAGACAGATTCCTTGTTTGTTCTGCTAGATGGGCCCAGGAAAGGGCAGGCGGCATCCAAAACGACTTCTCGTTGAATCCGCCAGTTAATCATTCAAGCTTATGGTTTAAAGAGTAAGGTCCCACTCTTTTGGGTAAGAGCACACTCTACCCAGGAGTGTGGGGGTGTATTGAGCTATCCGCCATCATGCGTCAGTGACTCAGGTTTTCAAGGCAGCTACATGGTCTTCGATACATACATTCACAAGGTTTTACTAAGTGAATGTCAGAGCCATGGAGGATACTTCCTTTGGCCGCAACGTATTACGAACAGCAGAGAAGGTCCTTTTGGATTAATGAGTAAAAGAAAAGGGGGTAGGCCTGTGATAAATCACCAAACCAATGTCTCCAAAACCGATGGGTGTTCTGTCTTTAAACCAGGCATATTTGAAAAAACAAGGGTTTAAGGTTATACCTAAAGGAAGTAAAGCTCCCAAAGATAGGTAACCAAGCGGTTAATTGGACAGAAAACTAGACTTAATGGATGGTGTAATGGTTTGTTTTATTGAAAAATTATCAGTAAAAATAGTAAAAAAACTCATGAAGACCACACAATATATATCAGAATTTGGTTTAATGGTGGTGGTTATTGTTGGGTCTCCCACCTCAACACCCCCTTTGAGACATCCCACATAGTCATGATTATAGCCTGCTCTGTGTCTCGTGATGTACGATAAAGAAAATTTTTAATTTTTTTCTCTACAAACTTACCTGTAAAAATCTATTTCTTGGAGTACATCATGGGACACAGAGGTCCCTCCCCTATTTCTGGAATTTCATTTCTTGCTACAAAACTAAAGTGCTTCCTGTGTAGGAGGGGGTTATAAAGGGGAGGACTTCCTGTTTGGTCAGCAAGTGTCCATTCACCTATAGGTGGCATGTAGCCAACATAGTCATGATTTACAGCCTGCTCTGTGTCCCGTTAAGTACTCCAAGAAATAGATTTTACAGGTAAGTATGTAGAAAAAAAACAAACACATTTTAGTGTTCAGCATAGACTTATAGACCCATATTTTTACCAGCATGCTTTGTGTCGTAAAATTGGTTTTATCATTTTATTTCAGCTTTCAAAAGTAAACTTTAAAAGTCATCTTGACCTTCATTCAAGCAGGTTGTTAGATTTGCCAGTATTTGAGCTGATGCTTGAATTACCATCCATAAGTCAATGTTATTTTAGCAAACACTGCACAATGTTGCTGTTAAAGTCTATGTGACCTTTTATGATATTTGGTGTCTCCTATAGCTTGCAGCGGGAAGAAGAGGAGGCTTATGCCAGCAGCCAGGGTGCCCAGGGAGGTCAGCCTTCACTTGGTTTTGCCAAGTTTGAAGAAAAGAAATCGAATGAAAAGGCACGAAAGGTTACGACAGTAAAAAAGTTCTTCACTGCCTCATCCAAAAGTGTGCAGAAGAAAGGTAATCTTTTACATTTCATGTATTGCATGATAAATGTATATTTTCCTTGATTTTACTGTTAGAAAAAGATTAAAGCATACCTGTAACTTAGTAGTAAACATAATGATGTGAAGAAAGGGGTGAGTGGTAGACATTGTATAGGACTTTAAAGACAAGCCTAGTGTCCCCACTTGCCAAAAGTGGTCTGAGATCTAGGTACTTTGTGCCAGTCCACTACTAACTAAATCGGGGTTAGGCAACCTGGGGCCCTCCAGCTGTTGTGGAACTACATTTCCCATGAGGCATTGCAAGGCTGGCAGTTACAATTACTCCCAGAGGCATGATGGGACTTGTAGTTCTGCAACAGCTGGAGGGCCCCAGCTCTTGATTTTTACGCTAGTCTTTCTTGTAGCCTTAGGTAAACAGGTTGGAGAAATAATGTAACATATGCACAAAAGCTCTGTGCAAGCCTTCCAGTACACACCAGTGATTAGTTAACTGTAGTCATATCTAGGTAAATCTAGCCAAAATCTAGGAGCCAAAAGCACACATTAAGTGAACTTCAGTGTTGATCTGATGTTCTGTATCCTCTTCACCAGGAGAATTAGATTTAGTTGTCTTCACCGTTTTTTCTATAGCAGACATGTACACAGTTCTTATATTAAACCCCACCCACAACAAGCATCTACATCTGCAACCATATACCAAATTTACAGTTCTCCTTGCCTTCCTTGCGTCGCCCAGACTATGAACCCCACCTGTCTAGAGCCTCCAGCAAACGAAACACAAGAATTCTGCAATGAGCTATCTGATTTTTTTTCATTGACAAAATCACAAACATTCGTGAAATAATTCAGCAGAACATAGCAAGCAACCCCACTCGGCCAGAGCAAGAAGACAAAAACCATACAAATATTCTACTATCACCAAGATTTACTCTGGTCCCAATCACCATCGACACCACCAAAACCATCATCAGAAGCCTCCGAGACAGCATATCGCCAAATGACATTATTCCCACAAGACTTCTGAAAAAATGTACCGACATCTCGGCACCCACCATAACACACCTCATAAGCCAATCATTCAAAGAAGGAATCGTTCCGATCTCCCTCAAGCAAGGCATAATCAACCCCCTCCTGAAGAAGCCCAACCTCGACCCCAAAGACCCAAACTACCGCAGGCCTGTCACAAGCCTTAACACCATCTCCCAAGATTATTGAGAAAGCAGTAGTACAACAGTTACAACCCCATTTGGACACCCACAAACTCTTGGACCCACTACAATCTGGTTTCCGCCCTGGCCACGGGACAGAAACTGCACTTCTCAAAATCTGGGATGACGCCCTCGAAGCGGCAGATGGAGAATCATGTCTCCTGGTGCTGCTGGACCTCAGCGCAGCTTTCGACACAGTAGACCACAAAATCCTGCTCACTCGTCTCGCAGAAGTAGTCACAGACTCAGATCTACTCTGGTTCGCATCCTTCCTAGAGAACCGATCCCAGAAAGTGAAACTAGGGGCTTTCACTTCAGAAGCACGTAAAATTACATGCGGAGTCCCTCAAGGATCACCCCTGTCGCCCATGCTCTTCAACATCTTCCTCCACCCACTCCTCAAAATAATCAGCAACCAGGACCTGCTCTATCACTACTACGCTGATGACACCCAACTTTACCTACGCATCACCAACAAAAAAGACCAATACCCCGCAATGTGAAAACTGCCTCATTGATCGACGATTGCATGATGGAGAGCTACCTCAAACTTAATGGATCCAAAACAGAACTCCTTTTCCTCCATGCAAACCGAAACAAAAACCCTAGCACGACGTCCACACCACCCACCATCCTCGGACAAACCATCACCCCCAGCACTAAAGCCAAAAGCCTCTGAGTCATTTTTGTCTCAGACATGACAATGGATGCACAAATGGGATCTGTAGTCAGCGGATCTCACTACCTTCTCCGCCTGCTGCATAGACTCATCCCCTTCATCCCGGAAGGAGACACAGCAGCAGTAGTTGGCACAATCATCAATTCCCGACTCGACTACGCAAATTCCCTCTACCTAGGACTTGCCAAATACCAAATTTCACGTCTACAAGTTGTCCAGAACACAGCAGCCAGACTGGTAACTGGAGAAAAACCCTGGGAATCATTCACCCTGTCCCTGAAGACCCTCCATTGGCTAGCCGTGAAGGATAGGGTTACATTTAAGACCCTCTGACTCACTCACAAATGTACACAAGGAAAAGCCCTGCAATACCTCTGCGACAAAATAAAGCACTACACCCCAAGTCACCCCCTCCGGTCAACTAACCAGAACCTCCTCCACATCCCCAAGACCCGCTACAAATCAAAAGGCGAACGAAGATTCACAGTCCAAGGACCCTGGCTATGGAACGCTCTACCTGCGGACTTTCGCTCGGAAGAAAACCATCTGGCCTTCAGGCAGAACCTTAAGACCCATCCCTTCTGAAAACACAGGTGGACACTGGCTGCAAAAGTGCCTTGAGGCGATTTAGTTCGCGTTTGTAGCGCTATACAAGTTACTCATTCATTCCTTGCCATAACAATCATGCCCCTTCCCCCTGTTCTTGTGTAATTTTTGGTGGTATGTATGGTGATTTGGGTGATTTGTGATTACGTTTATGCCTTGGAGCTGCTGGCCACAGTGGTAATCCTTTATTGCTTCCCTATTCAGACCTACTTTTCAGACAAATGAGCAACCACACTGCACATTGCTGGGGCAAGGCTTGCTGCAATCTGTGCCGTGTTTCTCTTCCCAACAGTGTACTCTGTGCTGCAGGTCACTCATCTGACAAGGGGGTCTGCATCGGGTAGCTTATGAACAGGATACCAGGGGACCTTTTCTACTGGTAACGTAACTGGGATTTGTCTAGCCTTGGGTAGAATAATGCAACTTGTGCGACACTGACTTCTTCAATATTCTCATTAGCAATTTATTTCTACACTTTAGAGTTACTCGGTATCGGTGCAACCCTAGTTGTGTTTTTCATGAGTACCCGTACTCCTAAAAATGCTCCGATACCCGAAAACCGCTACCCTTGCGGTGCGATTTGAGCCCAAACAAAATGAATGGGCTAAAATTGCACTGCAAAGAATCGCATGCGTTTTGAACTGGAATTCCTATCCGAATTGCATGCTGTTTCTCCCCCACCGCTCCTGTGTGAACCCAGGCTTGTCATAGTGATTTCAGCCTGGGTTCACACAGGAGCAGGGGGTGGGAAACCTAATGCGATTCCGACAGGAATAGCACTGCATTCCTGTTCAAATCGCATGCAATTCTTTGCAGTGCGATTTGTGCCCATTCATTTTGTATGGGTATTAATCGCACTGCAAAGGTATCGAGACTTGACCAAAGGTACCGTTGCTCGCTGGTAAAAAATGGTATTGTTGCAGCCCTAGTTACAACTATATTGTCATACCCAACTTTCTTGTAGCATATATCATAGTACGTAAGGTGTTTGAAGGGATGCTATTTAGAAGTTTGGCTGTGATAAAGGTGTCCTAACGGACAGCCAGAATGGATTTATGAAAGACTGTTCTTGTCAGACCAACCTGGTTTCGTTCTATGAGAAAGTAAGTCAGAAATTTGATGATGAAGCATATTTAATCTAAGTTTTACTAAAGCATTTGATACAGTACCTCGTAAACATTTATCTCTAAAATAAGGGCTGTTAGAGTTGTTGAAATTGTATGCACATGGATAAGAAGCTGGTTACATGAATGGGTCTAGAGAGTGGGGATAAATGTCTCAATCTCTAAATGATTCAAAGTTGTAAATGGTGTGCCCAGATTTATGTCCTGGGGCCTATTGATAGAGGTTGGAATTAAAGGGGTATTGAACCCACATACTAGTGCCAATTTAGAGAGGAGCCAATTCACCGACCAGCATGTCTTTGGAGTCTGGGAGGAAACCCACGCAGGTACAGGAAGGACATGCAAACTCCATGCACGTAGTGTCATGGTCATGAATTGAACCCTTGACCTACTTACTGCAAGGCTTACTGCAAGTGCTAACTTGGGTACTAAACCCAAAACCAAAAATGTAGTATATTGCAGCTTACGATTCATTAAATGTGGTGGCTGCATTCGTTTTATTTTTTAGGCTTTTTTCCCTCTATTTTTATCTGGTGAACTGGCCAGTAACACACCTCCTGTAATGGCATGCAATGTTAACAAAAAAGGGAATACAGTCAAGAGGTAAATCAATAATTCTAGCCCTAACAAAACATTGGTATGGCCGCATCTTGAATATGCTTTAGGTTTTGGTAGCCAATCTTCAGGAAAAATGTTGTGTAAGTAGAAAGAATTCAGCGATGGCAAGGCAAAGAATCGAAATATTTGGGGATAAAATTGACACCTTAATATGCTTTTATCAGGCCAATTATATACCCTCAAAAGAGAATTATGGTTATTCAAATACATAAACATTTATACTCCCCTATCTAGAAGGATGCAGCATCAGTCCTCCGCGGGCTTTGAGAACCGAACAATCACATGACCGCTCGGTCTTCAGTAAACACTCTGTTCTGCCCCTCCAGGGCTCATTGGAGAGCTGGGCTGTGAAGGGGACGTGAGTGGCTGGCTCAGTCTCTGAGTGGCATGCTTAGACCCCTTTCACACTGGGGCGGTTTGCAGGCGCTATTGCGCTAAAAATGGCACATGCAAACCGACCCTAAACAGCGGCTGCTGTTTCTTCAGTGTGAAAGCCTGAGGGCTTTCACGCTGGAGCGGTGCGCTAGCAGGACCGCTCCAAAAGTCCTGCTAGCAGCATCTTTGGAGCGGTGAGAGGAGCGGTGTGTTTACCGCTCCTTCACCGCTCCTTCCCATTGAAAGCAATGGGAAACCAGAGGCGTTTCTGCAGAGGCGAATTGCCGGCAGTATTGACCCTTTTTCGGCCACCGCTAGCGGCCGAATACCGCCGCAATTCCGACGGTATAGCGGCGCTATACCTCCAGCGCACCTCCCGCCCCAGTGTAAAAGGGGCCTTAGAGGCTAAGCCAGCTGCTGGCCAGGCATCTGAGTGGATCTTGATATTAAAGTCAGAATCCTTCCAGAGTCTGGACCGGCTCAGTGACATCAGCCGACAGTAGGCTTTAGCCTGTTGGCTGAATATGGGTCACAGAAGTGCAAAACTAAGTGTACTCTTGTGACCACAGGAAAAGTAGGGCCAAAAGAGCTTTGACTCCACTTCTCCTTTTTTAAATCCATAAAAAATTAATAAACACAAGCTTAATCAACTCCCAATTAGGTAATTGTCAGGGGTAGGAAGAATAAACTTAATTAAAATAGTAACACTACCCAAAAAAATATATACATTTCAAATGCTTCCATTTAGTCTACCTCCCAGCTTACTTTTTTAATCGCTGAGATATCTTGTTATAAAGCTTGTTTGGAAACGCCAATGCCCCTGATTCTCTTATTCACAAAGCGTGGCGGCAAGCCACCTGTGAAGCTGCAAGAAGTCACAGCTGGCTTCCCATACTAAACATGCCAGTGCCGAGGACCCAAAGACCAGCAAAGAACCAAACCGGGTGAGGACGGTGCTGGGTCCTTGAACAGGTAAGTGTTCTTTTATTAAAAGTCTGCAGCTGCAGTATTTGTAGCTGCTGACTTTAAAAAAAATGTAATTCAAGGATGAAGATCCTCTTTAGCTTAAAGCAAAATATGAGGAAGAGCTTTCCTTACCTAGTTTTAAATATATATTACCAAGCAGTGATTATCTCATGTATAGTTGCCTAAGTCTTTGGTGCTTCAGTTAAAAGTTGTGTGCCTTTTAGTTATGACTTGGATAGCCTTGGATAGAATTTAATGGATACCATAACACTACCGAACCTTACCAACAGATACAAGTCTAGTTATTATCAGTACTTTCCATATTTGGGACTCAATAGATAAGTGATTTCAGTGGTCTCAAAACTCACCATTAATGCCTTTAACTTGGGCAAACTGTGTCCCTCCAGAAAAAAATGAACTCTTATGGACCAATTCCACTATGCTTACATTATAAGATAGGTTATCTGGATCCACTATGTGTTCTCATCAAGAACTCCATGATAAATTAAGTACATTTATTTTGTATTCATGGTAATTCTGCCAATTTAAAGGGGTTGTAAACCCTCATATATACCCAGTAGGGGGTGAATCGTCACTGGTCTCACAATTCGATTAGATTGCGATGATCCTGTCCACGATTCGATTCACGATAACTGCGCATAGTTAACGTTTTATCCAAAAATTCAAGCAGTCAGATTAATGAAATTTTTCTCCAGTGGCAGAGAGGGATGGTGGGATCAGGGGCAGAGAGGGATGGTGGGATCAGGGGCAGAGAGGGATGGTGGGATCAGGGGCAGAGAGGGATGGTGGGATCAGGGGCAGAGAGGGATGGTGGGATCAGGGGCAGTGGGAGATGGCTGGGATCATTGGCAGTGGGAGATGGCTGGGATCAGGGGCAGTGGGAGATGGCTGGGATCAGGGGCAGTGGGAGATGGCTGGGATCAGGCAGAGGGGTGATGGTAGTGGAGGGATGGGATCAGTGACACTCTGTGTCGGTCGATTACCCTTCCTCCATGCTGCTCAGTGTATTTTCTCCTTCCGGTGCCTCCAGTAAAGCCTCTCCTGATGTCGGGTCTCCTCGAGCTCCTTTCCCCTGCACTGAACTGGCTGTCGGCTCATCAGCTGACTTTCTGCTTCAGCGAAGGGGAGGGGACTTACACGGCATTGACCTCACCTTCCTCCTTTCATGGGTGGTCTCCAGCCAACCTCATTCGGGTCCACAAGTTTACAACCCCTGATACTTTCAAGATGTTTCACACCCTCTGTGAGTCCTACGAAATCCCGAACTCCAAAATTTTCTGTTGCCTCCAAATTAAACATTTCTTTTCCTCATGCCTACACACAAATTCCTCCTTACCTTGACAATTTTGAATGTATTTGCAAAAATGATCCCCATGCACAGTGCTTAATCTCCTGCTTCTATTTACAATTGTTAGACCAGCCGCCTCATACAACCCCTCATTACGTAACAAAATGGGAGATCCGATTTGGGTCTCCAAATGGACGCTACTGACTGGTCTGACATTTTGGCTGCCACAAATTCGGCCTCCCAGAATATTGTAGCCTCAGAAAGTAATTGTAAAGTATTTATGCACTGGTACTTGGTCCCTGCCCGGATTGCCAAACACCTTCCCTCCTTTCCTCTCACCTGTTTCCGAGGCTGCTCAGACAATGGCACACACCTTTTTATATTTGGTGGAGCTGTTCACTTACCCAAACATTTTGGGCTAAAATTCTTCAAATCCTCTCCACCCTCATTGGTAGCACCTTGGACCCCGACCCAGCCATGGCTCTACTCAATAGGAAACCTTCTGAAATAACCTATCTCCAATTCAAGTTTCCCCTGCAGGTCACGACCGCTGCAAAGCAAACCACTGCGAAGGCCTGTAAAACCTCTCACCTCAATGTCACACAAACTAGGAATAGCCACCAGAGCCATGATCCATGCCAAGTTTGAAGCAGTTGTTCAAAAAATGTGACTGTCTTGGGAAACCCTGGGTTGACCACTACCTTCCTCCTGACTTTGATAACAAATTAGTTCTTCCCTAAATCGCCCTATCTGTAGTTTTGGTTACTCATAGATTCCGGATCCATATGTCATGCAAATCTGATGCGGTTCAAAACTCATCCGATTCTCATATATGTGAACGGAGCCCTAGTATAACTTAAACCTTGTCAAATACAATGAAGCCTTTCCTAATGACAAAAGAATAAAATCCCTCCTATCTCTCATGTTTCTTTGCAACATAACAGGTCCACTTTAACCTAGAATTACCCACTTTCAGTTCCCTTTTTATCTTTTACTAGTATATTACTTTGCATATCATGCCAGCAAAATGCTTTACAGTTAGGAAGTTGTTTGCAGTGCAGTCTTTATTTTGTAGCTATATTTGGTCATGGTCTCTTTTCTGCATTCCAGAGAGGATCAGAGCGTGTAAATCATAGTGGTGTGTGGGAGCCTAAGAATTTTAAATGTAGAAAGGGACTAAAGGCATTGCAAAGTTTGGTGGAGGGTGGCTTTAGAGGAGTGGCTTCTTTAAATAGACCAAAGTTAGACACACTGACACTGTATTTTCCAGCAGTAGCGTACAAGAAAGAAACTTAACAGTGTTTTAGTTTAAATAATTTAGCAAGTTTATGACGGATTCTTTTTCTTAAAGTGATATGACCATGTTTGTTGCACTTCATGGAGTTCTTTTTTTCATTGCCACCAGCCACTGCCTTAAATGTGTATGTGTGTACTGAAAACAAATAATGGTTTATTTTGTAATTGTATGTGTGGTAAGCCTGTATGGACGTGTAAACCAGTTCTCCACTTCATTTCCTTTTAGGTCCCAATCACACTTTTGTATTGTTTTGCTTTACCAACACACCACACACCAAAATATAGTCAAAAACACATGACATATTGAGGTTAATTTACTAAAACCGGTACAAATTCTGGTGCAGCTCTGCATAGAAACCAATCAGCTTCCAGTTTTTTTTTTTTTTTTTTTGTATAAGCTTAATTGAACAAGCTGAAGTTAGAAGCTGATTGGTTACCATGCACAGCTGCACCAGAGTTTGCATTCTACAGTTTTAGTCAATCAGATTTTGTCCATGTGCATTTTGGTGCACTGATGTGCGGATGCATTACCTGCTACTGTATTATGGTGTTGGGAGTGCAGTTTAAAAACAAGAATACTGCCAGTGCACGTGGATTGCTGTGCATTGTGTTATGAACATAATTAGCGAGATAAAGGAATCAATATACAGTTCACATAGATGGAGATGGCAGAGTGTGAAAAGCTTAAAAAATTATCCCACAATCTCACAACCTCTTGCCATGAATCTGCTCTGCTGTTCATTTCCTTTCATTGTTAAATCCCCTCTTCCTCTCTTTCCACAGTTGTAAAAAGAAGGGGTGGGTTCCTAGATGTAAACATTTATAGTGTTTACATTTGTGATTGGTCATCACGGTGATCACAAAGAAACAGGTCTCCATGCATGGGTGGTACATTGTACAATTAAGTTTATCCCTCCACTTTCACTTGGAAATTCTTCAGAACTGCTTATGGTCCTATGTATAATTCTGCTCCAAAGAAACTAGAAAGCTTTGAAATATTTAAAAATATATATTTAGGAATGCTAAGTGGATTAGAACTTGTAACAGAAACGCAGTATAGTGGGGTTTTCTCAAATGTGACTGTAAAAATGGAAATTTACTTTATCTAAAAGTTGTTTTATGTAATATTTCCCATGTACATGGAGCCCACCTCCTGTGTTATTTGCCCTGGTTTTATGGGCATTTTACCATGGCAGCTCCAAATTGGACAGGTTGAGGGTACTGTTGTGGTAACGTTTAAAAATAATAGGGAGGCACACAGTATTAGAGTTGGGTTTCAACACAATACATCAAAAGTATTCTGTATCTTAATCGTTAAAAGAAGCAGCACAGCATTTCTTTTTGCTTCACACAGTGTCGTGTTCACTACTCTACTGCAGGTGTGCCTTAATGAACATTGCAGTATAGCTCATATACACTTACAAAATAACCTGAGGGTGGCAGACCTTTGTAGTTTTTGCATGCTATGCTTACTGCTAAAGAGTTTACTGTCCATTTCAAGCTTATATCATTGATCCTATTAATTTGTTCTGATTTTATTTATTTATTTTTTTCCTTTTTATTTCTACCCTTTTTTTTTCCAACCCAATTTGCCACCTGGTTTGCTGCTGAATATTCCTCAGACATTGAAGAAAAGTCTGTTAAGCCGTCGCAGGCAGGAGGGAGGGAGCGCAGTGCTGATATTCTCAGGGACTTGAAGGGTCTTTTTGTCCCTCCCTGGGAGCTGGCCTCCCCGGCTGAAGGTAACACAGCTTAGTCAGTACAGTCTGCTTGCTTCAGTACATCCTTGCCTGTTGTACTCTAGACTGGAGTCTGTGATGTGCTCAACTCTTCTCTCTGTACTAAGCAGCAGTGATTCTGTTTTGCTTTATAACACAGGGGAATCTGAATTAAGCATCTTTAGTATTGATATGACTTCTGTAATTGTTAAAAACCTGTCTAGGCTGCACTAAGTTGAAGAGTCTGTGTTTGATCTCTGCTGCTGCTTTATTATCAAGCTAGGATCTCATGTTGATCTGGAATGGAAGTGGGCTGTATGTGATCAGCTGTAACTGCTTTTAGTAGTTTTAGTTTCAATCTCCATTTAACCCTAATCCATCCCTTTGTGTGTGTGTATATGTTCCAAGTGTGTTCCTTCTTTGTGATTAACTGATTTTTCACAAGCGTTCAGTTCTCTCTGTCAGGTTTCAGTCCGACGCAATGGCTGCTGGCTCCAAATAATTTGCAAGATCCCAAAAATATGTTGGCTTGATCTTTGGAGACCAACAAATGTAGCTCCAGAAAATTGCATGCTGACTTAAGCAGCCATTGCATATTAAAGTGTTTACCATTTGGGCTATGAAGTAGGTTCTCTTCCTGTTGCTCTGGAAGCATAGATTTAAGTTTGTTGATGCGCTCCAAGTGGTCTGGGTAAAGTAAATATGGTTTTATAGTAGTGTTATCCACCACTTAGTTTATTTTAGACCAACCTTTTTATACCAGCATTCCATGGAATCCCACGCTTCCCCCAAAGGTTGCTAGGGGTTCCTTGAGCTGTGGCTGCTTGACCTCTCATCTACCTTGGCATGGCCAGCAACATGACATTATTGATCTTTTTAGCTGTCTTTCAAAAGTGTTCAGTTACCTTTTAACCCCCTGGTCCCCGCTGTACCCCTGCTAAAATTAATTGGGGCCATTGGAAGAATGTCATGCAGATTGGCCAGCTATATGAGCCTTCGGTCACACGAATTATAGTAGATTTAGCTTACTGGGTTTTAGTTTAAGCCAAGGAAAATCTACCTGTCGAGGTCATAAACAGCAGTGTTGACCCATGCCACTGAAAACTAAAAGGAATATGCTAGCGTTCCACTTTAGCAGTCTTCCGATAGCCATGTTTTCTAACTGATACACATGGAAACATATCTAAACATAATCCAAAGTTTTAACTTTAAAATGATCTGATCAGCAGCACTTTTCCCTATGTCTAGACATACTGGAAAGATTTCAGCATTTGGCAGCTCAGCTCACACAGGCTGGATTTTGGATATTGAAGCAGAGTTCTATCACAGCCGGTTCCCTACTGCGCATGCTCAAAGCATGCTGCGCTTCCTGAATGGCCCGGCGGCGGGGAAAGGAGGGGGGGGGCAAACTTCAGAGTGGTCTCGTCGCGACGTGATCTCTCAGAAGTGGGGATGTGTACTTGTCAAAAACAGGTACCCGCTCCCCCTTGAAAGGTACCAAGTGTGGCACCGGACGGGGGGGACATTGCATATAAGTGGATTTTGGTTGGAACTCCGCTTTAACTAGTAGCAGGAACACTTCTTTTTTTTTTTTACATACACATTAGAATTCTCTTGAACATCTCTACCTGTTCCAATTGGTGAATGTGTCTAGAAAGTGAATGCTACAAGCATCAGACTTCACTGAGCCAATGAGGAATGAGCAGATGGGAAAAGGGAAGATTAATATCGGGGACACACCATCAACCTTTTTCTTAATTCTGGTGTCACTATTGCTACCCACATTGACTATAGTTTTTTAGAACAGCTGTAATGTTGAACCCCAAGGTCCTAAACAGCTAAAAGCATTACAAGAGGTGGCTTTTCTACAGTTTATAGTAATGCTTTAAAGATACTAGAACTTTAAAGATACCTCCTGTATGATATGTTATAGAGGGTGCTTATTTGCCTGGTTGGATTTTTAGCCCAGGTTCACACTGACAGCGGGAATGAAATCATGCGAGTTCTGCTGAACTTGTACAATTTCATTCCCACATGTCAGTCCCAACTTTGGGGGCGATTTCAGAGAAATCTTTGCAGGTTGCTGCACAGATGTGTAAGGAAATCGCACTCCGAAGTTGCCAGAAGTAGTACAGAAACGACTTTTGGGAATTGGTGTGGCATCGCACGGATTTGGACCGTGCCATTGCCCTCAATTGCTGCTGAATTCGCTCAAATGTGAACCAGGGCTCAAACTGATAGTGTACCGAGACAGTGGCAGTACTGGGGACGTTTACAGCATTTAGAAATGTTTGCTCATGGGACACAGGTGTGTGACTTCTATCTAATGGGTGTGGTCTAAGGTACCAAGTGAGCTGATAAATTGGTCACAGGTAAAGTGCCGCGACTGCTCTGCTCATTTTAACCTATGAAAATTGAGGTGCGTATTCTTTCCTATGCCATACGGTTAGGATGGTGTGTTTTTGACTCTACTTTTACTGTGTGCAGTATTTGTAGCATGTGTGTTTCTAGACCTTTGTCTACTTTCATTGTTTGCTTCAAATTGTGGTGTTTTCATTTTTCTTCATTAAATCCTTTATTTGTTCTAACCATTTTGTATGTTTTTAAATGCGTTCATTGTCATTTAACTTCATTTTGCCTCTACTGGTTTGCAAGTGCTTTGTGACAAGCTAAGAGGTGGGTGGATATTTCCTTGTATGTGTGTTCCATTAACCTGTGTGTTTTTGCATTTATGTCTTTGTAATTAGTGTAATTCTAGCACTATTAGTATTTTTTCATTTTATTGTCTCTGCAGTTTGCACAAATAGGTCAATTTTAAAGGGAATGTCTTATGCTGATAATGTTAAAATAGAACTATAAGCAAAAAGTTTTTTTCATTTTGGATAGAGCAAGGGAGGGTTATAACCCCTGTCAGATCTCTTTTTGCCATCTGTGTCCCATTGCAGAGATTTACCTTCACTTCCTTGAACCTTAGACAAACAGGAAGTGAGAGGAAACCCCTGCAAATTAAGGGAATTCCTTGGTGACCCCCTGGTCACCAGAACTAGTTTCTCCATTGGAAGATTTCCCCTCTATTAGTTTTCTGGGAACTTTCACTTTCAATCATAATGGTCAACAGGACAAATGGAGAGGATGAATCTCCTTAACCGGGGCACAAAAAGAAAACCTGTCGGCAATTCTAATCCCTCTACACTTTATCCAAAACTAAACAAAATGTTTTGTCTTTAGTTATACTTTAAGGCCTCGTACACACGGCCTAGAATCTCGTCATGAAAAAACACGTAGTTTTTCTTGACGAGATTCTTGGACAAGAAACTTGTCCCGGCCGAGTGTACACACGCTCCATTCAAAGAACCCGCGGTTCTTTGAATGGAGCGAACGCGGTGACGTCATCGACTACGACGAGCGTGCGCTCGTCACATTCGATGCAGTCGCAGCCATCTTGTAGGGCTGGGCGATTTTCCCCCCCAAAAAAATCTGCGATTTTATAAAAAACTCGATTTACGATTCGATTTTTTTTTTTTTTTTTTTATTATATTAATTAAAGTGCATCAACAAAGAAAATTGCAAAGGCAAACCCTTTCTCTAACTGCAAAGTCAGTGTGCAACAAAGATTGTTAAGCATCCAAATTATTAATACTGTATTTGGATTTAGCTAATAAAACAACAAAAAATCTTGAGGTTACTCTTAGTTGAATTGAACTGTGCCTCACTGTGCCCGTGCCTCACTGTGCCCATTCTTCACTGTGCCCATGCTTCAATCACTGTGCCCGTACCTGATGCAGATTTTCATGGGATACGGATTTTACTGCTACACCGGCAGCCATTCCAGTATTCAAAAGCCGCGCCTTCTCCTCGTCTGTGATAGGCGGAACACTCCATTTCCCAGCATTCAGTGTTCCGCCTATCATGAACATCCGCTCATCCTCATAACACAGACGAGGATGAGAGGATGTCCGTGATAGGCTAAACACTGCCTGCTGTGAAATTGAGTGTTCCGCCTATCACAGACGACGAGGACTCGGGAGGCGCCGCTTTTGAACACTGCAATGGCCGCCGTCTGTCTGCATGACACGCTGATCAGGTAGGCAGACGGCGGCTTGCGGTTAGTTAGTGTTACATTACATCTACTCGTGGCGGCTGCGGCGAGTAGATGTAATTGGGGCAACGCCACCCAGTGCCATTCCGGATACGCCCCCTGCAGCCCTGCTACGGAAACTTTGAAGGGAAAAAAAAAATTATAAAAAAAAAATATAAATATATATATATATATATATATATATATATATATATATTTTGAAGAAAAAAAATCGATTTTTCTTCAAATCTGAATCGATTTGAACTCAACTCGATTCAAGATTAAAATCGATTTTTTTCCCAGCCCTACCATCTTGCTACACCCTACCTATGCCTAGGAAGCTACCACGCATGCGTCAAAGTCAATTCGAGCATGCGCGGGTTTCCACGGTGACAGGTAAGTGTACACCCACACACTTTTCTCGTCGAGAAACATGCCAACGAGAATCTCGATGAGAAAATAGAGAGCTGGTTCTCTATTTTTCTCGTCGAGATTCTGGTCAGGTTTCTCAACGAGAAACCATACACCCGAACGATTTTCTCGGCAAGAAAGCTATCTTGGCAGTTTTCTTGTCGTTTCTTGCCGAGAAATTTGTTCGTGTGTACGAGGCTTTAGTTTCATCCTGGTAGAAATCTATTCATCCTCCTCTACCCAAAGCAGCCACACTCAACCACCACTAGAGGGAGCCGAAGAAAAGAAGAAAGATGCATTGCTTAGTTATCCAAATATAAACGTGTCTCTTCTTACCTCCAGCTCCCTCTGGTGGGGGCCCAGAGGGATCATGTAAACACGCTACTTCAAGTAAAACAGGTATTTATTTTTTTTTACTTGCGTACTGTTCCTGTATGTGTGTCTGTGTTGTGTGATTAATGGACCTTTGCAGCTTCCAGTGGTAGTAGTAGCATCAACAAATTTTTAGCTTTTTGAAAAATGTAATGCTTAGTATCACAAAATTTTAAAGTTGCAGAACTCTATTCTGCCTACATAGATGTTACTGTCTATTTCATTTTGTTTTGGAAACACTAAAAAAATTATTCTTTAAGGTACCGTACCCATTGTTTTTAGACCTTAAGGCTAAGTACAAAGTGCTATTGTTAGAAATTTTCCAAACAGTCATATAATCTTTGTACGCAAACCGCTTGTCGTCCAGCCACCGCAGTTATACTGCGGCAGGTTGGCTCGGCTGCTAGAATCGCATTGGGTGTACGTCGGGTTCGTACACAAGTTCACAAGGGGAATCGGTGAACTGAAGTACCTGATCATTATGCCCATTACAAGGCTGTCAGTTTTCCAACTGGCTGCTGAGCCTCTGTCACTCAGCATAGCTAGCAGACCACTTTATTTTGTGGTTGAACTTTACAGCTTTCTAGGTCACCTCCCCCCTCATTGGACAGAAGTGATGATGCTGATTTATTTTTTAGTACACACAATGGAGCTGGAGAGGTAACACAGGAAAAGCTAAATCAGGAAATAAAGGTGTGTTTTGAGGTGTTTTAGAGCTCTGTTAATTACAGAACAGTCAGAAGAGAAATATTAAGTCATTTGAAAGGCAATACAGTTTGTATGTATTCTAATACTTGTCCCTGCTACATGAGAGCAAAAAAATCATGAAGATCACTGTGGCTAGGACAGGAAAACACTGCTATAGATACCTGCCATAGCTTATACCCTTCCATGTTCTACCTAGGAATGCTTTATTATCATTCCATCGCTTCTTTCCTTCTTTCTTCAGGAAAGGAAAGTTGCGACACGATTTGAACGACTGGAAAGAGATTATAGAGCTAGCTTTTGCCTCATTGATCTACTAGCCTTCTGTAGCTGTAATTAACTCTGGTAGCACCCACAGGATGTATGTAAACTGTGAGCCTCTAAAGCAGTGACCTTTTTATTTTTGATATGTAGGATGATAATTCACTATTTTGGAAAATGCAGAGCGCGCCTTTTTCAGATACATATCACCATATTAACAGAAAGCTTATTCTAAATTCTTGGCATGGAAAGATTCTGTGTCAGGGAAACACCAATATACAGTATGTCACAAACTCAACACCAAGTTCACTATATGGACCAATTATGTACAGTATCTCACAAAAGTGAGTACACCCCTCACATTTTTGTAAATATTTTATTATATCTTTTCATGTGACAACACTGAAGAAATTGCACTTTGCTACCATGTAATGTAGTGAGTGTACAGCTTGTTTAACAGTGTAAATTTGCTGTCCCCTCAAAATAACTCAACACACAGCCATTAATGCCTAAACCGCTGGCAACAAAAGTTAAGTACACCCCTAAGTGAAGATTTCCAAATTGGGCCCAAAGTGTCAATATTTTGTGTGGCCACCATTATTTTCCAGCACTGCCCTATAACCCTCTTGGGCATGGAGTTCACCAGAGCTTCACAGGCTGCCACTGGAGTCCTCTTCCTCTCCTCCCATGATGACCTCATTAAGCTGGTGGATGTTAAAGACCTTGCGCTCATCCACCTTCCATTTTAGGATGCCCCAGAGATGCTCAATAGGGTTTAGGTCTGGAGACATGCCAGTCCATCACCTTTACCCTCAGCTTCTTTAGCAAGGCAATGGCTGTCTTGGAGGTGTGTTTGGGGTCGTTATCATGTTGGAATACTGCCCTGCAGCCCAGTCTCTGAAGGGAGGGGATGATGCTCTGCTTCAGTATGTCGCAGTACATGTTGGCATTCATGGTTCCTTCAATGAACTGTAGCTCCCCAGTGTCGGCAGCACTCATGCAGCCCCAGACCATGACACTCCCACCACAATACTTGACTGTAGGCAAGACACACTTGTCTTTGCACTCCTCACCTGGTTGCCGCCACACACGCTTGACACCATCTGAACCAAATAAGTTTATCTTGGTCTCATCAGACCACAGGACTTGGTTGCAGTAATCCATGTCCTTAGTCTGCTTGTCTTCAGCAAACTATTTTCATTCTGGGACGACAGCCATGCAGACCAATTTGTTGCAGTGTGTGACGTATGGTCTGAACACTGACAGGCTAACCCCCCTACCCCTTCAACCTCTGCAGCAATGCTGGCAGCATATCCAGAGGTTTCCAAAGACAACCTCTGGATATGACGCTAAGCACGTGCACTCAACTTCTTTGGTTGACCATGGCGAGTCCTGTTCTGAGTGGAACCTGTCCTGTTAAACCACTGTATTGTCTTGGCCACCATGCTGCAGCTCAGTTACAGGGTCTTGGCAATCTTCTTATAACCTAGGCCATCTTTATGTAGAGCAACAATTCTTTCTTTTTTCCAGATCCTCAGAGAGTTCTTTGCCATGAGGTGCCATGTTGCAGTGATCAGTATGAGAGTGTGAGCGATAACACCAAATTTAACACACCTGCTCCCCATTCACACCTGAGACCTTGTAATTAGTATTACGAGTCGCATGACACCGGGTAGGGAAAAATGTCTAATTGGGCCCAATTTGGACATTTTCACTTAGGGGTGTACTCGCTTTTTTTGCCAGTGGTTTGGACATTAATGGCTGTGTGAGTTATTTTGAGAGGACAGCAAATTTACACTGTTATACAAGCTGTACACTCACTACTTTACATTGTAGCAAAGTGTCATTTCTTCGGTGTTGTCACATGAAAAGATATAATAAAATATTTACAAAAATGTGAGGGGTGTACTCACTTTTGTGAGATACTGTACATAATTGGTCCATATAGTGAACTTGGTGTTGAGTTATTCAGTTTAAGGTCATCACAGAGGACAAGGGGACACTCTTTACGTCTAGAGCAGTGGTCTCCAAACTGTGGCCCGGGGGCCAAATGCGGCCCCTTGCTTCCTTTTATCAGGCCCTTGGGGCACTTTTTCATAAACCGATACCAACAATGGGGGATAATGCCCCCCACTGACACCAATGAAAGAACACAATTCCTCCTAATGACAACAGCAATGGGACACGTATACTACCAATGATGGGACACAATTCCTCTCAATGACACCAATGATGAGGCCCAATGACATCAATGATGGGACATCATTTCTCCCAATGACACCAAAGATGGGGCTTTGTTTTTCCCACTGACATCTTTTCTACTCCTACTGGCCACAGTCCGGCCCCGCTAAAGTCAGAAGGACAGTAAACTGGCCCTTTGTTTAGAAAGTTTGGAGACCACTGGTCTAGAGGAAAAGAGATTTCATCTCCAAATATGGAAAGGTTGCTTCACAGTAACAGTTGTAAAAAAAATGTGGAATAGACTCCCTCCAGAGGTGGTTCTGTTCAGCATAGTAGATTGCTTTTAAGAAAAGCCTGGATTCTTTTCTAAATGTGCATAATATAACTGGATACTAACATTTATAGGTAAAGTTGATCCAGGGAAAATCCGATTGCCTCTTGAGGGATCGGGAAGGAAATTTTTCCTCTGCTGTAGCAAATTGAATCATGCTTTGCTGTTTTTTTTTGTTTTGTTTTTGCCTTCCTTTTGGATCAACTGTGGGTAGATATAGGACTATACATGTGTGTGTGTGTGTGTGTGTGTGTATATACAGTATCTCACAAAAATGAGTACACCCCTCACATTTTTGTAAATGCAAGGAAAATGCACTGGAATGCATCAAAAACGGGCATGCAGAAAAAGCATTTGGAACACATCCGGACTGCGTTTTTTATGGTGTGAAGGGAGACAGCCAGCACTCCCAAAAAGAGAGGTTCGTCTCATCGAAGGAAATGCACACTCCTTCTATAACCTTCTATGAATGGAGGAAGAGTAAGCTGCAGATACTTACCACAACAGGTGCTCCCTTAACCCTATCCACCCCTACTCTTACCATTCATGATGGGAACATTCACCCTCTGCTGTTCATTTACTGTAAAATGTATTCTACCTGGAGTTAAATTACCCCAGAGAAATGTATATTAACCTAGATAGGTTGAAGAAAAGTTCACTTAGTTTAAAAAAATTCTAAACCTCATTATCTTAATGCCTCTTTCACACGAAGGGTCCCATCAGGTCTGCCTGTCAGTTGTTTTAGGCGAACCTGATCAGACAGTCCATTCAGCCCTATGGACCAGCGGAGCGGACACAGACCATAGAGCAGAGCAGATACATACCTGTCACCCACTCGCTCTGTTCTGATCCGCAGACAGAGCCCCTGCTGATCAAAACTGTGTTTGCCCAGTGTGAAAAGAGCCTAACCCAATGCCTTCAGTTTATCCACAAGAAGGCAACGCAAAGCCCTTATAAGGCTAGGTTCACACCTATGCGGCTTGCTGTTGATGCATTTTTTGGTGCGTTTGGCAGTTTTATACATGCATTTTGATGCGTTTTTAATGCGTTTTTGGAACGGTATGTTTGTCATGCAGGAGAAACTAGCAAAAATGCAGCAGATGCTTTTCCATTGAAGTCTATAGAACCAAAAACGCAACCTGCTGCGGGGGAAAAAAAGACCCTGACCCTTTCCATAAAACTCACCAATGGAAAACGCAGAGATGTGAACATGACCTATAGAAAACCATGTTAAATGGACTGAAGTGCTTTTCTGAAAAACCGAAAACGTACTGAAAAACGCATAGGTGTGAACCAGGCCTAATACATGGTTACACGAACAGAGGAAAACAATCATTGTTAATGATCTAAGACAATCAGTTACCTATTGGTCACAATCTCTGGTCCTATAAACTCATAAATATTAATATCCAGTTACATTTTGTGCATTTAGGAATGCCTCAAGCTTTTTTTTTTTTTAAACCAACAACTAAGCTGATTAGATTTAGAACTAGTTCCTGAGGAAAAATATGTATGTATGAATCTGCGCAATGAAGAAGAAAGTATGTCAGCAGAGATAATTGAAATGGAAGGGATGGGGACAGAGGTCCAAAAAAAAAAATGAGAATTAATAAAGCAGCTGCCTCTACACATTATTCCACCTAAGTGGAGTAAATGGGGTTAAAAAGTAGGAGTGGCGCTATTTTTTCTAATGATAATAGATTACCTATTATGTTCTCAAAAAACCTTCCCTAAAGTGCAGTGGTGAAAAAGATTAAAAATAAATGAAGTGCTATAATATTAAAGTGCATACCTGCCTGTGCAATAATTTGTGGTATTCTTGCATACAAATCCTAAAACAAAACATTGTGATTCAATATGTGCAAACTGGCAAAAAAGTGCAATAATCCTGTAGAAATGAATAGATATAAAACCAATACATGCAGATTGGCAAAAATCAATGTCCAAAATGAATAAATAGAAGAACAAACCCCCCCCCCCCCTAGCATTTTACTTCCTGGAATCCATCTACCCTTAGTTCAAGCATGCATACAGGAGGATGTGCATAGCTGAGAAATCCCCTCTTCCTCTCCCACCCTCCTCCCCTCCTGAAGACTCCTGGGATATATGACATTTGCCTAGGCAAGAACCAAGGAAGTAGATGAAGAAAGTTTAAAACAAGTAATTTGATATACTTTCCTATCTATTTACTAACGCTAGCAGCATAAGGATTAAATATAATCAATGTTGATTGGGAGAGTGACATGTTTACTGCACCTTTTGAAAATATTTTTGTGACATTGTCACTTGTTTGCTCCTTAGAGGTGATTAAGTGACGGTTCACACTACAGCAACTTGGGACCCACCTTGTCAGACCTCAAGTTGCCCCAAGTCGCTGGACATAAGAAATTGCATTGCAGTGAATGAGGGCTGTCTTAATGTACACTACTGAATTTGCTCCGACTTCAGAAAAGGTTCCTGTACTACTTCAAGGCGACTTCTAGGCAACTTGTACCCATAGATTTCAATCCAAGTCGGATCTCCATCTTAATTGAAGCAACTTTACAGGAAAAAGAAAATAGTTTACTCAGGCAAACCCCTCCCTCCCACAGAGCTGATTATTCTGTGATTGGCCACAGCCAAAGTCGCCTGTCCTGGAGGCAACTTTAACCACTTCAGCCCCGGAAGAATTTACCCTCTTCCTTACCAGAGCACTTTTTGCGATTCAGCACTGCGTCGCTTTAACTGACAATTGCGCGGTCATGCGATGTAGCTCCCAAACAAAATTGGCATCATTTTTTCCCCACAAATAGAGCTTTCTTTTGGTGGTATTTGATCACCTCTGGTTTTTATTTTTTGCGCTATAATCAAAAATAGAGGGACAATTTTGAAAATAATGCAATATTTTTACTTTTTGCTATAATAAATATCCCCAAAAAAATCTATAAAAAAAAAATTTCCACAGTTTAGGCCGACGCGTATTCTTCTACATATTTTTGGTAAAAAAAATCGCAATAAGCGTATATTGGTTTGCGCAAAAGTTATAGCGTCTACAAAATAGGGGATAGATTTATTGCATTTTTATTTTTTTTACTAGTAATGGCGGCAATCTGCGATTTTTGTGACCATGACATTGCGACGGACATATTGGACACTTTTGACACATTTCTGGGACCATTCACATTTATACAGCAATTAGTGCTATAAAACTGCACTGATTACTGCATAAATGTGACTGGCAGGGAAGGGGGTTAACACTAGGGGGCGCTGAAGGGGTTAAATATGTTCCCTAGTGAGTGATTCTGAATGTAGGGAGAGGGGACTCACAAGGGGAGGAGACCGATCTGTGTTTCTCTGTACTGGGAACATACATTGGTCTCCTCACCTCTGACAGGACGTGAATCTGTGCGTTTTACACACACAGATCCTGCGGTCCTGCCGTGATTTCGGGCAATCGCGGGTGCCCGGCGGACATCGCGGCCACCGGGCACGCGCACCGAGTCACAAACAAAATGCCGCGGGCGTGCGCGCGCCCCCTAGACGGCCGGGAAGCCCAGGACGTCATATGACGTCCACCCAGGATGGGATATCCCATCTGTGGACATCATATGACCATGGGCAGGTAGGAAAGTGGTTAAGTTGCATTGTAAGTTGCTCAAAGTCGCGCTGAAGTCGCCTCTAAATCGCCTTGCAAAGTCGCGCTGTAAATCGGGTTGCCCCTGTGTGAACCGGCACTTAATGGATGACTATGAGAGATTGGTGTAGCAGGTACCGCTTCCTATTTTAATAGTCTGGGCCATTTGCGAGAGAAAATGTATAGGCAAAGTATCATCACTCACTTTCATTATGAAAATAATACCAAATTGAAAAAGAGTGTTATTCTATCTGTGCCAGTGCACTGGCATTTGGTAAAAGTTACATGACAGGTACACTTTTTTTTTTTAAGGTCTGTATTTTTCCCGTTGACAGATATGAAAGAACCGAAAGCTCCTAGTCCTTCTCTCACTCGTCAGTACAGCATTGAGACCGATCGTGTGTCTAAGGAATTTATTGAATTTTTGAAGACCTATCATAAAGCGGGGATTGACGTATATAAGCAGTGCAAAGTCTTCCTGGAAGCCGTGCAGCACAAGAAGGTCTGTAAAACTTTTTTTACCTTGTAGTTCTGTCATTCATTTAGGTTATGTTTTCCTAAACTAGCTCAGTCATACAGGCAGGAGAGTGTGCTTAACCTGAGCAAACCCCTTTCCTGAAGTCTCCTGGGATGTATGATGTCATTTGCCTAGGCTTGAAAAAAAGGAAGTAACTAAAAATTTTTTAACAAAAACCTTCTAGGTGCAGCACTAGTAAAAATGTTTTATCTAAATGCATTAGAATAGATGGAATGCATTAAGGTAAAAAACCTTCTGCCTTTACAATCACTTTAATAGACATGTGTTTCTACCACATAAGACACAAGGTGGTGCCATTTCATTAAAGTCTGTTTTCTGCTTCAGAAATTGCTTGTTTAATGCTCGTTTCTTGTGTATTCAATAATCAATAGCTCCATTATCTCTGAGATGTGCCATGAGAAATTAAAGTTTGATTCTGCTGTGTATACATGTTGATGATTGTCTCTCTTGCGGTCTCCCTAGGAGTCAAATATTGAAGAATTGTCAGAATACACTCAAGACTTTTACCAGAACACAGCGGACAAACTGCAGATGTATTGGAAAGGTAACCCCGTCCTTTCAGATGTTAATTAGACAAACCATCACACACCATTTACTAAAGCTGAAGGCCATTGATTTTTTTTTCTCCCTTTTATACTAGATACAGTTTTTTTTTTTTTTCTTGGCTCATCTACAATTTATTCATACATTACTGACAACCTAATTTTTCGTCACCATTGTTTGCAAAACGGTATTGATTTTCTTTTATTTGTCACCATTGATTGTTCCATGTTTATTTATTTATTGGAGCTTCTAAACATAAAATACATTTTGCTTCTTATTTTTAAAGGCTGAACATTCTATTTATCAGATTTGGTCCTGTGTCCTGTGTGTTTTTTTTTTTTTTTTTTTTTGTTTTTTTCAGTTTTTTTTCACAACATAGTTACATAGTTGGTCTGGTTGAAAAAAGACACAAGTCCATCTAGTTTAACCAATAAAAAGCAAAACAAAATCATACAGTCTTGTATACACAATCCTTTACCCACAGTTGATCCAGAGAAATGCAAAAACCCCCAGCAAAGCACAATCCAGTTTTGCTCCAGTGGGGAAAAAAATTCCTTCCTTAAAGCAATCTACTAAGCTGGCCAGAACGGGCTGTTGAGGGAGTATATTCCACATTTTCTCAGCTTTTACTGTGAAGAAACTTTTCTGTATTTGGAGAGGAGATCTCTTTTCCTCCAGACGTAAAGATCTCTTTTCCTCCTTTGTCCTCTGTGATGACCTTAAAGTGGTTGTAAACCCACTCTTGCAACTTGCACCTACAGGTAAGCCTAGATTAAGGCTTACCTGTAGGTGTTTGCAATATCTCCTAAACCTACAAGGTTTAGGAGATATTTGCAAAAAAAGAGTACACCGATGTGTTTGGCACATGCGCGCCGTACACATCGGCGCAGGCGCACTGTAAATGCTGGTTTTATGAATAACGCCGGCAGGAAGAAGCTCCGAAGGGACATGGCGGGCGGAGGTGGGGAACGAAGAGGACTTCGGGGGCTTTGATTTCAGGTAAGTGCCACATAATGAGCTAGTATGCTATGCTAGGCATACTAGCTCATTTTGCCCTTCTCTTGCAGGGTCTTATTTTATCCCGGTTTTTCGGGGGGGGGGGGTGTTTACGTCCTCTTTTTAAATTGAATAACTCAACACCAAGTTCACTATATGGATCACCTATGTATTTATACATATTGATCATATGTATTCTCTTCTCAAGAGAGAAAAAAATCAGTTCCTCCTATCTTTCCTCATAGCCGAGTTCCTCCCATGCCTCCTTTTCAGTTTGGTGGTTGTTCTCTGCACTTTCTCCAGTTCCCTGGCATCCTTCTTGAGAACTGGTGCCAAAAACTGAACTGAATATTCCAGATGAAGTCTTCCTAATGATTTGTACAGGGGCAAAATGATACCTCTCTTAATCCAAGAAAAGACTTTGCTCGCTTTGGAAACCACAGCTTGGCATTGCATGCCATTATTAAGCTTACAACCTACCAGAACCCCCAGATTCTTCTCCACCATTGATTCCCAAGTTGTACTCCCACTATTATGTATGATGCATGCTTATTCTTAGCCCCCAAGTGCATAATTTTACATTTATCAACATTAAACCCAGGGTGGATTTGATTTAAATCAAGTCTATTTAAATCACGATTTAAATCGCTAGTAAAAAGGCTAGATTTAAATCATATTTTTTAAAGAGCAACTGTCATCTCTGTCCCGCAGCAGCTCCTCCTCTGACCCGCTGTTGACTCACCGACAGTCCCATTCACTTTAATGGGACGACTGGTGATGCGGCAGGGACACAACAAGGTGAGGGACGTGTCAACAGCAGGTGAGTAAATGCCCGCTAACAGGCGCTGCCATGATGGATCTGAAATGACAGGTGCTCTTTTTAAATGTAAGGACTCATTCTTGCTGTTAGACATTGTGTGAATGCATCAATGCAGTGCATGTTATCTCAGCTTGCAGAGCTTGGATTCATTGAATGAGTTTACCAAAAAATGTAATATTGCAGAATCCTGCTTCATAACTAAGCTCCATTTCATGCTGAATAAACTAAATTTTCTTTATCGGACACCATGGGACACAGAGCCTTAATCATTACATAGTGGGTTGTATGGGTCACCCGAGGTGATTGGACACTGGCACGACCAATGAAGACAAGTTCCCCTCCATATAACCCCTCCCATAAGGGAAGTACCGCAGTTTTTTCGCCATTGTCTAAGGTGTTGGACGCGATTAGGATGTGCGGAAAGAAGCACTGCCAAAGAAGCCCTCTGGGGGTAAAAGAGCTATACTTTCAGGTCCATCCAAGACGCCTACATTTTTACACCAAAACTGGATGGTATCCGGGCCTCGTGGACGAGGTGTCAGCTTTAATGTCTCTCTTCGGAGGACTGGGCTCTAGGGTCCAGCACTTTCGCTACTATGCGCTAAAAGTCCTGGCAGAGTCTTTTACAGGGCCCAGGGAAGATGCCTCCTTTTAAATAGGAACCCATATCCGTAAAGGTTGGCACACATACCCCGCCGTGATGGAAGATTGGTTCTGAAACCTGTGGCGGGGATAAGGTAAGCAGGAAAGAGTCCTAAGTATGAAGCTTAAGAACCTTTCCTATTTATCGTACACCACGGGACACAGAGCCAGTCATTACATAATGGGTTAAGGGTCACCAGCGGTGATTGGACACTGGCACAACCAATAGAAGACAGTTCCCCTCCATATAACCCCTCCCATCAGGGGAGTACCTCAGTTTTTTCGCCAGTGTCGAAAGGTGTTGGACGCGTTAGGAGGTGCTAAAGGAAAGCTCTGCCAAAGAGACCCTCTGGGGGTAAAAGAGCTATGCTTTCGGACCCATCCAAGATGCCTACAAGTTAAGCCAAAACTGGATGGGATCCGGGCCTCACCCATGAGGCATCGCCTGTAATGTCTCTCTTCGGAGGACTGGGCTCTAAGATCCAGCACGTTCGCTATTTCGCTAAAAGTCCTGGTAAGAGTCTTGTACAAGGCCCAGGGGAGAGGTATCCTTTAAATAGGAACCCATATCCCTGAAGGTTGGCACACTTAGCCCGCCGTGAGGGGTGAAGTTTGGTATCTGTCTGAAAATTTTCAGCAGAAAAAACCTGCGGCGAGGATAAGGTAAGATTAGAAGGTCCAAAACTAGGTTAAGGACCTTTCCAAAAAAAAATAAAAAAAAAATTGGATGTCTTCTCTTTTTCCACCACTGGGGGGAGTAAAGAGCTGAATGTAAATCTCACCTCACTCTGTTCAGTGTCGGCTTCGGCGAAGTACACTGCTCGTCCCTCCGCTGCTGAGCTTGCTTGGGCACCCCGCTCCTCCTTTCGGTGGCCGACCAGACACCTGCAGATGCAGGTAAGTGGAAAGGGCTGGTGAGAGTCCACTCTCACTGTGGCTACCGCCATGGCGCTAAGAGCCGCGCGCGCGGGAGCGCGCTTTATCGGGGGCACGGAAAACGGCGCCAAATTTAAAGATCTGTCAGTGTGCAGAGCACTGCAGCATCAAGCAAGCTCGTTTGTTCTCTTGTTCCTGGCAGAGAAACACAGCAGCTATACAGGGACGTAAGACTCCATGTGGTTGGACTGGGTACTTCCTAGAAGACATCCATGTTATGCATAGCTGTGTGTTAAAAGTTGCATACTTAATGTAAATTGCTAAACTAAGCACGGTAGTGTATGCATTTAGGTACCTTGTATTTTGTCTAAACAGTAAGCCTTCCAGGGGAAGTAATGCGGACAAAAAGAGATAAATAAGCACCTTGCCTGAGACAGGAGGCTCTAGCTGTGCTGACTCGGTACCTTCCTCTCCTGTGTTGCCAAATGCACCTCTACAGGATGAGCCATTACCTCTGTCAGGTATGGCGGCTTCCCCAGTGAAGCCTGGGCCTGCATATGTCACTGAGGACACTTTGTCAGTAGCCCTAAATAATCTGGAGGAGAAAATTGCTACCTTGATCGCTAAGTCCTCTAAAAAGGACAATAAGCGAAGCAGATCTCCTCCAGTGTTGGACCTCCCTTCAGAAGTACCTGAGGAGGAGGAGGAGGAGGAGGATGAGGAGGCTACATCAGCAGAGGATGAGGAGTCAGACGGATCAGGGATATCGGATAAGCCTTTCTCGGTATCCCAGATTTTGAAGTCACAGGTACAATGCTATGCAGGAACAGTGCGATCTGCATTTAAGTTACCCTCTTCGGAGGTAACGGAATCACCTGTCTCCTCCCTAGGGTCATTAAGATCCCTGCAAGGTGCATGCGCCTTCCCGGTTCATCCGTTACTAGAGGATTTAATGTACGCAGACTGGCAACATCCAGATAAGCGTTTCTCACCTCCAAAAAAGTTTAACATTCTTTATCCTATGGAGGAATTTTTTTTAAAGAAATGGAGCCTGCCTTCGGTAGATGCGGCTATTTCTTGTGTAAATAAGAACCTGACATGTCCGGTGGACAATGTACAAGTGTTTAAAGATCCTTCTGAGAAGAAGTTGGAATCCCTACTGAAGTCCTCCTTCCTTTTGGCCGGCTCAATTACCCAACCTGCGGTAGCAGCAGTCGGTATGTGTCAGGTCATCAGCCAACAGGTAAAGCAGGGGCTGAAGGAGCTGCCTTCAGAGCAGGCTAAAAATTGGGAGAATTTGCCTAAAGCTTTATGCTTCACAGTGGATGCCATGAGAGATTCTATCATACAGGCATCACGCCTTACACTCCAGCTGGTACATATGCGCAGGGTACTTTGGCTTAAGCATTGGTCAGCGGAAGCCCCATGCAAAAAGCTGTTGGCAAGTTTCCCGTTCCATGGCGAACGCCTATTTGGGGAACATTTAGAAAAATATATACAGAAGATATCAAGTGGTAAAACGACACTTTTACCTGAGAGAAAGAAAAACAAGAGGCCTTGTTTTAAACGCTCTCTCTCCCCAGCTCCCGGGAAATCTGACTCCAGCCAGTGGCGACGGCCTTTTCAGCCGCCCACAAAAGTCAAGGGACAGGCTCAGAAGAACAAGAAGCCGTGGGGTGCAAGAGCTAATAAGCAAGCCCCCAAAACCTCTCAGTGAAGGGGCGCCCCCGCTCGGCCGAGTGGGGGGAAGGCTTCGTCAGTTCTCAGCGACTTGGCGGACAGAAACCCAGGACAAATGGGTGGTATCCACAATATCCTCAGGGTACAAACTGGAATTTCGAGAGGTCCCATCTTCTCAATTCCGAGGTTCAAGACTCTCCAAGGATCCACAAAAAAGAGGATCCTTCTTCAAAGGTTTGAATCACTTAATGGCTCAAGGGGTGGTTACAGAGGTACCCCAAAAAGAGCAAGGTTCAGGTTTTTACTCAAACCTCTTTGTGATTCCAAAGCCAAATGGAGATGTCAGACCCATCCTGGATCTAAAATCCCTAAATCGGTTTCTGAACGTTCGCCATTTTCGAATGGAAACGATCCGATCCGTGGTCGCCACTTTAAAGGGCGGAGAATTCATGGCGTCCATAGATATCAAGGACGCATATTTACACATACCCATCCTCCCCGCTCACCAAAGATTCCTAAGGTTTGCGGTAGAACATCGCCACTTTCAATTTGTGGCCCTGCCATTTGGTATAGCCACCGCGCCCAGAGTATTCACAAAGGTGCTAGCTCCTCTGTTAGCAAACCTGAGAACACAGGGCATTGCGGTAACAGCCTATCTAGACGATCTACTGGTAATAGATCAGTCAAAGGAGGGATTGGATCACGCGGTGCACACTACAGTATTCGAAGAGGCTCCTACCCAGGGAACCTGGGCCAAGACTCAAGGGATCCTGCCCATCAATATACTGGAGATCCGGGCAGTATATCTAGCCCTCAAAACCTGGACATACAGGTTACAGGGATACCCAGTTCCGGTTCAATCCGACAATGCTATGGCAGTAGCTTACAGCAATCACCAAGGAGGCACTCGCAGTCGGGCGGCCCAAAGAGAGGTGAACCGGATTTTTGCATGGGCAGAAGAGCAATGTACCTTGCCTTTCTGCAATCTTCATTCCGGGGATAGAAAACTGGCAAGCGGACTACCTGAGTCGTCAGCAGCTGCTACCAGGAGAGTGGTCTCTCCACCCCGAGATCTTTCAGGCCATGTGTCTGAGATGGGGAAACCCAGATGTAGACCGGCTAGCTTCCAGGTTCAACAAGAAATTGGACAACTTTGTGTCCAGAACGAGAGATCCTCTAGCCTACGGGACAGATGCTCTAATAACTCCATGGAATCAGTTCTCACTGATCTATGCATTCCCTCCGATCCCTCTTCTACAAAGACTGCTTCGCAGGATCAAGGAGGAGGGAATACCAGTAATCCTAGTGGCCCCAAATTGGCCCAGGAGGCCTTGGTACGCCGAGATCGTAAAAATGGCGATAGGAAGGCCCTGGAAGCTTCCACTTCGACACGACCTGCTGTCACAGGGTCCAGTATTCCACCCTTCCTTACAAAGGCTAAATTTGACGGCCTGGCTGCTGAGACCCACATTTTGAAAAAGAGAGGGGTCTCTGGTCCGGCTCTTTCTACGCTCATTAATGCTAGAAAGCCAGCCTCCAGACTCATCTATCATAGAGTCTGGAAAGCATACGTTTCCTGGTGTGAATCCAGAAGTTGGAATCCTCAGAAATATGAAATAAGCAGGATTCTTGCTTTTTGCCAGTTAGGAGTGGATATGAAATTAGCCCTTAGCACCATCAAGGGTCAAATATCGGCTCTATCAGTCTTCTTTCAGAGACCATTGGCATCTCATTCCCTAGTTCGGACATTCATTCAGGGGGTACTGAGGATAAATCCTCCAGTCAGGTCTCCCTTGTGTCCATGGGATTTGAATTTGGTATTGTCAGTGTTGCAAAAGCAACCTTTTGAACCTATTCGCCATATTCCTTTAATTATATTAAGTAGGAAATTGGCCTTTTTGATTGCTATTGCTTCTGCTAGGAGAGTATCAGAACTAGCAGCTCTTTCTTGTAAAGAGCCTTATCTAATTTGTCACAAGGACAAAATTGTACTACGACCCCATCCGGCCTTTCTACCTAAGGTGGTGTCGGCTTTTCACTTGAATCAAGACATTGTTCTGCCTCCTTTTTTTCCAAACCCGCGGACGGCGGGGGAAAAGTTATTACACTCTCTAGATCTAGTAAGAGCGGTAAAGGTGTATCTGCAAGCAACCGCTCAGATACGTAAAACAGATGTTTTGTTTATTTTGCCAGATGGTCCCAAGAAGGGCCAAGCGGTATCAAAATCCACCATTTCCAGGTGGATTAGACAGGTAATTGTTCAAGCTTATGGTTTAAAGAACAGGACTCCTCCTTTTCCTGTTAAGGCGCACTCTACCAGGGCGATAAGTGCTTCATGGGCAGTGCATCACCAGGCTTCGATGGCTCAGATCTGTAAAGCTGCAACTTGGTCTTCAGTCCACACATTTTCCAAATTCTATCAAATAGATGTGAAAGGACATGAGGATTCCGCCTTTGGGCGAAGTGTGCTGCAGGCAGCAGTATAGGGCTTCTGGTCCGCAAGCGGCCTGTTTGATCTGTGTCTCCCCCCCTTCATATTGAGCATTGCTCTGGGACGTCCCATTATGTAATGACTGGCTCTGTGTCCCGTGGTGTACGATAAAGAAAGTAGGATTTTTATAACAGCTTACCTGTAAAATCCTTTTCTTGGAGTACACCACGGGACACAGAGGTCCCCCCCTTCTTATGGGAACCTTACTGCTTTGCTACAAAAACTGAGGTACTCCCCTGATGGGAGGGGTTATATGGAGGGGAACTGTCTTCTATTGGTTGTGCCAGTGTCCAATCACCGCTGGTGACCCTTAACCCATTATGTAATGACTGGCTCTGTGTCCCGTGGTGTACTCCAAGAAAAGGATTTTACAGGTAAGCTGTTATAAAAATCCTACTTTTTTGTAGGTGTCTTTTCGTTGGCCACCACTAAAGGGAGTAGAGCTGAGTTCTACTCACCATGCTCCAGAACAGTGTCAGTTCCCTCAGACAAGCACACTCCTCCGTTGCAGAGCTCTGCCATGGTCGGCTGCCACTTCCCTCCTCCCAGCTCAGTGTCAGGAGGATGTTCCTCCTTCTCAGACCGCCGCCATTAGCCCCTAGGTCGCGTGCACGGGGGCGCGCTTTATGGCGAATGGCAGGGGGGCGGGGATCGCAGGCATGCATGTGCGCGGGCACGCTTCCAGAAAGCAAACTCAGGCAGGAAGCTTCAAAACGGCCTCACATGCCTGGAGCTCTCTCCTTGATGGGACACAGCAGCGTAAGGGCACGTAAGGTCTCTATGTGGTTTTTGCTGAGCACTCCCAAATAAGACCCCTACTCTAGCATGAAACTGTGTGTTATTAGTTGCATACTTTATGTAATTTGCTAAACTAGCACAGTAGTATATGCGCTTTGGTACCTTGACTCTGCTTAGTAATATGTCTTCCCAAAGAAGAAATTCAGGGACTAAAAAGGACAAAAAAGCACCGCTGCCTGAGACAGGAGGCTCTAGCCGTACCTGCTCTGTACCTTCCTCTCCTGTAAGATCTGAAGTACCTATACAGGATGAGCCATTGCCTCTATCAGGAGTAGCAGCCTCTCCTGTGGTGCCTGGGCCTGCATATGTCACTGAGGACACTTTGGCGACAGCCCTGAACAACTTGGAAGGGAGAATTGCTGCGTTAATTGCAAAGTCCTCACAAAAGGACAAAAAGCGAAGCAGATCTCCTTCTGTTGTTTTAGATCTCCTTTCAGAAAAATCTGAGGAGGAGGAGGATGTTACACCTTCAGAGGATAAGGATGAGGAGTCGGAGGGATCAGGGATATCAGAGGAACCTTTTTCTGCTTCCCAGGTTCTAAAATCACAGGTGCAATGTTATGCTGAAGCAGTACGCTCTACATTTAAGTTGCCCTCTTCGGAGTTAACTGAATCACCTGTCTCCTCCCTGGGTTCATTAAAATCCCCGCAAGCGGCATGCTCTTTTCCAGTTCATCCTTTACTGGAGAATCTGATTTACGCAGATTGGTTACATCCAGATAAGCGCTTTTTCACCTCCTAGTGAGTTTGATGTTCTTTATCCTATGGAGGAGAAATTTACCAAGAAGTGGAGTCTGCCCTCTGTAGATGCAGCTATTTCTTGTGTAAATAAGAACCTAACTTGTCTTGTGGACAATGCTCAGGTATTTAAAGATCCTTCTGAAAAGAAATTGGAATCTTTACTGAAATCTTCTTCCTTTCTCTTGGCCGGGGCAGTGGCCCAACCTGCTGTGGCGGCAGTTGGTATGTGTCAGGTTCTAAAGGAACAAGTAAGATGGGGGCTGAAAGATCTGCCTCCAGAGCAGATCAAACTTTGGGAGACTCTGCCTAAGGCCTTATGTTTTACAGTGGATGCCATTAGAGATTCTCTTCAGCAAGCATCTCGCCTTACACTCCAGCTGCTGCATATGCGCAGAATTCTTTGGCTAAAGCATTGGGCAGCGGAAGCCTCATGCAAAAAGATTTTGGCCAGTTTCCACTTCCATGGGGAGTGCCTCTTTGGGGATGATTTGGAAAAATATATCCAAAAGATATCGAGCGGAAAAACTACCCTTTTGCCAGAGGAGAAGAAAAACAAGCGTCCTTGTTTTAAACGTTCTCTCTCCCTGGCTCCTGGAAGATCTGCCTCCAGCCAGTGGCGACTGCATTTTCAGCCAGCCACAAAAACTAAAGAAAACCAGGTCCAGAAGAACAAGAAGCCGTGGGGTTCAAAAGCTAACAAGTAAAACCTCTTTATGAAGAGGTGCCCTGGCTCGGCCGAGTGGGGGGGGCGGCTTCGGCAGTTTTCAGCAGCATGGCAGACAGAGATCCAGGACAAGTGGGTCGTTTCCGCAGTATCCCTAGGATACAAACTGGAATTTCAAGAGATTCCATCTTATCGGTTCCGAAGTTCAAGGCTCTCCAAAGATCCGTTAAAAAAAAAGTCCTTCAAAGGATTGGATCACTTGATGTCCCAGGGGGTAATCATGGAAGTACCCCTAGAGGAGCAAGGTTTAGGTTTTTACTCAAACCTCTTTGTGGTTCCAAAACCAAATGGAGACGTCAGACCCATCCTGGATCTAAGATCTCTGAATCAGTTTCTGAACATTCGCCATTTCCGAATGGAGACTATTCGATCTATGGTCGCCACCCTACAAGGCTAGGAATTCTTGGCATCTATAGACATCAAGGACACATATTTTTACATGTGCCTATCCATCCCGCTCACCAAAAGTTCCTAAGGTTCACGGTAGAACATCGGCACTTCCAGTTTGTGGCTCTGCCCTTTGGTTTGGCAACCGCGCCCCGGGTATTTACAAAGGTTCTGGCCCCAATGTTGGCAAAGCTGAGGGCACGGGGCATAGCGGTGACGGCCTATCTAGACCAGGGGTCTCAAACTGGCAGCCCTCCAGCTGTTGTGAAACTACAAGTCCCATGAGGCATTGCAAGGCTGGCAGTTACAAGCATGACTCCCACAGGCAGAGGCATGATGGGATTTGTAGTTTCGCAACAGCTGGAGGGCCGCCAGTTTGAGACCCCTGATCTAGACTATCTACTTGTGATAGATCAGTCAGTGGCAGGATTAGATCACGCGGTGCTCACTACAGTAGAATTCCTGGAGCATTTAGGATGGATCATAAACCTACAGAAATCCTATCTACAAGCCCTGAGAAGGGTAGAGAAATTTGGGCATGATCTTAGATACAGCCCAATTCCTGCCAGAGCCAAGGATCCAGTCTCTAAGAGAATTGATCCACAAGGTCAGGGCGAAGAAGGGACCATCAATTCGCCTCTGCATGAGGCTATTTGGGAAGATGATGGCCTATTTCGAGGCTGTTACTTACGCCCAGTTTCATTCGAGTTTACTGAAAGGCAGTATTCTAGCTGCCTGGAACAGGAAAAGCCAAGCTCTGGATTTACCCATGCGCCTGTCTCCACAGGTGCGCCAATGCTTCATTTGGTTAAAGACCGTGAACTTGCGGAAAGGAAGGTGCTTTCTCCCAGTCACCTGGAAGGTGGTGTCTACGAATGCCAGCCTTTTGGGCTGGGGAGCAGTGTTAGAAGAAGCTTCAGCCCAGAGTACCTGGGCCAAGACCGAAGAGAGCCTGCCCATCAACATACTGGAGATTCGGGCAGTATACTTGGCCCTCAGAACCTGGACACACAGGTTACAGGGCCACCTGGTTCGGATTCAATCCGACAATGCTACTGCAGTAGCTTATATCAATCACCAAGGAGGCACCCAGAGTCGGGATGCTCAGGAGGTGAATCGGATTTTGACATGGGCAGAAAAACATGTTCCTTGTCTTTCTGCAATCTTCATTCCAGGGGTAGAAAACTGGCAAGCGGACTATCTAAGTCGCCAGCAGCTGTCACCAGGAGAGTGGTCTCTCCACCCCGATGTCTTTCAGGCAATATGCCAGAGATGGGGGACCCCGGATGTAGACCTGCTAGCTTCCAGACTCAACAGGAAGTTGGACAACTTTGTGTCCAGGACGAGAGATCCGCTGGCCTACGGAACGGATGCTCTGATAATTCCTTGGAATCAGTTTTCGGTGATCTATGCATTCCCCCCGATCCCTCTCTTACAGAGATTACTGTTCAGGATCAAGGAGGAGGGAATACCAGTACTGCTAGTGGCCCCAAATTGGCCCAGGAGGTCCTGGTACACTGAGATCATAAAGATGGCAATAGGAAGACCTTGGGTGCTTCCACTACGTCACGACCTGCTGTCACATGGTCCAGTGTTCCACCCTTCCTTACAGAAGCTAAATTTAACGGTCTGGCTACTGAGACCTACATTTTGAAGAAACGAGGACTCTCGGGTCCAGTTCTTTCTACACTCATTAATGCTAGAAAGCCAGCCTCCAGGCTAATCTACTACAGAGTCTTGAAGGCGTATGTTTCCTGGTGTTAATCCAGAGGGTGGAATCCTCAAAAGTATGCCATAAGTAGGATTCTCGCCTTTTGCCAATTAGGAGTGGATATGAAATTAGCCCCAAGTACCATCAAGGGTCATATTCCTTTGATTATTTTGAGCAGGAAATTGGCCTTTTTGATTGCTATCTTTTCTGCTAGAAGAGTATCAGAGTTAGCAGCTCTTTCATGTAAAGAGCCTTATTTAATTTGTCACAAAGACAAAATTGTACTACGCCCCCATCCTACCTTTCTTCCAAAGGTGGTGTCGGCGTTTTATTTAAATCAAGACATTGTTTTGCCTTCCTTTTTTCCTGAACCGCGGACAGCGGGGGAGAAGTTATTGCGCTCTCTAGATGTACAGAGAGCAGTAAAAGTTTATCTGCAGACAACGGCTCAGATACGTAAAAGAAGATGGTCCCAGGAAGGGCCAAGCGGCATCAAGATCCACTATTGCTAGGTGGATTCGACAAGTAATTGTTCAAGCTTATGGTTTAAGCAACAGGGTTCCTCCTTTTTCTGTTAAGGCGCACTCGACCAGGGCAATAAGTGCTTCATAGGCAGTGCATCACCAGGCTTCAAAGGCTCAGATCTGCAACACTGCAACTTGGTCTTCAGTCCATACATTTACCAAATTCTATCAAATAAATGTAAGAGGACATGAGGATTCTGCCTTCGGGCATAGTGTGCTGCAGGCAGCGGTCTAGGGCTTCTTGTCCGTTGGCGGCCTGATTGATCTGTGTCTCCTACCCTTCAGATTGAGCATTGCTCTGGGACGTCCCACTATGTAATGATTAAGGCTCTATGTCCCGTGGTGTACGATAAAGAAAATAGGATTTTAATAACAGCTTACCTGTAAAATCCTTTTCTTGGTGTACACCACGGGACACAGAGGTCCCGCCCTTCTTGGGAACCTTACCGCTTTGCTACAAAAACTGAGGTACTTCCCTTATGGGTGGGGTTATATGGAGGGGAACTTGTCTTCATTGGTTGTGCCAGTGTCCAATCGCCTCTGGTGACCCATACAACCCACTATGTAATGATTAAGGCTCTGTGTCCCGTAGTGTACTCCAAGAAAAGGATTCTACAGGTAAGCTGTTATTAAAATCCTATTATTGCTGTATCTTAAATGGAAATCTATCATTAGATAGATTTTTACTCCAAAAGCATTTTATTAAAATAAATCAATAAAAAAACAAAACATTTTAAATCTCATTTGGGGCCAGTTCACACCGCATGCAGTCCAGTGCGTTTTTTGTTCTGCATCAGAAATGCATGAAAAGTAGGTTATATGGTTTCCAATGGCATAGTTTAATCAGTTCAATTCTCGCCAGTGCAGTCAAATCCAGGACTTTTCGGTTCCAGAAAAAAACGTAGAACATGCTGCATTTTTCTTGCACTGGACTGTACTGGAACGCAGTAAAACGTATCAAAAACGCACTGGACCATAGTATAGTAAGAAAAAGCACCTGGAATGCATCCGAAAACGCACCAAAAACGTGTTAAACGCACATGCAGAGACGCATCCGGAACAGATCCAGAGTGCGTTTTTGTGGTGTGAACTGGCCCTTGAATCAAAAAACATTTTTTATTTTTTTTAAATCATTGATTTTTATCCACCCTGATTAAACCTCATTTGCGACATCGTTGCCCAGTTAAACAGTGCATTGAGGTTGGCTTGTAAGTTGGAGACATCCTGTAAGGATGTTATTCCACTGCATAGTTTAGTGCCATCTGCAAAGACTGAAATGGTACTTTTAATCACAGACCCTATATCAATTATAAAGCTATTGAAAAGTAAGGGTCCCAACACTGAACCTTGGGGTACGCCACTCATCACCTTAGAACATTCAGGGCAAGAATCATTACCCACCACTCTGAATTCGGTCTTTTAGGCAGTTTTCTATCCATTTACAAAGTGATTTTTTTCAAGCCTGTAGACTTTACCTCGCAAATTGGTCATGTGTCAGGAACTGTCAAATTCTTTTGCAAAACCCAAGTATACCACGTCCACAGCCACCCCTCTGTCCAAGGTTTTACTTACCTCTTCATAAAAAGAAATCCGATTTGTCTGACAACTTTTGTCTTTCATGAATCCATGCTGTCTGTTGCTTTAAAATATTTCTTTCCAGCAAGAACTCATCTGTAGTCTTTTCTTAAACTCGCCTAACATCACTTACATTTCCTTAGCATCTTCATATTTATAAAAGGTCAAACGTGATACTGATATTCAATTTGTTGGATTTTTTCATGTTAAAACAACATTTCTATATAGGGATTTTATGATCAATTTTGAAGGTAAGATTCTACATCATTACTATGAAAATGGCTAAAGTAACTGAAATATTACATTATAGCGATTTATCTTGTTGCATAAATAAAAAAGGTGTGAAAATACTAACTAGTATTGAATAATAACATATAAAGCTTTAATTACAAAAAATATAAATACGTTAGATATTGGCTGAACGAATAAAATACGTTATTAAAGATGGAAGATATAGCAATGTTTACTATTTATACATGTTTTCTACAAGATTTTATTAGTCAGCCCCTAAGTTGAACATAAAGAAAAGGAACATGTCAGTTGCCCCTAGCACACAGTTTGATGTTTTTGTTTTAGTTTATTATTATTTTTTTGTTAGTGGTGGTTTGAAATTACCAGGAGGGCATAAAGTGGTTGGTCTGTATGTAACAGAGAATTAGTGGTTCTAATGGCTCAAGATTTTTTACCTTAATGCATTCTATGCATTAGGCTCCGTTCACATATATGCAAATTGAATGGGTTTTGAACCACATCCGATTCTTATGACATGTGAATCAAACTGGCTTTCTATGAAACCGGTTAACTTATATGCGGTGCAGCTGCAGTGAAAATTCGTTGCAAGTTTTCTGAGCACTTTGGTGCGGTTCAGATGCAAATTCCAGACTCCTTGCCTTCTATGGGAATGCATCTGAATCGCACATCGTATCAGCATTGAACACAAATTCGATCTGAAAAAAAAAAAAAAACAGCGTGGCCCCTCCCCAATTCTTACCAGGCCCTTTCAGGTCTGTTACATATTTCAAGGGAAACCCTGTGCCAATATTTTTTTTTAACTTTAACCACTTGACCACTGGGCACTTAAACCCCCTTAATAACCAGACCAATTTTCAGCTTTCGGTGCTCTCACATTTTGAATGACAATTACTCAGTCATACAACACTGTACCCATATGACATTTTTGTCCTTTTTTTCACACAAATAGAGCTTTCTTTTGGTGGTATTTAATCACTGTTGGGTTTTTTATTTTTTGCGCTATAAGAGAAAAAAGACTGAAAATTTTGTAAAAAAATGATTTTTTTTTCGTTTCTGTTATAAAATTTTGCAAATTACTATTTTTTCTTCATAAATTTTGGCCAAAATTTATACTGCTACATATCTTTGGTAAAAATAAGTACAAATTGGTGTATATTATTTGGTCTTTGTGAAAGTTATAGAGTCCACAAGCTATGGTGCCAATATCTGAAAATTGATCACACCTGAAGTACTGACGGCCTATCTCAATTCTTGAGACCCTAACATGCCAGAAAAGTACAAATACCCCCCAAATGACCCCTTTTTGGAAAGAAGACATTCCAAGGTATTCAGAAAGAGGCATTGTGAGTTTTTTGAAGTTGTCATTTTTTCCCACAATTCTTTGCAAAATCAAGATTTTTTTTTTCTCTTTTTTTTTTTTCACAAAATTGTCATATTAGCAGGTTATTTCTCACACACAGCATATGCATTCCACAAATTACACCCCAAAACACATTCTGCTATTACTCCCGAGTATGGCGATACCACATGTGTGAGACTTTTACACAGCGTGGCCACATACAGAGGCCCAACATGCAGGGAGCACCTTCAGGCGTTCTGGAGCACCAAGGCCAATTCTGACATTTCTCTCCTACATGTAAAAATCATCATTTATTTGCTAGAAAATTACATAGAACCCCAAAACATTATATATGTTTTTTTAGCAAAGACCTTAGAGAATATAATGGTGGTTGTTGCAACTTTTTATCTCGCACGATATTTGCGCAGCAATTTTTTTAACGCGTTTTTTACGGAAAAAAAATGTTTTGTGCTTAAAAAAAAAAAAAAACAGTAAAGTTAGCCCAATGTTTTTGCATAATGTGAAAGATGAAGTTACGCCGAGTAAATAGATACCTAACATGTCGCCCTTAAAAATTGCACACACTCGTGGAATGGCGCCAAACTTCGCTACTTAAAAAATCCCCATAGGCGACGCTTTAAATATTTTTACTGGTTACATGTTTTGAGTTACAGAGGAGGTCTAGGGCCAAAATGATTGCTCTCGCTCTAACGTTCGCAGAGATACCTCACATGTGTGGTTTGAAAACCGTTTTCATATGTGGGCGGGACTTACGTATACGTTCGCTTCTGTATGCGAGCTCACGGGGACAGGGGCGCTTTAAAAAAAAAAAAAAAATTTTATTCTTCATTTTACTTTATTTATTTTAGTTTGACATGTTTTTCCGCCCTAAACATTTTTTTGATCACTTTTATACCTATTACAAGGAACGTAAACATCCCTTGTAATAGGAATATGGCATGACAGGTCCTCTTTACAGTGAGATATGAGGGGGGGGGGGGTGTCAATAAGACCCCACATCTCACCTCTAGGCTGGGAAGCCTGAAAAAAAACAAAAAAAAAAAACAATCCTGGCTTTGATCGTAGCGGTGAGTCGGTAGAAGCACCGGAGGGCGGCGGGGGGGGGGACATCCCCTCTTGCCTCCCGTAAGAATGATCAAGCGGCGGAACAGCCGCTATGATTGTTCTTATGGTGTAGGGAATCGCCGGCTGAAAAAGCCGATATCTGAATGATGCCTGTAGCTGCAGGCATCATTCAGATATCCCCGCACAAAGTCAAGGACGTCATATGACGGCCGGAGGGCGGGAAGTGGTTATTGCAGAGTATTGCCGGGCATTGCGGAGTATTGCCGGGCATTGCGGAGTATTGCCGGGCATTGCGGAGTATTGCCGGGCATTGCGGAGTATTGCCGGGCATTGCGGAGTATTGCCGGGCATTGCGGAGTATTGCCGGGCATTGCGGAGTATTGCCGGGCATTGCGGAGTATTGCCGGGCATTGCGGAGTATTGCCGGGCATTGCGGAGTATTGCCGGGCATTGCGGGGTATTGCCGGGCATTGCGGGGTATTGCCGGGCATTGCGGGGTATTGCCGGGCATTGCGGGGTATTGCCGGGCATTGCGGGGTATTGCCGGGCATTGCGGGGTATTGCCGGGCATTGCGGGGTATTGCCGGGCATTGCGGGGTATTGCCGGGCATTGCGGGGTATTGCCGGGCATTGCGGGGGGTATTGCGGAGGGTATTGCCGAGGGTATTGCCGAGGGTATTGCGGAGGGTATTGCAGAGTATTGCGGAGGGTATTGCAGAGTATTGCGGAGGGTATTGCGGAGGGTATTGCGGAGGGTATTGCGGAGGGTATTGCGGAGGGTATTGCAGAGTATTGCGGAGGGTATTGCGGAGGGTATTGCGCAGGGTGTATTGCAGAGTATTGCGCAGGGTGTATTGCAGAGTATTGCGCAGGGTGTATTGCAGAGTATTGCGCAGGGTGTATTGCAGAGTATTGCGCAGGGTGTATTGCAGAGTATTGCGCAGGGTGTATTGCAGAGTATTGGCAGGGTATAGCACAGGGATGGCTGAGCAGGGATGGATGGATCTGTGACTGCAATTGTCACAGATCCAGCCCACAGTGCTGCTGCTGCCATCCGCTCCCTCCCCCTCCCCTCTCACACTGTACCGATCGGTACAGAGAGGGGAGGGAGGAACCGGCGTCATCAAATGACGCCGGTCTGTTTACAAGTGATTGCTCCGTCATTTGACGGAGCGATCACGTGGTAAACGGCCGCTATCAGCGGCGATTTACCGCGATTCGTGATCCGCCGGGTCCTCTGGACCCGGCGGTCACGGAGTTTCCCGTGTGCGCGCCCCAGGGGGCGCGCGGGAGCGCGATTCTGGGAGGACGTTATATAACGTCCTCCCAGAGTTAAGCAACCACCCTGCCGCCGTTATTTGTCAGCAGGTGGTTGTTAAGTGGTTAAAAGAAAAATGGCCTGGGTCCCTCCAAAATCCACACCAGACCCTTATCCCAATATGCAACTTGGCAGGCCAGAATAGGTGGGGGATGAGTGAGCACCCCTCCTCAACCATACCAGGCCACATGCCCTCTTGGGGACAAGGGCCTCTTCCCCACAACCCTGGCCGGTGGTTGTTGGGTTTGCAGGTAAGGGGGCTTATCAGAATCTGGAAGCCCCCTTAACAAGGGGATCCTACATCCCAGCCCCCTCTCTTATGTGAATGAGTGGGGAACAAAACAGGAAGCGCCACCTAAGTGCAATATTTTAGTCACAATTTATTAAAGACAGAGGAGATGCACTTACAGACATATGTAAAAAATGGGCTCATCTGTGTGTGTGTGTAGTTCGCGGTGTGATCCGGTCTCGGGTGCATCCAGGCTCACGGGTAGGCAGAGCAGTGTGTAGTTTCCATCCTGTGGCCACCAGGAAGCCAGCCAGAACCAGCAGGGAACGAGGGTGATGACGTCACCGGAAATAGAACAAGAGAGATCACCGGAAGGAAAGACCGGTATTCAGCACACCACTGAGAAACCAGGCCTGGTTTCTCAGTGGTGTGCTGAACACCTGTCTTTCCTTCCGGTGATCTCTCTTGTTCTAAATAAAAAGATCGTTTTTGACAATTCCTTTATTAAAAAAACAAAACTAAAACAATGTCCCCCAGTGTAGATCTAGCGTCAATCACGATTAACGCCGCTGCCGCCGACCCGAAAACAAAATAAAGATCCGCACCTGTTGCGGGCTTCTGCCGTCTGACAGTTCTTAAATAACTAAGAGACGGGGTAACCCGGCGACCCCACAGTGCATTTGAAGCCCTGATTGGCTGAAGCAGTCATAGTGTCACCAGACCAGTGTAAGCCAGCAACAGTGTCCCAGGGAAATAGACAGCAATAGATACCCGACAAGTGTTCTAATCCATCTCCACTTTATCTAAAACGAAACAAAAAGTTTTGACTTTAGTTATACTTTAACCACTTAAGCCCCAGGCCATTTTGTTGCTAAAGGACCAGGCCCCTTTTTGAGATTTGGCACTTAGTCGCTTTAACTGACAATTGCGCGGTCGTGCGACGTGGCTCCCAAACAAAATTGGCGTCCTTTTTTTTTCCCCCCACAAATAGAGCTTTCTTTTGGTGGTATTTGATCACCTCTGCGGTTTATATTTTTTGCGCTATAAACAAAAATATTTTGCTATAGTGAATATACCCAAAAAATATATCTTTTTTTTTTTTTTTCCTCAGTTTAGGCCGATACGTATTCTTGTACATATATTTTTGTTAAAAAAAATCGCAATAAGCGTTTGATTGGTTTGCGCAAAAGTTATAGTGTCTACAAAATGGGGGGTAGTTTTATGGCATTTTTATTTATTTTTTTACTAGTAATGGCGGCGATCAGCAATTATAATCATAACTGCGACATTATGGCGGACACATCGGACACTTTTGACACATTTTTGGGACCATTGTCATTTTTACAGCGATCAGTGCTATAACTATGCACTGATTACTGTGAAAATTACACTGTCAGTGAAGGGTTTAACCTCTAGGTGGCGCTGTAGGGGTTAAGTGTGACCTAATGAGTAATTCTTACTGTAGGGGGGTGTGGCTTGGCGTGTGATGTCACTGATCGTCGTTCCCTATGACAGGGAACAGACAATCACTGACATGCCACTAGGAAGAACGGGGAAAGGTTTGTTTACACTTACCTCTCCCCGTTCTTCCACTCTGTGACCCGATCGCGGGACACCGGCGGCGATCGGGTCCGCTGGGGCGGTCATGGAGCTTCGGACCGCGTCGCGAGCGCGCCGCCCCGGCGTTGCGCGTGACCCACGGACGGGTTCTTAAAGGGGACATACCTGTACGCCCTTGTGCCTGTCCGTGACATTCTATCGACGTACATCGTCGTGCGGCGGTCCTTAAGTGGTTAACATGCTGGTCTTCATGTGGTTAAAGGGCTCTAGGAATGAACAGATTTGCCAGAAGAAGTGACATCTACCGTATTTATCGGCGTATAACACGCGCCGGCGTATAACACGCACCCCAAGTTTAGCAGGGAATTTTAGGGAAAAAAACTTTTAGGAGGGAAGTTTAAGAAAAAAAAAATTTACATTTTAAATGCAGCCTTACCAGTGTCATTTGCAGCCTTGTCACAGTGCAGCCTTGCCAGTGTCCATTGCAGCCTTGCCCAGTGTCCAGTGCAGCCTTGCCCAGTGTCCAGTGCAGCCTTGCCCAGTGTCCAGTGCAGCCTTGCCCAGTGTCCAGTGCAGCCTTGCCCAGTGTCCAGTGCAGCCTTGCCCAGTGTCCAGTGCAGCCTTGCCCAGTGCAGCCTTGCCCAGTGCAGCCTTGCCCAGTGCAGCCTTGCCCAGTGCAGCCTTGCCCAGTGCAGCCTTGCCCAGTGCAGCCTTGCCCAGTGCAGCCTTGCCCAGTGCAGCCTTGCCCAGTGCAGCCTTGCCCAGTGCAGCCTTGCCCAGTGCAGCCTTGCCCAGTGTCCAGTGCAGCCTTGCCCAGTGTCCAGTGCAGCCTTGCCCAGTGTCCAGTGCAGCCTTGCCCAGTGTCCAGTGCAGCCTTGCCCAGTGTCCAGTGCAGCCTTGCCCAGTGTCCAGTGCAGCCTTGCCCAGTGTCCAGTGCAGCCTTGCCCAGTGTCCAGTGCAGCCTTGCCCAGTGTCCAGTGCAGCCTTGCCCAGTGTCCAGTGCAGCCTTGCCCAGTGTCCAGTGCAGCCTTGCCCAGTGTCCAGTGCAGCCTTGAATTTAAATTTGGCGCCGCCGGGAGCGCGGCGAACGCCGCTGAGAACGCAGGGATGGGCGGAGCCGAGATACACATAGCCGAGTGTATTCGGCTATACTCGGCTTTTCTCGGCTTCGCTCACAGTCACGCCGAGTCCTGCCCTATGATGGACATATCACAGGTCCAATGGCGGGACTGGGCGTGACTGTGAGCGGCGCCGAGAAAAGCAGAGTATAGCCGAATACACTCGGCTATGTGTATCTCGGCGGCGATCGCTCCGCTCCGCTCACAGTCAGCGGAGATCGCCGGGGATAGGTGAGTATCGGCGTATAACACGCACCCACGATTTCTCTTACCATCCATGGACTGACACGGTGTCTCTTTACACTTTACACGTGGGTTATGTCCCTGCTTGCAGGAGAAGACCTAGGCAGAATGTGAAATGTTATACATACATTCTAAAAGCCAGAGCTGAACAGCCCCACCCAGGGGGCGGTCCCTCCGGACATAACCCTCCCACTACAGTCAGCAGACTTCAGTTTTTTTCTGCCTAGCAGAAGGAGAAGACGTGGCTCTCTCAGGAGCCAGTCTCCTGACCTATTTTTATTCCTTTTCTGGAATTCTTTTTTATTTTATTTTCGAGAATTTTCTATCAACTGTCGGCTGGGCAACAGGTTGGGTACAAGATATCCTCGTAGTCTTCCCTGTCCGACCATCGAGCGTGCTGATCCTCGCCTTGTGTGCGTGAGACTCGGTTCACGACAGGCCCCATGACTCCAGGGGTGGCCGGGTTTGCTTTCATGCTCCCACGGTCCTCTCAAGACTAAACAGTTCCTGACTGACTGTATCTTTCGCGGTGGACCGGGCCGACAGCTACTCAGTACTGCACTGTGATAGTCCTGTCAGAAACACACCAGTGGGTCCCTCAGGGGACGGGTAAGTAGTCTCTCCTGCCTGCAGGTGAGTACAAAAAGCTGTGTGTTTCTCTGTGGGGGATTTTTCCCTGTCTCCCCCTGTATTTCATTGTCACTTTCTGTCACCATTGCTGGCGCTGTGCTGTGTGGGGTGCCTGGGGGTCACACTGTTCTTGGAGGGGCTAATGCTGGTCTGCAGATATGCTTGGGGCCTTTTTTTGTGTGTTTTGGGGCCTGAGCGCCGAGTGGCGCTGTGTGTGTGCTGTTTTTTTTTCACTTTTGCTGAGTCATGGCGGCCATCTTGCCGCGGATCGCCTCAGTGAAGTGCGGCGGCCATTTTCTTGTAGCCCGCGCGCTCTTCAGCACTAGTTTTGGCCTCTAGCGCTGCTGTAACAGCGCAAATCTCCTCACAATCTCCTCACAGCTCACCAGCGCTGACACAGCGCGGTACAGACAGCGGAACTGAGTGGTCCCTGGTCCGGTTTGGTGAGTCCCCTGGGCGCCCCCTCCTCAGTCAGCACAGCCTGTGGGTGGACTTTTTATCTGAGGAGTCTCAGAGGGGGGCAATATGGAGTCTCTGTCACCAGCTTCCCCTAAATGTCAGTGGACAACAGGCAGTGCTTCAGCACCTGCGGTCCCTAGGGACCATTTGTGGGCAGTCCTGGAATCATTTCTGACCAGGATAGGAGCTGTGTGCAAGCGCAAGAGAGCAAAAAAGCGCCCTCTCCCCACTTTACTACATGAGGGCAGTGCGTGCTTCAGATATGGGCCTAGCCACTACCGCTCAGGACCCTAGTTCTGAATGTATTGGATGGTTTTGAACAGGACATTCCTTATGAGGAAAACTCCAGTTCTGAGTCAGTAAATGACAGGGCGCTTGTTAGTGTACTCATGACTGCGGTGAGGGACACTCTCAAGCTAAAATGCTGCGGATGCAGAACCTCAGGCGGATACAGTCTCCTTTGGTTCTTTTAAGGCCAGGCCTTCTAAAGAGGTTTTTCCATATGTACTTTCTTTGACCAGCTCATTGATAAGGTCTGGGAAAAGCCGCAGAAGAATTTTTTTATGGTCCCGCGGCGTTTGTCTATCAGATACCCCTTGAAGATGCCCTACTTAAAAAGTGGGCTTCTCCCCCAGGGTCGACCCTCCAGTCGCCCGGTTGAACAAGGCCATCACTCTCCCGATGGAGGGGACTCCTGCATTTGAGGACCCCACTGACAGGAGGTCAGAAGTGGTGAGCAGAGCCATGTTTGCCTTGTTGGGATCCGCCCTATGGCCTGTGGTAGCGGCGACCCTTGTGTCTTAAACACTTACAGGTTGGGCAAAAATGTTGCACCTAGCTGTACAGGAGCATAATCTTCCTCCAGACACGGTTGCTTTGGCCCACCAACTGGTTCAGGGCCTGGTTTATGTGTGCGACGCCACGTTGGACGCGGCCCCTTTAATATCCAGGGCCTCTGTCTCGGCGGTGGTATTGCGTCGTCTTATCTGGTTGAAGTGCTGGTCTGCTGACCTAGCCTTAGGAAGCTCCTGACGAATCTACCATTTAAAGGTGGTAGACCTTTCGGTGCTACTCTGAATGACATCGTCATGGATGTCATGGGAGGTAAAAGCACTCTTCTTCCTTAGACTAGTAAGGGTGAGGAGGCCCGCCGCAAACAGGTGCCTTCCTTTCCAGCAAAACAGGGTTTTTTCGTCAGTCAGAGTCCACGGGTAGGCTCTCTCAGACTGACGGCAGTGCGGCTGGTGGGCACAAGTGCCCCTGGGTGCGTAAGCCGAACAAGCGGCTCCCAAGCCTGCCTCCGCGTGAAGTCTTGCCTCCGCCCGACTCTGGGGTGGGGGGACGACTTCGCAGGTCACGAATCGGTGGTCCTCCCGAATCTCCGACTGGTGGGTGTGCGAGGTGGTCACCTCAGGATACAGGATAGTATTCCGATCCTGGCCCCTAGACAGATTCTTTCCCTCAAATCTTCCTCTCCTTCCTACCTGTCGGGCAGCCCTCTTGGGGGCTGTACAGGATTTGATCAGGTCCGGAGTGATTGTGCCGGTTCCGTCACAGGATAGTTTTCAGGGATTCTACTCGAATCTGTTTGTCGTCCCAAAAATAGGACGTGGTTCGACCTATCCTGGACCTCAAGGCCCTGAATGCCTTCGAGAAGGTGCAGAAATTCCGCATGGAATCCATTCGCACGGTGATCGCTACACTCCACCAAAGGGATTTTCTTCTGGCGTCCTTGGACTTCAAGGACGCCTACTTGCATGTTCCGATCTGCGCAAGTCACCAGAAGTTTCTGCGCTTTGCGATTAGCGAAGTCCACTATTGATTGTGGCTCTTCCTTTCGGCCTAGCCTCGGCACCAAGGGTGTTCACCAAGGTGCTTGCTCCGGTTCTAGCCTTCTGTTACAGCGAGGTATTGCTGTCGTGGGCTATCTGGACGATCTTCTGCTAAGAGCAGAAAGTGGATCAGACTTAGAGGAAAGGTGACTATCGTCAATTAGACCCTCAGGGACTCGGGTGGTTCCTGAACATTCAGGAGTCAGTCCTGGTCCCGACTCAGTGTCTGGAGTATCTAGTTCTGATTCTGGACTTCTTGGAGGCAAAGGTATCCTACCTCTGGAGAAGTTGCTGACACTTCAGTCTGTGGTGCGGGTGCTGACATCCCAAAAATGGTTGTCAATCCGTTTTTTGCATGAGAGTCCCGAGACTCGTGGTGGCCTCCTTCGCGGCCGTTCCGTATGCCCAATCACACACCAGGGCATTGCAGAAGAAGATCTTGTCCACCTGGGACAAATCCCCGTTGTCCTTGGATCTTCAGATCCAGGTGATTCACCTGGCCAGGGCGCCCCTGACATGGTGGTTGGGATCCTCGGCTCTTCGGTCCGGAAAGTCGTTCCCCTCCCATCCAATGGACGGTACTCACGACGGACACCAGCCTGACGGGCTGGGGTGGAGTCTGGGAAGTCCTGTCGGCTCAGGCCTTGGACTCCGGACGAGCCTGTTTGCCAATCACTGTTCTGGAAATACGGGCCATCGGACTGTGTCTCTCCTCAGGTCGGAGAGAGTACGGGGTCACTCCATCAGGAGCCAGTCGGACACCGCGGTGGCGTATGTAAACCATCAAGGGGGAACTCGGAGCTCAGCTGCGGCTTCCGAGGTAGTCCGTATCCTGAAGTGGGCCGGAAGAAACGTGCCGGCTCTGTAGGCCATTTTACATTCTGGGCATAGACAATGGGCAGGCGGACTATCTGAGTCGCCAATCGCCAGACACCGGACCAAGAAGAGTGGTCCTTGCATATTTCAACTCCTTTACCGACGGTGGGGCACGCCGGATGTGGACCTGATGGCCTCTCGACTCAATCGCAAGAGTCGAGGTTGTGGCCAGATCCAGGGATCCTTGGACGATGCCTCGGATGCGTTGGTGGCCCCATAGGGTCCTTATCGCCTGAGATAAACTCCGGCGATCCTAATTGTTCCGGATTGGCCTCAGCATCACTGGTACGCTGATCTGGTACGTCTCGTCGCGGACGTTCCCTGGCGGTTGCCGATGAGGGAGGATCTTCAGTCTCAAGGTCCTATGTTTCATCCGGCTTGCAGTCTCTGGCTTTAACGGCAGGGCTGTTAAAAGCCAGGTGTTGAGGGACCGAGGTCTCTCGGACTCTGTCATTTTGACCATGTTAAGGACACGGAAGTCTTCCTCCAGGCAGATCTATCACCGTGCCTGGAAAGCTTATATCGCCATGTGCGAAGCGCTGGACTGGCGTCCTCGGACGTATTCCGTCCCCAGAATCCTGCGTCCTCTGCAGTGTGGAGTGACCCAAAAAGCTTGCTTTGAGTACCATCAAGGATCAGATTTCGGCCTTGGCCGTCTTCTTTCAGCGACCTCTAGCGGGTAATTTTCTTGGTTAGCACCTTGTGTTGGGGGTTCGCCATGTGCTCCCTCCTGTCAAGCCTCCTCTCCCACCGTGGGATCTGAATTTGGTGCTCTCGGTCCTCCAGGAACCTCCTTTTGGGAATATCTGGGATATTCCCCTCTTGTCTTGTCTCAGAAGGTGGCCTTTTTAGTGGCAATCACTTCTGTTTGACGAGTGTCTGAGTTGGCGGCTTTGTCCTGCAAGTCGCCATATTTAGTCATCCATAAGGATAAGGCGGTGTTGCATCCGCGACCTTCCTTTTTTGCCAAAGGTGGTGTCGACCTTTCACCTACATGAGGACATTGCCCTCCCGTCCTTGTGTCCTCACCCATCGCATCCCAGAGAGTTTGCGCTGCACATATTGGAGATGGTACGAGCCTTACGGGTGTACCTGTCTGCTACTGCTTCTATTCGGAAATCCGACTCGCTGTTTGTGACTGTCTCTGGTCCATAACAGGGCCAAGCGGTTTCGTCTGCCATCATTTTTAGGGGAATCAGACAAACCGTCATTCAAGCCTATGCTCTCAAAGGGCGGGCGCCTCCCTTTCCGGTTACGGCGCATTCCACCAGGGCAATTGGTGCTTCCTGGGTTTCCTGACATCAAGCGTCGGTTGCACAAGTGTGCAAGGCGGCGACCTGGTCGTCTGTTCATGCCTTTTAAGTTTCATAAGGTTAATGTGGCTGCATCTTCGGATGCTTCCTTCGGCCGCAGGGTGCTGCAGGCCGCTGTTTAAAGTTGCGACTCCTCCGTTGAGGAGCTCTGCCTTTTATTGGAGTGAAGTTTTGGTTTTTCCATTTATATTGCTCCCATCCCTCTTGACACTGCTTTGGGACATCCCACGTGTAAAGTGTAAAGAGACACCGTGTCAGTCCATGGATGGTAAGAGAAAATAGGATTTTCTGTACTCACCGTAAAATCCTTTTCTCTGACATCCATGGACTGACACGGCACCCACCCTTCCTTTTTAAGTTTGTACTGCTTTGTTACGAACTGAAGTCTGCTGACTGTAGTGGGAGGGTTATGTCCGGAGGGACCGCCCCCTGGGTGGGGCTGTTCAGCTCTGGCTTTTAGAATGTATGTATAACATTTCACATTCTGCCTAGGTCTTCTCCTGCAAGCAGGGACATAACCCACATGTAAAGTGTAAAGAGACACCGTGTCAGTCCATGGATGTCAGAGAAAAGGATTTTACGGTGAGTACAGAAAATCCTATTTTTCCCCTGATTTTAAGGGGAAAAAAGTGCGTGTTATACGCCGATAAATACGGTATGTATTATACAGTACATATTCCTAGTCACGTGTTTTATTGGCAATTGAGTTGAGGAATTAGTGTGGCTGTGGCCTGATATCAGCAAAGGTTTTAATGCTGGCAAGTACTATTTCAGCAAACATTTTTGGCTGCATGGTTTATCTTGTGTAGCACAGTTGCCAAAAATGTTCCCTGATTTCTGCATGCACAAACTATATAGGTAAGCGGCCTCCCTTGCCTCTTCCTATGACTGAAATTAGTAGTAGTACAATTTTCTGATCTTATAGGATAGTTATGTTGAAAATAGGCTAATAATCTGCATGTATATTATCCTATACACTCCCAACTGAAGACAGTGCATACAGTCTCTCTTCACTTTGCATACAGTCAAATGTGTATAGTAAGAGATGTAGATATATACAGTATATATGTATATCTTTTTTTCTGTACGGTGTGTGTGTGTGACTGAGAGATCCTTTTTGGTTTGTTTTTTTACAAAGTTCTTAGTTTTTTGCTTTAGACTTGTGGTGTTATTGTTTTTGTGAAGTTTTCCCTCATTGCTCTTATTATTTTTAAAAATAGTGCCGCCTAATAAAGTGGAGGAAGCCATGGACCAAATTGAGAAGTTTATCATGACACGCTTATACAAGCATGTGTTCTGTCCAGAAACCACAGACGATGAGAAGAAAGATTTAGCTGTGCAAAAGAGAATCAGGTGAGGGGGATATCAAGAATTCCATTTTGTGTGGATATAGAGATGCAGTGTTCAATCCATTTGCAGATTGGTAAAAGGTCTCAAGGAACCAATAGGGATAGTCTTATATGCCCCAGTGCTGGTCACAAAGCTGGCTGTGGCCTATTCACACAGCAACAGAGATAATGGGGCAGCACCCTTCCTGAGTGCTGGAAAGAATTCAGTTTATTTATTTATCGTACACCACGGGACACAGAGCCTAAGTCATTACATAGTGGGTTGTATAGTTCACCTCAGGTGATTGAACACTGGCACAACCAATGAAGACAAGTTCCCCTCTATATAACCCCTCCCATAAGGGAAGTACCCCAGTTTTTTCGCCAGCGTCTAAGGTGAAGGGCACGAGAAGGATGTGCTAAGAAGGAACTCTGTTGGAATCCCTCCGGGGGTTAAGGAGCTACACCGCCGGGTACATCCAAAGTGCTTATTTAATACGCCAAATGGATGGTACCCGAGCCTTTCGGAAGACCGAGGTAGTGCCTCTCTTTGGAGGACTGGGCTCTGGGTTCCAGCACTTTCGCAACTTAAAAACACGCAAAAGTTTTCTGGCAGAGTATTTTACAAGGCCCAGGGAAGAGGTCTCCTTTAAGTATGAACCCATACCCCTGAAGGTTGGCACAACACTACCCGCCGCGAGGGGTGAAGATTGGTACTGTCTGGTCTCACCTTATCTGCGCCGCAGGACTGCTAAGTGGGAAAAAGTCTAAGTGTTAAACACTTAAGAATTTCCCCTTTTTTTGAGTATGACTGTCTTGCCTGAAACCGCCACTAGAGGGTGTAAAGAGTTAGCGTTCCACTCACCATGTCAGGAACGAAAGCTCAGTCCACAGTGTACTTAGTACAGGCACTTCCTCCGCTGCAAGGCTCTGCAACACAGAAACGTGGGTCTCTCCCCAGGAGTGGATGTCTTCCAGGAGTCAGGTTAGTGCGGAAAGCACCCATACTGTTGCCTCTCTTCCCCATGCCATCATTCCCCATAGGTGCTCGCGCACAGGGGGCGCGCTTTTTACCCCATGAACCCGGCAGGAGATAAAAACGGGGCGTGGTCACGTGAGCGGGCACGGCGGCGTGCGCACTGCTCTACTGCGCATGCGCGAGGTGGGAAGTGTTGAACTCAAATGTCTCCAAAGATCCATTAAAAAGAAACCCCTTCTTCCAAGCAGTGGATCATTTGCTGTCCCAAGGGGTAATCAAAGAAGTTCCCCTAAGGGAACAAGGCACGGGGTTCTATTCAAATCTTTTTGTGGTTCCAAAGCCAAACGGAGACGTCAGACCCATTCTGGATCTAAAAGCTCTAAATCAGTTTCTAAACATTAGTAATTTCCGAATGGAAACAATTAGATCAGTGGTGTCCAGGCGGAGAATTCTTGGCGTCAATAGACATCAAGGATGCATAGTTGCACGTGCCTATTCATCCCACTCACCAAAAGTTTCTAAGGTTCGCTGTGGAAAACTGCCACTATCAGTTTGTGGCTCTACCTTTTGGCTTGGCTACGGCACCTTGCGTATTTACAAAAGTTCTGGCCCCGCTTCTAGCAAATCTAAGAACGCAGGGCATAACGGTGACGGCTTATCTGGACGATCTACTCTTAATAGAACAGTCGATGGCACAGTTAAATCAGTGTACTCAGTACAGTAAAATACCTAGAGTATTTTAGGCTGGATCCTAAACTTCCAAAAGTCCTCTCTACAGCTCCGGAGAAGGGTAGGGTATTTGGGCATGGTCTTAGATACAACCCAAACCAAAGTAGCCAAAGGTAAAATCTTTAAAGGATCTGGTCCGCAAGGTCAAGGCAAAGGGCAAACTATCAATTTCGCCTTTGCATGAAATTGTTGGGGAAAATGGTGGCCTCTTTCGAGGCCATCCCGTATGCCCAGTTTCATTCAAGGCTACTTCAAAACAGTATCCTGGCAACCTGGAACAGAAAGATCCAGGCTCTAGATTGGCCAATGCACCTGCCCTCAGAGGTGCGCCAAGGCCTCAGTTGGTGGCTAAACACCAAGAATTTGCGAGCAGGGAAATCCTTTCTTGCAGTCACTTGGAAAGTGGTATCTACGGATGCCAGCCTGTTGGGCTGGGGGGTCATTCTGGAAGAAGCCTCAGCCCAAGGAACTTGGTCCAAGTCCGAGAAAGGCCTACCCATCAACATTTTGGAGATTCGGGCAGTGTATCTAGCCCTCAGAACCTGGACACACAGGTTACATGGCCACCCGGTTCGGATTCAATCAGACAATGCTACTGCGGTAGCTTACATCAATCACCAAGGGGGCACCCGGAGTCGGGATGCTCAGAGAGAAGTGAACAAGATTTTAACATGGGCAGAAGCTCATGTTCCTTGCATTTCTGCAATCTTCATTCCAGGAGTGGAGAATTGGCAAGTGGATTACCTGAACCGCCAGCAATTGTTGCCAGGGGAGTGATCTCTCCACCCTGACATTTTTCTGGATATATGCCAGAAATGGGGGACCCCGGAGGTAGACCTGTTCGCTTCCAGGTTCAACAGGAAGTTAGACAACTTCGTATTGAGGTCCAAATATGCTCTGTCCTACAGAACAGATGCACTAATGATTCCCTGGGATCAGTTTTCCCTGATCTATGCATTTCCTCCAGTTCCACTCTTGCAGAGACTTCTTTGCAAGATCAAAGAAGAAGGAATACCAGTTCTCTTGGTGGCCCCGAATTGGCCCAGAAGGTCCTGGTACACCAAGATCATGAGGAGGATGGCAGTGGGGGAGCCTTGGATTCTCCCACTTCGCCAAGACCTGCTATCACAAGGTCCTGGGTTCCATCCTTTACGAAAGCTAAATTTGAAGGTCTGGCTGTTGAAGCCTACATGCTGAAGAAAAGCGGACTCTCGGGTCCAGTTCTTTCTACTCTCATTAATGCTAGGAAGCCAGCCTCCAGAATCATTTATTATAGAGTCTGGAAGGCATATGTTTCCTGGTGTGAATAAAGAGGGTGGAACCCTCAAAAATTTAATTTGTAGGATTCTGGCCTTCTGTCAATTAGGGATAGATATGAGGTTAGCCCTTAGTACTATTAAGGGTCAAATCTTGGCTCTATCAGTCTTTTTTCAGAGACCATTGGCATCTCATTCCCTAGTCCGGGCATTTATTCAGGGAGTGTTGCGGGTAAATCCGCCAGTCAAACCTCCCTTGTGCCCATGGGATTTGAATCTAGTTCTGTCAGGCTTGCAAAAGCAGCCCTTTGAACCTATTTGTCATATTCCATTGATTCTCTTGAGTCGGAAATTGGCATTTTTGGTTGCTATCTCTTCTGCTAGGAGAGTATCTGAATTGGCAGTTCTTTCTTGTAAAGAGCCTTATTTAGTTTTTCACAAAGACAAAATTGTATTACGGCCCCATCCTACTTTTCTTCCTAAAGTGGTCTCGCCGTTCCATTTAAATCAAGATATTGTTTTGCCTTCCTTTTTTCCTGAACCGCAGTCAGCGTGGGAAAGATTATTGCACTCTCTAGATGTAGTGAGAGGAATGAAGGTTTATCTGCAAGCAACTGCTCAGATACATAAAACAGATGTTTTGTTTATTCTGCCAGATGGCCCCAAAAAGGGCCAGGCAGCATCGAAATCGACCATTTCTAAATGGATTCGACAAGTGATTATTCAAACTTATGATTTAAGGAATAGAATTCCTCCTTTTCCTGTTAACACGCACTCGACCAGGGCAATAAGTGCCTCCTGGGCAGTGCATCATCAGGCTTCGATGGCTCAGATCTGTAAGGCTGCAACTTGGTCTTCAGTCCATACGTTTACCAAATTCTACCAAATAGATGTAAGAGGACATGAGGATGCCGCCTTCGGGCGTAGTGTGCTGCAGGCAACGATTTAGGACCTCTCGTCCGATGGCGGTCTGCTTGATCTGTGTCTCCCTCCCTTCATATTGAGCATTGCTCTGGGACGTCCCACTGTGTAATGACTTAGGCTCTGTGTCCCGTGGTGTACGAAAAAGAAAATAGGATTTTTATAACAGCTTACCTGTAAAATCCTTTTCTTGGAGTACACCACGGGACACAGAGGTCCCGCCCCTCTTCTGGGATACTTAATGCTTTGCTACAAAACCTGAGGTACTTCCCTTATGGGAGGGGTTATATAGAGGGTAACTTGTCTTCATTGGTTGTGCCAGTGTCCAATCTCCTGAGGTGAACTATACAACCCACTATGTAATGACTTAGGCTCTGTGTCCCGTAGTGTACTCCAAGAAAAGGATTTTACAGGTAAGCTGTTATAAAAATCCTATTTTTTGTATTAAGACTGTAAACTTTTGTTTTAATAATTTTTTATATGTGTACAAGCCTTTTTTTCATACAAATAGACATTTAATACATGAAAATGCCTTGGTTCCTGCTTTTGCTGGAAAGTAAGGGCTCTTTCAGAATTTTGAACTCCGCCAGCGGATCCGCCCGCTGATCCCCACTGAGCAGGTGGATGACAGGCCTGTGCCCGCTCAGCTTATGCAGAACTAACACTGCTCGCTTTCCTCTATCTGCGGTCTGCTCGAAATGGACCACTGGTCTGTTTATTCGCCAGACGGATGGGAAGCAGATCCCCTATCCGTCTGTTTTTGCCGACTAGGATTGAAGGTTGGCGGGTGTAAACGGACACATGTCCATTTACAGCCGCCGCTCCATAAAGGTCAATGGATGGTCTGATCGAGTCCGCCTAAAAAACAGACAGCCGTGCCAGATCAGTCCGTCGGTGTGAAAGGGGCCTAAAGGCACAGTGAGTAAATGTGAGCTTCATATGGATACATACCAAAAATAAAACTATTTACAATTACTTTTTATATATTAAAATATAACTAAATCCACTGTAAATTTTGTTTAACAAATCATTGAGAGATGGCCTGCCCTAGTCTACCCTGGGAAAATACTGTAAAGCAAGTCTTTCCATGGGCTTCCCATTTGGAGGTTCATGGAAATAGTTGTACAACCTGCCAGGGAGCAAAACTGAGTGCCATTTGTACTTTAAATATATGCTTTCATGCTCTTTTCCCCAGGGCCTTACATTGGGTCACTCTTGAGATGCTGTGTGTTCCAGTCAATGAAGATATTCCTGAAGTGTCGGATATGGTTGTAAAAGCTATAACAGGTTAGTAATTAAATGAATATTCATAAACTGTCTCAGGGTTAGGTTACAAGGGTGACTGAGCTGCAGGGTGGCTGGAATATGGCTTACCTATAGAAATTAATGGGTCAGCGATATGTGTCAAGAGAAGCCAACAGGAATGTTTTTGGGAGAAAGGCTGTGCGACGCTGGACAGGTCCACAAAGTAGAGACTGCGGTAATGGGGAAAGAGGTTAGTATTAAACGTATCACTTTGCATTCGGTGGTTGGATAGAATTCCTAAAGGACAAGTTCAATAACGGGGAATAATGATGAAAATGAGATATGTATTTATATAGCTAAGGGCACTGGACCTGCAGAGATGAGAACAGCACCATTAGCAGTTTACGAGAAGACTCAAACTGTTTTAAGAAGGTGCTAGCATTGTGCATTTGAATCGTAGACAGACGTTTGTTATTGTGTATTCTTTATAACTGAAAATATGGTAGGAATCCTGACATTGTTAGACGGTTGATACAGTGTGTTGTTTTTATTTTTATGTTGCATTTGGGAAACTATAATTAGGAATTGGTTTCTTTATTCTCCTTCAGATATCATAGAAATGGATTCAAAGCGGATTCCTCGGGACAAGCTTGCCTGCATTACTGGATGCAGTAAACAAATCTTTAATGCAATTAGAACCACAAAGAATGAACCTGCTTCTGCTGATGACTTCCTCCCTACTCTAATTTACATTGTGCTAAAGGCGAATCCACCACGTCTACAGTCAAATATTCAGTATATCACTAGATTCTGCAATCCTAGTCGGCTGATGACTGGGGAAGATGGATACTATTTCACAAACCTGGTGAGTAGTAAAGTGGTCTGTCTGTCTTTCTGATGCCCTCTTATGCTCTGTTCACATGATTTTTATTTTAAGATGTCCACACACCATAAAGGGGAATTCCATTTTAGTTTTAACCACTTGCCCTCTGGGCACCTATACCCCTTTCCTAAACAGGTAAATTTTCAGCTTTCAGTGCTCCCACATTTAGAATGACAATTACTCAGTCATGCAACACTGTACCCATATGAACTTTTTGTCTTTTTTTTTAACACAATTGGAGCTTTCTTTTGGTGGTATATAATCACCACTGGGTTTTTTATTTTCTGTGCTATAAATAAAAAAAAGACCGAAAATTTGTTAAAAAAAAAAAAATTCTTTTCTTTGTTCATGTTTATAAAAATTTTGCAAATTAGTAATTTTTCTTCATAAATTTTCGCCCAAATTTATACTGCTACATATCTTTGGTAAAAATAACCAAAATCAGTGTATACTATTTGGTCTGTGTGAACGTTAGAGGGGCCAATCACTAAAAATTGATCACACCTGATATACTGACGGCCTATGGGTCCTTTCACACAGGCTTTCCGCCCGGCGGACTCTGTTTTGCTCAGCATGGAATCAATCTGTTGATTCCCGCTGAGCAGGCGGATGACAGGTTCGTCTCCGCTCACTGTGCAGAGATTGACTTTTCAGAGTCCCGCAATCCTCTATGAGAGATCGGGTGAAAACGGACCGCCTGTCTATTTTCATCAGATCTGATCCTCCAGATGGATGGAAAATAGGGTTTCTATCCAACTGGATTTCACGGACAGGATCAGATCGGATATTCGGCGGATATCAGTGGACATATCACAGCTGACATCCGCCGCTCCATAGAGGTGCATGGAGCGTACAATCAGGTCTGCATGAAAAACTGCCATACTGACCCTGATCGGTGTGCTCGTGTGAAAGGGGCCTATCATTTCTTGAGACTAACAAGTCTAGGAAAGTACAAATGCCCCCCAAATTACCCCTTTTTGGAAAGTAGACATTACAAGGTATTAAGAGGCATGGAAAGTTTTTTGCAGTTGTAATTTTTACCCACAATTATTTGTCTCGCATTCTTGCAACTACATCCCAAAACACATTCTGCTACTCCTCCTGACGATACCACATGTGTGACACTTTTTCACAGCCAGGCCACATACAGAGGCTCAACATGCAGGAAACATTGTCGGATATTCTTGGAGCATAAATTACATATCTAATTTTTTGACTACCTATTACACTTTTGAAGGCCCTGGTGCACCAGGACAATCAAAATGCCCACAAAATGACCCAATTTTGGAAAGCAAGCACCCCAACACATAATCTAGGCATAATGAACATGTAATTTTTTTCCACAGGTTTTTGGAAAATGTGGAAAGAAAATGAAAAAGCATACATTTTTTATTTTTTTGTACACAAGCTACTCCCTGAGTATGGCAATACCACATGTGTGAGACTTTTTCACAGCCTGGCCACATACAGAGGCCTAACATTCAGAGAGCACTGTCAGGATGAGCACTGATGTGGCATGGATGTGACACGGGTGAGCACTGATGTAGCATGGATGGTCACGTATGAGGCACGGATGGGCACAGATCAGCGCTGTAGACATTTCAGATCCAGCCCACAGCGCTGCTGCACCGACTCCCTCCTCTCCTTAAACGCTGTACCTATCAAGGAGAGGAGAGAGCTCAACCGGACATGCGCCGGTTTGTTGACAAGTGATCACTCCGTCATTGGAAGGAGCGATGACGTGGTAAAGGGCCGCTGTCATTGGCCCTTTACCCCGATCTGTGATGCGCCGCATCCAGAGAACCCGGCGATCACAGATACCTCTGGATGTTCGAGAGGACGTCCATGGACGCCATCTCAGAACTAGCCGACTGCGCTGTAGCCGTCATTCAGCTATGGCACAGTTGGCAAGTGGTTAAAAAAAAATTGAGCAAATAAAATTGCCATACAAGCTATTTTGTAATTTAATCCAAAAAGCCAATCCACGCAGTTCAACTTCACTATACTGTAGGCAGTAAGCTGGTAAAAAGAAGTGATTTCATAACACCTTCAAAATGAATATACATGGCAATCAATAGTGCAGCACTCCTAAGAAGTAATTATCTTGAGGAACGCTGCACTACATATATGTTCATTGATATTTTTTAATTTAATGTTGATTAAAAATCTATTTTATTCTGAAGCTGTAATTTTTTTAAACTGTCAGAAATTTCTATGCAATTTGGCAAACCTGGAGGCATTCAGTACTTCCACTGATGTACAGAACAGCCCCAGAAATGTTTTCTGCTTCTGTGATTAGCGTGCTGCTTTTCTCAGTTGTCTACACTAATCCAATTTGCATGTCAGAAAATTGTGAACGGCTCTCTATGGAGCCGGTTCACACATCTCCGCAGCAGCTCCAGTGCAAATTGAACAGGAGTTCTGTGTGTCTTTTGGTCCGTTTTCAGGTCCGAATTCAGCCCAAAATTCGGGCTGAAATCGGACCTGAAACGGTGAATAGGGACGCACCGGACCCCTGCTATGAGCCGCTTTGTGCTTCAGTGTGAACCCAGCCTTAAGGTACAGTTCTGCTCATAAGTTTACATAACCTGGCAGAATTTATGATTTCTTGGCCATTTTTCAGAGAATATGAATGATAACACAAAAACGTTTCTTTCACTTATTTTTAGTGTTTGGCTGAAGCCATTTATTATCAATCAACTGTGTTTACTCGTTAAATCATAATGGCAACAGAAACTAGCCAAATGACCCTGATCAAAAGTTTACATACCCCAGTTCTTAATACCGTGTATTGCCCCCTTTAACATCAATGACAGCTTGAAGTCTTTTGTTGTATTTGTGGATGTGGCCAAAAAGCAAAATTTTGGTCTCAACACTCCAAATGACTTTGTGCCAGAAGGTTTGAGGCTTGTCTCTGTGCTGTTTGGCGTATTGTAAGCGGGATACTTTGTGGCATTTGCGTAGTAATGGTTTTCTTCTGGCGACTCGACCATGCAGCCCATCTTTCATCAAGTGCCTCTTTTTTTGTACATCTTGAAACAGCCACACCACATGTTTTCATAGAGTCCTGTATTTCACCTGAAGTTATTTGTGGGTTTTTCTTTGCATCTCGAACAATTTTCCTGGCAGTTATGGCTGAAATTTTAGTTGGTCTACCTGACCGTGGTTTGATTTAAACAGAACCCCTCATTTTCCACTTCTTGATTAGAGTCTGAAAACTGCTGTTTGGCATTCTCAATTCCTCGGATATCTTTTTATATCCCTTTCCTGTTTTATACAGTTCAACTACCTTTTCCTGCAGATCCTTTGACAATTCTTTTGCTTTCTCCATGACTCAGAATCCAGAAACGTCAGTGCAGCACTGGATGAAAGATGCAAGGGTCTGTCAGGAGTCCAGAAACTCATTGAACTTTTATATACACATATACACTAATTACAAGCAAACAGATCACAGGTGAGGATGGTTATCTTTAATATCCATTCAAACCCCTTTGTGTCAACTTGTGTGCATGTTATCAGACCAAAATCCCCAGGGCATGTAAACTTTTGATCAGGGTCATTTTGGGTATTTTATGATTTAGCCTAGGTTCACATTGGAGGGATTTGTAATGCGGTTTGAGAGATCAAATCGCATGACAGGTCGCAGCCTATTCGAAGCAATGGCACTGTTCCAATTGGTGCAACGCCAATTTTGCCGCGCCGCATCAATTTGCAAAAGTAGTTTCTGCACTACTTTTGCAGATTTCAGGTGCGACTTCAATAGACATCTGTGCAAGAAGCCACACAGATGTCTATCAAGTAGCACCTGAAATTGCGCTGACCTTGCTTCTTTGAAATCGCGCTACTTCAAGTGAAGTAGCGCGATTTCAAAGTAGCATTAATGTGAACCAGGGCTTAAAAATAATAAACACAGTTGATTGATAATAAATGGCTTCAGCCAAACTAACCGTGAGTGAAAGAAAAGTTTGTGTGTTATCATTCATATTCTCTGAAAAATGGCCAAAAAATCATAAATTCTGCCAGGGTATGTAAACTTATGAGCACAATTGTATACTTACCGCTTAATATGAGGGGCTTGTACAACTGTCTGTTGATACACCCCTGTACAGGTATCAGTGCACTTTAAGGAGTTGTGTTTCCAGAATAGCGTGCATTTGGTCTGCAGAAGCATATTTTTTGCTGTTCTGAAGCAGCATAGAGGCTGCATTGGATGCATATATGCTTGGCTAATCCTGCAAAACTAGTGTGGGGCCAGGTGCAGTTGAGCAGGTGTTTGCATAGAAATACATGTTTGCATAAGCACATGTATTAAAGCATGCTTGGTTACTTGCATAAACGCATTCTTGCTTATCTGCATAAACACATGTTGCATAAACGCATGCTTGCTTACTTGCATAAGCACGTGTTTGCAGAGACGCGTGCTTGCTTGTGTGTTTGTATAAGAGCGTGTTTGCATACTTACATAAGCACATGTTTATATATATATATATATATATATATATATATATAATATAATGTGCTTATTTGCATCGAACTGCATACATAAATGCATGAACGGCAAGAAAACTTATAAACCTGCATGTTTGCATACCTAGGTACCTACGTAACGGCATACCTGGGTACTTGCATACCTACGGAGTTGCATAGCCGTAGACCAATGTTGTTTTAGGCCTGCATCCTTGCAGGACTGTGTACTAAGTTTTGGCAAATATAGTTGTTACGTTATTTACCTGTTATACCAGTTAAATGGCTCCAGAAGAGTGAGGCAGCCGGGGGAGGTAGGTGCACCACTCTCAGGTTTAGTGATCTGGTGGTGTCCACATCTCCCGATGGATAGTGGTGTCGGGTGCATCTGAGCCACTGTGGAGTTTGGCATTGCAGTTTTCCTGACGCATTAATTTTTTTACCAGATGAACTGTGGCCGCATCACCCTGAGCAGGCCTGATCGCTGTTGATTGGAGACTAAGCCGGATCAAGCCTGGTTAGTACTTTGATGGGAGACTGTACGGGAATACCAGATACTGTAAGCTTTTTTTCCTCCTGAGTGAGGGAGGCATCTGAGGCAGCTGTGTTGTGAGAGTATCTCGGGGCAGAGGATCTTAGGGCAGTCTTTGAGGTGGTTTGCTCCATCTTAAGCTGGCAGAAACCTGGTAGGTTAAGTACACCTCTTGGGACCTTCTGGGTCTGCCTCAAGCCTTGTACACAGGACCGGTTTTCTCGGCAAGAAACGACAAGAAAACTGTTGGGCGAGCTTTCTTGTGGAGAAAACCGTTCGTGTGTATAGTTTCTCGTCGAGAAAACTGTCTTGAATCTCGACGAGAAAAAAAGAAAACCTGCTTTCTTTTTTCTCGTCGTGATTCTCGTCACTGTTTTTGAACGAGAAAACCGTTCGTGTGTATGCTTTTCCGAGTCTTCAAAAACCGCGCATGGTCAGAATCAAGTATGAGAATGGAGCGCACCTTCTTGTAAAACTAGCGTTCGTATTGGAGATGGCACATTCGTCACGCTGTAACGAACTGAAAGCATGAAGACTGAAAAGCGCGAATCGTCTCTCACTAAACTTTTACTAACTCGCAGTAACACGAGATTAGCAAAAGCAGCCCAAGGGGAGGCGCCATGAGAATGGAACTTCCCCTTTATACTGCCGTTGTACGTCACCGTGCTTTAGACCGACGAGATTTTGGATTGACAGTGTGTATGCAAGGAAAGCTTTACAAGAATCTCGTCAATCTTGACAAGAAACCCGTAGAGAAAAACGTTTTTTTTTTTTTTTTTTGCAACGAGATTCTCGGTCGTGTGTACTAGGCTTCAGATTTGTCAGTGTTATGCCTTGCATTGACTTTTGGAGCAGAAGTTATGGGCTCATTATTGTAAAAAAACTTGACGGTAGTGGTCTCAAAACAAAATGGTGACATGAGGTCAATCTTAGATCAAGCCGCTGAACATCCTTGTTTTTCAGGTAGGCTTTGTACATTCAGTGGTGCAGAGATCAGGGTCCATATTCATGAATAATGCATATCTTCATGTGCTGCTTTTTTCCTGCCTCATCAAGGGTTTCTGGAATTGCAGTAGAAAGTCGACTTTTGTAATTTTGTGTCTCTGCCCTTTGGACTGCCCACAGCTCCTGCGGGTTGACAAAGCTTGACTTCACAAATGCTCTTCTGGAAGAATGGTCAAACATTCCCATAGACATACTCCTAAACCTTGTGGACAGCCTTCCCAGAAAAGTTGAAGCTGTTAACGATGGGCGAACTCAACATTGAACTCTACGGACTAAGACTGGGATGCCATTAAAGTTCATGTGCGTGTAAAGACAGGCATCCCAATACTTTTGGTAATGTAGTGTATATATACCCATCCCTTTATTGACGAGCATTATTTTGTTAGGAGAGTATTTGTAGCGCTGAGCAAACTGATGATTCTCACATTTGGTGAAATTTGAATATTTAACCACTTCAGCCCCGGAAGATTTGGCTTTAACTGACAATTGCGCGGTCGTGCGACGCTGTACCCAAACAAAATTGACGTTCTTTTTTTCCCCACAAATAGAGCTTTCCTTTGGTGGTATTTGATCACCTCTGCGGTTTTTATTTTTTGCACTATAAACAAAAGAGTGACAATTTTGAAAAAAACACTATCTTTTACTTTTTGCTATAATGAATATCCCCAATTTTTTTTAAAAAAAACACGTTTTTTCCTCAGTTTAGGCCGATATGTATTCTACATATTTTTGGTAACAATGATCGCAATAAGAGTATATTGATTGGTTTGCGCAAAAGTTATAGCGTCTACAAAATAGGGGATAGATTTATGGCATTTTTATTATTATTATTATTTTTTACTAGTAATGGTGGTTATATGCACTTATCGGAACTGTGATATTGCGGCGGACACTTTTGACACATTTTTAGGACCAGGGACAATTATACAGCAATCGGTGCTATAAAAATGCACTGATTACTGTATAAATGTCACTGGCAGGGAAGGGGTTAACACTAGGGGCGATCAAGGGGTTATCTGTGTTCCCTCGCTGTGTTCTAACTGTAGGGTGATGGGACTTGGAGGAGAGAGAGATCGGTGTTCATACATTGTATGAACACACAATCAGTCTCCTCTTCCCTGAGAGAACCGTGATTACACACACAGATCACGGTTCTCGCTCTCACGAGCGATCGCAGTGGCAGCATTGGGTGGCACAGTGGCACCGTTTGAGGGCACAGTGGCACCGTTTGAGGGCACAGTGGCACCGCTTGAGGACACAGTGGCACCGTTTGAGGACACAGTGGCTGCAATTGAGGACACAGTGGCTGCAATTGAGGACACAGTGGCTGCAATTGAGGACGCAGTGGCTGCAATTGAGGACGCAGTGGCACCGTTGGGCGGGCGCAGTGGCACCGTTGGACGGGCGCAGTGGCACCGTTGGACGGGCGCAGTGCCACTCGCATCGGCTCTGGCGGCGACCTGCGGGTGCGCATGCCCCCTAGAGGCCAAAAGGCAAAGCGACGTAAGGTAGCATCGTTTTGCCCAGGAGAGCCAACCTGCCGCAGTAAAACTGCGGCGGCTGGTCTGTAACCGGTTAAAGGATAAGGAAGCAAGATATAATCAAGCTGTTCAATATAAAGTTCAAGTGTGTGCAAAGGCAGGCGTCCCAATACTTTTAGTAATATAGTGTACGTTAAACCTGTCAATGTGGTATCTGAAGTGCAGATTTTGGATTATTAAAACGTTAATTAATTGCTGTATGCCAGTGACTCGAAAAATGTATCTTAAAGTATGGACCAAATTTTTTTTTTTTCTTTTTTAAAATGTATGTACAGTGGAAGTTGTTTTGCTCTCAATAAAACCTTTTCTGATTTAAAAAAAAAAAGTATGGAACAAGTTGAAAGCCTGCGTGACAGAGCAGGGAAAGATGGAACCTAACGCAGTCTGTCCTTGAATTTTTTCCGGATGGCGAAGAATATGGTTTGACCCTCAGCATCCTTAAAGTCTAGGTTGTAGCTCTGGGGGGTTTTCTTCAGACTTCGCTTTCAGAAAGCCCCATGTTTTCAGATTCTTTAACCACTTCGCGCAAATCACCGTACCCGTACGTCCAGTAATTTGATGCTAAGTACAGTTGTAATGGCAGCAGCTAGCTGCCATAACCCCGGTATTTTCGGGAACGACATGCATTTCTCTTTGAGATAAAAGTGGTCTCTGCGGCAGATTCGCAGCGAGATCACTTTTATCAGTGGCGGGAGAGATTCCCACTCCCTCCTGCCGTGCTTCCGGTCGTCTCCGATGCTTACCGGAGCTGTCGGTATCGGCGGAGACGATCGCGTCTGCTCCCCTCACTGCCTGGATGCCGAGTGAGGGGAAGATGGCCCTTGCTCGGCTCCATAGCATTGGAGGGCGTAAGCAACGTCAAACGTCACTTCCGCCCAATGCTCTTAAAGGAGAATGTATTTTATTAATTTTTACAAATGACTCTTCTTTTTATTTATTTTTTATTGCATTTTTGTGTAAATATGAGATCTGAGGTCTTTTTGACAACAGATCTCATATTTAAGAGGTCCTGTCATGCTTTTTTTTCTATTACAAGGGATGTTTACATTCCTTGTAATAGTAATAAAAGTGAACCATTTTTTTTTTTTTTTTTTTTTTTAAGACCGTGTCAAAATCAAATAAAAATAAACATTTAATGAGAAACGAAATTTAAAGGGCCACGCCTGATGATTTTGCGTGCAGAAACGAACGCATATGTGAGTAGCGCCCGCATATGAAAATGGTGTTCAAACCACACGTGAGGTATCGCGGCGATCGTTAGAGCGAGAGCAATAATGCTAGCCCTAGACCTCCTCTGTAACTCAAAACTGGTAACCTGTAGAAATTTTTAAACGTTGCCTATGGAGATTTTTAAGGGTAAAAGTTTGTCGCCATTCCACGAGCGGGCGCAATTTTGAAGCATGACATGTTGGGTATCAATTTACTCGGCGTAACATTATATTTCACAATATGAAAACAATTGGGCTAACTTTACTGTTGTCTTATTTTTTTAATTCAAAAAAGTGTATTTTTTCCCAAAAAAAGTGCGCTTGTAAGACCGCTGCGCAAATACGGTGTGACAAAGTATTGCAATGCCTGCCATTTTATTCTCTAGGGTGTTAGAGGGGAAAAATATATATATAACGTTTGGGGGTTCTAAGTAATTCTCTAGCAAAAAAAAAAATGATTTTAACTTATTAACACAGAGTCTAAAAAATAGGTCCGGTCCTTAAGTAGTTAAAGTAGCGGCAAGCATGAGACCTGTGTCAATCAAATCATGTGCTACATGGGATCTTTCATTAGTCTTGCAGGCTATTATATTGAGCCCTTTCAAGCCATTAGAAGAGGCCTCCATTAAAGGGGTTGTAAAGGTTCGTTTTTTATTTTCTAAATAGGTTCCTTTAACCACTTAACGACCGTCCACTGTAGTTATACGTCGGCAGAATGGCACTGACAGGCACAATCTCGTATATCTACGTGATCGCCTTTGTATAGTTGGGGGGTCCGATCGGACCCCCCTCCTATACAGTGAGCGGTCGTTTTCCGTTGGGGAGCGATCCGAGATGAGGGGACGGCCGTTCGATTCCGGCCACCCCCTCGCGATCGCTCCCGGCGAATGAGAAAGCTTCCTCTGCTGTGTAGTGTTTACACAGGCAGAGGAAGTGATGTCATCTCTCATGCGGCGCTCACATATACCGAGCGCTGTACAAGAGAAGACATCAGGTCAGTGCACAAAACACTACACTGACACCAGGACACATAGGCACACAAATCGCCCCCCCCAGATCACCCCCCAGTCACAGTGTCACTGATTGCAGTGACCATTTATTTACTGATCACTGCAATCAGTGACATTTGTGACTGTAAAAGTGTCACTACAGTTTAGTTTTAGGTCCAGTGTAGCCCCCTAACCCCCCCCCCCTAATAAAGGTTTAACCCCCTGATCGCCCCCCAGATATCCCTTTCACCCCCTAGCACTGCCGTCGCTAAGCGATCGTTTTTCTGATCGCTGTTTTATTGTCAGTGATGCCAATCGGTAGCCAGTTGTTTTTTTTAGGTTCGCCGCAGGTTTTTATAGCGTCGGGTACCCCCATATATTACCTAATAAAGGTTTAACCCCCTTGATCGCCCCCCAGGTAACCCTTTCACCCCCTATCACCACTGTCGCTAAGCGATCGTTTTTCTGATCGCTGTCTTATTGTCTGTGATGCCGATAGGTAGCCAGTTGTTTTTTTTTTAGGTTCGCCGCAGGTTTTTATAGCGTCGGGTACCCCCATATAATACCCAATAAAGGTTTAACCCCTTGATCGCCCCCCCCAGGTAACCCTTTCACCCCCTTTTGCCAGTGTCACTAAGCGATCGTTTTTCTAAACGCTGTATTAGTTATGCTGGTGCCGATAGATAGCCAGTTATTTTTTTTAGGTTCGCCGCAGGTTTTTATAGCGTCAGGTACCCCCATATATTATCTAATAAATGTTTTAACCCCCTAATTGCCCCTAGTTAACCCTGCGTCACACCCCAGGCAGCGTCAGGTTAGTGCCAGTAATGCCAACACCCACGCGTGAAGCATACACCTCCCTTAGTGGTATAGTATCTGAACAGATCAATATCTGATCTGATCAGATCTATACTAGCGTCCCCAGCAGTTTAGGGTTCCCAAAAACGCAGTGTTAGCGGGATCAGCCCAGATACCTGCTAGCACCTGCGTTTTGCCCCTCCGTCCAGCCCAGGCCACCCAAGTGCAGTATCGATCGATCACTGTCACTTGCAAAACACAACACACATAACTGCAGCGTTCGCAGAGACAGGCCTGATCCCTGCGACTCCTGTGCTGTAGGAGGTGATTTCACCACCACATTTAAAAAAAAAAAAAAGCATATATGCCGAAGCATTGGGGCAGCAGGAGCGGAGGAGCGATTTTCCTCCTAATGCCGCGTACATACAGTCGAAATTCCGACGGAGGCTTGCCCGTGGAAAAGTCTGACCATGTGTACGCGGCATAACTTTTGCGGGAAGATGCCCCCATGCTTCGGCATATATAAATGGTGCATGTATGCCCATCATTAGAAGTGAGTGGATGAAGGGCGGTATTCTAATGGTGGGCATACCCACCGATCAATCTTTTTTTTTTTCGTTCAGCCAACAGGCTGCATGAAAAAAAAGATTACAATACATGTCCAACAAGGACCAGCAATGTACTGGTATGTTGCTGGACTTTGAATGGTTATACCAGATTGATGCCTGTGGGTTTAGGTATCATCTTGGTATCATTCTTTTCAGCCAGCGGCTGGCTATCATGTAAAAGCAATCCTAGTGGCTAATTAGCCTCTGGACTGCTTTTACAAGCAGTGGGAGGGAATGCCCCCCCCCCCAGATATAAAAAGCGCCATTGGGAAAGCATTTTATCACACCGATCTTGGTGTGGTCAGATGCTTTGAGGGCAGAGGAAAGATCTAGGGTCTAATAGACCCCAGTTTTTTTTAAAAAAAGAGTACCTGTCACTACCTATTGCTATCATAGGGGATATTTACATTCCCTGAGATAACAATAAAAATGATAAAAAAAAAAAAATATGGAAGGAACGGTTTAAAAATAAAATAAAAAAGCAAAATTAATAATAAAAAAAAAGCACCCCTGTCCTGCCCTGCTCTTGCGCAATGGCGAACGCAAGCGTGGGTCTGGCGTCATATGTGAACAGCAATTGCACAATGCATGTGAGGTATCACCGCGAAGGTCAGATCGAGAGCAGTCATTTTAGCAGTAGACCTCCTCTGTAAATCTAACGTGGTAACCTGTAAAGGCTTTTAAAGGCTTTTAAAAATGTATGTAGTTTGTTGCCAATGCGCGTTTGTGCGAAATTTTAAAGCATGTCGTGTTTGGTATCTATGTACTCGGCCTAAGATCATCTCTTTTATTTCATCAAACATTTAGGCAATATAGTGTGTTTTAGTGCATTAAAATTAAAAAAAGTGTATCACCCACCATTTTAATCTGTAGGGTCTTTGCTTTAAAAATATATATAATGTTTGGGGGTTCAACATAATTTTCTTGCAAAAAAAAAATATGTTTTCATGTAAACAAAAAGTGTCAGAAAGGGCTTTGTCTTCAAGTGGTTAGAAGAGTGGATGTAAGCTTCTTAATGTTGTGTATAAAATGCCAGGACAGTTCAAAACCCCCCCAAATGACCCCATTTTGGAAAGTAGACACCCCAAGCTATATACTGGAAGGCATGTCGAGTCCATGGAATATTTTATATGTTGACACAAGTTGCGGAAAAAAGACTATTTATTTATTTTTATTTTTGCACAAAGTTGTTACTAAATTATATATTGCTCAAACATGCCATGGGCATATGTGGAATTACACCCCAAAATACATTCTGCTGCTTCTCCTGAGTACGGGGATACCACATGTGTGAGACTTTTTGGGAGCCTAGCCGCGTACGGGACCCCAAAAACCAATCACCGCCTTCAGGCTTTCTAAGGGTGTAAATTTTTGATTTCACTCCTCACTGCCTATCACAGTTTCGGAGGCCATGGAATGCCCAGATGGCACAAATGACCCCATTTTGGAAAGTAGACACCCCAAGCTATTTACTGAGAGGTATGGTAAGTATGTTGCAGATCTCACTTTTTGTCAAAAAGTTTTGAAAATTGGAAAAAAAAAAATGATTTTCTTTCTTCATTTTCAAAAACAAACTAGAGCTGTAAAATACTCACCATGCCTCTCAGCAAATAGCTTGGGGGGTCTACTTTCCAAAATGGGGTCATTTGGGGGGGGGGGTTTGTGCTATTTTGGCATTTTATGGCCTTCGAAACTGTGATAGGTAGTGAGGAGTGAAATCAAAAATTTGCGCCCTTAGAAATCCTGAAGGCGGTGCTTGGTTTTCGGGGCCCCGTACGCGGCTAGGCTCCTAAAAAGTCCCACACATGTGGTATCCCCGTACTCAGAAGAAGCAGCAAAATGTATTTTGGGGTGCAATTCCACATATAACCATGGCATGTGTGAGCAATATATCATTAAGGCCCCTTTCACACTGAGGCGTTGAAAAAACGCTCAAAAATTATAGGATTTTGTACCTCTATTTTACCGCGTTTTTACCGCGATCGCGGTAAAAATAGCGCGTATGCGTTTTTACCGCATTCGCGCTAATTTTAGCGCGAACACGCTAAAAACGCATAGGCGTTAGCACTATTTTTTAACATAACGCTTATGCCTATGCGTTTTTACCGCGAATCCCATTCATTTCAATGGGGATAGGCGTTTTTACAGCGCTATTTTATGCGCCCTAAAGTTGCTCTAAAAAAGCTGTTTGCAGGATTTTTTTCAACGCCCAGCCAGCAAAATGCCTCAATGTGAAAGCCCTCAGAGATTTCACATTGAGAATGCTGGGGCAGGATTATTTCAGGCGTTATTACAGCGCTATTTTTACCGCGAAAACGCGGTAAAAACGCCTCAGTGTGAAAGGGGCCTTAGTGACAACTTTTTGTAATTTGTTTTTTTTTTGTTTTTGTTTTTTTTTAGTCATCATTCAATCACTTGAGACAAAAAAAAAAAAAAATATTCAATGGGCTCAACATGCCTCTCAGCAATTTCCTTGGGATGTCTACTTTCCAAAATTGGGTCATTTGGGGGGATTTGTACTGCCCTGCCATTTTAGCACCTCAAGAAATGAGATAGGCAGTCATAAATTAAAAGCTGTGTAAATTCCAGAAAATGTACCCTAGTTTGTAGACGCTATAACTTTTGCGCAAACCAATAAATATACGCTTATTGACTTTTTTTTTACTAAAGACGTGGCTGAATACATTTTGGCCTAAATGTATGACTAAAATTGAGTTTATTCGATTTTTCTTATAACAAAAAGTAGAAAATATCATTTTTTTTCCAAATTTTCAGTCTTTTTCCGTTTATATCGCAAAAAATAAAAATCCCAGAGGCAATCAAATACCATTAAAAGAACGCTCTATTTGTGGGAAGAAAAGGACGCATATTTTGTTTGGGTACAACATTGCATGTCCACACAATTTCCAGTTAAAGCAGCGTAGTGCCAAATTCTGAAAACACCTCTGGTCCTTTAGCTACAAAATGGTCCGGGGCTTAAGTGGTTAAGCTAGTGCATTGTTGGTTCACTTACCTTTTCCTTAGATTTCCCTTCTAAATATATATTTTTTTGTTTTCTTTGTCTGAATTTCTCACTTCCTGTTCCTCCTCAGTAAGCTGTTAAGTAAGCTGTTCTGGCTGACTCCACACCACTCGGATGATGGTGTGAAGTTTAGTGAGGAGAAACAGGAAGTGAGAAATTCCGACAAAGAAAAAAAAAATTTAGAAGGTGTAAATCAAAGGAAAAGTTAAGTAAACCAACAATACACTAGCTTAAAGGAACCTATTTAGAAAATAAAAAACAAACCTTTACAACCCCTTTAAGCTTCTGACCTTAAAAGCAGATTTTCTGGTCGCCATTACCTCAGCCCCCAGAATAAGTGGACTGCAGGCTCTGTCAATTAGGGAGCCTTTTCTGACTGTTTTCAAAGACAGAATAATCCTCAAAACCAATCCCAGGTTTTCTTCCTATGGTAGTTTCATTGGTTCATAGATCTCAAAACATTGTCTTGCCCACTTTTTGTGCTACTCCAATGGGGGAAAGAGAAAAGAATTTCCGTTTACTGGAAATCAGGAGATGCCTTTTGTTCTTTCTTGATGTAACCAAACAATTTAGAAAGTCAGATGCCGTATTTATTCTTTTTGCTGGAAACCATAAGTGTGCTCAAGCATCAAAGGCTACAAATCCAGATGGATTAAACAAGCTTTGTCTCTGTTACCGCACTAAGATTTGTGCTACTACTTTTGTGAATGCACATTCCACGAGGGCCTTGTCTATATCCTGGGCTGAAAGAGCTGGTGCTTCCTCAGAACAGATATGTCGGGCCGTGTTGTGGTCTAGTTTTTCAACTTTCATCAAGCGTTATCGGTAGGACCTCTTGAGCTGTTGGCAGCAGACGTTCAGGTAAGGTCCTCTAGGCAGTAGTCCCACCCAAGGGTGCTAAGTTCTTGCTTATTACCTCATGGGCTGTCCTGGAAGATGACATGGGAAAAACCAGAGTTAGATTTACCTGTAACTCTGTTTCCAGGAGTCTTCCAGGACAGCAGGATTCCCGCCCTTTTCTGGTGATTATGTTCTCTTGTTTTTTTTGTAGATCCCTCCTTTGGTTCTTGGGGTGACTGAGGCAAAGGCCTGGAGGACCTATTTTTATTCTCTGAGGGATAACGTGTTTCATTTCACAATGGGAAGAGCTCTACGTCTTATCAGCTGTCCTAGAAGACCACAAAATCTAACTCTGGTTTTTGTACTATAGTACAGGACATTTGTCCTACCATTCATTGGTTAACTCTGCATTGCTTGCTTCAAAACAGAGGACTCATGAAGTTAGGTAGGGTCATGGGGGGGGGGGGGGGGGAACGTGTCCTCTGGGCTTTGCCAGAGTCCAATCACCTGAAGATGCATGCGTAATACTCTGCCTGTGTCCTATGCTGTACTCCAAGATAAGGAATTTGCAGGTCAAAGTCAACATTTCCCTTTTAATGTAAAGTGTTGAAACGTAGAATTCGTTTTTTCGTTAGACCCCCTTAGTAAAAAATAAAAATGTATTTTGTGGTTACGCTTTAAATGTGGGTTTTACATGGTATAGTTGGCAACTCCGAGTTGTCTCACTAATCAGTTGGCTTGAACCAGCAAATAAAGGAGCTTGTTGCCTTTTTCTGCTCTTTGGGGTCCCATGAGTGGTCTGCATCGGGTTTTATGTGACCACAGATTCACTTTAAATTTGTCTGAATTAGTACATTTTAAGGAATTAATCCCGATATAGAACACAAGAAGTTGTGTTTGAGTTCTCGCTCTAAAAAACACACTGATGGTACTACGGAGACTTGGGAGGTTGTTTGCAAATTTGACTTAGAATCTGTTAAACTGCATAACACATTGGCAGTATAGGATTGTATCTGCATTTGCATAGTAAATCTGTATGACCAAAATGTTTTATTTATAGTTTTTTGTTACGAAAAAAAAATAACTCTTTAATTCTTTGTTATGTCTCCTCTTCAGTGCTGTGCAATAGCATTTATTGAGAAGCTGGATGCCCAGTCATTGAACCTAAGTGAAGAAGAGTTCAACAGGTACATGTCTGGCCAAGCTTCTCCAAAAAAGCATGATTCTGACATCTGGGACACAGACACATGTCCAGGAGTGAAACAGATGCACAGGAACCTTGATTTGCTCTCACAGCTGTCTGAGAGGCAGGAGCGCATTGTGACAGAGGCCAAGAAGTTGGAAAAGGATCTGATTGACTGGACAGAGGACGTAACTCGTGAAGTGCAGGACATTGTGGAGAAGTACCCACTGAACATAAAATCTAGCACTCAAGCCTTGGCATCCATTGATTCCGAAAATGTAGAGGACGACCGTCTTCCCCCTCCACTACAGCCACAGGTCTATGCTGGATAGTCTGTGTATGCTGAACTCCATTCTGTAAACAGGTCATCCCTTTGGGACAGCACTGAATCAGTTTATTAAGAACATGGGAAGGGGGATGATTTATAAATCTAGTGTATTTCCTTTCCTAAAGGTCCGAACAATCCCTAGACTGCAAACTTAATTTCATAATTTTCTTAAGGCAAAAAGCAAACTTGTTTGCATTGTGTTTTCTTAAAAGAGAACTGTAGTTTTTAAAGAAACTTGAGCAGTGCAGCAGACAATTTTTAGCAAAAACTCTACTTTTGTTGAGAAAAAAAAATCCTACCTTTTTGTTGTTCTGAAGAATTTTTTGTGTGTTTGTCTGTGTCCATGTGTAAAGTTAATTTTATGGGAGTGGTTTCCTAATTACCAACCAGCTACTGCACCTGCAGGGCTCTTAAGAGGAAAATTGCAGGGTCTGTATCCCTTTAGATGTAATTTCCTATTGGGAGTATCTCACTGAAAATTGTAATTTCTATTGCAGGGGATGCTCAAAATCTGACTTGTATCTTAGTGCAGACTTGGTGCAGGAAAATCAGTGAGCCAATCACACAAGCAGGAAATTATTTTTCTGGAGGGAGTTCTGTACACATTCTGTATACAGAATACCTCCAGGTAGCCATATTGCATTGCATTTTACAGTAAATTACAGCACTGCAGATTGAAAAGGAAAAGTAATTTTTAATAACATTCAATTACAATATGACTTGAGTCGCCCCTTGTAGATGCTATATTATATTTTTTTTATTTGCTATTTTTATTTCCCAGGAAAGTGGAGTTACCCTTTTAAAAAAAAAAGTGCCATCACTAAGGGCTTGTTTACATTTGCTGCAGCCCTTATCACCCCTCTAAAAAGTGTTTGGTGGATTGCTTTTTAGATGGCAGCTGACAGGAAGCTGGGAGGACATAGGTCACCTCCTCAGCAGCTGTTTTAACCCCTAAAAGCCCAAGCCACCACCGTGTGCATTGCATGCAGTTCTAGGGTGGTTGTAAAGCAGTCCCATTCTCTTGAATGGGTCCTGTTTGGCGACGGTTTTAGCTGCAGAACACAATGGAGTTTAATTTTTGCTATGAAGCAAAGCAACCATGTCATATGTACAACCCCACCCAGCTGCGTTTGCACCTCAAGGAGGGCGGTAAAACCATGGCTCATTTGCCTATTTTTTTTTTTTTTCTGCTGTATTCATCCAAAACAGCAAGTGTGAACGAGCCCCAATTAGCATGCGATTCAGTTTGTCACATTGTCTGGCCTGAACAGGGCTTGAACAGTGTTTGAATCCATTGCCACTGTGTATAAAATCCAGAGCGGTTGATAGTTTATTGCAAAGGAAGGTAAGGCAAGGTTTTTGACAAGCTGGTTTCTAGTGAATATCACCCAGACAGTGCAATCAATGGGTTCTTCAGCTAAGGGGTACTTTTATATTTTTTGCTTTAAATTGCTTACTTGTCGATGAGCTCAAATTAAAAAGCCATTTTTCTTAATGGAATGGTCTGCTATCCACTAATAATTTCTGCAGTTAACTTAATAAATAGCACTTTTTTGTATTCTATAGTATATGTTGTCATATCATGAAACTTGCTAAATATTTCTCCTACCAATCAGAATATTTTTTAAGTTACACGTTGCCAGAAGCAACAGTGACTTTTTTAGACATAGTTTTTTGGGTCATTTCTTTATCTATAATTAAAAAGAATCGCAAGATTTTAGCAGACAGCATTCTGGGAACACTATAAGATGAATTTGACAGTTTTCTAATAATTTAATAAAAAAACATGCTGAACTATTATGGGATCAGTCCACTCAAAACTGATATAATTTAGTTAAGTCCCCAAAGATAAAACAAGCTGCTGGGTGAAAACTCTAGAAATCGCTGAATGAATGCTTTTTGGGAACTGATCATTGTAACAAAGTACCAAAATTTTGAGGGGTGGAGGGGATGTACTATGCTAACCAGCAGAGATCATCTTTCTAGGTCTTTTTGCTTTTTTTTTTTTTCTTCATTGCCCCTAAAATACAAGTACAGTCAGTAATGTCTCTAGCTTTATATACCTGCACTTTGAAATCTGAACAGCGGTGGGTTTACGCACCACCTGCGTTAGGTATTCATATTTTATCACCAAAATAATCCCATTTTAAAGCAGTAATAAACTACACTTTTATTTTTATGTTTTTTAAATACAGGCCCCAGGTCGTTTATGCCATACTGTGCTTGTATGTACCACATATTAGCACATTATGACAGACTTGCCTTTGAAATGAAGCCCTCCACCGCCGAGCTGCCACCGCTCCCGATGCTTCCATCTTCACCTGGTCTTCCTTCCAGGTTTATGCTCTCCAGGCACTTAAATAGCAGGGCTGTGATGACGCATGCGCACAGGAGTCACCATCACGGCACGTAGTTTTCTGCAATCATTGCACAGGTAGTGTGCCATGGATGCAGAAATAACTGTGCATGTGCGAGTGATGTCATCACCTGGAGCCAAATATGAATAGCTCTTTAAAAGTGCAGATTTACAACATGTTGAAGGTACTAACATGGAGAGCATATATAGTGCTTCAATTTAGGGGAACGTAAAAATGTTGGGTTTAATACCACTTTAACATAAAGGTGGCAGCAATTTACTAACCAGCTAATTTGTAGCCTTTGATCTTAGAATCCATTCACACGTTGCAATTTAGAATCTCCACAATTCTGGCGCTGATTCCAAATTCCAGCAAAGTTGCTCGCTGCGCATTTGGGAGCCAACTGTTCTTACTGGCACCCCAAATGCAGTGTGATTTTGCCACGGTTGTCATGCAACAGAATCACGCGGCAAAACGCACATTTAAAAATCTTGTGAAGTATGTTGCCCAAAAAGGTGCGTGAGCTTCTTTTGTGCAACAAACGTGCACAGGGCAGCCCAATCAAGTGGGCATAGCATGATAGCAGCTATATCTTGCCTAAAAAAAGCATTTTTGCTTTCGGTTATGTATTTCAGAGTTTATTTGTCAGCATTAAAAGCACAGCAGTTTACTGTTGAGATATACATTGTACAGACTAAAGCAATATTCCCAAGAAAGGTGCTTATACATTCACTAGAAACTGATGACACTAGGAATTATCACTGCATACGCATTTCCCTATCTGCAGCTATGGAGTTTTGTGAAATTTTATTATTGATGTACATCATTTCCATGATTATACATGGAGCTATGTCTTACTTGCTGAGTATTTGAGGTTTGACTAATTATAAAGTATTTATTCAGCGTTTCAGTTGAAGGCAAATTATTCGTCATGTTGGGAAAGTCTAGCTGTGCATATTTTGTTGTATTTTTTCCTATTTTCATTGTAAGAATGAATCTGTAAATAATACAGGGTTCACGTTATGAGGATAGACACATTGAATTATCTGCAAAATAAGTACCAAAATTAAACTGTAACAATGTTTGTGGTTTCTGTAGTATTGCTTTAACACAGGTTTGTTTTGGAGACGTATATCTTCTGCAGTGTGTGCATAATTGGTCCCCTGGATGTTGTGCACTTCACTGCTAGTCCTTTCTCCAAAGCTGATATTAGCCCTGGAAGAGGGCTCTAATACAGGATATCAGAATGTCAGGTATGAAGCATCGTGGTTCAGTGCTTTGGTGATGTTTGTACCTCCCAAATTTCTGTGCTGAAAAAGTGACAGTGTTCAAAAAAAAATTTCATTCCGTCAAGATTCACACAGCTTTCACCCAGGATTTACACTTTTTTTCTTATGGGATTCAATAAAAAAAATGTTAATCCTAGGAGAAAAGTATGTAAATCTTGTGTTAAAACAGTGGCGTTGCTCTGTGGGGGGCGGCCCGCACCGGGTGACACTGGCCAGAGGTGCGACACCGGGAACTCCTGCTAAACACTATACTATATTGCTTGCAGCGGTGCGAGCAGGGCACTCAGCCATGCAGGGGAGGCTGCCTTTAACACTCTCTCCCTTCAGGTTAAACTGTCACTCGGGGATCTCCAATATCTCCCGAGGCAGACTCCCGAGTTGGTGGGTGGAGCTGAGGGTGTGGCTGCCTCCTCCCACAGACCCCTTCACTATGGCTGATCCCGCAGCTGAAGGAGATGGAGGCGAGGACACAGCATCCCCACCCGGGTGTCTTCATCTGTAGGCATGAAGCATGCTGTAAGTTACTGCACAGTGTCACTACATAGAGTCCTAACCTGCCCTGTGCCACTCTAACTTGCCCTATACCACCCAACCTGCCCTGTGCCACCCTAACTTGCCCTACACCACCCCAACCACCCTAATTTGCCCCCTGCTGTCAGTCAAATCCTGTGACTGGGGGGTGGGGCCGAGCTGCACTGTCTGTGTCAATGGAAGCAGGCAGTGCTGCTTAGGATCAAGCACGCAGGTGTGCAATGATGGTAAGCGGCTTCTTATGGTGGCACACCAAGAAGAGGAGGAGCCAGGAGCGCCGGTGGGGGACCCCAGAATAGGAGAATTGGGTCCGCTCTGTGCAATTCCATTGCACAAAGAGGGTGAGTATAAACCTGTATATTAAAAAACAAACATTAAAGCCTCGTACACACGGCCCAGATTCTCGTAGAAAAAAACATGTCGTTTTTTTCGACGAGATTCTTGGACAAGAAACTTGTCCCGGCCGAGTGTACACACGCTCGATTCAAAAAACCCACGGTTCTTTGAATGGAGCGAACGGGGTGACGTCATCGAATACGACGAGCATGCGCTCGTCACATTCGATTCCGTCGCCGCCATCTTGGTTCACCCTACCTATGCCTAGGAAGCTACCGCGCATGCGTCAAAGTCATTTCCAGCATGCGCGGGCTTCCCGGCGAAAAGGTAAGTGTACACACACACAATTTTCTCGTCGAGAAACAGGCTGACGAGAATCTCGACGAGAAAATAGAGAGCAGGTTCTCTATTTTCTCGTCGAGATTCTTGTCGCTTTTCTTGACGAGAAACCATACACACGAACGAATTTCTCGGCAAAAAATCTCTGCCAGCAAGTTTCTTGCTGGTTTTTGCCGAGAAACTCGTTCGTGTGTACGAGGCTTTACATTTAAGACTTTACAATCACTTATAACAAGCCCCAAATACAATCTCTTGTGTTATACTGATGGCTCTATACAATGTGGCATTTTAAAATGGACAAAATATATAACTTGATTTAGTGATTTTCTAGCTCTGCACTTAATTGAAGTGCTGACCTGGGCAAGTTTAAGCTCATTTTCTTGCCAGGTAACTTAATACCAAAATATGCTAATTAGCTCCGGTCATTACACATATAAAGGCTAGGACAAAAAATGCCAAACCACCCACCCATAGGTTCCGTATGGCACTGAGGGGAGACATGGAGAACTCCATTATGCATATCTCACCACTGGCATCCATGATCAATGGAAGAACTTTGAGGGTTAATCAGCCCACTGTTTTGTACTCATACCTAAAAATTCACTTTATCGCTAAACATTTAGTACCTACAGGTAGTCCTTTAAGCCCAACTCCTTGCAAAATGTCTTATTTCAATTTAGATAGAGTGAAAAAGGGTTAGATCCCCTTTCTGGATTTTTTTTTTTTTTTTGCGGTCTGTGTCCCTTTTGGGAAGATTTTCTCTCACCTTCTGCTAGAATGGGAAGTGATAGGAAATCTCTAGATTAGGATGTTTTTAGTGGAGTGGAGAAGGGTTGAAAAAAATCTCTTGGCAAATCTCTCTGCCTTTTTGTCCCATTGACTGTTTTTTTCCATTTTTTTTTCTACTGGTAGAAAATATATACATAGTACATAGATTGACAACAGATTTTAAAGAGAATGTAAAGGCAACAAATATTTTTTTTAGTCCCTTTTGGTCTTTTTAATCTACCATTGGAAGTCCTTTGTGTTTTTTTTTCTTTTCAAGAAGTGCAAAAAATACCTGTTGATTCTGCCAAAAATCTTGGCAGCCGATAACCTCTCCTGCTCTCTGTCTGTGCTGTACACATATCAGTTACATTGTTTCCATCATCCTCTATTTGGTGTCCTCTGAACTCCTTCCTAGCTGAACTCTGAATTTGTGTTCTTTTTGTATTCCAGTGACCTGCAGACCAGGTCATTCCCACCTGCAGCTCACATAAATAAAGAGGTGAGCAGCGGGGCAGGGATGACTTGTCCCGTGGCTCATTGGCGTAAAAAAATAATTCAGAGTATGGTTAGCGATGAGTTCAGAGGACCCCAAGCTCTTCTCTATCTCTGAGCGAAAAGAAACCTGTCCCCTTCGTTATGATGAAGAGGGGGGAGGTGTTTGTTGTCCTGTCCTAGGGTGATAACTTTTTCTTAATAGATACAGTATGGCAAGTGTGTGTGGCCAGTCTACAACAGCAAGTATGTTACTGGCAGGGACCCCAGGTAAAGTTAAAGAAAAAATGTATATAATAATGCAGAAAGTGCATCTAGTGACTTGTAAACTGCAATATATTACACATTATATATTTTGTTTTCCCATTCTATCCAAAACTAAGCAAAAAAGACTTTGGCTAGAGTTTTCTGAATTAAGAGCACTAAGGTATGTTTCTGTCTGGTGCTTCATTCCTCTATCAGCATGTATTACTCCTGACACCCAAGAGAAAAATGGTGACGAGGAAGGGAGCTCTAGCTGATTGACAGTCCCAGCTCTGTTATTGTGTGCTGTGTGAAGGCGGGTGTGTCCCTTCCATCCAATCCGCTCTGAGTTCTCCTTACTGAGCTCTGCAAAGTTTAACTTCAGCTCTCCACTCTCCTTTTTTTGTGACAGCTCATGAGCTTTTTAAATTATGGACTTTGAGCAGCTGTAGGGAAAATAATACTGCAGATGAACAGGTACAACCTATGCAGGATGATTTGTTTAATCTCTGTGTATCACCTGAGGCCAGTCACTTTACTGGGTATATGTAAGGGTTTACAACTACTTTAGGCCCCTTTCACACTACTGCGACTTCACCGCGATTTCGCGGACGCGATTTTGCCGCAATTCACGGACGCGGTTTCAGGGAATGCCTGTGTAAGTGCCATCAAAATCAGACCAAAGTAGTGCAGGGACTACTTTGAAGTCGTACTTATATGAATAGTTGTCATTGGAAATCATGGGGAACGACTTGTCATGCTACTTTGCCATCACAAATCGTGGGACAAGTCGTATAAGTGTGAAAGGGGCCTTAATGACAGCCCTAGCTGTGGGTTTATTGGTAAGGTATTCTTAAAATAAAAATGTAATCACAAAATGAGTCTTAGATTCTAACATCTTTCAAGTCAAGTTGTTACCATTTATTTTTGTGTATGATTTAGAGACAACTTTCAGTTCCCAAGTTTTTTCTCTACATAGAAAGGTACTTTCTGTTGTTCCCATGACCCCACTTTCTTTACAGGGAGAGGAACAGTTTTTTAGTAGTTTGTGGCAGTGTGCATGTTCTCCTTTGCACATGGACAACTGATGAAAACCTATTTCTTTTGGTACTATTGAACACTGAATATAGATTTCTCTTTTTTATCTATTGGGTTGATAAAGAGCATTTCTGTCACGTGTTTATGTACAGTTATATGTAGAATTTTTTTTTTTTTCTCAGATGTGTTTCCTATTTGATTGTAGAATATGTACAGATGTAAATATGTGACATACAAATTCAGACAATAAATACTGTTAGCCTTATTTTAAAAGTAGTGCAGAGTCCAAAGATTATGTGCTAGTACTATTACATCCTTTTCAGTCTTAATAATAACCTGAGAGCTCATTGGAGGCCAGAGGTTAGGGTGCTTTGCACATAGTTACTGCACTTTATACTACCCTAGTAAATAAGCCTGTGTATTTTTTACCACCATATATACATATTATTTGAAGTAGCATGCTGGAAATGATTTATCAATTTAAAGGTGTAACAAGATTTGCTTGGTTTGCTAAAGGAAATATGTAATACAGATAATTTACTCAGAAGTGTCTTGCCCATCCCAAATGTCATCAACGGATATTGTGCAGGTGCTATATAGGTCCAGGTCTTCCTTTATTTAAAAGGATTGTATACTGGTTTTGTATATATTTTCTTAACATATTATCATTTTATTTTAGTCAGGTAAATATGAAATATTGCATTTGATTATTATGTGTTTTTATATGCAGCCAGAAGTTGGAGCTCTTTGCTCCTTTTTATTCAAATTTAGGTTTGCTGTGCACTGCTGTAATGTCTGCCAATTCTTGCTAAATTGGCCAAATTCAAGCTGTGGGTGGCCCTCTTGGCTAAAACATCATAAATATAAAACATTAATATTTGATTGCATATTTGTATGATTAAAATAAAAAGAAAATATTCATTAAAAGGTGGTTATTTTTAAATGCAACCCAAATCCAAACGGTGTACCACCAAAGCAGAGAGTGAATACTTGCCTCTCCATCTGCTCATGATCTTGAATGCTGCTCTGTTCAAGTAAAATCCCTGGCTGAAGTTTTTTGAGAAACAGACACTTTGCCACCCTCCACTTCTTGTAGTGAGGTAGTAGGGAGCGGCAGCAGGAACCTATAAGTGTTTGGGACAGAGGAGATGGCCACCCCTGAAATAAAGTGTCTGTTTACCCAAAGACTTCACTCAGGTATTTCACTTGAATGGAGCAGCATTGGACACTGTGGACAGTGAGAGAAATAGTCACTCTTCTATTTTTTTTTTTTTTTTTCACGTACAGCTTTTTGGTCATTTTGTTAAACAATCACTGAACATAAAGAAAATGTATACAAAAACACTATAAATCCTCTGTCACAGATTTGACCATATATGTGTATTTGGTGCTTAAGCTTAACTTCCAGACTGCATAAATGAAAACTCTAAAAAGTGTACAATGACTAAATACATTGGCGGGATTGCAGAGCTGTGATGTCCAAATCTACCTTCCAGGCTAACTGATACCCCAAATAAAACAGCCTGGTTTTTCTACCATAAAACATATATGGGTGTTTTAAGAATTGTAGAAAATTTTAACTTAAAGAAGACTATTGCCAGCGGTTGACGTTTTTGTGATTCCCATCCTATTTAAGAACAGCAACAGGCTCCAGTGTATTACTTTCTTGTCCTGTTACATTAATAATTTATTTATAGCATGTTCAATGTTTAAAGGACTAATCATGCTAAGAGGAGGATTATGTCAGCATTTGCAATGATTGATCAGCGAATGATACTGTATTTCTTCTAATGTTAAACAAAGCAGAATGATTTTGCACATATATTAGAAAACTTACCTAAGATTTATTTATGATTGTCCTGAAGGCAGTAGAACTTAACATGAATTACAGGTAACTGTCTGTATTAAAATGTAAAGAAGGAATTCAAATCTTTAAATGCTTGTCTGTAGTAAAACGGTTTTTTTTTTTCCCTTATATTTGTCATTTAGAGCATAGTGATGGATTTACACTAGGATTGTTTAGTTCAGTATTATTTAAAGTGTATGTCCAGCAAAATAAATTTTAATTTCGGTAAAGCAGACGGCTATTATCTGCATCAGCTTTTAATGGCTGTCTGTTTCTCTGTTGCTGATTTTCCCTCACTTCCTGTCTTTTAAAACAGTTTTCACTGGGGACAGTTAGTCAGGAGAAATTTCTGTCATGGAGCCCTGAACAATGGTTATAATCCTTCCCCACACTATCCAAAACTTAAAGAACATTCTCCCTTTGCTTCTGATAAAGATGTCCCATTTTATATTCACCCCAGCTAGTAAAAATATAATACCAAGCTGCCTGTGGCTGTGCATTAATGTCCCGTAGACTTGAATGGCGCATTACTTCTGTAGCGCCACCCCCGAAGGAGCCACTTGAGAATATTATATTCTATGTAATGCCTCTCAACCCCCAAAACAATCTCAGCCCCTCTGGCACACCTGGCAATCAAATGTTACTGCAGACACAATGGTAGAAGGACACAAATATCTAGAATGTGATATTACACTGCTGCAAACTACATGTGCAATATAAACGCATGTGCTAAATATTCTAGTCCAATATATGATAATCTGGAGGGTAATCTTCTGATGAAGCCACAAGGATGGTGGCGCAAGGCGTAGATGTAGAGCCTGGCGGTGACATACAAGAGACCTGTTGGATGTAGCCCCTTCGGTAGACCACTCCACTGTGCAACAGACGGTTTTCCTACAATGGGGTTAGTAAGTAGTAAATTGGGATGTTGGCTCTCCAAAGCCCTTAAAGCAGAGGTCAACTCTAAAAAAAAAAAAAAAAATTACATTAACATTCTCCTTAAAATCTGAAAAAAAAAAAAATACTTACCAGAAACGCCTGTTGCTAGGCAGTCTTCCTAATCTGCCACTTCCTATACCGTGGAGATCCTTGTTTTCTTCCTCCTCCCTCGCGTTGTCTCCTGGGAAATGGGGCCTGCTGTCTTCTGGGACGTGTGTCCCAGAAGACAGCCGGCCATTCACAAAGCGCCGCGCGACTCGCCCATGCGCAGTAGTAAACGGGCAGTGAAGCCGCAAGGCTCCACTGCCTGTTTTCCTTAGTTAGGATGGCGGCGCCGGCACCCAATCCGATGGACGGATCCGCTTCGGGGGGCCAACATCGCGGGCTCCCTGGACAGGTAAGTGTCCTTATTAAAAGTCAGCAGCTACAGTGTTTGTAGCTGCTGACCTTTAAAAAAAAAAAATTTGCGGCTGGAATACCGAGCTGCAAAGGGGGTCTTACATCTGGTCCCTTCTCAAATCCTTCTTAGAGAGCTTGGTCAGGCCTTCATCCCCAACTTGGGTAAGGTTACAGTACCACCTGGGGACACCGGCCGCTGAGACCCCAATGTCTTTAGCCCTTGACCCGCCTCTGGTTTGATACTCCACCCCTTGACATAGGGCTCGTACCTCTTCAGGTGTCAACTGAGCCCATTCTTCAGTGGATTCTCCTGAATCATGGGGTCTTCTTGACAGAGCATCTGCATCCTTGTTCCCGACCCCCAACAGTACTTTAGGCTAAAGGTGAATCCCGAGGGTGGCCAACCACATGTGACCAGTGGCATCTAACAAGTGGATTTTTGTCAGTTTCGACCACAAAGTCTGCACCGTACAAGTAATTCCTCAGCTTATCCACCGCTGCCCACTTCAGAGCCAGAAATGTAATTAGTGAGTGGGATAGTTCTCGGCATGTGCAAAGCTTCTACTCACATAGGCAACAGGCCGCAGGTGGCCGGCCATTGTGTTCTTGGTATAGCACCCCGCCTAACCGGTCTTGGCTGGCATCAACATGCAGCCCATATGGCTTTGTTGGTTCGGCATAGGCCAAAACAGGAGCAGATGTTAGGCTCCACTCGCCCTGGTCAGTCCACTAATCTTGAATCAACTCCCGAGGCCTTCTCTGCCTTCTAGATGGTCTAGCAGGCCTTGTTGGGTCGCGGTCTTCGTCTTCAATAACTCATTAAGTGGGCAAGCTTTTTTCGACGAATATCCTGTAGTAAGTGCAGAATTCCAAGAACAACCTAAGCTTAGTCACGTTGGTAGGCCTCAGCCAGGAGGAGATGGCTTCCAGCTTCTGGGGGTCAGTGGCCACTCCTTCAGCAGCGACGACATGACCAAGACGGTTAGAAAAAATATATTAAAATGACCCATACTAAAATTTCAAGAACAGAATAGCTGCTAATACAATGATGCTGGCTGCAAACACGAATACATTAAAAACAGGAAGTCTAGCGGTTATTTATATACAGATTAAATCCAGGTGAAATCAGCAAAAAAACGGGTAAGATCAAAAGAGAAGATCTTTCACTGGTCCCAGTGACACACACAGCCTCTAACTGAATAAGATTGATCCCGATTACATGCAGTCAAACAGCCCAGATGATCACCCAAATTGGCTAACAGTAACCGAATGCAGGCTCAGCTAGATCTCCTTCCGTCAACGGTGACCTCATGGACTCATCAGTGTATACAGCGCAAAGAGAAATGGTGCAGCAAATCTTTACACAGAAGGTTTATTATGAAAAAAATCCACTCACATGATATCCAATACAAAGTAGCGTGTCAATGGGAAAGCATAGGTTTCAAGCCAGAAAGATGGCTGCACTCCGCTCTGTTGCGTGGTGACGTCACATACCAAGGTTCCACCCAATGTGTTTTTCCTGAAAAAGACATTGTCAGGGGCGTGGCTAAGTGACAGACGCTTTAAATACCCAAGCAGCGGAAATGTGTTTTGCGTTCCAGATCCTGTAGCCAGAAAACCGGACGCATCATCATACTAGAGGTTTGAACACCTAATGCAAACTGGAATGGCAATGTATAAAAATATGAACAATAAATATAATAAGAAGACTGTCTAATATACTGGATAATCTTCAGAATCACTCAAAAGTGATTGTAGAACCTAAACCCTACCTTGAAGAGCAGCGGAAAAGCATGCGCCATCTTGTGGTAAAAAACATAACTGCAATCCCAATGACATGTTCACATCTACAATAATATAATCAAAAAGGACAATAATCAGAAAAATGAAAACCTGTATATAATCTTTTTAAAGCCATATTAAGAATGAAAATAAATTTATAGTGGAGTTCCACCCATCTTATTCCTCCCCCCTCCGGTGCCACAATTGGCACCTTTCGGGGGGGGGGGGGACAGGACACCTGTCTTTAACAGGTATCCTTTACCACTTCTGGGAGTCCCTGCCGCGGAGCCGAGACGTCACCGCGGGGCGCCCTCCTCCTCCTCCCCCGGCCACCGGGCCAATAGGAGAGAGGAGCGGGGCCTCGCGCATGTGCAGTAGGGTTCCCGGCGTGAAGCCGAAAGGCTACACTGCCTGGTTCACGTACCTGCAATGGACTCTAGGACAGGTAAGTGTCCATTTATTAAAAGCCAGCAGCTGCAGTATGTGTAGCTGCTGGTTTTAATGTGTTTTTTTTTGGGGGCGGAACACTGCTTTAACCACTTCCCTACCCAGCCATAGACAAATGACGTCCACAGATGGGATCTCCCATCCTGGGTGGACGTCATATGACGTCCTCGGCTTTGTAGGGGGATATCTGAATGATGCCTGCAGCTAGAGGCATCATTCAGATATCCTTTTGAAGTGCCAGCGATTCTGTGCACCATAAGAACGATCATAGCGGCGGTTCCGCCGCTTGATTGTTCTTATAGGCGGCGGGAGGGGACACCCCCCGCCGCCATCCGGTGCTTCTCCGGGCTCCCCCGTGCGATCGGGGACCTGGAGCGAATCTTCCGGCATCGTTGGTGGAGTCACGTGATGAGCATAGAGATGACTGGTGACCAGATGGTCACCAGTCATCTCTATGATCGTCGGAGGCCCGGGCGCGATGTGATGACGTCACGCCCGGGTCTCAAAAATGTAAACAAAGCCGCCGTTGCGGCTGTAAGTATGAAATCAGTGAAAAAATTTTCACTGATCTCATGCTTTCCAGCCTGGAGGAGAGATGTGGAGTCTTATTGACCCCGCATCTCTCAATAAAGAGAACCTGTCACACACATTCCTATTACAAGGGATGTTTACATTCCTTGTAATAGGAATAAAAGTGATAAAAAAAAAAAAAAGTAAAATCATTGTAAAAAAATAAATAAATAAGTAAAATAAATAATAAAAAAAAAAAAATTAAAACGCCCCTGTCCCCGGTAGCTCGCGATCAGAAGCGAATGCACACGTAAGTCGCCCACATATGTAAACGCCGTTCAAACCACGCATGTGAGGTATCGCCGCGTGCGTTAGAGCGCGTGCAACAATTCTAGCACTAGACCGCCTCTGTAATTCTAACCTGGTAACCTGTAAAAAAAATTAAAGCGTCGCCTATGGAGATTTTTAAGTACCGAAGTTTGGCGCCATTCCATGAGTGTGCGCAATTTTAAAGCGTGACATGTTAGGTATCTATTTACTCGGCGTAACATTATCTTTCATATGTTCCCAAAAATTGGGCTAACTTTACTGTTTTGTTATTTTTTAATTCATGAAACCATTTTTTTTTTTTAAAAAAGGCGTTTGAAAAATTATTGCGCAAATATTGTGCAAGAAAAAATGTTGCAATGACCGTCATTTTATTCCCTAGGGTGTCTGCTAAAAAAACATATATAATGTTTGGGGGTTCTGAGTAATTTTCTAGCAAAAGAATGATGATTTGTACATGTAGGAGAGAAGTGCCAAAATAGGCCCGGTATTGAATAGGTACAAAAAGCCCTGTATTGAAGTGGTTAAATGAAAATAGCAAAAACTAAAAAACCTAAGAATAAAAAAAAAAAACTCAAAATGAATTGAGACAAGAAAAGACCTTGAGGAAGGTAAACAGGGAAAAAAAACAAATAACCTTAAAGTGGTTGTAAACCATCATGTTTTTTCACCTTAATGCATCCTATGCATTAAGGAGAAAAAACATCCGCTACTTACCGCCCCCCCAGCCCCACCGTTTACTTACCTGAGCCCTCGAAAGTCCCGCGTCGAGAACACGCTTGCTTCTCAGCTCTTCTGGGCCCAGTCTTCTCGGCTCTTCATTGGATAGATTGATAGGAGCGCAGCCATTGGCTTGCGCTGCTGTTAACTCCAATCACGCCGGGGGGCGGGGCCAAATCCTGTAGTCGGCGGCTATGGACGCCGGATACATGACTCGGGAGCGCGCCCGCAAATAAATCATAATGTTTTGAAATGCTATGCTTAAGGAACCCCTTCCTTATATTGGCAATATTTTTGCTAACTGATCTGAAACGTGCGCACTGTGCGGCCCACGTATTGAAGGCCTTACAGACATTGAAAAAGATAAACAAAGTTTTTGGAGGTAGGTTACAAATGATTTAATTGTAAAAGACCTAGGAGTACTCTTAGATTGGAAGGTGGAACATTTCTTATTTTTCAAGATATTAAGCTGGCAAACAAAGGCAAAGTGCTGTGTCAAGTAGGAGGTAAAAAAGGAGGTTAAAGGAGGGATCGTCTCTCAAGGTAACCATAAAACTCCCCTATTCCTCTCTTTGACCTTCATTATGGCTTTATCCAGGTTATCTGGATTATAGCCCCTGTGCAGAAACAGTTTCCTCTGGAATTCAGTCTCACGTGGATGGTCAAAGCAATTAAGTTTTAGTCTAAGCTGTCAACTTTTCAGGATGGACTTAAGCCACGAGGGATGGTGACAACTCTTCACGTCTACGAAACCATTCCTGTAAGTTTCCTTAAAATATGTGGAGATGATTAAACTATCCTCCTGAACAATAATGTTCAAATCAAGAAAATGTATGCAACTTCTACTGGCTTCATGCTTTAAAATGAGTTCAACCTTCATAGGGCTTTACTGCACCAAGAGGTCACCATTGGCTTCCAAAGTCTCTGTCCTGGCTCCTCCTATTGACTGCTGCAGTCTGCTCACCATCAGCTCATGTAACTGCTTCCTTCGGTATTGCCACTATGTGGCCGTCCATCTATCAAGACGGTGTTCTGCCGAGAAACGTCCCCCCTGTACTGCGCAGGTGCGGCGCTTGCGCAGTACGAACGTGAATGAGCTTCCGAAAATAGCCAAACATGTAGAGCTGAGAGTCAGATCTAGACGGCGCCTGCGTGGACCTAGCTGTAAGTGGCCAGTCGGCCTCACGTCCTCGCTTCGCTCGGACGGCTCGCTTCGCTCGCTCGGCCTCCTGGCTCTTTTTTTTTACATCCTCCATGTCCATGGGGATGGTAAAGAAAGAGCCTGGATGTCAATAGTGTAGCCCAATTTGGTGTGCGCAGGCGCCATCTAGAGCTGACTCTCGGCTGTAAATGTTCGGCTATTTTCGGAGGAAGCGCCGCGCCTGCACAGTACAGAGCGGGCAGAATCCGCTGGGGGGCAATTCTCGGCAGGACAACGACTTCTGCTATGTTAAAGCGAAACAGGTTGACGTCACCAGTGTCACGTGGCGCCACTCTTATGCCCTGGCCATGGGAAACCGGGAGCCGTCTTGATAACTGCACAGCCGCATAGTGGCAATACAAGAGGAAGAAGGTTCCCTTCTCCTGTGCGCCTATTCTGTCATCCATCAGCAAAGAGAGCAAGCGGGGAGGGGGCAAGATCGATCAAGTCTACAGGATATCATCTCCTAAACAAGCAAGCTGAAATGTTCCCTATTTGTGTACCTCCCTCTCTTCATATTAATGCTGAGGAAACCATTCCACTTCTGTTATGAACTGTATACAGGGGTTGTATCAGGTTAAATAACCTCAACCTCGGTGTATGGCTAATTTCTTTCTTTTTACCGAAACTGAACAAAATTTTATAAGCTTGAGATCAGTGTCAGAAAGTTTCTAAAAGTAAAGAATATATATTACCACCTATGATAGATATTATTCAGCAAGGGGTACCAAAAAAAGGTAAGTCTTGTATATGAATTTGTTGTCTTTGGGCTATATTTTCATTGAGTGACATAGACTGAAATACTTCTATAAGCTGAGGTCCAGGTATGGTGTTTTATTGCATAGTTACATATTGGTCTAGCTTGGACCAATATGTAACTATGCAATAAAACACCATACCTGGACCTCAGCTTATAGCTCCGCACAGCCGCCATTCAAAGAACATCTTGTATTTTTTTTTAATAAATGCAAGTTGTTCTCTGGACAAAGTGAAGAAGCGGGACAGTGACATCACCACAGCTATGGAATATGTATATTTATATTGGACTTGCAATTAAGACCATATCTGGTGTTTTAAAAAATAATAATTTAGCATGTTAAGGCAATTAAAAGCTATTGCTCCCTTTTCTGTCTTTTTTATTATAAAAAGGGAGCGTGTTTATGGCCCTTCTATGTAGAAATCTGAAACAGAAACTCACAAGCCGATAATTTATCAGTGAGGTCAAATATTAACGTTTACATTTTGTTTCCAGGCATCAATCTGTCAACAGAAATAAAATATAAAGTGTAGTCCTTTGCGCTACCAAAGTGAATAAATTAAAAAAATATGAATATGAAAACTGCCGCTAGACCTAAAGTGTACACAGTGCACAAAAATGGTAATGATAAAGTGATCAACTCAACTTTCTAAAATAAGCTCCAAATAATTATATGTAACCAAATGTGATAAAAAGTGATGAAAACGATAAAAAGTCCACAGTATCCAATGTGCAAACAGTTCTTCTAAACAATGTTCAAGGATAATTCTTGTAAACCATGTGCCAAAACAGTTCTTCTATGTTCAATCTTGGTGACACTCACAATCACTCAGTGCTCCCAGAACTCTTACCTCAATGGGCAGTGTAATCTGCCTTAACGATCTCCCAAAGCAGGGGACAGATATATGGCTCCAAATATCCAGAAATAAGTTGCGGTGTCCAGAGATGTTTCACTCAGATGGGTGCTTTAAATGATGGACACAGATTCCGGACTCCCGATCATATAGTGATTACGAGTGCTGATTTAATAAGGACAAAAAGAAAACCTCCCATAGTGTTAAAACGTACAGCAAATAAATTTATTTAAATGGCCAAATGGGCGCTTACCGTTTGGTATATCCGGCCACTCCCCGGCCGGATATACCAAACGGACCGGAAGTGACGTAAGAAGCATCTGAAACGCTGTGTTTGCACATTCCATGCTTGTTTTATCCTTTTAAATGTAAGCGCCCATTTGGCCATTTAAATAAATTTAGTTGCTGTACGTTTTTACACTATGGGAGGTTTTCTTTGGCTGTACTACTCCTATGGATCACAGGAGTGCAGTTCGTTTTACACTCCTGTGACCCGTTTACAGCAGAGAGTGGGCTGAAGTCCGCACTCTGCTGACGTTCATTGCGACAATAAAGTCTGGATCCGCCAGGTGCCTGGACTGACACCCGGCTCAGCCTCTCAGCGAGCCGCTGAAAACCTGAGCTGGCCGCCCCCACCCCCTCCACAGCCCAGTGCCCCAATGAGCAAGGAGGGGGCAGGGCAGAGAGCTGTGACTGACAGTCTACAGCTCTCTGCTTGGGGAGCTCTGAAAACTTCTCAGTGCATTGGCACCGGGGGAAAGATGAAGCACCAGACCGATCACAAGGCCCTGTTTAAACCTGGCGATTTGGGATCACGGACAGAATCGCTGAGATTCCAAATCGCACTGCAATAGTGGCAAAGTGCATCACGCATGTTTGGGTGTCATTCATTTTTAACCACACTTTAAATGCAGTGCAGTTTGCTGCCTGTTCCTTTTTTGGGTGACAAGCTTTGCACTATGCAGTTTGCCGCTAGATAATCGTGGCAAAATTGCGTTTGAGGTGCCATTAAAAATGAATGGCAGCCAAACACGCGTGGTGTGTTTTGTCCCTATTGCAGTGCAATTTGGAATCGCAAATGTGAATGGAGCCTTAAAGGAGTTGTAAAGACATAGGTTTTTTATCTTAATGCATAGAATGCATAAAGTTAAAAAACCTTATTTGTAGAAGCCACCCCAGCACCCTCCAAATACCTACCTGAGCTCCTTCTTTCTCCAGCGACGTCCGCGATCCCCTCAGCCATCCAGTACACTCCTCCTGATTGGCTGACACAGAGCAGTGGCACCATTGGCTCCTGCCGCTGTCAATCAAAGTCAGTCAACCAATCAGGGGAGAGGGGGCGGGGCAAGGTCTGGGCTCCATGTCTGAATACAAACACGGAGCTCTGAATTGGCTTGGGTGCCCCCTTTAACAAGCTGCTGGCTGAGGGGCACTCAAAAAAGGGAGGGGCCAGGAGCAGCAAAGAGGGACCCGAGATGAGGGGGATCTGTGCAAATTCAACTGCACAGAGGAGGTAAGTATAAGATGTTTGTAAAGGCTATTTTCTTTTAAATATAACAATCATCAGGTACACATGGCCTGAATGTCAGACATTTGCCGATTAAAAAGAAAACAAAAAACGTCTGACATTTGGCCCATGTGTATGTAGGTCTGTCCGGCAGTTTGGCAGGCTTCTGTCAGACGAGCATGCTGGAAAACCAGCAGCCATCCGACTTCCCATCAGCGCTTATCAGTCAATGGCTAAGAGCGCTGATCTGGACCATTCTGGCAGGGGTCCCTGTCAGAACACAAAAGCTCAGCTGGGGAGATCGCTGTACCTAATTTTGCATAGCGAGTACAGTGGCTCGGACCGGAGCTGACAGTTTTTTTCTTTTGTTCAAGCCACTGGGTTGAATGGAAAAAGACTTGGTGTGTACCAGGCTTTGAACATTGCAATCTATTGGCTCAAGTACTGAAAACTGGTAAGCAGACTGGTAAGAGCATTAGGCCTGGTTTATCTTCCTATAGTAAAATCGGCAACCCTGCAGAAAACAGAATACAAATTACTGACTGAATATGTCTCTCTGTAGATTTACAATTTAAAGCTGAACTCCAGGAAGTCAGCCACTTTCTTAACCACTTCCCGCCCCGTCAATAGGAGATTGACGTCCGGGAAGTGGTTCTGTTATCCTGACTGGACGTCTATTGTCGTCCAGCAGGATAACATGCCGGTGCGTGCCCGCGAGGGCGCACATCGTGGCGAGTGCGGCGTGTCAGTCTGACACCCCGCATCTCCAATCGTGATAAGAAGCCTCTGTCAGAGGCTTCTTACCACGTGATCAGCTGTGACCAATCACAGCTGATCATCGCGTGAACCAGGAAGTGCCGGTAAACAGCATTTCGGTTCACGCTGACAGGAAGAGCCGATCGGCGGCTCTCCCTGTCAGAGGGGGGGGGGGGGGTCTGTGCTGATAATCAGCACATTGATTATCTGCACAGCCCCCTCAAATGTAAAAATGACATGCCCAGCAGTGCCCCATATAATAAACTCTGCAAGAGCCAATCACTGCCCACCACAGTGCCAATCACTGCCCACCACAGTACCAATCACTGCCCAGCAGAAACACATGTCGGTACCTCATCATCAGTGCCACCTGTCAGTGCCCATCAGTGCCACCTGTCAGTGCCCAGCAGTGCTGCATATCAGTGCCGCCTATTGGTGCCCATCAGTGCTGCATATCAGTGCCGCCTATTGGTGCCCATCAATTCTACATATCAGTGCCTCCTCATCAGTGCCCGTCAGTGAAGGGGAAAACAAAATTTTATGACAAAAACTAAAAAAACTATTTTTTTATGTATTTTTTAGTTTGTTTAGCAAGAAATAAAAACCGCAGAAGTGATCAAATACCACCAAAAGAAAGCTCCATTTGTGGGAAGAAAATTATAAAAATTTTGTTTGGGTAAAGTGTAGCATGACCGCGCAATTGTCATTCAAAGTGCGACAGCGCTGAAAGCTGAAAATTGTCCTGGGCAGGAAGGTGCGTAAGTGGCTGGTATTGAAGTGGTTAACCACTTGTCGACCGCCGCCAGTAGATATACGTTGGCAGAATGGCTGGTGTGAGCAAAGCAACGTCTGGGTACGTTGCTTTAAAATTCCCGCCTTGCGGGCGCGCGCAGGACATGCGGACTCTATGTCCACCGGTGTCCCGCGATCGTGTCACGGAGCTGCAGAATGGGGGGATGCCTTTGTTCGCACCAGAACCCGCGAACGGACCGAAAGTTTGCACGAATGTTAGAACCCTATTAAATACAATGGATGCGAACGTTCGAAATCTAAAGTGCTAATTATAACGACTATTATGCATGTTATTGTCCTAAAAAGGGTTTGGGAACCCGGGTTCTGCACCAGGGGACATGTATCAATGCAAAAAGAAGTTTTAAAAACGGCCGTTTTTCGGGAGCAGTCATTTTAATGATGCATAAAGTGAATCAAAAAAAGTCAAATATTCCTTTAAATATCGTACCTGGGGGGTGTCTAAAGTATGCCTGTGAAGTGCCACATGTTTCCCGTGTTTAGAACTGACCCTGCACAAAATTACATTTCTAAAGGAAAAAAAGCCATTTAAAACTGCTTGCGGCTTTAATGTAATGTCTGGTCCCGGTAATATGGATGAAAATCTTTAAGAAAAATGGCATAGCTACCCCATCACCCCCCCCCCTACCCCAGCCCATTACCAGCCCCTTTGGGTCTTGTATGGATATTAAGGGGAACCCCGCACACAAAAGAAAAAAGGCCCTATATACTCTGAACAGCCGTATACAGGCGGTGCATACAAGACAGGGACTGTAGGTTTGTTCTTATGTAGAATCTGTTTGTAATTTTGAACAGGTACATTGTTTAGGTGTAGCTCCAGCCAAAAAATCTATTTTTAAGCTTTTTGGAAAACATAGGGAAGGGTTATCACCCCTGTAACATTTGTTTTGCTGTCTGTGCAGTGTGCACCTGTTCAGAACAGTTCACCTCACTTTCCGTCCTAATGACAAATGTTTTTTGAAAATTTGGGGTTTTTATTGAAACAAGAATTGGTGATAAAGCATCAGTGGAGAGGAGACACTTTTTTTCCCATATTAACTCTTACAGGAGAGAATTTGCCTTCCTAGGGGTAGATTTCCTCTCACTTCCGGTTGTATCCTTCCGTTTGCAAGGAGGAGTCGTTTGTAAATTGGATGTTTGAAAGTAGGGGCCTGCCGTATATACTCTGCTGAAATTTGCCCCTTACATGTTGGTGTTGCCACAACACTGTGAGCCCTCACAGTTACTCTTGGTGGGCGCATGAATGGGCCCTGCTGTGAATTATTAGATCAAGAATTGTAATTGCATGCCCCTGTTAAACAGGGGCAGAAAAACTGGGCCTTAGGCACTGGTGCCACAACACTGCAACCCCTCACAGATACTGTACTTGGAGCACAGCAATGAGCCCTGTTGCAAAGTATTGCATCAAAAATTGTAATTACACGCCCCTGTTAAACAGGGGCTGAAAAATTGGGCCTTAGCCACTGGTGCTGGTGCCACGACACTGCAACCTCTCCCAGATACTCGAGTTGGAGTGCAGGAATGAGCCCTGCTGCAAAGCATTGCATAAAAAATTGTAATTACATGCCCCTGTTAAACAGGGGCTGAAAAATTGGGCCTTAGCCACTGATGGCGGCACCCAGAAACAAAAATGTTCTTCCAAGCTATCATCATCAATCTGATCATTGAGGAGGATAGTCAGTCAACATAACAGGACAGTCTCTTAGCATCAGCATCAGTCTTGAAGGGATGTGACATTTGAAAATAAATTAGTCTGTTATATCAGCTTCAGGTGTTTGGTAGCTGGTGGTGATCCAAGACTGGTTCATCTTTATGAAGGTCAGTCAATCAACCGAGTCGGTGGACAGGCGCACACTGTGATCCGTGACAAATCCTCCAGCAGCACTGAATGTGCGTTCTGAAAGAACGCTGGATGCAGGACAGGCCAGTAGCTCAATTGCATACTGTGCAAGCTCTGGCCAGTGATCCATCCTAAAGACCCAGTAAGCCAGAGGATTTTCGGTGGGGAAGGTGTCCAAGTCTGACCTTGCCCCTAGGTATTCCTGCACCATGTATATCAGACGCTGGCGATGGTTGCTGGAACCGATCATACCTTGGGGCTGCGGACTAAAGAATTGTCTGAACGCATCGGTCAGACGGCCACCTTCCCCACCGCTCCTTCTTTGACTGACCGAAGCCTCAGTAACTCGTTGTCCAGGACCAGGAGTTTGTAACCTCCCAGTCTCTGGGAACGCGTTGCACAGACCTGTCTGCAAGGCCTCCCGGAGTTGTCTCATCCTCTGCTCCCTCTGCGACGGTAAGATAAGGTCCGCAACCTTACCCTTGTACCGTGGATCAAGGAGAGTGGCCAGCCAGTAATGGTTCCTCTCCTTGATCCGAAGAATACAAGGATCCTTCCGCAGACTTTGCAGGATCAGGGAGGCCATGCAGCGTAGGTTAGCTGAGACATTCGGTCCGGAGTCCTCTGGGTCACTAAGGACGACATGATCTGCAGCCACCTCCTCCCAGCCACGTACAAGTCCACAGGTTTCTTGGGACTGTAAATCATCCCTAAAAGACTGCTGCTGATGATGCTGAGTGCCAGGCTCCACCTCCATGCTGACACAATCCTCCTCCTCCTCCTCCTCTTCCTCTTCCTGTGCGATGGGTGGGACAGAAGGAACACTGTCTGGGTAAAGGGGGCCTTGAGAGGCAAGGAAGTCCTCCTCTTCCTGCCTCTGTTCTGCCTCAAGTGCCCTGTCCATTATTCCACGCAGCGTATGTTCCAACAGGTGGACAAGAGGTACAGTGTCACTGATGCATGCACTGTCACTGCTCACCATCCTCGTGGCCTCCTCAAATGGTGCCAGGACAGTGCATGCATCCCTGATCATGCCCCACTGGCGTGGTGAAAAAACCCAGAGCTCCCCTGACCCTGTCCTGGTGCCGTAGTCGCACAGGTACTCATTGATGGCCCTCTGCTGCGTGTGCAGCCGCTACAGCATGGCCAACGTTGAGTTCCACCTGGTGGGCATGTCACATATAAGGCGGTTCTTGGGCAGGTTCAACTCCTTTTGCAGCTCAGCCAGGCGAGCACTGGCATTATAAGATCTGCGGAAATGCACACAGACTTTCCTGGCCTGCCTCAGGACATCCTGTAAGCCCGGGTACCTGCCCAAGAACCGCTGCACCACCAGGTTAAGGACGTGAGCCACACAGGGCACATGGGTCAGTTGTCCCTGTCGGAGGGCGGAGAGGAGGTTGGTGCCATTGTCGCAAACCACCATTCCTGGCTTAAGCTGGCGTGGCGTCAACCACCTCTCGGCCTGCCCCTGCAGAGCAGACAGAACCTCTGCCCCAGTGTGGCTCCTGTCCCCCAAACACACCAGCGCAAGCACGGCATGGCATCTTTTTGCCTGCGTACTTGCGTAGCCCCTTGAATGCCTACGGAGCACCGCTGGTTCCGAGGACAAAGCACAGGAAGAGGCCATGGAGGAAGAAGAAGAGGAGGGGGTGGAGGAGAGAGGTGTGTCACAACCAGTAGTAGCATTTTGGAGGCGTGGCGGCGGAACAACCTCCAACACTACTGCACCTTGTCCTGCATCCTTCCCAGCTGCCAAAAGAGTGACCCAATGGGCCGTGAAAGAAAGGTAACGTCCCTGTCCATGCCTGCTGGACCATGAGTCAGCGGTAATATGCACCTTACCGCTGACCGCCCTGTCCAGCGAGGCCAAGACATTGCCTTCCACATGCCGGTAGAGAGCCGGAATCGCCTTCCGTGAGAAAAAGTGGCGTTTGGGAACCTGCCACTGAGGAACCGCACATTGCACAAACTCACGGAAGGGGGCCGAGTCTACCAACTGAAAAGGCAGCAGTTGAAGCGCTAGCAATTTAGCCAAGCTAGCATTCAACCGCTGGGCATGTGAATGGCTGGGAGTGAACTTCTTTCGACGGTCCAGCAGCTGGGGCAGGGAAATTCGCCTGCTAGAATCGGACGTCGGTGTACTGCTAGCAGAGTGCCCGCAAGTACTTGGCTGTGACACACCTAATTCTACACCTTCATTCCTCTCAGTGCAGGTTTCAGAGAGGACTGAAGGTATAGTGGGGTTGGAGATCCCAGCTGATGCGGTGCAAGGAGAGGTCCGCTTTGTTCTTTGGTGTGGGTCTTTGAGGTAGGCTTGCCAACGAGCTGCATGGCAGGTCAACATATGTCTGGTCAAGCATGTGGTGCCCAAGCGGGTGATGTTTTGGCCATGCGATATATGCTTGAGACATATGTTGCAAACAGCAGCTGTGCGATCTGATGCACTCGACTCAAAAAAGGCCCACACCAAAGAACTTTTTGAATAACGGGCAGAGGCAGCGCCCTGCACAGGCGGAGCTCTGCGGTGTGATTCCGTCAGTGTGCTGCCCTTACGCTGGCCCCCCGAGGGCATCCTGCCTCGTTGGAGATGTGCCACCTCCTCATCCTCCTCTCTCCTATTAGGCACCCACGTGGAGTCAGTGACCTCATCATCCCCTCCCTCCTCATCACTGGAGCCAATCTGGCAGTATGCTGCAGCTGCTGGAACATGACTGCCAGATTGGTGTCCTTCTTGAGCATCCCCTCTCTCTGCTCTCACGCTACTGCCTTCCTCTAGCTGGGTATCATCATCAGACCCTTCGAAACGCTGGGCATCCTCCTGGATAGGGATGAGCTTCGTGTTCGAGTCGAACATACGTTCGACTCGAACATTGGCTGTTCGATCGTTCGACGAAGATCGAACGATTTGGGCCGTTCGCGCCAAATTCGAGTGACGCGAACGGCCCACAATGCACTACGCCATCGCAGTGTCATCCAGGCGCTGTGATTGGCCAAGCATGCACTGTGACCCCGCATGCTTGGCCAATCACAGCGCCGGCAGCGAGGAGAGCAATGATTGGCCACAGGCAGGATGCCTGTGGCCAATTATTGCTGAGGGTGTTTAGTACACGCCCCACACTATAAAAGGCCGCCAGCACGGCGGCCTAGTGTAGTGTGTTCCGGAGCAGGGATAGAGTAGCATAGGCAGGGACAGTGACTGTTATTTCTTTCTTGCTTAACCTGGATTCCTTTAGTTTAGGGAAAGAGAAGGATAGGTAGGGAGAGTGTCAGTGTGTTTTGTGCTTCTGCTATAGTGTGCTTAAAAAAAACATTTATTCTAGGGACAGAAAACTCTAGGTAGGGACAGTGTCAGTTTCTTTCACTCTGCAAGTCCTTGTTTCCAGGGACCTGTAAGGACAGTGAGTTAATTGTCCTTGTGCTATATTGTGCTTAAAAAAAACATTTATTCTAGGGACAGAAAACTCTAGGTAGGGACAGTGTCAGTTTCTTTCACTCTGCAAGTCCTTGTTTCCAGGGACCTGTAAGGACAGTGAGTTAATTGTCCTTGTGCTATATTGTGCTTAAAAAAAACATTTATTCTAGGGACAGAAAACTCTAGGTAGGGACAGTGTCAGTTTCTTTCACTCTGCAAGTCCTTGTTTCCAGGGACCTGTAAGGACAGTGAGTTAATTGTCCTTGTGCTATATTGTGATTAAAAAAAACATTTATTCTAGGGACAGAAAACTCTAGGTAGGGACAGTGTCAGTTTCTTTCACTCTGCAAGTCCTTGTTTCCAGGGACCTGTAAGGACAGTGAGTTAATTTTCCTTGTGCTATATTGTGATTAAAAAAAACATTTTTTCTAGGGACAGAAAACTGTAGGTAGGGAGAGTGTTTTTTTTCTTTCACTCTGCAAGTCCTTGTTTCCAGGGACCTGTAAGGACAGTGAGTTAATTGTCCTTGTGCTATATTGTGCTTAAAAAAAACATTTATTCTAGGGACAGAAAACTCTAGGTAGGGACAGTGTCAGTTTCTTTCACTCTGCAAGTCCTTGTTTCCAGGGACCTGTAAGGACAGTGAGTTAATTTTCCTTGTGCTATATTGTGATTAAAAAAAACATTTATTCTAGGGACAGAAAACTCTAGGTAGGGACAGTGTCAGTTTCTTTCACTCTGCAAGTCCTTGTTTCCAGGGACCTGTAAGGACAGTGAGTTAATTTTCCTTGTGCTATATTGTGATTAAAAAAAACATTTTTTCTAGGGACAGAAAACTGTAGGTAGGGAGAGTGTTTTTTTTCTTTCACTCTGCAAGTCCTTGTTTCCAGGGACCTGTAAGGACAGTGAGTTAATTGTCCTTGTGCTATATTGTGCTTAAAAAAAACATTTATTCTAGGGACAGAAAACTCTAGGTAGGGACAGTGTCAGTTTCTTTCACTCTGCAAGTCCTTGTTTCCAGGGACCTGTAAGGACAGTGAGTTAATTTTCCTTGTGCTATATTGTGATTAAAAAAAACATTTATTCTAGGGACAGAAAACTCTAGGTAGGGACAGTGTCAGTTTCTTTCACTCTGCAAGTCCTTGTTTCCAGGGACCTGTAAGGACAGTGAGTTAATTTTCCTTGTGCTATATTGTGATTAAAAAAAACATTTTTTCTAGGGACAGAAAACTGTAGGTAGGGAGAGTGTTTTTTTTCTTTCACTCTGCAAGTCCTTGTTTCCAGGGACCTGTAAGGACAGTGAGTTAATTTTCCTTGTGCTATATTGTGATTAAAAAAAACATTTATTCTAGGGACAGAAAACTCTAGGTAGGGACAGTGTCAGTTTCTTTCACTCTGCAAGTCCTTGTTTCCAGGGACCTGTAAGGACAGTGAGTTAATTTTCCTTGTGCTATATTGTGATTAAAAAAAACATTTTTTCTAGGGACAGAAAACTGTAGGTAGGGAGAGTGTTTTTTTTCTTTCACTCTGCAAGTCCTTGTTTCCAGGGACCTGTAAGGACAGTGAGTTAATTGTCCTTGTGCTATATTGTGCTTAAAAAAAACATTTATTCTAGGGACAGAAAACTCTAGGTAGGGACAGTGTCAGTTTCTTTCACTCTGCAAGTCCTTGTTTCCAGGGACCTGTAAGGACAGTGAGTTAATTTTCCTTGTGCTATATTGTGATTAAAAAAAACATTTTTTCTAGGGACAGAAAACTGTAGGTAGGGAGAGTGTTTTTTTTCTTTCACTCTGCAAGTCCTTGTTTCCAGGGACCTGTAAGGACAGTGAGTTAATTGTCCTTGTGCTATATTGTGCTTAAAAAAAACATTTATTCTAGGGACAGAAAACTCTAGGTAGGGACAGTGTCAGTTTCTTTCACTCTGCAAGTCCTTGTTTCCAGGGACCTGTAAGGACAGTGAGTTAATTTTCCTTGTGCTATATTGTGATTAAAAAAAACATTTTTTCTAGGGACAGAAAACTGTAGGTAGGGAGAGTGTTTTTTTTCTTTCACTCTGCAAGTCCTTGTTTCCAGGGACCTGTAAGGACAGTGAGTTAATTTTCCTTGTGCTATATTGTGATTAAAAAAAACATTTTTTCTAGGGACAGAAAACTGTAGGTAGGGAGAGTGTTTTTTTTCTTTCACTCTGCAAGTCCTTGTTTCCAGGGACCTGTAAGGACAGTGAGTTAATTGTCCTTGTGCTATATTGTGCTTAAAAAAAACTTTTTTTCTAGGGACAGAAAACTCTAGGTAGGGACAGTGTCAGTTTCTTTCACTCTGCAAGTCCTTGTTTCCAGGGACCTGGAGAGACATTGAGTGAATTGTCCTTGTGCTATATTGTGATTAAAAAAAACATTTATTCTAGGGACAGAAAACTCTAGGTAGGGACAGTGTCAGTTTCTTTCACTGTGAAAGTCCTTGTTTCAAGGGACAGAGAAGGACACCTGAAGGTAGCCCTTATTGCTTTTTTCCCATCTCCCTGCAGGCCATCTATTAGAATGTCTGGAAGGCAAACAAGGAGAGGCAGACAGTCAGGAGGCAATAAAAGAGGGCAAGCAGGCTCTGTGTCTGGGGGCAACAGTGCTGGTCGTGGACGCGGTGCATTGTCATCAGCACATGGCCATGGGACACGCTTGTCCTTCTTTTCGGCAGCTGGACATGTTGAGCCACATCATGCCGAAGACTTGGTAGAGTGGATGACCAAGCCCTCCTCCTCCTCCTCATCCTCTCTCACCCAGGCTCAGGGTACTGGAAAAGCAGCTGCCAAAGCGTCGTCTTCCCTGGTATCAATGTCAGACAAATCATCAGTCACTCCTTCCCTAGACCCACCATGTCCTCCTCCTGAGGAGTCCCCCGAACTGTTTCAGCACAGTGTTGGGTACATGCTCCAGGAGGATGCCCAGCGTTTCGAAGGGTCTGATGATGAAACCCAGCTAGAGGAAGGCAGTAGCGTGAGAGCAGACAGAGGGGATGCTCAAGAAGGACACCAATCTGGCAGTCATGTTCCAGCAGCTGCAGCATACTGCCAGATTGGCTCCAGTGATGAGGAGGGAGGGGATGATGAGGTCAATGACTCCACGTGGGTGCCTAATAGGAGAGAGGAGGAGGAGGAGGATGAGGAGGAGGCACATCTCCAACGAGGCAGGATGCCCTTTGGTGGCCAGCGTAAGGGCAGTACACCGACGGAATCACACCGCAGAGCTCCGCCTGTGCAGGGCGCTGCCTCTGCCCGTCATTCAAAAAGTTCTTTGGTGTGGGCCTTTTTTGAGGCTAGTGCATCAGATCGCACAGCTGCTGTTTGCAACATATGTCTCAAGCGTATATCGCGTGGCCAAAACATCAGCCGCTTGGGTACCACATGCCTGACCAGACATATGTTGACCTGCCATGCAGCTCGTTGGCAAGCCTACCTCAAAGACCCACACCAAAGAACCAAGCGGACCTCTCCTTGCACCGCATCAGCTGGGATCTCCAACCCCACTATAACTTCAGTCCTCTCTGAAACATGCACTGAGAGGAATGAAGGTGTAGAATTAGGTGTGTCACAGCCAAGTACTTGCGCCCACTCTGCTAGCAGTACACCGACGTCCGATTCTAGCAGGCAAATTTCCCTGCCCCAGCTGCTGGACCGTCGAAAGAAGTTCACTCCCAGCCATCCACATGCCCAGCGGTTGAATGCTAGCTTGGCTAAATTGCTAGCGCTTCAACTGCTGCCTTTTCAGTTGGTAGACTCGGCCCCCTTCCGTGAGTTTGTGCAATGTGCGGTTCCTCAGTGGCAGGTTCCCAAACGCCACTTTTTCTCACGGAAGGCTATTCCGGCTCTCTACCGGCATGTGGAAGGCAATGTCTTGGCCTCGCTGGACAGGGCGGTCAGCGGTAAGGTGCATATTACCGCTGACTCATGGTCCAGCAGGCATGGACAGGGACGTTACCTTTCTTTCACGGCCCATTGGGTCACTCTTTTGGCAGCTGGGAAGGATTCAGGACAAGGTGCAGTAGTGTTGGAGGTTGTCCCACCGCCACGCCTCCAAAATGCTACTACTGGTTGTGACACACCTCTCTCCTCCACCCCCTCCTCTTCTTCCTCCATGGCCTCTTCCTGTGGTTTGTCCTATGAACCAGCGGTGCTCCGTAGCCGTTCACGGGGCTACGCAAGTACGCAGGCAAAAAGATGCCATGCCGTGCTTGCGCTGGTGTGTTTGGGGGACAGAAGCCACACTGGGGCAGAGGTCCTGTCTGCTCTGCAGGGCCAGGCCGAGAGGTGGTTGACGCCACGCCAGCTTAAGCCAGGAATGGTGGTTTGCGACAATGGCACCAACCTCCTCTCCGCCCTCCGACAGGGACAACTGACCCATGTGCCCTGTGTGGCTCACGTCCTTAACCTGGTGGTGCAGCGCTTCTTGGGCAGGTACCCGGGCTTACAGGATGTCCTGAGGCAGGCCAGGAAAGTCTGTGTGCATTTCCGCAGATCTTATAATGCCAGTGCTCGCCTGGCTGAGCTGCAAAAGGAGTTGAACCTGCCCAAGAACCGCCTTATATGTGACATGCCCACCAGGTGGAACTCAACGTTGGCCATGCTGCAGCGGCTGCACACGCAGCAGAGGGCCATCAATGAGTACCTGTGCGACTACGGCACCAGGACAGGGTCAGGGGAGCTTGGTTTTTTTTCTCCACGCCAGTGGGGCATGATCAGGGATGCATGCACTGTCCTGGCACCATTTGAGGAGGCCACGAGGATGGTGAGCAGTGACAGTGCATGCATCAGTGACACTGTACCTCTTGTCCACCTGTTGGAGCACACGCTGCGTGGAATAATGGACAGGGCACTTGAGGCAGAACAGAGGCAGGAAGAGGAGGACTTCCTTGCCTCTCAAGGCCCCCTTTACCCAGACAGTGTTCCTTCTGTCCCACCCATCGCACAGGAAGAGGAGGAGGAGGAGGAGGAGGAGGAGGAGGAGGATTGTGTCAGCATGGAGGTGGAGGCTGGCACTCAGCATCATCAGCAGCAGTCTTTTAGGGATGATTTACAGTCCCAAGAAACCAGTGGACTTGTACGTGGCTGGGAGGAGGTGGCTGCGGATCATGTCGTCCTTAGTGACCCAGAGGACTCCGGAGCGAATGCCTCAGCAAACCTACGCTGCATGGCCTCCCTGATCCTGCAAAGTCTGCGGAAGGATCCTCGTATTCTTCGGATCAAGGAGAGGGACCATTACTGGCTGGCCACTCTCCTTGATCCACGGTACAAGGGTAAGGTTGCGGACCTTATGTTACCGTCGCAGAGGGAGCAGAGGATGAGACAACTCCGGGAGGCCTTGCAGAAAGGTCTGTGCAACGCGTTCCCAGAGACTGGGAGGTTGCAAACTCCTGGTCCTGGACAACGAGTTGCTGAGGCTTCGGCCAGTCAAAGAAGGAGCGGTGGGGAAGGTGGCCGTCTGACCGATGCGTTCAGACAATTCTTTAGTCCGCAGCCCCAAAGTATGATCGGTTCCAGCAACCATCGCCAGCGTCTGATAAACATGGTGCAGGAATATCTAGGGGCAAGGTCAGACTTGGACACCTTCCCCACCGAAAATCCTCTGGCTTACTGGGTCTTGAGGATGGATCACTGGCCAGAGCTTGCACAGTATGCAATTGAGCTACTGGCCTGTCCTGCATCCAGCGTTCTTTCGGAACGCACATTCAGTGCTGCTGGAGGATTTGTCACGGATCACAGGGTGCGCCTGTCCACCGACTCGGTTGATCGACTGACTTTCATCAAGATGAACCAGTCTTGGATCACCACCAGCTACCACACACCTGATGCTGATATAACAGACTAATTGATTTTAAAATGTCACATCCCTTCAAGACTGATGCTGATGCTGAGTGCCTGTGCTGTTATGTTGACTGGCTATCCTCCTCCTCCGAGTCCTCAATGATACGATTGATGATGATAGCTTGGAAGATCATTTTTGTTTATGGGTGCCGCCACCAGTGCCTAACGCCCAATTTTTCAGCCCCTGTTTAACAGGGGCGTGTAATTACAATTTTTGAAGCAATACTTTGCAACAGGGCTCATTGCTGTGCTCCAAGTACAGTATCTGTGAGGAGTTGCAGTGTTGTGCCACCAGTGCCTAAGGCCCAATTTTTCAGCCCCTGTTTAACAGGGGCGTGTCATTACAATTTTTGAAGCAATACTTTGCAACAGGGCTCATTGCTGTGCTCCAAGTACAGTATCTGTGAAGGGTTGCAGTGTTGTGCCACCAGTGCCTAAGGCCCAATTTTTCAGCCCCTGTTCAACAGGGGCATGTAATTACAATTCTTGATCTAATAATTCACAGCAGGGCCCATTGCTGCACCCACCAAGAGTAACTGTCAGGGCTTACAGTGTTGTGGCACCAGCACCACCATCAAAGGCCCAATTTTTACTACCACTGTTCAACAATTATATGTAATTAAAATTCCTGATATAATAGTTGACAGCAGGGCGTTCCAGCACCAACCAAGAGTAACTGTGAGTGCTTACAGTGTTGTGCCAACACCAACAACTAAGGGGCCTATTTCTGCAGAGTATATACGGCAGGTCCCTACTTTCAAACATCCAACTTACAAACGACTCCTACTTGCAAACGCAAGAAGACAACAGGAAGTGAGAGGAAATCTACCACTAGGAAGGAAAATTCTCTCCTGTAAGAATAAATATGGGAGAAAGGTGTCTCCTCTGTACTGATGCTTTATCAGCAATCCTTGTTTCAAGAAAAACACCACATTTCAAAAACAGTTGTCATTAGGACGGAAAGTGAGGTGAAATGTTCTGAACAGGGGCACAGACAGCAAAACAAATGTTACAGGGGTGATAACCCTTACCTATGTTTTCCAAAAAGTTTAAAAATAGATTTTTGGTCTGGAGCTACACTTCAACAATGTACCTGTTCAAAATTACAAACAGATTCTACATAAGAACAAACCTACAGTCCCTGTCTTGTATGCACCGCCTGTATACGGCTGTTCAGAGTATATAGGGCCTTTTTTATTTTATGTGCGGGGTTCCCCTTAATATCCATACAAGACCCAAAGGGGCTGGTAATGGGCTGGGGTAGGGGGGGGGGTCATGGGGTAGCTATGCCATTTTTCTTAAAGATTTTCATCCATATTACCGGGACCAGACATTACATTAAAGCCGCAAGCAGTTTTAAATGGCTTTTTTTTCCTTTAGAAGTGTCATTTTGTGCAGGGACAGTTCTAAACACGGGAAACACGTGGCACTTCACAGGCATACTTTAGACACCCCCCAGGTACGATATTTAAAGGAATATTTGACTTTTTTTTTTTCACTTTATGCATCATTAAAATGACTGCTCCCGGAAAACGACCGTTTTTAAAACTTATTTTTGCATTGATACATGTCCCCTGGTGCAGAACCCGGGTTCCCAAACCCTTTTTAGGACAATAACATGCATAATAGTTTTTATAATTAGCACTTTAGAATTCGAACGTTCGCATCCATTGTATTTAATAGGGTTCTAATGTTCGTTCGAACTTTCGGTCCGTTCGCGGGTTCTGGTGCGAACCGAACCCGGGGGTGTTCGGCTCATCACTACTCCTGGAGCATGTACCCAACACTGTGCTCAAACAGTTCGGGGGACTCCTCAGAAGGACATGGTGGGTCTAGGGAAGGAGTGACTGATGATGACGACATTGATACCAGGGAAGAGGACGCTTTGGCAGCTGCTTTGCCAGTACCCTGAGCCTGGGTGAGAGAGGATGAGGAGGATGAGGAGGGCTTGGTCATCCACTCTACCAAGTCTTCGACATGATGCGGCCCAACACGTCCAGCTGCCGAAAAGAAGGACAAGCGTGTCCCATGGCCACGTGCTGATGGCGATGCACCGCGTCCACGACCAGCACTGTTGTCTCTAGACACAGAGCCTGCTTGCCCTCTTTTATTGGCTCCTGACTGTCTGCCTCTCCTTGTTTGCCTTCCAGACATTCTAATGGCCTGCAGGGAGATGGGAAAACCAGCAATAAGGCCTAGCTTCAGGAGTATATTTTGCAGGAATCACACTACGCCTGCTGTAAGTGCTGCAAATGCCTGTTGGTGTAACACACTAGGAAAACACAGCAATAAGGCCTAGCTTCAGGAGTATATTTTGCAGGAATCACACTACGCCTGCTGTAAGTGCTGCAAATGTCTGTTGGTGTAACACACCAGGAAAACACAACAATACGGGCTAGCTTCAGGTGTATAATGTGCAGGAGGCACACTCCGCCCGCTGTAAGTGCTGCAAATGCCTGTTGGTGTAACACACTAGGAAAACACAGCAATAAGGCCTAGCTTCAGGAGTATATTTTGCAGGAATCACACTACGCCTGCTGTAAGTGCTGCAAATGCCTGTTGGTGTAACACACCAGGAAAACACAGCAATATGAGCTAGCTTCAGGTGTGTAATGTGCAGGAGGCACACTCCGCCCGCTGTAAGTGCTGCAAATGCCTGTTGGTGTAACACACTAGGAAAACACAGCAGTAAGGCCTAGCTTCAGGAGTATATTTTGCAGGAATTACACTACGCCTGCTGTAAGTGCTGCAAATGCCTGTTGGTGTAACACACCAGGAAAACACAGCAATACGGGCTAGCTTCAGGTGTATAATGTGCAGGAGGCACACTCCGCCCGCTGTAAGTGCTGCAAATGCCTGTTGGTGTAACACACTAGGAAAACACAGCAATAAGGCCTAGCTTCAGGAGTATATTTTGCAGGAATCACACTACGCCTGCTGTAAGTGCTGCAAATGCCTGTTGGTGTAACACACCAGGAAAACACAGCAATACGGGCTAGCTTCAGGTGTGTAATGTGCAGGAGGCACACTCCGCACGCTGTAAGTGCTGCAAATGCCTGTTGGTGTAACACACCAGGAAAACACAGCAATACAGGCTAGCTTCAGGTGTATAATGTGCAGGAGGCACACTCCGCCCGCTGTAAGTGCTGCAAATGCCTGTTGGTGTAACACACTAGGAAAACACAGCAATAAGGCCTAGCTTCAGGAGTATATTTTGCAGGAATCACACTACGCCTGCTGTAAGTGCTGCAAATGCCTGTTGGTGTAACACACCAGGAAAACACAGCAATACGGGCTAGCTTCAGGTGTATAATGTGCAGGAGGCACACTCTGCCCGCTGTAAGTGCTGCAAATGCCTGTTGGTGTAACACACTAGGAAAACACAGCAATAAGGCCTAGCTTCAGGAGTATATTTTGCAGGAATCACACTACGCCTGCTGTAAGTGCTGCAAATGCCTGTTGGTGTAACACACCAGGAAAACACAGCAATACGGGCTAGCTTCAGGTGTATAATGTGCAGGAGGCACACTCCGCCCGCTGTAAGTGCTGCAAATGCCTGTTGGTGTAACACACTAGGAAAACACAGCAATAAGGCCTAGCTTTAGGAGTATATTTTGCAGGAATCACACTACGCCTGCTGTAAGTGCTGCAAATGCCTGTTGGTGTAACACACCAGGAAAACACAGCAATACGGGCTAGCTTCAGGTGTATAATGTGCAGGAGGCACACTCTGCCCGCTGTAAGTGCTGCAAATGCCTGTTGGTGTAACACACTAGGAAAACACAGCAATAAGGCCTAGCTTCAGGAGTATATTTTGCAGGAATCACACTACGCCTGCTGTAAGTGCTGCAAATGCCTGTTGGTGTAACACACCAGGAAAACACAGCAATACGGGCTAGCTTCAGGTGTATAATGTGCAGGAGGCACACTCCGCCCGCTGTAAGTGCTGCAAATGCCTGTTGGTGTAACACACTAGGAAAACACAGCAATAAGGCCTAGCTTTAGGAGTATATTTTGCAGGAATCACACTACGCCTGCTGTAAGTGCTGCAAATGCCTGTTGGTGTAACACACCAGGAAAACACAGCAATACGGGCTAGCTTCAGGTGTATAATGTGCAGGAGGCACACTCCGCCCGCTGTAAGTGCTGCAAATGCCTGTTGGTGTAACACACTAGGAAAACACAGCAATAAGGCCTAGCTTTAGGAGTATATTTTGCAGGAATCACACTACGCCTGCTGTAAGTGCTGCAAATGCCTGTTGGTGTAACACACCAGGAAAACACAGCAATACGGGCTAGCTTCAGGTGTATAATGTGCAGGAGGCACACTCCGCCCGCTGTAAGTGCTGCAAATGCCTGTTGGTGTAACACACTAGGAAAACACAGCAATAAGGCCTAGCTTCAGGAGTATATTTTGCAGGAATCACACTACGCCTGCTGTAAGTGCTGCAAATGCCTGTTGGTGTAACACACCAGGAAAACACAGCAATATGAGCTAGCTTCAGGTGTGTAATGTGCAGGCGGCACACTCCACCCGCTGTAAGTGCTGCAAATGCCTGTTGGTGTAACACACTAGGAAAACACAGCAATAAGGCCTAGCTTCAGGAGTATATTTTGCAGGAATTACACTACGCCTGCTGTAAGTGCTGCAAATGCCTGTTGGTGTAACACACCAGGAAAACACAGCAATACGGGCTAGCTTCAGGTGTATAATGTGCAGGAGGCACACTCCGCCCGCTGTAAGTGCTGCAAATGCCTGTTGGTGTAACACACTAGGAAAACACAGCAATAAGGCCTAGCTTCAGGAGTATATTTTGCAGGAATCACACTACGCCTGCTGTAAGTGCTGCAAATGCCTGTTGGTGTAACACACCAGGAAAACACAGCAATACGGGCTAGCTTCAGGTGTGTAATGTGCAGGAGGCACACTCTGCATGCTGTAAGTGCTGCAAATGCCTGTTGGTGTAACACACCAGGAAAACACAGCAATACAGGCTAGCTTCAGGTGTATAATGTGCAGGAGGCACACTCCGCCCACTGTAAGTGCTGCAAATGCCTGTTGGTGTAACACACTAGGAAAACACAGCAATAAGGCCTAGCTTCAGGAGTATATTTTGCAGGAATCACACTACGCCTGCTGTAAGTGCTGCAAATGCCTGTTGGTGTAACACACCAGGAAAACACAGCAATACGGGCTAGCTTCAGGTGTATAATGTGCAGGAGGCACACTCCGCCCGCTGTAAGTGCTGCAAATGCCTGTTGGTGTAGCACACTAGGGAAACACAGCAATAAGGCCTAGCTTTAGGAGTATATTTTGCAGGAATCACACTACGCCTGCTGTAAGTGCTGCAAATGCCTGTTGGTGTAACACACCAGGAAAACACAGCAATACGGGCTAGCTTCAGGTGTATAATGTGCAGGAGGCACACTCCGCCCGCTGTAAGTGCTGCAAATGCCTGTTGGTTTAACACACCAGGAAAACACAGCAATACGGGCTAGCTTCAGGTGTATAATGTGCAGGAGGCACACTCCGCCCGCTGTAAGTGCTGCAAATGCCTGTTAGTGTAACACACCAGGAAAACACAGCAATAAGGGCTAGCTTCAGGTGTATACTGTGCAGGAGGCTTAGCAACAATGACACTGACACTGTCCCCTGCCTATCCTTCTCTCTCCCTGCACACAAGGTTTATCAAAGAATATGACACTGACACTCTCCCTGCCTATCCTTCTCTCTCCCTGCACACAAGGTTTAGTAAAGAATATGACACTGACACTCTCCCTGCCTATCCTTCTCTCTCCCTGCACACAAGGTTTAGCAAAAAATATGACACTGACACTGTCCCCTGCCTATCGTTCTCTCTCCCTGCACACAAGGTTTAGCAAAGAATATGACACTGACACTCTCCCTGCCTATCCTTCTCTCTCCCTGCACACAAGAATAGCACAAAGAATATCAACACTGTCCCTGCCTATCCTTCTCTTTCCCTGCGCCGGAACACACTACACAAAGCCGCCACGCTGGCGGCCATTTATAGTGTGGGGCGTGTGCTAAACCCCCTGAGCTATTGATTGGCCAAGCATGCGGGGTCACAGTGCATGCTTGGCCAATCACAGCGCCGGGATTGCACTGCGATGGCGCAGTGTATTGTGGGCCGTTCGCGTCACTCGAATTTGGCGCGAACGGCCCAAATCGTTCGATGTTCGCCGAACAATCGAACAGCCGATGTTCGAGTCGAACGTATGTTCAATTCGAACACCGAGCTCATCCCTACTCCCTGTCATCGGGAGCAGTGATCAGTGTTGTGTCACAGGCAGCCCAGCCCACACACAGTTTTGAATCACTCCCTAGGACACACTTAACCCCTTCCTAGCCCCCTAGTGGTTAACCCCTTCCCTGCCAGTGTCATTTACACAGTAATCAGTGCATTTTTATAGCACTGATCGCTGTATAAAGGACAATGGTCCCAAAATAGCGTCAAAAGTGTCCGATGTGTCCACCATAATGTCGCAGTCACGATAAAAATCGCTGATCGCCACCATAACTAGTAAAAAGAAAATTATTAATAAAAATGCCATAAAACTATCCCCTATATTGTAGACGCTATAACTTTTGCGCAAACCAATCAATATAAGCTTATTTTTTTTTGCCAAAAATATGTGGAATACATATCGGCCTAAACTGAGGAAAAACAATGTTTTTTATATATTTTTTGGGAATATTTATTATAGCAAAAAGTAAAAAATATAGCTTTTTTTTCAAAATTTTTGCTCTTTTTTTGTATATAGCACAAAAAATAACAACCGCAGAGGTGATCAAATACCACCAAAAGAAAGCTTTATTTGTGGGGAAGAAAGGATGTAAATTTTGTTTTGGAGCCACGTCCCACGACTGCGCAATTGTCAGTTAAAACGGTGCAGTGCCGAATCGCAAAAAATGGTCCGGTCATTGAGCAGCCAAATCTTCCGGGGCTGAAGTGGTTTAATGTGCTGGCTTACTATGGGCTAAGTCCAACAAGGCGCATCCCACTCTGTGGACTCTTTTACTTACAGTTGACAGTTTTACTGATTTCCCAGCACTGTGACAGGAGTGATGTTTTCCCACACAGCAGCTGCTCAGTTCGCCCCTCCCCTCTCCTGTCCATTCACAGAAGACTTTGGGTTCACACAATGCAAAGCACCCTGTGATTGGGCAAAAAGGGAGGAGGAGCAGGCACACAATGGTACAGCTGCAGAAGCTGGGACCTGAAGGTCCAGCTCCGGAAGTATAGTGATAGCTGTACTCCAGAGCTCAGTATGCTCATCCTTACCATCTCCCTCCTCCATTCATCAACCCCTTCTTGCCCACGCTATATTTGATATACGGCCTCACGACTGTTCTCTAGTTCTGTGAGGGCATTCCTGGACGTCCTCCCGTGTGTGCACTTCCCACACACTCCCTTGGGCGCGTACCGGGAACTCGCTGTGACCTCTGTGTGCCTTGGACACAGTCCATCACAGATCGGGGTAAAGAGCCACTCACAATGGCCTTTTACCAAGTGATTGCTATGTCCAATCACAAATGTAAACACAACAGGTCTTTGCATGTTAACGCCTCTCCTTCCCTCACACAGAGACCGTGTATGAAGGAAGGAGAGCTGAATCTGCGAGGGGAGCACTGAGTACAATTTTTTACAGTGCTACACAGTGCAGCTAATCATCAGTGCAGCTTATCACCTGTCAGTGCAGCCACATCAGAGAAAAAGAAAAATTACCTATTTGCAAAATTTATAACTGAAACTGAGATAACAAAAAAAAAAAATTTCTTTTATCTAGCAAAAAATAAACCCAGTGGCGATCACCACCAAAAGAAAGCTCTATCTGTTAAAAAAAATGCCAACATTTTATTTGGGTACAGTGTTGCATGACTGAGTAATTGTCATTCAAAGTGTGACAGTGCTGAAATATGAAAATCGGCCTTGGAAAAGTCCCCTATGAATGTCAGTCTTAAATTCATAATCAATAGCAAAAAAAAAAAAAAAGACAGAATATTTGGAAAACAAAAAGTTTTTCTTCGTTTCTGGCAGTAGATTTTGTAAATAAGTAATTTTTCTCCTTCACTGATGTGCGCTGATGAGGTGGCACTGATGAGGCGGCATTGATGAGGAGGCACTAATGTGCCGCACTGATGAGCACTGATAGGCAATGATAGATGGCACGGATATGCGGCACAGATGGGTGGCACTGATGAGCAGGCAATGATAGGCAGCACTGAATGGCATCACTAATGCGCACTGATTGGTGTTGATAGGCACTGCCGGGGCTGCACTGTAATCAGGGCACTGATGATCAGTGACCTGATTACTTGTACAGATCTCTCCTGCGAGGAGATGCCGCTAAATGGCTCTCCTCGCCACACACTCTGTCAGCGTGAGCCAATAAACGGCATTGCCTTATTTACATGTGACCAGCTGTGATTGGACACAGCCGATCACATGGGTAAAGAGCCACATCATCGGCTCTTTACCGAGGTCGGGATCACGCCATGTCCTAGATCATATGACATTGTTTCAGAACAAGAGGAGAATCCGCAAGTGGTTAATTAATAAAAAAAAAAAAGTAAAGTTAGCATACATTTTTTATATAATTTTTTTTTAATACTGTACCTTTACATTTTTTAAATAATTGTTATTGCTATCACAAGGGATCAACTACATCACTACAGGTCCTCTTTATGGTGAGATCTGGGGTCTATTTGTAAGCAGCTGGGGTAGTAGGGGCGACCAGATGGCAAGGTAGTCGTCACATCCTCCATGCTTCCCCATTAACTTGTTGGGCGCCAAGTACTGGGTCACATGGAAGGCCTACCCCACGTGGGTTCTTCTGGGCTATGTTAGACACTTGGTTACAGGATCACTTTACACACACACACATGGGGTACCTCTGTTTTGTGTCGTCTTCATCAATGCCCTGGGACAAGGCTAAGGCTGCGTCTGCCGTGGGGGAATACTCAACCTTAACCACTTCCATACAGGGCTTTTTATACCACTTCCATACCGGGCCTATTCTAGCACTTCTCTCCTACATGTACAAATCATCATACTTTTGCTAGAAAATTACTCAGAACCCCAAAATATTATATATGTTTTTTAGCAGACACCCTAGGGAATAAAATGACGGTCATTGCAACTTTTTTTCTTGCACGGTATTTGCGCAATAATTTTTCAAACGCCTTTTTTAAAAAACAAAAAATGGTTTCATGAATTAAAAAATAACAAAACAGTAAAGTTAGCCCAATTTTTGGGGAACATATGAAAGATGATGTTACGCCAAGTAAATAGATACCTAACATGTCACGCTTTAAAATTGCGCACACTCATGGAATGGCGCCAAACTTCGGTACTTAAAAATCTCCATAGGCGACGCTTTAATTTTTTTACAGGTTACCAGGTTAGAATTACAGAGGAGGTCTGGTGCTAGAATTGTTGCACGGGCTCTAATGCACGCGGCGATACCTCACATATGTGGTTTGAACGGCGTTTACATATGTGGGTGACTTACGTGTGCATTCGCTTCTGATCGCAAGCTACCGGGGACAGGGGCGTTTTAATTTTTTTTTTTTTATTATTTTTTTTTTTTTACTTATTTATTTATTTTTTTACAATTATTTTACTTTTTTTTTTTTTATCACTTTTATTCCTATTAAAAGGAATGTAAACATCCCTTGTAATAGGAATGTGTGTGACAGGTCCTCTTTATTGAGAGATGCGGGGTCAATAAGACCCCACACCTCTCCTACAGGCTGGAAAGCATGAGATCAGTGAAATTTTTTTCACTGATCTCATACTTACAGCCGCAATGGCGGCTTTGTTTACATTTGAGGATCCGGGCGTAACGTCATCACATCGCACCCGGGCCTCCGACGATCATAGAGATGACTGGTGACCATCTGGTCACTAGTCATCTCTATGCTCATCACGTGACCCACCAATGGCACCGGAAGATTCTCTCCGGGTCCCCGATCGCACGGGAGAGCCCGGAGAAGCACCGGATGGCGGCGGGAGGGGGGATGTCCCCTCCCGCCGCCTATAAGAACGATCAAGCGGTGGAACCGCCGCTATGATCATTCTTATGGTGCACAGAATCGCCGGCACTTTAAAAGAATATCTGAATGATGCCTCTAGCTGCAGGCATCATTCAGATATCCCCCTACAAAGCCGAGGACGTCATATGACGTCCACCCAGGATGGGAGATCCCATCTGTGGACGTCATTTGACTATGGGCGGTAGGGAAGTGGTTAAAGCAGAACAATACTTACCTCATCTCTAGCGATGCGCCATCCCCAAGCTCCCGGGGCCACTGTCATTGGCCCGGCGGGGGTGACCTCACTTCCACTCATGCGTGGGAGTGCAGTCAAATTTGGCACTGTCAAATTTGTACTGTGAGCTGCACATGTACTGTACACGGGTGGACAAGCAGGTAAGTAGCTTTAACCTCCCTAGCGGTAATCCCGAGTCAGGCTCGGGGTGAGTTTTCAATGCTAAGAGCGGTAACCCCAAACCAGACTCGGGCTGCATCGCAGTATCCAGGGGAAGTAACTTACCTTGTTCCCTGGTTCCTGCGATGTCCTCCCGCAGTGTCAGCGAGCCGTGTCTCGCTTGATCCTCACTGCCGAGTGCCGAGCTCCGTTCCCTGCGACGTTGCGGCGCACGGGGGCGGAGTTCGGCGCCAAATTCAAAAAAGTAAACAAATAGTAGACATACAGTATACTGTAATCTTACAGATTACAGTACTGTATGTAATAATTACACGCTCCCTTTGTCCCTAGTGGTCTGCCCAGTGCCCTGCATGCACTTTTGTATAATAAAAACTTTTCTTTCTGCCTGGAAACTGGAGATTGTCCATAGCAACCAAAAAGTGTCCCTTTATGTCAAAAGTGATTTTAGACCGGCTAAAAAACAGCGATAATAAATTACAATCACTTGCAGAATTGAGAGATAGCGATTTGTGGGGAAATTCATCATCAAACAAAAAATCTAATGACAGCGACAATTCTGCAACTGAGCAAATTTCAGTGTTTTTGATTTGATTACATTATTGAATAATTTTTATTATAATTACATTACTATTTGTTATAATTATTTATAGTTATTTATTATATTATAATTTATTATTTTGTGTTTCAAACTTTATCATACCCGGGATGTCTACTAGACTCTTGTTTGGTCAGGTTTAAGTGAGTTATTACTAAGAATCTCAGGCCTACAATACATAACACCAAATTTCCATGCAAAATAATTGTACCGCTTTTGCTACATAATTCCAGACAGAATCATACTGCCAGGGAGGTTAATGGAGAAGAGACAAAGCATGTCTCTTCTGCTTTAAAAATCCTACCTGTCCACCAATTTAGATTCCTTAGTTCCACTTTAAGGTGGGCCTCTACTTTTAGAGATGCATTGCATGTACAACCTGGACTGTGGACTGTGAGATTATTAAAATAATCCCCAGCAGGGATTAAATACCACCAAAAGAAAGCTCTATTTGTGTGAAGAAAATTATAAAAATTTAATTTGGGTACAGCGTTGCATGACCGCGCAATTGTCATTCAGTGCGACAGCGCTGAAAGCTGAAAGTTGGCCTGTGCAGGAAGGGGGTGAACGTGCCCGGTAGGCGAGTGGTTAAAGTGTATTTTTTTCCTCAAAAAAATGCGTTTGCAAGACCCCTGCGCAAGTATAGTGTGACCTAAAATATTGCAACGACCGCCATTTTATTCTCTAGGGTCTGTGCTAACAAAAAAATGTATGTAAAGTTTGGGGGGTTCTAAGTCATTTTCTAGTAAAAAATACTAGTTTTAACTTGTAAGCAACAAATGTCAGAAAACGACCTGGTCTTCAAGTGGTTCAAAGAACTTTACATGTGAGACGTGAACAGCTCTGTGTGAGAGTGTACACACAGCTCTGACAATAAAGTTGTTTTAAAGAAAAAAAGGAAAAGAGAAAAAAAAAAAAGCAATGTGTGAGTGACAGTCCGGGCTGCCCCCCGGAAGTAGACGTCGTCCAGGAAGTGGAGGTTAAGGGGAGAGGAGTGAACATAAACCTCCTGTGACTGGGAGTCAGGCATGATAGAGCCCCGGGCACCACCGGCCGCCTGAGAGCGGAACCCGGGAAGAGGCGCAGAGCGGGGGACGCCCGGACAGGTGAGAGGGAGGCGGCTTCATCCCTGATAGGCGGCTGAGGAGGACATTGCTGGTCTGCTCACCCCTATATTTATATATATACTGGGGGGATGATACATAGGAGGATTTCTTGTTACCTCCACCAACCCAGCAGAGCAGAACTAAACCCTGACTCCATTGCATTGTATTTGCTTGTTCTATGATAAAATATTATTTTGTTCTATAAATAAGTTCCTGCTTTTCACTTTCTTCCACCTTTACCTGCCTCTCAGTGCTGCTGATCGCCAATTGGCTCTTTGCAGTCACTTCTGCCTACACAGACACTCTTTCCAGTGAGCGGGGAACTGCGAGTGAGATCTGCTGCAAGTGTCCATGTATTCCTAAAGGCACCCCAACCACAGATCACAAACGCAGTGCGTGTGTCTGCTTCGGATCGCATGGTTCCCACATTACACAATCTGGTTTCAGTGCATTTTTGACAAGTAGTGCATACAGTACGTTTAGAGCAATTTCAGGACACTCCCCCTGCGTTCACGCTAGTGTGATGCGGGAATCGGCGCGATTCCAGCGCCGGTTCCTGCATCGCTCCTCTCCAGCAAGCAGTTCACACTGCCTTGTGCGAACCGCTGCGGGTGTCATTAACCACCTCAATACAGGGCACTTGAACCCCCTTCCTGCCCAAGCCAGCTTTCAGCGCTGTCACACTTTGAATAACAATTGCGTGGTCATTGCAACACTGTACCCAAATGAAATCTTACATTTTTTATTCCCCCCCCCACAAATAGAGCTTTCTTTTGGTGGTAATTGATCACCTCTGCGGTTTTTATTAGTTGCGCTATAAACAGGAGTGACAAGTGTAGCGCCCTTCCCCTTTTAGGGGATGCCATATATCCAAATTTAGGGGCTGGTCTGAGTTAGTAGTTAGGCTCAGACCGTTCTCATTGATCGGTTGTGCTACTTTTTCTGGTGTGCAGTTCCCTGAGACCTGTAGGTGGCACTGCCATGACAGGTCAGGGTTGAACCACTAGTAATAGTACTGTGCCTTAGGGTGTCCTCTCTCTGCAGTGGTACAGTGGGTGTGGTTGGCATGCTGGGAGAGGATACATAAGGGGCAGACGCCGGCTGGGAGTCGCACTCCGGAGTCATCAGAGGAGTCGGGAGTCCAAATGCGCACCCCCCCCCCCGGCCCTCCAGGCCATGGAGCCGCATGTGCATCAGTCCCAGGCACCTTTAGCCCTGGGGCTGCAACTTCAGCACGGTGCCCAGCACATTTAGCTGGAGCCTACTTCTAGGGCTGGGCGATTTTCCCCCCCAAAAAAATCTGCGATTATTTTTTTTTTTTTTTTTATTATATTAAAGTGCATCAACAAACAAAATTGCAAAGGCAAACCCTTTCTCTAACTGCAAAGTCAGTGTGCAACAAACACACAATATAATCCAGCGCTCATGGAACATACATTATTAACTATTGAAAACTCTTGAAACTCTGTGTGTGATTCCTTCTGTCCCAGCCTTGCTGCGATCCTGGCTCTGCATCCTTTTGGGTTGGAGGGCCCTCCACACGCTGGTCTGCCTGTTGTCCATCATTCAAGGTACTGTGCTCACACTGAGATCATGCCACAGGCTTTGTTTTGACTTTTTTAACCCCTCCTTGCTCCACGGATGTCACTGCAAGTTTAACAAGTTTGTCACCACTGGCAACTGGAGAGTTAAGATTCATTTGCCCTCTGCACATTTGGGATTGGATCCCTCTCTTTATTGTGATAAATGGACTAAGCTTTTTTATCGATTCTTCAAGAGTTTTCAATAGTTAATAATGTATGTTCCATGAGCGCTGGATTATATTGTGTGCATGTTGTGTATTTTGTACTTCTGGGTACGGATTTTTTCTTGCTGCGCTGGATCCTGTTTTTTCCCCCTTTTTGGATACTTTGTACTTCCCAAAATATTTGGGATTTTTTTTCTTATTATTATCATCCATTATATTTTTTTCTTTATCCACCAATTTAGCGCTTGTGACCTTTTTGTTGTTTTTTTGCAGTGTGCAACAAAGATTGTTAAACATCCAAATTATTAATACTGTATTTGGATTTAGCTAATAAAACAACAAAAAATCCTGAGGTTACTCTTAGTTGAATTGAACTGTGTCCATGCCTCACTGTACCCTTGTCTCACTGTGCCCATGCTTCAATCACTGTGCCCGTACCTGATGCAGATTTTCATGGTATACGGATTTTACTGCTACACCGGTGGCCATTCCAGTATTCAAAAGCCGCGCCTCCTCCTCGTCTGTGATAGGCGGAACACTCAATTTCCCAGCATTCAGTGTTCTGCCTATCATGGTCATCCTCATAACACAGACGAGGATGAGAGGATGTCCGTGATAGGCTGAATACTGCCTGTTGTGAAATTGAGTGTTCCGCCTATCACAGACGACGAGGACTCGGGAGGCGCGGCTCTTGAACACTGCAATGGCCGCCGTCTGTCTGCATGACACGCTGATCAGGTAGGCAGATGGCGGCTGCAGCGAGTAGATGTAATTGGGGTAACGCTGCCCAGTGCCATTCCGGATACGCCCCCTGCAGTCCTGCTATGGAAACTTTGAAGGGGAAAAAAAAAAAAAATCGAAAAAAATCGATTTTCTTCAAAACTGAATTGATTTGAGCTCAAAACTCGATTCAAGATTAAAATCGATTTTTTTTTTTTTTTTTCCCAGCCCTACCCACTTCTGGGAAGAGGAATCCCAGGGTGTCCCTTGCAAGGGAGCCCGCTTCTAAGAGGAGGCCGGGGGAGGACCTTTCTGACGGACCGGTGAGAGTTCACGGTGAAGGAAGGGGCCGTTAACTTTCTGGAGGGATTCAACTATCCACCAAGGGCCTAGTAATGTGCTGTCGCTGGCGCCTGCCCTTGTATTGCAAAAGCTGAGAGGTTCGGGACCTCATAGATTCTGTGGCAGAGAGTCTCCCGATCATATCTAGGAAAATAACCTAATTAAGCGTCCGAGCATCACTGCGGCTGCTAGGATCCACTTTACTGGAGGCTATCCGGGTGAGCTGAACCCACTCTGGGATAGAGTGGTGATTGTAACCACTGTAACATAGAGACTTGTCCCTATACCCTAGGACAGGGATATGCAATTAGCAGACCTCCAGCTGTTGCAGAACTACAAGTTCCATGAGGGACTCTGACAGCCACATGCATGACACCCAGAGGCAGCTGGAGGTCCGCTAATTGCATATCCCTGCTCTAGGAGATGAGAACCAACTGATGGAGAACCTAGCTGTGGGACCCAAATACATGACACCGCTCAACCTCTTCAAACAGGAGGGTACGGGCATATAGTACGGTGTGCCCTCCTCCTGCAAGTGAGCCAAAGGTAGGAAAAATGGTCCGTGTGCTACACGTTTTTGAAATAAAAACACAATTTTTGCTATAATATCCCAAAAAAAATTTCCAAATTGGTTTGCGCAAAAGTTATAGTGTCTACAAAATAGGGGATAGTTTTATGGCATTTTCATTTTTTACTAGTAATGGTGGCGATCAGCTTTTTTTTTTTATTTTTTTTTTTTTTTTATCGTGACTGCAATATTGCGGCGGACACTTTTGACACTATTTTGGGACCATTGTCATTTATACAGCGATCAGTGCCATAAAAATGCACTGATTACTGTGTAAATGTGACTGGCAGGGAAGGGGTTAACACTAGGGGGTGATCAAGGGGTTAAATGTGTATCCTAGAGTGATTCTAACTGTAGGGGGAGGGGACTCGCAAGGGGAGGAGACCGCTGTGTGTTCCTCTGTACTGGGAACACACCATCGGTCTCCTCTCACCTGACAGGACGTGGATCTGTGTGTTTACACACACAGATCCACCGTCCTGCTCTGTTACAAGGCAATCCCGGGTGCCCGGCAGACATCGTGGCCACCAGGCATGCGCATCGGTTCCCGAGTGACGCGGCGTGCCCCCTAGAGGGCCGGGGGACGTCATATGACACCCGGCCAGAATGAGAGCCGCACTGCCCAGCCATCATTTGGCGGGTGGCAAGCGGTTAAAGTTGGGACACAGCCATTATGTGATTAGGAGGGCTATTCGCAGAGCCCTCCTGCCGATCGGAGATGCGCCGTGTCCGGGTGACGCAAGCGCATCGGGATCGCGCCGCTGCACGGCCACGCGATCCCCTTTCTTCTCAAGGACATTCTTGAACGTCCACTCAGGAGGAAGCACCCACCTGGCCATATATGTGCAGTGGGAGGTGGTTAAATTTCAAATGCTTTTGGAGTAAAAATCTATTTTTAAGATGCATTAATAATATTTAGTTTATTCAGCATGAAATGGCGCTTGGTTATGTAGCATGAGGCTGGTAAATTCATAAAATGAATCCAAGCTCTGCAAGTTGAGAACATGCACTGCATTGATGCATTCACACAATTTTACAGTAACCATGAGATAAAACAAAGTTCAGGAATATTCCATGTAACGGCACCCTAAATATGAAAGGGGGTAACGCCGTTTAGATATCTTCCCTCTCCTGGACACACATCCACTACCGACGCTCCACAGTCAGGCGACCACTTCCCATAGGATTAATCCTTCCAGAAGAACGAGACAACACGCTCTGTATCTTCCCAAGATGTATATTGACTTTATTGAAAAACATTGCAACCTTTATACACATGGAGGGGAGTTTCTTATTTTCTCTCCCCATACATCTTTGACCAGCTAATTTACATGATCTACTTAACTACAGCTTGATGGCTCAGACATATGACCTTTTAGGCCAGCTTTTGTCTCCCAATCCACATTATCAAAAGACTTCACACAATGAAAGGATCTGTAGCATGTTTGAGGCTCATTAACATTACACAAGCAGACAGGTGACACATCAGCATCTCTTCAATTAACCTGTCTGTCTGCTAGTTCCACAACCTATAATTACAGGCTTAATTCCCACCAGCCACAATGGACAATAGAATGTAATCACACACCATCACAGCAAGTATTACATAAACAGCCCACACACAGTATATCCAATATGTGCCATGTATATACAGTATTGGATATGGCTCTCACAGATCATGGTGGGGTTTTCATTCACCCTGTGCCCCTAATAGGGACACAGGGTGGTTTACACATAAGAGGCATTGGGGAAGCTGAAGCAAGGGTATCTCATACTTTCTAGGAGATTCTGTGTTCCCCGGGCCCTCCCGTTACAATTCCTTTATCCCATTGTTTTGCAAATCTATTTACAGTACACTACAAACTGTATGATTGAATCGATTCTGTTATCGCTGTTTTACTAACCTGATAGCTTATTCTAAATAGGAAACCTTAATTTTGTTTGCAAATATTAGAGATTCTAACTACCAGCAAGAATAAGTGCTAGCATTTAAAGAGCAACTGTCATTTCAGATCCATCATGGCAGTGCCTGTTAGCGGGCATCCACTCACCTGCTGCCGTTATGTCCCTCAGCTTGTGTCACTGCCACACGGTGGGTGAGTCAACAGCGTGTCAGAGGAGGAGCCACTGCAGGACAGAAATGACAGTTGCTCTTTAAAAATTATGATTTAAATCGAGTTAATTTAAATCAAGCTTTTTTTACTCGTGATTTAAATCAAATCCACCCTGTGCATCTGCCAAATCTAATGACTGGTAAGGTGCAATATATTACAGTTTTGGGTTTAATACCACTCTAAACTGATGAGCTGTAAATGTTTTAAAGCTCCACCTCTGGAAATTTTGGGCAGACAATTTTTTTTTTTTTTTGTCATGTGCAATTGCAAGGTTTAAAGTATAACAAAGGCAAAACCTTTTTTTTATATTGATGATTTATTTTTTTTGAGCGGAGAGGGATTAGAACACTTGTCAGGCTTTATTGCTGCCTTTGCCCCCATTTAAGGAGGTTCACCCTCTCTATTTGTCTGGCTTACCATTCTCATCAAAAGTGAAAAAAAATCCCACATTTTTGGTGTCCCCAGAAAAGTAATTTAAGGGGAATCATCCAATGGGGAGACTAGTTCTGGTGACAACCAGGCATTCCCTCACTTTGGAGGGACTCCCTCTCCTCCTGTTTTTGGCTATGGGAAATAAAATACTTTTTTTTTTTTTTGCCTTTTTTAGTTGTGCTGTAAACACTTGAGCTCTGAAAGGTTTTACCCCCTTCATAACTAGGCCATTTTTTGCTATTTTAACTGGCAATTGCTCAGTCATGAAACACTACGCAAATTACATTTGTATAGTTTATTTCACATTATTTACACACACACACACACACACACACTTTTTAGCAGAGACCCTAGAGAATAAATTGGCAATCGTTGCAGCATTATGTCGCACTGTATTTGCGCAGCGGTCTTTCAAATGCAATTTTTTGGGGGAAAGAATACACAAATGAATTATAAAAAAATTAACCGTAAAGTTGGCCCAATTTTTTTTGTGTAATGTCAGATGTTGCGCCGAGAATTGTGACAGCATTGTATGAAAATCGTGATCTTTATTCTAAGCAAAAAATCGTGATTCTCATTTTATTTTATCCAGAATCGTGAAGCTCTAGCTTGTACATATAGTATACACTCAGATTGTATAGTCTATGGCCAGCTTGAGGCCTCATTCACAGGGGAACTTGGTGTGAGCTGCAGCAAAAATCCTGAGTATTCCGGTGTCTTGATTTACAGGAGAGTTGAAGTTGCTCAGCCCGTACTAAGCAATAGTGGCTGCCGCTGTCTGCTAGTCTTCAGATGTAATTGCACATAAAGGGATGACTTGTGGTTAGGGACTGATGATCACCCCTGGACATAAGCAGCTTGGAGCTGTCCTTAACCGCAGGTAATCATTCCATGTGCGCTTATGTTCTAATACTAGTGAATGGCTGCTGTAGCTCCCAGCCTGTCATTGCTTTGTACAGGCTGAGCAGTCTCAACGCTCTGTATCCACCTATAAATTCAGCCACAGGAGTACTCTGGATTATTGCTGCAGCTGGCACTGAAATGCCATGTAAATGAGGCATTGGTCCTCAAATGCAGCAGATGGGCATTTTAGGCCCTATCAGGGTTTTTGGGTCAGGTCACAAGTATTAGATTGCTGAGGGAGCTCCAAGGACAGAAGAGGACTGACAGGATGATGATGGTGCTACCTGGAAAAGGGACACAAAGGACACGATTGTGCCACAGACGGCAAGAGTTGGCGGATATGTGGGCCAACACAATAGCAGTCAGGATTGCAGATATGTTTATGGTGTGTTGTTTCTGCAGCTAATCCTATGTAAACTCCGGTCCATTTAGTGTGTTCATTTAGAATGCCAATTAAAATATATTTAACAACCGGTAATACCTGCTTATAAAATGTCATCTTGTCCACAAACTAGGACAGTATATTTGGGAACACTCTGAACCCTATTTGACATTTATTATTATATAATTGTAGCTATACACAGTTATTGTACTGAGAGTTGGCTGGCAATAACCAGAGTAGAAGGTACATTGTTTTGTTAGTAAATCATGACCAGCTTCTGCATGCTCTTGAAGTATGTTAACCACAAAAATTATATATGGATATGTGTAAAATAGCATGTTATATGACACAGTGCTTGTGCTGTGTCATTTGGACCCCTGTAACACCTAAAAAAAACTTGGCTGATCCTGCCAGTTTCTCCCCTCCCTAAACTTCCACGGGAATTATGGCTGCTTTATGTATGTAATACTTTTATATCCATAATACTTTAATATGTATGCAATAATATGTTTAAGAAACGGTTAATGCATGCCTAAGCATTATTTGAGGACTATGAGGTAACTACCTACTAGCCAGGTAAGACATGCTCTCTTTGGGGTAACTTCATACTGCTGTTTCTGTCAATTGCATGTTCTAGTTTTATTTTATTTTTTCTAACTTGTACTGAAACTGAGTGAATTATTTTCACTAAAGGGCAACCCTGCTGCCTTTTTTCATCCTCATATAATTTACATAGAATAGGAAAGAAGTAAATCGCGGTGCATCCAGAAAGTATTTGCAGTGCTTCACTTTTTCCACATTTTGTTACGTTTAGCCTTATTCCAAAGTGGATTAAATTCATTATTAAATTCATTATTTTCCTAAATTTTACAAGCAATACCCCACAATGACAACGTGAAAGATGTTTGTTTGAAATGTTTGCACATTTTATTGAAAATTTAACAACAAAAAAATCGCATGTACATAAGTATTCACAGCCTTTGCCATGACACTCAAAATTGAACTCGGGTGCATCCTGTTTCCACTGATCATCCTTGAGGCTGGGTTCACACTAGTGCGACACGACATCTGTCCTACTTTGGATCCGACTTTGCCCTGCGACATGAAGCCGACATATGTCCGACTTTCAATGAACGGGGATCCGACTTGGATCCCCGCCAATATCAGGCACTGTGTTTGGTATGAATCTTGAAGGGGAACTCCAGGCCAAATTTTAAATTAAAAAAAGGCGCGGGTTCCCCTCCAGGGGCATACCAGGCCCTTGGGTCTGGTCTGGATTTGAACAGGCGCCCCTACGCCAAAAAACGGCGTGGGGGTCCCCCCAAAATCCAAACCAGACCCTTATCCGAGCACACAACATGGCCGGCCGCAGGGGAAGAGGGGGGGACAAGAGAGCGCCCCCCCCTCCCTCCTGAACCGTACCAGCCCGCATGCCCTCAACAGGGGGGGTTTGGTGCTCTGGGGCAGGGGGGCGACCTGCCGCCCCCCCACCCCAGAGCACCCTGCCCCCATGTTGATGAGGACAGGGCTTCTTCCCGACAACCCTGGCCGTTGGTTGTCGGGGTCTGCGGGCGGGGGGCTTATCGGAATCCGGGAGCCCCCTTCAATAAGGGGGTCCCCGGATCCCGCCCCCCCACCCTATGTGAGTATGGGGTACATCGTACCCCTACCCATTCACCTGGTGGACAAAAAAATTGCAATAAAAAAACACTACACGGGTTTTCAAAGTAATTTATTGCACAGCTCCGGGGGTCTTCTTCCGACTTCCGGGGGTCTTTTCCGACTTCGAGGGTCTCCGGTGTCGTCTCCCGCTCTCCGGTTCTTTCTTCCGCCGGGCCTCCGCTAACTTCTTTTTAGCTCTCTTGCTAACAGAGGCCCGGTCTTCCCGTTGTCTCGTCCGGCTCTCCGTTGTTCTTCTGCCGGCCCCTCCACTAACTTCTTTTTAGCTCTTTCGCTAGTGGAGGGGCCGGGCTTCCCGTCGCTGTCGGCTTCTTCTTCCCTCTTCTCCTCCTCGATGTTGACGCGTCGCTTCCTCCCGCTGTAATACTGGCTCTCCGCTCCGCATTAATATAGGCTTCTCATGACGTCACAGTCACATGTTCCCATGACGTCACAGTCACATGCTCCGGGGCCATGTGCCCTGGAACATGTGACTGTGACGTCATGAGAAGCCTATATTAATGCGGAGAGCCAGTATTACAGCGGGAAGAAGCGACGCGTCAACATCGAGGAGAAGAGGGAAGAAGAAGCCGACGGCGACAGCGACGGGAAGCCCGGCCCCTCCACTAGCGAAAGAGCTAAAAAGAAGTTAGTGGAGGGGCCGGCAGAAGGACAACGGAGAGCCGGACGAGACAACGGGAAGACCGGGCCTCTGTTAGCAAGAGAGCTAAAAAGAAGTTAGCGGAGGCCCGGCGGAAGAAAGAACCGGAGAGCGGGAGACGACACCGGAGACCCCCGGAGCTGTGCAATAAATTACTGTGAAAACCCGTGTAGTGTTTTTTTATTGCAATTTTTTTGTCCACCAGGTGAATGGGTAGGGGTACGATGTACCCCATACTCATTCACATAGGGTGGGGGGGTGGGATCCGGGGACCCCCTTATTGAAGGGGGCTCCCGGATTCCGATAAGCCCCCCGCCCGCAGACCCCGACAACCAACGGCCAGGGTTGTCCGGAAGAGGCCCTGTCCTCATCAATATGGGGGCAGGGTGCTCTGGGGTGGGGGGGCCGCAGGTCGCCCCCCTGCCCCAGAGCACCAAACCCCCCCATGTTGAGGGCATGCGGCCTGGTACGGTTCAGGAGGGAGGGGGGGCCTCTCTCTCGTCCCCCCCCTCTTCCCCTGCGGCCTGCCAGGTTGTGTGCTCGGATAAGGGTCTGGTTTGGATTTTGGGGGGACCCCCACGCCGTTTTTTTCGGCGTAGGGGCGCCCGTTCAAATCCAGACCAGACCCAAGGGCCTGATATGCCCCTGGAGGGGAACCCACGCCGGTTTTTTATTTAAAATTTGGCCTGGAGTTCCCCCTCAAGAGCAGTACAGCACAAGTCGCATGCCAAAGTCGGACCATGCAAGACTGCGGTCCGACTTTGATCCAACTTCAATGATAGTCAATGGGCTGAAGTCGGACCAAAGTAGTACAGGGAGCATTCTCAAAGTCGGACCGACATGTGTCGGACCAGTTAGGACGGCTCCCATAGGGAAACATTGATTTTCACACGTCATGCGACATGAGCTCCCAATGTCGGAGCGTTTGTCGCCCCAGTGTGAACCAGGCCTGAGACGTTTCTACAACTTGATTGGAGTCCGCCTGTGGTAAATTCAGTTGATTGGACATGATTTGGAAAGGCACACACCTGTCTATATAGGGTCCAACAGTTAATAGTGCATGTCAGAGCACAAACCAAGCCCTGAAGTCAAAGAAATTAGTCTTTAGACCTCCTGAGACAGGATTGTATCGAGGCACAGATCTGGTGAAGGGTACAGAAAATTTTCTGCAGCATTGATGGTCCCCAAGAGCACGGTGGCCTCCATCATAGGACGTTTTCCTAGAGCGGGTCGCTCGGCCAAACTGAGCTATCGGGGGGGGGGGGGGGGGGGGGGGAAGGGCCTTAGTCAGGGTGTTGACCCAGAACCCGATGGTCTCTCTGACAGAGCTCCAGCGTTTTATCTGTGGAGAGAGAAGAACCTTCCAGAAGAACAACCATCTCTGCAGCAATTCCTCAGACCTGTATGGTAGAGTGGCCAGACGGAAGCCACTTCTCAGTAAAAGATAAATGTTTTTACCATATCAGAAATAATAGTGCGGTTGCCACATCCCTGTGTGTAGATAGAGATACCCCCAATTGGGACTTTAATTTGACAACAACACTAATAGAATATGTAAAAAATAATTATTCATACAAATAAAAGCTAGAAAAAAAATCATCACATGATTGCTAAAACGGACGTAAACATAAGACACAAACACACATAATACAATATCTTGCAGTAGACTAAAAAGTACATAAATAAAAGTGGTCTCCAGTAGCTGAGATTGAGAGATCAGAAAATGGCTATGCACCCTGATGGAGCTTGAGAGTTCCTGCAAAAATAATTTGAGAAACTGCCCAAAAAGTGTACCATGCTTGTAGCAAAAAAGACTTGAGGCTGTAATTGGTGCCAAAGATGCTTTAACAAATTATTAAGCAAAGGCTGTGAATACCTATATGTACATGTGAATTTTTTTTTTTTTTTTTTTTATATATTTGCAAAGATTTCAAGCAAACTTATTTCATGTAGTTATGGGGTATTGTTTGTAGAAGTTTGAGGAAAATAATGAATCTAGTCCATTTTGGAATAAGGCTGTAACCTAACCAAATGTGGCAAAAGTAAAGCGCTGTGAATACTTTCCAGATGCACTGTAAGTTAATTGGTATATCCAATATAGCAGTAGTGTATTTAGGATTTGTGCTGTCCTAGGCCTGACTAAACTTGTGCACCCCTAATTTAAATATGACCCACCCCTTCCTGTTTAAGACCCGCCCTGAAATTTTTGAGTGGGAACACTAGTTCTTAGGGCCTGGGGGGGGGGGGGGGGCATTGGATTACCTTAATTTGCATAGATTTCCTCTTACCTCCTGTTTGGCTATGAGGTAGGAAGTGACGGGAAATCTCTGCAATGGGACAGGGATGGTAAAAAAAACTGACAGGGGCTATAACCCTCCCTTACTCTATCCAAAACAAAAGTGTTGCCTGTAGTTCTACTTTAAGCACAAATTTCTGATAATTTTATGGAGAGGACTAAGAGTTGCCACCTCATCCCTTTAAACCCGAACACATATGAATTACACAGGTTCTGAGGCTAATTTAATGCAGATAAGGCACCAAGTGAGATTAATTACCACCTTAATCAGCCACAAAACCTGTGTAATCAATATGTGTTCGGGTTTAAAGGGATGAGGTGGCAACTCTAGACTAAGAAGATATAACCATGTCAATGGTGCAGCAGAAAACATATAGCACAGTAAGGAAGGTTTGTGGTCCAGGCTGATAGGACAGTCAAAATTAGAAGCAGCTTTCGTTACACTAACAGTGTAGTGCAAGCCGGTGGGCACTCTTTCCATGCTACCCTAGGCCTGAGCCTTGTTGGCCTAGGCCAGGATACAGCATTGCAATATAGTTTGCTATACTTAAAGTGGTGTTCCGCCGAAAAAAAAATAAAAAAATTTAACAGTCGGTAGCTACAAAAAGGTGTAGCTGCTGACTTTTTTTTAAATAATCGGACACTCGCCTGTCCCACGGTCCAGCTATTGTGGGCATACGAAGCTCCTTCTCCTCCTTCCTCCTCCCCACCAGCATTCTTACTGTGGGCGCCCGGCTGTGGCTTCGCAGCCGGGCACACGCGCGCTGTGAATGGCCGGACAATCTTCTGGGACCTGTGGTGTGTCCCAGAAGATTGCAGGGAGGGAGGAGGTAAACTTCCTTCTGGTGCCGCGGAGCCCCTGGAGGAAGTGGAATGCCTCCTAAAAAGACGGTATCTGCCCCCCCAAAAAAAAGTGGCATGTCAGGGGGTCACTATCACTTAAAGCGGAAGTTTTTTACTTTTGGGTGGAAATCCGCTTTAACAAATGTTCCATATATGTTTGGACACGGGCACAATTTTTTTTCCAGGTATTTACCAAAAAAATTTCAAGCTATAGTTAGTTATATAATGGATATGGACTGAAAGTGCACACTCTCCGGTTTAATTTGAGGGTATGTACATCCAAATCGGAGGAAGGGTTTAGGAATTACAGCTCTTTAGAATACCCCCCCCCCCTTTTCAAGGAATCAAAAGCTGTTTCATGGTCAGGTGTAGGCTCCTTCTTTATTTCTTCACCAATTAAGCAGGTAAAAGGTCTTTATTTATTTTTTTCACGGACAAATGTTGGATGGCAGGCTTTAAAATTTTCCATGAACAACGGTCTGTTGTCGGATTTTCCAAGCGTGTGTACACAAGTCCGTCGGAAAAAAGTCCAAAGTACAAACGAGCATGCTCAGTAGCCATGCTCACCAAACGCAACATTAGCAGAAGGTGCCCAAAGGGTGGCGCTAAAGAGCTGAAAAAACGACAATTGTGTGTCGTTTGTATGCAAGACAAGTTTTTGGCCAACGCCCTTCGGACAAAAGTCCAAGGCTTTGTCTGTGGAAAATCCGATTGTGTGGTATTTGTATTCATGTTTTCAAAGAATGTCCATGCAAGTGAAACAAGTCATCGTAGGGCTTCAAACACTAAACAAATCCATCAGAGAGCAGCAACATTAGGAGTGGCCAAATCAACAGTTTGGTATGTTCTGAGGAAAGAACGCACTGGTGAGCTCAGCAACATAAAAAGGCCTGGACGTCCATGAAAAACAGTGGTGAATGATCACAAGATCCTCTCTATGGTAAAGGAAAACCCATTCACAACATCCAGACAAGTGAAGGACACTCTCCAGGAGGTGGGCGCATCATTGTCAAAGTCTACAATCAAGAGAAGACTTCCCGAGAGCAAATACAGAGGATTTACCACAATGTGCAAACCATTCATAAGTCTGAAGAATAGAAAAGCCAGTATAGACTTTGCCAAAAAACATTGAAAAAAAGACAAACCAGTTCTAGAAAAGCATTCTTTGGACGGATGAAACTAAGATTAATCTGTACCAGAATGACAGGAAGAAAAAAGTGTGAAGAAGGTTTGGAACAGCTTATTATCCAGAGCACACAACGTCCTTTGTAAAACATGGTGGAGGCATGTGAAGACATGTGCATACATGGCTTCCAATGGCACTGGGTCATTAGAGAGGGAGAGAGAAGTCTATGGGAGAAATCTATGGGAGAAATCTAAAGTGCTAATTTTTAAAGGCTTATATGCAAGTTATTGCCATAAAAAGTGTTTGGGGACCCGGGTCCTGCCCCAGGGGACATTTATCAATGCCAAAAAAAGTTTTAAAAACTGCTTTTTTTTCGGGAGCAGTGATTTTAATAATGCTTAAAGTGAAATATTCCTTTTTTAAAAAAAAATTGTAACTAGGGGGGGGGGGGTGTATAGTATGCCTGTAAAGTAGTGATTGTTTCCCGTGCTTAGAACTGTCCCTGCACAAAGTGTAAATTCTGAAAGGGGGGGGGGGGAAGTCATTTAAAGAACACTCGTGGCTATAATGAATTGTCGGCTCCCGGCAATGCAGAGAAAAGTCATTGATGGGGGGGGGGGGGGAATGCGTGGGGGTCCCCCAAATTCATTACCAGGCCCTTCATGTCTGGTATGGATTTTAAGGGGAACTCCACGCCAAATTTAAAAAAAAAATGGCGTGGAGTCGTTCCCCCCCCCCCCCCCCCCCCCACAAAAATCCATACCAGACCCTTTATCCAAGCACGCAACCTGGCAGGCCGCAGGAAAAGGGGGGGGGTGGGGAGGGACGACGAGAGTGCCCCACCTCCTGAACCATACCAGGCCACATGCCTTCAACATGGGGAGGGTACTTTGGGGGTCTGCGACCCCCCCCTCAAAGCACCATGTCCCCATGTTGATGGTGACAAGGGCCTCATACCCACAACCCTTGCCCAGAGTTTGTGGGGGGTCTGCGGGCAGGGGGCTTATTGGAATCTGGAAGACCCCTTTTACAATGGGGGGGCCCAGATCCTGGCCCCCCTATGTGATTTGGTAAGAGGTACATTGTACCCCCTACCATTTTACAAAGAAAGTATGGGAAAAAAAAACACACCGTTGGGAAAAGTCCTCTTATTAAAAATAAAAAGATTCCAGCGGTGGTAATCCACTCTCGGTATCCTGCGATGGATGCTCTCCTCCTCTCCGTGGTCCAGCGGTGGATGATCTCCTCTCCATCCAGGTCCAGCGATGAGATGCGCAGCGCATCCTGTCTCCACCCTCCCCCCCCCCCCCCCGGGAATGACGTGGGGGGGCACATACAGAGGAAGATCTATGCTCATAAACAGTTTTAGTCACAGAATGCATTTCCTGTCAGAATTTGGTGCTTTCAGAGCGATTTGCATTTTTTATTTAATTTTTTTTCCTCTCAACTTGCTAGAGATTTATATCCCAATTCCTTTTTATTAGCTGGCAACACTGTTAAAGCATGGCTGCAGTTGCAGAGCTTTGTACTTTATACTTTACCCCCTATGATGAGCTTCCATGGATAACCTTATAAAATTGGGAACTAATAAGGCTTCTAAGTTAAAGCAGTATGAGGGATATTGCATTGTGTTGAGGGATAGATCCCATACAGAGATATCTGGACACCCTTATTTAGAATGAAGTGTTGCTTCTGACTCTGAAAGTCAGCCTTTTTGTTGGTTCAGTCCCTGAGCTTTAGGAAGTCGTTGCTGAAATTGGCTAATTTTTAAGAGTATCTTGGTCTTCTCCTAGATGATGCTCAGTCCAGAGCATTTTTCTTCTGCAAGACATGCTGACCTCTCTACTCCCATGTTTGGAGTGGGAGAGGGGTACCATATGCTAAATTCCAGTCCAGACCATTCTATTCTGGCTTGGTGGGACTGAATAGTAGTCTATTGTCCAACACGTTCACCTGGCTGCAAGTGGTATCTGGCTAGGTGATTCACCATTAATAATAATAATATTATTATTATTATTATTATTATTATTATTATTATTATTATTATTATTTTAATTTTTTTTTTTTTTTTTTTTTTTTTTTTCTCCAGAGGTGGTTGTTAGTCTTCTGGTGCAGGTGGGGAGCACTGGATGTGGACCTCCCCAGGCTTCCTAAATCCTCTGACTTTTGAAGATCAGACCTGATCTGTGTCTCCTCCTAATCGGCTTGTTCGTTAGATTCTCATTGTTGGAACAAAGTCTTCTGATATTACACATTGCACTGAGCTAGCCCAGGGTAATGTAATCGGACCTCCTTAGACTCCTGATAGATTCTTCATGTGCTCTTCTAGAGTGTACAAATCTTTGACTCCCAAGTTTACCATCCTGTTTAGTGGTAGCAGGTTTCGTTGTTTGAAACCTACAACCCCTATTCCAAAAAAGGTTGAAGCACTGCGTAAAATCTACATAAAAACAGAATGCAATGTTTTGAAAATGCCATAAACCAATGTTCACAATGGAAAACATTTTAAAATGAGAATGTACCATTTTAAGAAAATATGGTAACTTTTGAAATTGCAGCAACACGTCTCGAAGTCGGGACAGGGCAGTGTTTACCACAATATAGTATCCCCCTCGTCTTTTAACAACACTCTGTAAATGTCTGGGAACTGAGGAGACTGGAGTCTTGGGAGAGGAATGTTGTCCCATTATTGCCTGATCTAGGATTCTAACTGCTCAACAGTACTAGGTCATCTTTTTTGTCATCTTTCGTTTCAAAATGTGCCAAATATTTTCAATTGATGACAGGTCTGGACTGCAGATGGGCCAGTTAAGCACCCGTGCGCTTCTACTATGAAGCCATGCTGTTGGCATAGATGCAGTAAGCTGTTTAGCATTGTACTTTTAAAATATTCAAGGCCTTTCCTGAAAAAGTGAAAAGACTGATAAACATCATCAAGCCAGATGGTTCCTCTGCTCTAGTTCAGAGGATGCAGCGTCCCTGGTTGCCAAAAAAGTACCGTATGTAGAATTTCGATACGTCTGACCGTATAACAGTGGTGTGTGTGTGTGTGTGTGTGTGTGTGTGTGTGTGTTTTTTTTTATTATTTTTTTTTTTTTTTACTTTGCAACAGGCCATTTTGAATAAAGCTTTGGCCCAGAGATCTGTGTTTCTTTGCATAATAGAGCTTTACCTTGCGTTTTTGGATGGATGTGTTCACAGACAATGATTTGTGAAAGTATTTATAAGCTCATGCAGTGATGTCCATCACAGAATCATGTCTGGTTTTTAATGCAGTGCCATCTGAGGGTCCGAAGATCACAGGCATCTAATATTGCGTTTCAGCCTTATTCCTATGGGTTTGAGGTTTGCAAATTCTTGCAGTCAGTTTTTATGTCCCAACTTAATGGGAATTGTAAGTCCTGAGAGATTCAGCCAGCATTCAGTTGATCTGTGCCACAGAAAAGCAGCGAATCTCTGTCTCAAATTTATCAGAAAGGCGCCAGGAGTCTTTCTGCTCTAAAGAAGCAGGGCATATTTTGCCTTGGATGGAACTTCACATTTTTGCCTTTCCACCTGGCACCTTCCTGGTGTCTTGGGGCGGGGGGGAGGAATATTCTACTTTAACTTTAACAGCATCTGGACTCAATTTTTTATTTATTTTATCCTGGGTTTGGTTTTAGGCCCCTGTCACAGATAGAGGCGCACTGGGCAAGCATAGACCACCTAGTTTCCAGGTGCACCAGCAAACTGCCTTAGTTTGTCATAAGGTCTGGGGATCATCAAACTACTACAGTGGATGCTACAGCTTATGTGAATGAAATGGGATGATGATGATGGATAATAGGTCCACCCCATTCATAGATTAAAACTCCATCCTAGAAGCTCAAATATGGTTTCTGTGATTTGAAGAACCTGGGCGAAAATAGTGGGCATAGTCCAGTTCTCTTGATGAGAGCTGTGACAACTCCAACTCTGGAAGATTGTGGTGGGGTGGTTATGGACTGAGGAAGATTTCTACTAACAGAATAGGAATCGGCACAAGGGACATATCCAACTGACCTGTAGGTTTTGTCCCTTGCACCGATTTGTTTTTTTTTTTTTGGGCGCGGCCTTCTGCAGGCCTATGCTTCATTCTGTGATCTGGCGCCATCTTGTGGTGCCCATAGGTATGACAAGACAACCAGCAATGCTAATGGAGCTTCCCCTGTCTGTTTTCACTGCCATCTCCTTCCCTCTAATTAGAACCCCCAAACATATTATATATATATATATATATATATATATATATATATATATATATATATATATATATATATATAATTTTTTTTTTTTTTATTCTAACACCCTAGAGAATAAAATGGCAGTCGTTGCAATACTCTGTCACTGTATTTGTGCAGCGGTCTTACAAGCGCACTTTTTTTTTATTATTTAAAAAATAAAACGGTAAAGTTAGGCTTTTTTTTTTTTTTTTTTTTTTTTTTATATATTGTGAGATAATGTTACGCCGAGTAAATTGATACCCAACATGTCACACTTCAAAATTGCGTCCGCCCATGGAATGGCGATAAACTTTTACCCTTTATAATCTCCATAGGCAACGTTTTAAAAATTCTACAGGTTGCATGTTTTGAGTTACAGAGGAGGTCTAGTGCTAGAATTATTGCTCTCACTCTACCAATCGTGGCAATACCTCACGTGTGGTTTGAACACCGCTTTCATATGCGGGCGCTACTCACGTATGCGTTCCCTTCTGCACGCAAGCTCGGTGGGACGGGGCGCGTTCCTGGCTCCTAGATTCCAAGCAAATTTGTCAAGCCCTGCCTTAAGTGTCCGTAGATGTGACGCAACAGAAAAATGTGGCAAATCCGTGTTGCGGACATTGTCGGCCTTGCTTTGGAAGCCAGATCCTGGGGGACAGGGGGTTGCCTTCCCTGGTCATTCTCACCTGGTGGATTCCACTTCTTCAGTGTGTGTGTGTGTGTGTGTGTGTGTGTGTGTGTGTTTTAATCCTCTATTTGTGTGCCCTTTCGGTGGCTCGGATCTTGGTAGTCTGCCCTGCGTACCATTTAAGGGCTGTGCGTTTTTGTGTTCCTACATTCCCCCCCCCCCCCCTGTTTTGTATTTACCGATCTGTCTTGGGCTCCTTCGGAGGTCAGTTTCTGCCTTTTTTGAAGTTGCAGGTGGTATGGGTTTTTTCGCTGTGAACTGGTGAAAAACAAGGTAATATAGTGGTAATACCTGTACTATGAAATTAAAACAAAAGTAGAAAGGGGGATGATCCTTATGTATTTTCTTACTTTAACACTTTAACAAAATGCTTAACTTTAATTTGAACCAATATCAAAGAATTTGGTATTTGTTGCAAAATAAAATGAGGTTATTTGAGGGGCTTATGAGATTTGTTTGTACACAGCTCTTACGAATATTAATGATTTCTGAGAAATTTCTCGCATGCATCAGACTGCTCATATGCTAGCCAGATCTATGGACATAGAACAGGAAAGGGACACGTTGCAGAAATGTAAGCAAATTAGTACTTGGCTGAACAGTGTGTACTGTAGCTTATAACTGTTATCAAAAAGGTACTGAGCACAAGCCAGAGTATATTGAGTCCATTGTCCTATTTACCGTTGAAGATTTTAGTTAAATAAAGATACCACATCCTGTGGGTGTTTTGTTTTTTATTTATTTATTTTTGTCTTATTAAAAATATATATATATATATATATATATATATATTTGAACATTTTCTAGCTAGGGAAGATCAGCGAATAAATATTCGCTGGTCTCTCTCCACTCCACCCAGCAAAACAAGCCATGATGGGCCTGCAGAGGGAAGTTGCACTGGGTAGGGGGCACACTCTGGGAGTCACAAAAAGTAAACGGGCAGCCCGTTCACTTTCACTAGAAAGCAGACATTTGGCTTGTGGAGTGTACGCCCAGGAGTGTGTGTGTGTGTAAAACCCCTAGCTATCATCCTGCTGTAAGACATATGACAGTGAGAGCCGGTTCACACGGGCGACTCGGGAGGCGACTTGAAGTAGCCCCAAGTCGTGCTGTTTTAAAAACGAATTGAAGTGAATGGAGCCGTCTTAATGTACACGACTGCAGTCACTCCGACTTCAAAAAAGGTTCCTGTACTACTTCAATCTGACTTCTAGACGACTTGTACCCATTGATTTCAATGGAAGTTGCCTCATAAGTCAGATCACTGTCTTTACTGCAGTGATTACTCTTTCGTCCATGGACCGACACAGCTTCTCTATTGACAAAGTGGGTATTATCCGTTAATTAGGAGTGACTAGGCAGAAAACTTGTAAAAAGTTTTGCATCACACCTTCTACAGTACCGCCCAGGGGGCGGACCCTCTGGGTATATCCCCCTCAGTCTGCATCTCGCAGATCAGTTTTTTTTTTGTGTCTAGCAAGGAGTAGGACATGGCTCCCTTCGGGCCCATTGGTCCGGGGGAAAAAGATATTATATATATATATATATATATATATATATATATATATATATATATATATATATATATATATATATATATATATATATATATATTTTTTGTTTTGTTTCCAGCGATCTTCGATCAACTGCCGACTGGGTGACAGGCTGGATCCTCGATCCTTGTAGTCTCCCCAGTTTCGACCATCGAGCGTGTGCCGACCCTAGCTACGCGCTGGGTTTTCCACGACATGCCCGTTGCTCCACGGGTGGCCGGTGAGCCTACGCTCCAGGGCCTGCATCAGACCGCTCAGCTTCGGCTGACCTTACGGCCGAGTCGCAGCAGCCTGTCCGGTGAGCGTCACGCTCCAGGGCATACATATGATCGTCCCTTTTGGGTCCAATCACAGCATGCCTGGCCAACAGTCACCTTCCGTGCGCGGACGATGATCTGTTTGGAATGTCTTCCAGCATAAGACATGCAGGATAGGTAAGTAAACTCCCCTGCCTCGGCTGGGTGATTTAGCTGGACATTCCTGGAGAGATCAAGTAAGTGGTTGTGGCCCCTTTCTTCCCTCTCTCCCTGCCTTTTCCTCCTCCCTGGGCTTCTAGCTAAAGGGTGCTGGGGGTCACCAAAGGGGTTCCACTGGAGCGGGGCTGGCTGTAACTAACATTTAAAATAAATTTTGTGTGTGTTTCCTCCTCCATGCTGTCGGCGGCCATTTTGGGGTGGTCCATGCCGGGTTCGGCCTCTAGTGACTGCCCGGCGGCCATCTTCCTGTGGTTTCGGCGCCATTTTCTTGTGGTCCACACCCACTGGCCCCTATCAACTGATCGGCGGCCATGTTTGTCCACCCTGTATGTATATATTGCCGTTCGGCCATCTTTTTGTGGGCTACGGTTGTTTGGCCTCTATCTTCGGCTCGGCGGCCATTTTCTTAGAGCCCACATTATCTTTCATACAGACGTTTTTGGCCGCCATTTTGCGAGAGCCTCCGGCCTCTAGGGTGCATTACACTGGCGCGAAAATTCACACAGGAAGTGCTGATAAAAGAAGCAGACTGACACAGCAGCAGAGGGACAGCATCACAGGCGCAGCACACGGCAGCATAGCAGTACCGGTCCAGGGTGGTGAGTCCTCTGGGTAACCCAGCATCTCTGCAGCGCAGGAGGGTGGCCTATTGATATCTTGCCTGGAGCCCTGTGGGTGTCGGCGTGTGGTCAGCATGGCATCTGAGCCAGATGTCTTCTCCCCTGAAACACCAGATTTAGCAGCCGGTGCCCCTGAGGTGTCTATGAATGCTATGTCGGCAATCCTAGAGGCGTTTGCTGCCAGGGTGGAAGCAGCACACGGGAATACAGGGGGTAGTAAACGCCCCCATCCCCTGCAATCTTCCGGGGATAATTCTGATGCAGAACCAGCTACGGCTCATGGCCCAGATTCGGACGCATCAGAGACTGCAGACCGTGACCGATCGGACAGTGAGGGTGACTCCAAGTCCAGGTCAGTACGTGAGACGGCTTTGGTATCTGACCTTATTACTGCAGTGCGGGATACGCTAAAGTTGAAAAATACAGCAGAAACTCCAGTCCCCTTTGGGTTTCGTAATCCTGCCCGCACTGCTAAGGTATTCCCTTGTGTGTCTTATTTTGACAAACTCTTCTACAAGGAATGGGAGAACCCACTGAGGGTCTTTACAGCCCCAAATAGGTTTGCGGTACGGTACCCCTTTGAGGAGAGTTTTCTGAATAAATGGACCTCTCCCCCCTATAGTGGACCCTCCGGTGTCCAGACTTAATAGAGCCACAACTATTCCAGTAGAAGGGGCTCCTGTTTTTCAAGGACCCTGTGGATAAGAAGGCTGAAGCACTCGCTCGCTACCTATACTCAGTGGTAGGCTCGGCAGTACGCCCGGCATTGGCGGGGGCCCTAGTGTCTCAGACTCTTACTGAATGGGCAAAATTGCTACTCCAGGGGTTAAAGGAGCGAGATGCTCCTCCTAATGAGATAACTTTGGCCGACCAGTTGGTCCAGGGCCTTAAGTTTGTCTGCGAGTTAGACATGGATACTATTCCCCCTGCTGTCCTAAGCTTTGGTTTAGGCAGTAGCAATACCCCGCCTGATCTGGCTAAAGGGCTGGTCTGCGGACCAGACTTCCAAGAAAGCCCTGTTGGCTCTGCCTTTTAAGGGCGACAGACTTTTTGGGGCTTCTCTGGATGACCTCATCAAGGATGCCACAGGAGGTAAAAGCACTTTGATAACCCAAACTAGCATGGGTAAGGGGCCACGCCAAGGGCCCTCCTTTACTGCACGCAAGCGTTTTTTCACCCCCCCCTAAGGCGATAGGGAAAAGACCCCATGCCGATGAAGCTCCTGCCCAAGGACAAAAGCATCCTTGGTCCCGCAGACCCAACAAGCCTGCCGACAAATCTGCGTCCGCATGAAGGTCCGCCCCCACCCAGCTTTTGGGTGGGGGGACGTCTTCGCAAATTTGCGACTCAATGGACAGCTCTGGTCTCCGACAGGTGGGTTTGCAAAGTAATCTCCTCAGGCTACAAGATAGAATTTCTCTCTTGTCCACCGGCCAGATTCATCACCTCCAATCTCCAGCTACTACCGACCCGTCCGGAGGCCGTGTATAGGGCGGTCCAGGGTCTACTGGAACGCGGGGTAGTTATTCCAGTTCCAGAACAGGAACGGGGTCAGGGTTTTTACTCAAATCTGTTTATTGTGCCGAAGGAGGGGGTTCGTCCAATCTTGGATCTCAGAGCCCTCAATTGCTTTGTGAAAGTACAAAGATTTCAGATGGAGTCGGTTCGATCTGTAGTCACGGCTCTCCATCCGGGGGACTTTCTGGCCTCCTTGGACATAAAGGACGCATACCTGCATGTCCCCATATACTCCAGACACCAGAGGTTTCTGCGATTTGCTATCGGGAAGAACCTCTACCAGTTTGTGGCCCTCCCGTTTGGCATTGCCTCAGCACCCAGGACGTTCACCAAGGTGCTCGCTCCAATTTTGGCACTTCTAAGACAGCGGGGTATCATGGGCTACTTGGACGACCTTCTACTGAAGCCCCCTTCAAGCTCAGAATTAGAAGTAAGCATGTCTATTACCTGTCAGACTCTTCGAGACTGTGGTTGGATACTAAACACGCAAAAGTCAGTATTGGTGCCCACTCAACGCCTAGTGTACCTGGGGTTGATTCTGGATTCCTCAGAGGCAAAGGTATTCCTCCCTGTGGAGAAGTTGCAGACCCTTCGGGGCTGCAGTACGGCAGCTGACTTCCAGGAATTGGTCGTCACTTCGTTTTTGCATGCGAATGTTGGGCCTCATGGTAGCCTCCTTCGAGGCGGTCCCATATGCTCAATACCACACTCGAGTGTTACAGAAGGAAGTTCTGTCCAGATGGAACAGATGCCCTTCATCTCTGGATTATCAAATCCGAGTGAGCCACCTAGTCAGGAGATCCCTGGTATGGTGGCTGACAGCACCGGCTCTTATGGCCGGGAAGTAATTTCTTCCGGTTTACTGGATAGGGATCGCGACGGACGCCAGCCTTACAGGTTGGGGGGTGGGGGTCTGGGGTGTTCAGTCGGCGCAAGGTCGCTGGACCCCATAGGAAACCCTCCTGCCGATCAATGTCCTGGAAATCCGGGCGATCAGGCTGTGCCTCTTCAAATGGTCTCGGAGGCTGCAAGGGCGTCCAGTCAGGATCCAGTCAGACAACGCCACAGCAGTGGCATATGTCAATCATCAAGGAGGAACAAGAAGCTCAGCTGCAGCATCGGAGGTCGCTCGCATCCTGAAGTGGGCAGAGAGGAGCATACCGGCACTGTCGGCGGTGTACATACCGGGTGTGGAAAACTGGCAGGCGGACTGCCTGAGCCGCCAGATGCTGGACCAGGGAGAATGGTCCTTACACCCGGAGGTGTTCCAACTCCTCTGCCAAAGATGGGGCACACCAGACGTAGATCTTCTGGCTTCCCGACTCAATCGGAAGGTATTGAGGTTTGTGGCCCGGTCAAGAGACCCATGGGCAGGCACAACGGACGCGTTGGTGGGGTCAGTATCGGCTAATCAATGCCTTTCCTCCCTTAAGGCTTCTTCCTCTTCTGCTCCGCAGAGTGGAGGCAGAGGGAATTCCAATGCTCCAGATTGGCCTCAGCGTGCTTGGTACGCCGATCTAGTACATCTGGTAGCAGACGTCCCCTGGCGCCTACCACTACGGAAGGACCTGCTATCGCAAGGTCCCATACTCTATCCTCCTTTAATGGCATGGCTGTTGAGAACCAGGTACTGAGAGACCGGGGCCTGTCAGATTCAGTAATCTCTACGATGAGAATTGCTCGAACTGTCCTCTAGGAAGGTTTTTCACCGCACTTGGAAGGCCTACATCTCCATGTGTGAGGAAATGAAATGGCATCCGCGTACCTATTTGGTCTCCAGAATCCTGCTGTTTTTACAGCATGTGGTGGACCAAAAGCTTGCCCTAAGTACGATTTAAGGGACAGATATCTGCCCTGGCTGTCTTTTTTCAGCGGCTCACTCTCTCGAGTACTCTTGTGCAGGAGGTTCGAGATGTGGCCCCTCCGGTCCGTCCCCCGCTACCTCCGTGGGACCTTGAACCTGGTCCTCTCGGTGCTTCAGAAGGCACCGTTTGAGAATATTAGAGATATTCCCCTGTTGACACTTTCTCAAAAAGTGGTCTTTTTGGTGGCTGTTGCGTCAGTTAGATGAGTCTCTGAGCTGGCAGCCTTGTCCTGCAAGGCTCCCTATTTGGTTTTCCACAAGGATAAGGTAGTGCTGCGGCCGCAGCCTTCCTTTCTTCCGACAGTCGTTTCGGCTTTTCATCTCAACGAAGACACTGTACTTCCATCCTTGTGTCCTCATCCGTCGAATCCCAAGGAGTCGGCGTTGCATTCCTTGGACGTTGTCCGAGCTTTGAGAGTATACCGATCTGCTACTTCCCAGTTCCGGAAGTCAGACTCTGTTTGTTTCGGTGGCTGGTCCCAAGAAGGGCCAAGAAGTCTTGTCGGCCACCATCTCTAGTAATCCAGGCTTGCGTCTTAAAGGGTCAAGCGCCCCCCTTTCCTGTCACGGTGCATTCGACCAGGGCAAACGGTGCCTCTTGGGCTTTCCGACATCAAGCGTCTGTTTCCCAATTATGTAAAGCGGCGACTTGGTCATCCGCTCACTTTCACAAAATTCTACAAGGTTGATGTAGGTGCATCTTCGGATGCCTCTTTAGGCCCCAAGGTTTTGCAAGCAGCTGTTTAGAGTTGCAACTCCTCCGTTGGAGTGCTGTTTTGTGTTTGGGGTGAAGTTTATTTTTATGCTGTTACCACCCCTCGTTTTTTCTCTGACACTGCTTTGGGACGTCCCACTTTGTCAAAAGAGAAGCTGTGTCGGTTAGGGCTGGGAAAAAAATCGATTTTAATCTTGAATCGAGTTTTGAGCTCAAATCGATTCAGTTTTGAAGAAAATCGATTTTTTTTTTTTTTTTTTTTTTAAATAATTTTTTTTTCCTTTCAAAGTTTCCGTAGCAAGACTGCAGGGGGCGTATCCGGAATGGCACTGGGCAGCGTTACCCCAATTACATCTACTCGCTGCAGCCGCCATCTGCCTACCTGATCAGCGTGTCATGCAGACAGACGGCGGCCATTGCAGTGTTCAAAAGCCGCGCCTCCCGAGTCCTCGTCGTCTGTGATAGGCGGAACACTCAATTTCACAGCAGGCAGTATTCAGCCTATCACGGACATCCTCTCATCCTCGTCTGTGTTATGAGGATGACCATGATAGGCGGAACACTGAATGCTGGGAAATTGAGTGTTCCGCCTATCACAGACGAGGAGGAGGCGTGGCTTTTGAACACTGGAATGGCCACCGGTGTAGCAGTAAAATCCGTATACCATGAAAATCTGCATCAGGTACGGGCACAGTGATTGAAGCACGGGCACAGTGAGACACGGGCACAGTGAGACACGGGCACAGTTCAATTCAACTAAGAGTAACCTCAGGATTTTTTGTTGTTTTATTAGCTAAATCCAAATACAGTATTAATAATTTGGATGTTTAACAAGCTTTGTTGCACACTGCAAAAAACAACAAAAGGTCACAAGCGCTAAATTGGTGGATAAAGAAAAAAATATAATGGATGATAATAATAATAATAAGAAAAAAATCCCAAATATTTTGGGAAGTACAAAGTATCCAAAAGGGGGAAAAAAACAGGATCCAGCGCAGCAAGAAAAAATCCGTACCCAGAAGTACAAAATACACAACATGCACACAATATAATCCAGCGCTCATGGAACATACATTATTAACTATTGAAAACTCTTGAAGAATTGATAAAAAAGCTTAGTCCATTTATTAATCACAATAAAGAGAGGGATCCAATCCCCATTGTGCAGAGGGCAAATGAATCTTAACTCTCCAGTTGCCAGTGGTGACAAACTTGTTAAACTTGCAGTGACATCCGTGGAGCAAGGAGGGGTTAAAGTCAAAACAAAGCCTGTGGCATGATCTCCGTGTGAGCACAGTACCTTGAATGATGGACAACAGGCAGACCAGCGTGTGGAGGGCCCTCCAACCCAAAAGGATGCAGAGCCAGGATCGCAGCAAGGCTGGGACAGAAGGAATCACACACAGAGTTTCAAGAGTTTTCAATAGTTAATAATGTATGTTCCATGAGCGCTGGAATATATTGTGTGTTTGTTGCACACTGACTTTGCAGTTAGAGAAAGGGTTTGCCTTTGCAATTTTGTTTGTTGATGCACTTTAATATAATAATTAAAAAAAAAAAAAAAAAAAATCGAATCGTAAATCGAGTTTTTTATAAAAAAATCGCAGATTTTTTTGGGGGGGGAAATCGCCCAGCCCTAGTGTCGGTCCATGGACGAAAGAGTAAATAGGATTTTTTACTCACCGTAAAATCCTTTTCTCGGAGTTCATGGACCGACACAGCACCCACCCCTCCTTTTAAGTTTGTACTGCTTTTTGACGAACTGATCTGCGAGATGCAGACTGAGAGGATATACCCAGAGGGTCCGCCCCCTGGGCGGTACTGTAGAAGGTGTGATGCAACACTTATTTTACAAGTTTTCTGCCTAGTCACTCCTAATTAACGGATAATACCCACTTTGTCAATAGAGAAGCTGTGTTGGTCCATGGACTCAGAGAAAAGGATTTTACGGTGAGTAAAAAATCCTATATTTTTTTTCAGGAAGTGAAAATAGTTTTTAGGGCAAACCCCTCCCTCCCACAAAGCTGATTCAAGGTTGATTGGCCACTGGAATGTCTCCTGTCCTGGAGGCGACTTGTAAGTCGCCCCATGTCGCGCTGTGGTGCAGGCTCAGGTCGCCTCCAAAGAGTCGCGTTGCCCCTGTGTGAACAGGGAACTCCTTGCCTATCAGCCCAGAAAAATAATTTTTTTTTTTTTTTTTTTACATGACCGATTCGGCTTCCATTGAATGTAATAGGTTTCAGAATCTGAACCCAAACTTCTTAATCTCTTAACATTATCATATAATAATTGCCATTTCTCTTACCATCCATGGACTGACACGGTGTCACTTTACACGTGGGTTATGTCCCTGCTTGCAGGAGAAGACCTAGGCAGAATGTGAAATGTTATACATACATACATTCTAAAAGCCAGAGCTGAACAGCCCCACCCAGGGGGCAGTCCCTCCGGACATAACCCTCCCACTACAGTCAGCAGACTTCAGTTTTTTTTCTGCCTAGCAGAAGGAGAAGACGTGGCTCTCTCAGGAGCCAGTCTCCTGACCTATTTTTATTCCTTTTCTGGAATTCTTTTTTTATTTTATTTTTGAGAATTTTCTATCAACTGTCGGCTGGGCTTATTTTATTTTTGAGAATTTTCTATCAACTGTCGGCTGGGCAACAGGTTGGGTACAAGATATCCTCGTAGTCTTCCCTGTCCGACCATCAAGCGTGCTGATCCTCGCCTTGTGTGCGTGAGACTCAGTTCACGACAGGCCCCATGACTCCAGGGGTGGCCGGGTTTGCTTTCATGCTCCCACGGTCCTCTCAAGACTAAACAGTTCCTGACTGACCTGTATCTTTCGCGGTGGACCGGGCCGACAGCTACTCAGTACTGCACTGTGATAGTCCTGTCAGAAACACACCAGTGGGTCCCTCAGGGGATGGGTAAGTAGTCTCTCCTGCCTGCAGGTGAGTACAAAAGGCTGTGTGTTTCTCCTGTGGGGGATTTTCCCTGTCTCCCCCTGTATTTCATTGTCACTCTCTGTCACCATTGCTGGCGCTGTGCTGTGTGGGGTGCCTGGGGGTCACACTGTTATTGGAGGGGCTAATGCTGGTCTGCAGATATGCTTGGGGCCTTTGTTGTGTGTTTTGGGGCCTGAGCGGCGCTGTGTGTGTGTGTGTGTGCTGTTTTTTTCACTTTTGCTGAGTCATGGCGGCCATCTTGCCGCGGATCGCCTCAGTGAAGTGCGGCGGCCATTTTCTTGTAGCCCGCGCGCTCTTCAGCACTAGTTTTGGCCTCTAGCGCTGCTGTAACAGCGCAAATCTCCTCACAGCTCACCAGCGCTGACACAGCGCGGTACAGACAGCGGAACTGAGCGGTCCCTGGTCCGGTTTGGTGAGTCCCCTGGGTGCCCCCTCCTCAGTCAGCATAGCCTGTGGGTGGACTTTTTATCTGAGGAGTCTCAGAGGGGGGCAATATGGAGTCTCTGTCACCAGCTTCCCCTAAATGTCAGTGGACAACAGGCAGTGCTTCAGCACCTGCGGTCCCTAGGGACCAGTTGTGGGCAGTCCTGGAATCATTTCTGACCAGGATGGGAGCTGTGTGCAAGCGCAAGGGAGCAAAAAAAAAAGCGCCCTCTCCCCACTTTACTTCATGAGGGCAGTGCGCTGATTCAGATATGGGCCTAGCTACTACCGCTCAGGACCCTAGTTCTGAATGTATTGGATGGTTTTGAACAGGACATTCCTTATGAGGAAAACTCCAGTTCTGAGTCAGTAAATGACAGGGCGCTTGTTAGTGTACTCATGACTGCGGTGAGGGACACTCTCAAGCTAAAATGCTGCGGATGCAGAACCTCAGGCGGATACAGTCTCCTTTGGTTCTTTTAAGGCCAGGCCTTCTAAAGAGGTTTTTCCATATGTACTTTCTTTGACCAGCTCATTGATAAGGTCTGGGAAAAGCCGCAGAATTTTTTTATGGTCCCGCGGCGTTTGTCTATCAGATACCCCTTGAAGATGCCCTACTTAAAAAGTGGGCTTCTCCCCCAGGGTCGACCCTCCAGTCGCCCGGTTGAACAAGGCCATCACTCTCCCGATGGAGGGGACTCCTGCATTTGAGGACCCCACTGACAGGAGGTCAGAAGTGGTGAGCAGAGCCATGTTTGCCTTGTTGGGATCCGCCCTACGGCCTGTGGTAGCGGCGACTCTTGTGTCTTAAACACTTACAGGTTGGGCAAAAATGTTGCACCTAGCTGTACAGGAGCATAATCTTCCTCCAGACACAGTTGCTTTGGCCCACCAACTGGTTCAGGGCCTGGTTTATGTGTGCGACGCCACGTTGGACGCGGCCCCTTTAATATCCAGGGCCTCTGTCTCAGCGGTGGTATTGCGTCGTCTTATCTGGTTGAAGTGCTGACCTAGCCTTAAAAAGCTCCTGACGGATCTACCATTTAAAGGTGGTAGATCTTTCGGTGCTGCTCTGGATGACATCGTCATGGATGTCATGGGAGGTAAAAGCACTCTTCTTCCTTAGACTAGCAAGGGTGAGGAGGCCCGCAACAAACAGGGGCCTTCCTTTCCAGCAAAACGGGTTTTTTTCATCAGAGTCCACGGGTAGGCCCTCTCAGACTGACGGCAGTGCGGCTGGTGGGCACAAGTGCCCCTGGGTGCGTAAGCCGAACAAGCGGCTCCCAAGCCCGCCTCCGCGTGAAGTCTTGCCTCCGCCCGACTCTGGGGTGGGGGGACTACTTCGCAGGTCACGAATCGGTGGTCCTCCCGAATCTCCGACTGGTGGGTGTGCGAGGTGGTCACCTCAGGATAGTATTCCGATCCTGGCCCCCAAACGGATTCTTTCCCTCAAATCTTCCCCTCCTTCCTACCTGTCGGGCAGCCCTCTTGGGGGCTGTACAGGATTTGATCAGGTCCGGAGTGATTGTGCCGGTTCCGTCACAGGAGAGTTTTCAGGGATTCTACTTGAATCTGTTTGTCGTCCCAAAAATAGGACGTGGTTCGACCTATCCTGGACCTCAAGGCCCTGAATGCCTTTTGAGAAGGTGCAGAAATTCCGCATTGAATCCATTCGCACGGTGATCGCTACACTCCACCAAAGGGATTTTCTTCTGGCGTCCTTGGACTTCAAGGACGCCTACTTGCATGTTCCGATCTGCGCAAGTAAGTCACCAGAAGTTTCTGCGCTTTGCGATCAGCGAAGTCCACTATTGATTGTGGCTCTTCCTTTCGGTCTAGCCTCGGCACCAAGGGTGTTCACCAAGGTGCTTGCTCCGGTTCTAGCCTTCTGTTACAGCGAGGTATTGCTGTCGTGGGCTATCTGGACGATCTTCTGCTAAGAGCAGAAAGTGGATCAGACTTAGAGGAAAGGTGACTATCGTCAATTAGACCCTCAGGGAGTCAGTCCTGGTCCCGACTCAGTGTCTGGCGTATCTAGTTCTGATTCTGGACTCCTTGGAGTCAAAGGTATCCTACCTCTGGAGAAGTTGCTGACACTTCAGTCTGTGGTGCGGGTGCTGACATCCCAAAAAATGGTTGTCAATCCGTTTTTTGCATGAGAGTCCCGAGACTCGTGGTGGCCTCCTTCGCGGCCGCTCCGTATGCCCAATCGCACACCAGGGCATTGCAGAAGGAGATCTTGTCCACCTGGGACAAATCCCCGTTGTCCTTGGATCTTCAGATCCAGGTGATTCACCTGGTCAGGGCGCCCCTGACATGGTGGTTGAGATCCTCGGCTCTTCGGTCCGGAAAGTCGTTCCCCTCCCATCCAATGGACGGTACTCACGACGGACACCAGCCTGACGGGCTGGGGTGGAGTCTGGGGAGTCCTGTCGGCTCAGGCCTTGAACTCCGGACGAGCCCGTTTACCAATCACTGTTCTGGAAATACGGGCCATCGGACTGTGTCTCTCCTCAGGTCGGAGAGAGTACGGGGTCGCTCCATCAGGAGCCAGTCAGACACCGCCACGGCAGTGGCGTATGTAAACCATCAAGGGGGAACTCGGAGCTCAGCTGCGGCTTCCGAGGTAGTCCGTATCCTGAAGTGGGCCGGAAGAAACGTGCGGCTCTGTAGGCCATTTTTACATTCTGGGCATAGACAATGGGCAGGCGGACTATCTGAGTCGCCAGACACCGGACCAAGAAGAGTGGTCCTTGCATATTTCAACTCCTTTACCGACGGTGGGGCACGCCGGATGTGGACCTGATGGCCTCTCGACTCAATCGCAAGGGTCGAGGTTGTGGCCAGATCCAGGGATCCTTGGGCGATGCCTCGGATGCGTTGGTGGCCCCATAGGGTCCTTATCGCCTGAGATAAACTCCGGCGATCCTAATTGTTCCGGATTGGACTCAGCATCACTGGTACGCTGATCTGGTCTGGTACGTCTCGTCGAGGACGTTCCCTGGCGGTTGCCGATGAGGGAGGACCTTCAGTCTCAAGGTCCAATGTTTCATCCGGCTTGCAGTCTCTGGCTTTAACGGCAGGGCTGTTAAAAGCCAGGTGTTGAGGGACCGAGGTCTCTCGGACTCGGTCATTTTGACCATGTTAAGGACACGGAAGTCTTCCTCCAGGCAGATCTATCACCATGCCTGGAAAGCTTATATCGCCATGTGCGAAGCGCTGGACTGGCGTCCTCGGACGTATTCCGTCCCCAGAATCCTGCGTCCTCTGCAGTGTGGAGTGATCCAAAAGCTTGCTTTGAGTACCATCAAGGATCAGATTTCGGCCTTGGCCGTCTTCTTTCAGCGACCTCTAGCGGGTCATTTTCTTGGTTAGCACCTTGTGTTGGGGGTTCGCCATGTGCTCCCTCCTGTCAAGCCTCCTCTCCCACCGTGGGATCTGAATTTGGTGCTCTCGGTCCTCCAGGAGCCTCCTTTTGGGAATATCCGGGATATTCCCCTCTTGAATTGTCTCAGAAGGTGGCCTTTTTAGTGGCAATCACTTCTGTTTGACGAGTGTCTGAGTTGGCGGCTTTGTCCTGCAAGTCACCATATTTAGTCATCCATAAGGATAAGGCGGTGTTGCATCCGCGACCTTCCTTTTTTGCCAAAGGTGGTGTCGACCTTTCACCTACATGAGGACATTGCCCTCCCGTCTTTGTGTCCTCACCCATCGCATCCCAGAGAGTTTGCGCTGCACATATTGGAGGTGGTACGAGCCTTATGGGTGTACCTGTCTGCTACTGCTTCTATTCGGAAGTCCGACTCACTGTTTGTGACTGTCTCTGGTCCATAACAGGGCCAGGCGGTTTCGTCTGTCATCATTTTTAGGGGAATCAGACAAACCGTCATTCAAGCCTATGCTCTCAAAGGGCGGGCTCCTCCCTTTCCGGTTACGGCGCATTCCACCAGGGCAATTGGTGCTTCCTGGGTTTCCCGACATAAAGCGTCGGTTGCACAAGTGTGCAAGGCGGCGACCTGGTCGTCTGTTCATGCCTTTTAAGTTTCATAAGGTTAATGTGGCTGCATCTTCGGATGCTTCCTTCGGCCGCAGGGTGCTGCAGGCCGCTGTTTAAAGTTGCGACTCCTCCGTTGAGGAGCTCTGCCTTATTGGAGTGAAGTTTTGGTTTTTCCATTTATACTGCTCCCATCCCTCTTGACACTGCTTTGGGACATCCCACGTGTATAGAGACACTGTGTCAGTCCATGGATGACAAGAGAAAAATAGGATTTTTGTACTCATCGTAAAATCCTTTTCTCTGACATCCATGGACTTACACGGCACCCACCCTTCCTTTTAAGTTTGTACTGCTTTGTTACGAACTGAAGTCTGCTGACTGTAGTGGGAGGGTTATGTCCGGAGGGACCGCCCCCTGGGTGGGGCTGTTCAGCTCTGGCTTTTAGAATGTATGTATAACATTTCACATTCTGCCTAGGTCTTCTCCTGCAAGCAGGGACATAACCCACGTGTAAAGAGACACCGTGTCAGTCCATGGATGTCAGAAAAGGATTTTACGGTGAGTACAAAAAATCCTATTTTTTCCACTTCATCTAGGCTTTTAATTTCTAGACTTTAGTATATAATATGTCTTTTCTGAATATCTATTTTACATAGTGTTTCTATAGTCCCCTTTTTTTTTTTTTTTTTTTTTTTTCAGCACTTCACTTTTTCCACATTTTGTTATGTTACAGCCTTATTCCAAAATGGATTCAATTCTTTATTTACCTCAAAATTCTACAAACCATGCCCCATAATGACATTGCAAAGACTTCAAACAAACTTCTTTCACAAACGTATTTAAAAATAAAAAAGGGGGGGAAAAAAAATCACATGTACATAAGTATTCACAGCCTTTGCCATGACGCTCCAAATTTAAGCTTGGCTGCATCCTGTATCGACCGATCCTCCCTGAGATGATTCTACAATTTGATTTGGAGTCCATCTGTGGTAAATTCAGTTGATTGGACATGATTTGGAAGGTCCCACAGTTAACAGTGCATGCCAGAGCACAAACCAAGCCATGAAGTCTAAGGAATTGTCTGTAGACCTCAGAACAGGATTGAATCGAGCCATAGATCTGGGGAAGGGTACAGAAAAATGTCTGCAGCATTGAAGGTCCCAATGAGCACAATGGCCTCCATCATCCATAAATGGAAGAAGTTTGGAACCACCAGGACTCTTCCTAAAGCGGGCCGCCCAGCCAAACTGAGCGATTTGAGGTAGAAGGGCATTAGTCAGGTGACCAAGAACCCGATGGTCACACTGACAGAGCTCCAGCGTTTCTCTATGGAGAGAGCTGAACCTTCTCTGCATAATTTTTTATTTTTTTTTGGGACCTCGGCGCACAAACCTTAACCCAAATGAAACTTTTTGGGGACCAGTGACCTTATTGCATTGATCAATGCTTTAAAAATGCACTGAATAATGTACAAATGACACTGGCAGGGAAGGGGTTAACGCTAGGGCGCGATCAAGGAGTTAACTTTGTTCCCTGGGTGTGTTCTAACTGTAGGAGGGGGATGGGATCACTGGGATAAGGGGATCTGTCATGTCCCCCATCAGAACGGGGATCCGCTTGTTTACACTGGCAGATCCTCGTTCTGCCTCTGTACTAAGCGATGCGATTGCGGGTCGCCGGTGGACAGAGTCCGCTTGACCTGTGGGCACACTCGTGGGCACGCACCCTCGCTTCATAACTGCGCAAGCCGCCATACAGGTACAGCGATGCGTGCAGGAGAGCCGACCTGCCGCAGTATATCTGTGTGAGCTGGTCGGCTAGTAGTTAAAGTGGTTGTAAACCCACTTGAAGGACTACCTATAGGTAAGCCTTATTCTAGTCTTACCTATAGGTAGTGGAAATATCTCCTAAACGTGCGCCATTTAGGAGATATTTCACTTGTAGTCCGCCAAAAATCTTCACTGCGCGGGGAAGAAACCAAACTAAGTGCCGTTTCTTCCCCAGCCTGTGCCGTGAATTGCGGCTCCGGCGAATCACAGCGCCGGAGTCAGCGACCCGGAAGGAAGAGGGGGCAGAAGGTGGACGCTGCCTACTCTGGGGACATCGCTGGATTCTTTTGCAGGTAAGTGCCACATAATGGGCTAGTATGCGATGCATTCTAGCCCATTATGCTTTTCATTTGCAGGCTGCAGCAGCGGGCTAAGTAAAACCCATCAGGGTTTACTTCCTCTTTAAAGTGACACTCCCCCCTCATCCATTCTTTTTTACCTGTAGTTCTGCATTCTCTACAAAACGCCTACACAGCAAATCCAGCTGCAATCCACTGTTTGGGTGCTATTCAGCAGGTCACGTTCTGCCATCTTGGTCTTCAGCTGGCTCTCTTCTGGGTGCAAGCAATCGGCTCCAATGACTCACTAGACCTGGCCACCCACCGGCTGCTCTCTGTGCAGGTCCTGCAGCCTCCTGGGAGATGGGAGTATCCTAGGAGTTTGCAGGACCAGGTACACATCGTTCTGGCATTGGCCGAAATTGCAGCAGGGGTTGGGGACAAAAAATGTAAAACCTTTTTAAAAATGAAGGGGGGGGGGTTAAAAACGTTTCCAGACATTCTGCTTAGAGGGGGATGAAGCGTTCTAACTAAACTACCTTTTTAGAGTTAAGTTCTACTTTAAATGTGGCTGCAATCTGCTGAAAAATTTTGCAAATGTGAAGCATCAAAATGTTTTGTTGATGTCAAGCTGCTGTTCAGCGCAGAGAAGCCTGAGGCGGTAGTAAATTTTGCTTCAGGGTTCAAAATGCTTTCTATTCCATGACCGGTCTTTTTTGTTCTTTTGTGCCTTTTTGCTGAACTGATTGCAATGTGTACATTGGTGTGACTCATTCTTCTTCAATCATTTCTGTTCATTCTTTGTGTAAGAAATGTCATTCTGCCACTACAGCCAGATCCTGATGGCTGAAACTGTAATTTTTATGTAGTAAATATATGGGCCTTTTTTTAAATCTGATGCAGAACAGAAATGGCAGCATTCCAAGGAACATAGACAATGGATCTTATTGCAGTATGTATTGTAGAATTGCATCTTTTATTCAAAAACCTGTGCATGATTTGAAAGCTCAACTTAACTAGTATTTAAAAAACCACAAAATACATATATACTGTACATACACACTGTATAATGTGGGTTACACCGTAATTTACTTGCAAGTCTTCCCGAAAAACGCTGCTAAACTCCTGTAGGAGAAAAAGTCTAAGTTTACAGTGTGCATCTGTGCAGTGTGCAATCTGAAAAAATCTCATCTTATCTGTGGACTAAAGTCTTGCAAATGTGAATACCATGGCATCCTGAACTACAGTAGTGTAGAATAATTTGATAGTTGCAGAGTTATATTGATTAAAAAAAATAAACCTGATCACAATGGCCTGTAACAAAGTTGGCATTTAGCCAATGTCTCATGTCTTGTCTCTTTTTTTTTTTTTGGTGAGTAATGTGATCGCCCAAATGCACAAACACAGAAAGGTATCTTTTGAGACCCTATTAAATCAAGTGCCCAGTGATTGGCCATCTTAAAGTCTCATTTTCAATAGAGCAAATTTCTGATACCTGCATGGGTTTTTTCCTCGTAAGGGGCCATGTTTTCTTGCAGTGAAAATCTAAGATTTTCCGAAGCAATAGACTGCAAAACGCCTCATCTCACGTGTGTGTGTGTGTGTGTGTGTGTGTGTGTGTGTTTTATTCAAATGTGTGTTGTTGGGAGCAATGGTACATTCAGCTCATGTGCGTTGGGCTATCATTTAAAACTACTTGGCAGTGATGCACACATTTAAAGGATAAGTTCATATTTTTTTTTTTTATTTTTTTTTTTGCTGATGAATGTGCATTTTGTTTTTTGTTTATTTAATAGGACCCTGTAAAGCATTGCACTGGTGATCAGTAGATCATAAATGCAATCTCAGGCTCCTGCAGATTGTCAGTGTAGCTGTCTCCCTGTACCTTGTACATGTGGCAGGAAGGATCAATGAACTACCAAGAGTGCTCATCAGCACCTTGGTAGTTAACTAAGAACTACAAGCCGTCGGCCACAATGGTTGACAGTAGTTGTAGTTCTTTTACAGAATTCTGTAAATGATGTGAGTGGAGCCCCACATGACCAATTTTATTTTAAATTGTGATGGGGTGCAGGGAGAAGACCCCCCCCCCCCCCAGCCTGCTGTCACAGCGGGGACACCAGGGAGGTGCAGGGGCTGCTCCACCTAAATATTGGTGTAACCTGTTACTAAGGGTGAACTTATCCTTTAAAGAACATTCACAGCCAAAGCTTGTTTGGCTGTACTACTTCTATGGATCGCAGGTATGCAGTTTGTTCTGCACTCCTCCTGTGACTTGTTTTCAGCAAACAGCGGGCTGAAGCAGAGCTAGTCGCAGAGCTAGTCCGGACTGGAGAAAGATCTCAAACCATATGGTCGGGATCCACCCAACTGCCTGGACCAGCACCTGGCTCGGCCTCTCAGGGAGCCGCTCCCTCCCCCTCTGACAGCTCCAATGAGCGTGTGGTGGGGTGGGCAGAGCAGAGAGCTGGTAACTGACGGTGACCAGCTCACAGAACTGAGGGATCAGCTGTGTTTGATCGCTCGGTTCTCAGCCTTAGAGCTGGAAGGGGACCAATGCTGCATCCACCTAGGCAAGTATGATTTCTCCAAAAAAAAAAAAAAAAAAAAAATAGATTTCTTTTAACCACGTTACTGCAACATGCATCTTCTAACACATTTATTTTTTGTATAAAACCTTATGATTTCTGAAAGTTTTGCAACTATGCTCTGCCTAATTGTTGAGAATTAAAAAAAGTGTGTGTGTGTGTGTGTGTGTGTGTGTGTGTGTGTGTCTACAACAGAACTGCAGGCTTATATAAAATAAACACCTCCAATCCCAGTTAGTATTCATTAAAACTGCTCTAAAAATCTATTGCAATTTTATAATGGTCTCCTTTAATCCCCTGTACAGCAGAGAGCAAGGGCAGTACTTTAATCCAGTCAGGCTGGAGAGATTTATTTTAAGAGAATGCAGGTTGACTCGGCCTAGGTTCATAGTGATGCAATTTGACATGTCAAATCAGCGGCTTTTGCAGGCAATGGCACTCTCTGAATCGGTGCGACGCCAACTTTGCTTACTTACTCTTGCGCTTCATGCACAAACTAGCTCTGGGGGGCAGGTAGATGGTGCTGCAAATTAAAGCTGGAAGTAGGTGATCGTTTTCTGTTCACATTGCTGTCACCAGTATGTTGATCTCCATGGAGCATCTGATTGGTAGATGGGGCCCCACCGTAATTCTGGGTGTTATGCACAAAACTCTGACCTGGAGATTGATGCATCAAACCATAAGGCTTTAATCCAGAAAGAAGTTTATTTGGTGTAATAGCCAATGCACCCAAAAACACCACCTTCTTCAGGGCTTAAAAACATATAGGGTTGACGATTTAGCTAGTGTGGGAACACACTGCAACACCATGCCATTCAGTCACTAGATTCCAGGCCAGTGTTTTGCCAGTCACAAAATTGGGCCCGAGAAGCCAAGATTAGCTGTAACTGCAGTGGTCAAACTTGGCTGAACAGAATAGGTTATCTGTATACAAATATGTATTTCATGGATGTATTTAACTTTTCATCTTTAGTTTTGCTTTAATCTTTAACTTTTTTATTTCCAGGGCACTCACACCACGATGTTGCTGAATCTACATCCCCTGGAGAACCTCAAGTCCTACATCAGCAGCCGACCCCCTCTGGTGGTGTTTATGGTCAGTGTCAGTGGCATGGCCATAGCTTTCCTGACTCTTGGCTACTTCTTCAAAATGAAAGAGATCAAATCGCCTGAAATGACAGAGGTATGGATGTCCAGGTGGAAGAACTTTTTTGGTGTATTACAGACCACTGCAGCTGTTGTTTTTATATCTGTACAGAAACAAATATTTAACTTTTAGCTATAGAAGACAGTTGCCAGGTTTTTATTGGTGTCTGTGTCCCCGTTAGGAGGTCATGGACTCTTTTTTTTTTTTTTTTTTTTTTTTTGTCCTCGTGATGACCACTTTCAATGAGACAGATTGTGGTAGAAATTCCAAGAATATTGGCAGTGAGGAAGTAAATCTTCAACTGTCTAGGAGGAAAATTCCTTTTACAGTTTTGCTGTAGCTTAAAGTATAACAATTTTTTTTTTTTTTTTTTTTTTCTTTTTAGTTTTGGATAGAGGTGAGCTGGACTAGAACACGTCCGTTTATATTGCTGTCTGTGTCCCCGTTGGAGGGGATTACCACTGGGGCGTTTTTCAGGTGCTTTTGGGCAGGAAAAAAAAAAACTGAAAAACGGCTCCCCTGCAGTCTCAGTGTAAAAGCCCGAGTGCTTTTACACTAAGGCGATGCCCTGGCAGGACGTTAAAAAAAAAAAAAACTCCTGCAAGCAGCATCTTTAAAGCGGTGGAGGAGCGGTGTATACACTGCTCCTGCCCATTGAAATGGGCAGTGCGGCCAAAGCGCCGCAGCAGCGGCACTTTAGGGGTGGTTTTAACCCTTTTTTGGTCGCTAGCTGGGGTTCAAATTGCCCCGCTAGCAGCTGAATACCTACGTAAAAATTACGGTAAAGCGGTGCTTAAAAATAGTGGCGCTTTGCTGATGCCTCGGTGTGAAAGCACCCTAATTGAAAGTAAAAAAAAAATAAAAATTTTTTTTGGCTGTCCCCAGAAAAGTAATAGAGGGCAAACCTTTCAATGGGGACACTAGCTCTGTTAAGCTGGGGTCCCCAAGAGATTCCCTTTTATTTGCAGGTAATTCCTCTCGCTACCTGATTGGCTATGATGCAGAAAGTTAAGGTAAATCTCAATGGGACAAAGATGGCAAAAATAAACCTTACAGGGGTTATAACACTCTCTAACTCTATCCAAAATGGAAAGTTCTACTTTTAAAGTGGAACTGAAGTCCAACAATACATTTTGGATGCCCATGGGATTTTTTTCATTGGGATGCCTGCTTTGTGCCATTAGGACCTTGCAGCTCTCACTCCTATTTTCGGTGTGATTATGGGCTGCTGCAATCCTTAATCTCCATCTCAACATTACTTGCTGCTCACCCTTTGTCCTGCTGGGGTGTCATAGGCTGTACTCTCTGTTTCTGAGGACTGACCCCCTCGACTGTTGCTACCTGGAAGTGCCAATTTAATGTAATAGGGCGAACTGGGAGAGGGCCTCTCCTAAAGTCATACACATGTCCCAATAACAGGTCAGAGAGTGGAGTGGACTCTAGAAATACTCCAGTTATGAAAGATGTTCTATGCCCACATCTGAGGTCTGTGACTTTAATTTAGAAATTTGATTTGGAGGGTGCATGATGGCGATTTTTCAGGGTTTCGTTTTATAACTGCAGTTAATCTTTAACTCCTTAGATTCACTTTTAAAAAAAGAGTATATTATCATTAAAATTTTAATTTTATATAGATGGGGTGCCAGTGAACAGTGTGATTCCTAAATGCATCATTTAACTACTTCAGAACCAGGCCAATTTTTCAAACTTGGTGTTTACATATTAAAAATGTATTAAATTTTTTTCAGACACCCTAGAGCATAAAATGACAGTCGTTGCAAAACTGTCACACCGTATTTGCGCAGCGGTCTTGCAAGCGCTTTTTTTCCCAAAAAAAAAACAAAACCCTTATTTGACTTAAAAAATAAGACAACAGTAAAGTTAGTTAATAATAATAATATTTTTATTTTTTTTATATTGTGAAAGAATGTTACGCTTAGTAAATTAATACCCAATATATCATGCCTCAAAATTGCGCCCGCTCGTGGAATGAGGACAAACTTTGACCCTTAAAAATCTCCATATGCCCTGGTCTAAATGTAGAGGCATTTAAATGGTGGATAGATAAAGGATTGTATCGCCAATTTTTTTTTTAATCCTGGAGGGCCTATATCCCTTGGTTACTGCATCAAACGTCTGAAACTTCCAGATTCTGAAAAACTGCGGTTTAATAAAATTTTTAAACCAAATCTGGAAGGGGAAAAACCCCTTCCTCCCCAATTTACGAAGTATGAGTTATGGTGCAGCCAGGCCGGTTCACAAAGGGGAGGCATATCTATGGTATATTCATGCCTGTCTCGCCCCACATCAAAATCTTCCTATATGGAGGCTTGGGGGAAAAAGATGCCCAGTTTTGTTGGAATTTGGATACCTGGCACTCGGCCTTCTCTAAATCTTTAAAAGGGATTCTTAATGTCTCTCTAATGGAGGCAAATATTAAAGTTATAACCAGATGCTATCTAACTCCCTCCAGACTGGCATCTATATATCCAGCATCCGATCCAACGTGTTTCAGAGGTTGCCAACTTTACGGCTCTATGCTTCATATTTGGTGGGAGTGCCCCAGAGTTCGCACCTTCTGGAGAAAAATATTTTTATTCATTTTTAAGGTAACAGGTTTTCAGGTCCCTACCAGTAGCCATTTTGAATGCGCATATTCCTCACATACCAAAGGTTACACAAAAATTTATACACTATCTTTACAGGCGCCAAACTCACAATTGCCAAATCATGGAAAAACAAAACCTTTCCTGTCAGATGCCAAAACCAAAATATCTTGGATACTAACTCAGGAAAAATTGGCTAGCATCTTATCTAATACCATTCCCCAATTCGAAAAAATATGGGAACCTTGGGCCAAATATATGGGGATTTCGATTGGTGAAGATGCTGTTTTACCTTCTATTCAACATTAAGTTGGACACATACCCATCCCTTTCCCTGCGTCCTTCTTTTTTTTTTTTTTTTTTTTTTCTTTTCTTTTACCCGCTGTCTTTATTTCTCTTATCCATGGACCGACACGGCGGCTCTTATCACTGAACGTATGGGTATATGTCCCTGCTTGCAGGAGAAGACCTAGGCAGAATGTTAAAACATTCTAGAACAAACCAGAGCTGAACAGCCCTGCCCAGGGGGGCGGTCCCTCCGGACATTACCCTCCCACCTGCAGCTAGCAGACCTCAGTTTTTTTTTTCTGCCTAGCAAAAGAAGACGTGGCTCTCTCAGGAGCCAGTCTCCTGGAAGATTTTACTTTTTAAATTTTATTCCTTTGGGAATTATATTTTATTTTTTGAGACCTTCAACTGTCGGCTGGGCAACAGGTTGGGTACACTAGTATCCTCGTAGTCTTCCCTGTCCGACCATCGAGCATGCTGATCCTTGCCTTGTGTGCGTGAGACTCAGTTCACGACATACCCCATGGCTCCAGGGGTGGCCGGGTTGCTTTCATGCTCCCGCGGTCCTCTCAAGATCGAACAGTACCTACTGTATCTTTCGCAGTGGACCGGGCCGACAGCTACGCAGTACGACTCTGTGATCTGTCTGAAACAAGCCAGTGGGTCCCTCTATTGGCACCGGGGGTGTTCTCCAAGGTGCTTGCGTCTGTGTGTGTGGGGGGGGTTCTCCCTGTCTCCCCCCTGTTATGCTGCTCTCTGCACCCTGTTGTGCTGTGTGGGGATGCTTGGGGGGTAACTCTGCCCTGGGGGGGCCGCTCCATGACTGTTGTTTTGCTTGGGAAGTGTTCTGGGGGACTGGCTGTTTTTTTTTTCTGTGCGCCATTGGCGCGGTGTTTTATTTTTTAAAAAGTGCGCCATTGGCGGCCATTTTGCAGAGGCTCAATACAGTTATACTGGTGCCCGGCGGCCATTTTCTTGTAGCCGCGACGCTTTCGTTTTCGGCCTCTAGCAGCGCTGCGGAACAGCGCAAAATACACACATCCACACAGATTCTTCACTCTCCTCAGGCTGCACCCGCACTACAGTGCGACTCATACAGCGGTCCCTAGGGTGGTTGAGTACTCCAGGTATCCCCCTCCTCCACCCCAGCACGGCCTGTGGGTGGGCTGTATTATTCACTGTAATGGTGAATAAGGTCTCAGAGTGGCAATATTGGAGTCTGGTTCACCTGTTTCTTCACATTGTTAGAGACAACTGGCAGTGCTCCTGCACCTGCGTTCCTTAGTGGCCAGTTGTCGGCAGTCCTGGAATCATTAATCTGATCAGGAGGAAGCAGTGTGTGAGCGTAAGGGAGCAAAAAAGCCCCTCTCCCCACTTTTTTTCCACAAAAAAAAGGGGGGGGGTGTGCGCTGATTCAGATATGGGCCTAGCCACTACCGCTCAGGACCCTAGCTCTGAATATATTTGATGGTTTTGAACAGGACATTCCTTGCTAGGAAGACTCCAGTTCTGAGTCAGTAAATGACAGGGTGCTTGTTAGTGAACTCATTGCTGCGGTGAGGGACACTCTCAAGCTAAATGCTGCGGATGCAGAACCTCAGGCGGACAGTCTCCTCTGGTTCCTTAGGGCCAGGCGGTCTAAAGGTTTTTTTTCCATATGTACCTTTCTTTGACCAGCTCATTGATAAGGTCTGGGGGAAAAAGCCGCAGAAGACTTTCATGGTCCCGCGGCGTTTGTCTATCGGATCCCCCTTTTGAGGATGCCCTACTTAAAACGTGGGCTCCTCCCCCAGTGGTCGACCCTCCAGTCGCCCGGTTGAACAAGGCCACCACTCTCCCGGTGGAGGGGACTCCTGCATTTAAGGATCCCACTCACAGGTCAGAAGTGGTGAGTAGGAGCCATGTTTGCCTTGTTGGGGTCCGTCCTACGGCTTGTGGTAGCGGCGACCCTTGTGTCTCCAACACTTGCGGGATGGGCAAAAATTTTTGCACCAAACTGTACAGGAGCATAATCTTCCTCCAGACACTATTGCTCTGGCCCACAAATGGGGCAGGGCCTGGTTTATGTGGCAACGCCACGTTTGACGCAGCCCCTTTATAACTCAGGGCCTCTGTCTTGGCGGTGGTATTGCGTTGTCTGATCTGGTTGAAATGCTGGTCTGCTGACCTAGTTTCTAAAAAGCCTCTGACAGATTTACCATTTAAAGGTGGTAGGCTTTTCGGTGCTGCGCTGGATGACATCATCAAGGATGTCACGGGAGGTAAAAGCACTGTTCTTCCTCAGGCTAACAAGGGTAAGGAGGCCGCCGTAAGCAGGGTCCTTCCTTTCCAGCAAAAGGTTGTTTTTTTTTCGTCAGTCAACGGGGAGGCCCTCCCAGACTGACAGCGGTACGGCTGGTGGACACAAGCGCCCCTGGGTGCGTATGCCGAACAAGCCCGCCTCCGCGTGAAGTCTTGCCCCCACCCGACTCTGGGGTAGGGGGGACGACTTTGCAGGTCCACGGATCAATGGACCTCCCATATCTCCTACCGGTGGGTGTGCGAGGTGATCACCTCAGGTTACAGGATAGGTTCCGTTCCTAATACCAGACAGATTCTTCCCTCGAATCTTCCTGCCCGTCGGGCGGCCCTATGGGGCCTATTCAGGTTTGATGTCCGGAGTGATTGTGCCAGTTCCGTCACAGGCGAGGTTTCAGGGATTCTACTCGAATTCGTTTGTCGTCCCAAAAAAGGGACGAGGTTCGGCCTATCTTGGCCCTCCAGGTCCTGAATGCCTTCGTAATCCATTCGCACGGTGGTCAGTACACTCCATCGGGATTTTCTGGCGACCTTGGACATTAAGGACGCCTACTTGCATGTTCCGATCTGCGCTTGCGATCAGCGAAGTCCACTATCAATTTGTAGCTCTTCCTTTCGGCCTAGCCTCGGCACCGAGGGTGTTCACCAAGGTGCTTGTGCCGGTTCTAACTTGCTGAGACAGTGAGGCATTGCTGTCGTGGGTTATCTGGACGATCTTCTCAGAGCAGGAAATCGCTCAGAATTAGACAGTGTGACTATCCTCAGTCAGACCCTCAGGGACTTCGGGGGCTCCTAAACATTCAGGAGTCAGTCCGGGTCCCGACTCAAGATCTGGAGTATCTCGGTCTGATTCTGGACTCCTTGGAGGCAAAGGTATTCCTACCTCTGGGGAAGCTACTGACACTTCAGTCTGCAGTGCGGATGCTGACATCCAAAAAAATGGTCGTCAATCCGTTTTTTTTTTTTTGCATGGGAGTCCTGGGACTTATGGTGACCTCTTTCGAGGCCGTTCCGTATGCCCAATCACACACCAGGGCATTGCAGAAGGAGATCTTGTTCCCTTGGGACAAATCCCTGTTGTCTTTGGATTTTCTGATCCAGGTGAGCCACCTGGTCAGGTCGTCCCTGACATGGTGGTTTGGGTCCCCGGCTCTTCTGTCCGGGAAGTCGTTCTTCCCCATCCAATGGACGGTGTTCACTACGGACGCCAGCCTGAAGGGCTGGGGAGTTCTGTTGGCCCAAGGGCTTGGACTCCGGACGAAGCCCGTTTGCCGATCAATGTTCTGGAAATACGGGCCATCAGACTGTGCCTCTCCTCGTGGTCTGAGAGATTGCAGGATCGCTCCATTAGGATCCAGTCGGACAAAGTCACGGCGGTGGCGTATGTCGACCATCAAGGGGGGACTCGGAGCTCAGCTGCGGCTTCCGAGGTCCCCCCGTACCCTGAAGTGGGCTAAAAGAAGCGTGCCGGCTCTGTCGGCCGTTTAGATTCCGGGCATAGAACTGGCGGACTATTTGAGTCGCCAGACGTTGGACCAGGGAGAGTGGTCCTTGCACCCGGAGGTATTTCAACTCCTTTGCCACACAAACGGTGGGGCATGGCGGAGGTGGACCCGATGGCCTCTCGACTCAATTGCAAGTTGTCGCTTTGTGGCCAGATCCAGGGATCCTTGGGCGGATGCCTCAGAGGCGTTAGTGGCCCATGGGGTCATTATCACCTGATATACGTTTATCCTCCGCTGCAGTTGCTCCCTCGCCTGCTGCGCAGGGTGGCGACCGAGGGAATTCCGGTGACTCTCATTGCTCCGGATTGACCTCCTGCTTCACTGGTACGCCGATCTGGTACATCTCGTCGCACCCGTTCCCTGACGGTTGCCAATAAGGGAGGACTTTCTGTCTCAATGTCATATATTTCATCCTGCCTTTACAGTCTCTGGCCTTAACGGCACGGCTGTTGAAAGCCAGGTGTTGAGAGACCGAGGTCATTTCGTCCATATTATAGACACGGACGTCTTCCTCCAGAACTATCTCTGTACCTGGAAAGCTTATATCGCCATGTGTGACGAGCTGGACTGACATCCTCGGACGTATTCCGTCCCTAGAATCCTGCGTTTCCTGCAGCATGGAGTGGCCCTAAGGCTCGCTTTGAGTATCATTAAGGGTCAGATTTCAGCCTTGGCTGTCTTCTTTCGGTGACCACTAGCGGGTCATTCCTTGGTTGGCACCCTTGTGCAGGGGGTTCACCATGGGCTCCCTCCTGTCAAGTCTCCTCTCCCCCCCGTGGGATCGGAATTGGTACACTCGGTTCTCTAGGAACCTCCTTTTGAGAATATCTGGGATATTCCCCTCTTCACTTTGTCTCAGAGGGTGGCCCTTTTAGCGGCAATCACTTCTGTTAGACGAGTATCTGAGTTGGCGACCTTGTACTGCAAGTCGCTATATTTAGTCATCCATAAGGATAAGGCGGTGTTGCATCCGCGAATTTCTCTTTTTGTCAAGGGTGATCTCGACCTTTCACCTAAATGAGGACATTGTCCTCCCATCCTTGTGTCCTCGCCCATCGCATCCCAGAGTGTGCGCGGCACACGTTGAATGTGGTACGAGCCTTGCGGGTGTGCCTGTCTGCTGCTTCTATTCGGAAGTCTGACTCTTGACTGTCTCTGGTCAGAAACGGGGCCAAGCGGCTTTGTCTGCCACCATTTTCTAGGTGGATCAGACAAACGGTCTTTCAAGCCTATGCTCTCATGGGGCGGGCGCCTCCCTTTCCGGTTACGGCGCATTCCACCAGGGCAATTGGTGCTTCCTGGGTTTTCCGACATCAAGTGTCGGTCGCACAAGTGTGCAAGGCGGCGACCTGGTCGTCTGTTCATACCTTTTCTGAGTTTTATAGGGTTGATGTGGCTGCATCTCCGGATGCTTCCTTCGGCCGCAAGGTGTTGCAGGCCGCTGTTTAAAGTGGCAACTCCTCCGTTGAGGAGCTCTGCCTTGTTTGGAGTGAAGTTTTTTTTTTTTTTTTTTTTATTTATTTATTTTTTCCTTTTTTATACTGCTCCCATCCCTCCTTGACACTGCTTTGGGATGTCCCATACGTTCAGTGGTAAGAGCCGCCGTGTCGGTCCATGGATAAGAGAAAATAGGATTTTTGTACTCACCGTAAAATCCATTTCTCTGACATCCATGGACCGACACGGCACCCACCCTTCCTTTTAAGTTTGTGCTGCTTTGTTACGAACTGAGGTCTGCTAGCTGCAGGTGGGAGGGTAATGTCCGGTTCAGCTCTGGTTTATTCTGGAATATTTTAATATTCTGCCTAGGTCTTCTCCTGCAAGCAGGGACATATACCCATACGTTCAGTGATAAGAGCCGCCGTGTCGGTCCATGGATGTCAGAGAAATTGATTTTACGGTGAGTACAAAAATCCTTTTTTTTTTTTTTTTTTTTCCTCTTTTCTTCCTTCTAAAAAGGATTTATGGAAACTTTTTTTTTTGGGGAATTCTAGTTTCCCATTACAAGTTATGTGTCTCTTTTATTTAGATTTAACAGGATACTATCAAATGTTTTGTTCGGCCTTGTTTAGTCCATCCTGATCTGTTGGCCCTGATAATCTTCTCGGGGCCTAAGATTCAGAAGGAGGTCTCTATGCCTGCAGCAGTTAGTTCCCGATAAAGGGCTCCAGGTTACCAAGGAGAGAGAGGTTTTCCCTTCAATTATATTAGGGGGAGATCTCTTCATCCTTATGACAAACTTTTGATTGCTTTAGCTTTAGGGATCACACCCTTCATTTAATTGCTTATTTTAAGTTCATGTTTTTCTGATAGCTTACATGAATCTATCCTTTTTTTTTTTTTTTTTTTTTTCTAGGATGTTTTTATTAATTTTATCCATTTATTGACTAATGATTTTGTTTATTCCTAAACATAACCTTTTATTTTTATCTAACATGATGTAATGTTCTGTATTATTTATCTTCTGAAAATAAAATATTTTGAAAGTAAAAAATTTCCATAGGCAACGTTTAGAAATTTCTACAGGTTACCAATTTTGGGTTACAGAAGAGGTCTAGTGCTAGAATTATTGCTCTAATGATCGCAGTGATAACTCACGTGTGGTTTAAAATACAGTTTTTCATATGTGGGCGCGACCTGCGTATGCGTTTGCTTCTGTGCGTGAGCTCGGCAGGACAGGTTTAGATTTATTTTTACACTTTTTTTTTTTTTTTTTTTTTTTTAAGGCCATTGGGCAGAAGTGGCAATTGATGTCGCTTCCGTCATCCAATGTTATGAAGCTGAGTGGGGTCCATCTTTCCCTCACTCGGCTCCAGGCCTGTCGGGGGGGGGGGGGGGGGGAAAGGACGCGATTGTCGGAGACGACCCTAGTACGGCGGGGGGGTCTTTTGCCCCGATTTTAAAAGTGGTCTCGCTGCGAATCAGCCGTGGGGACCACTTTTATCAGAGGACCGCCCGCCGGTTAAGAATATACCAGGTTATGGCAGCTATGGTAAAGTACCGATGGGCGGTCCGTAAGTTGTTAAAAGTAAAATAAAAGTGCCCTTTTCTAAGTATAGATAAACAATTGTTGGTTCCCAGTTTCCAACCTGGGAAGACTAGATGTCAGCCTGTGGCCAGTAGTCATTAATACAGAGTGTTTTCCATTAGCACTGAAACAATTTGTAATGACCAAATACAGTGAGGGGGGGGGAAAGTATTTGATCACCTGCTGATTTTTGTACATTTGCCCACTGACAAATCAGTCTATCATTTTAATGGTAGGTTTATTTTAAGTGTGACAGAATAACAAAAATATCCAGAAAAACGCACTTAAAAAAAGTTAAACTTTGCATTTTAGCGAGTGACATAAGTATTTGACCCCTTCACAAAACATGACTTGGTACTTGGTGGCAAAACCCTTGTTGGCAATCAGAGGTCAGACATTTCTTGTAGTTGGCCACCAGGTTTGCACACATCTCAGGAAGGATTTTGTCTCGCTCCTCTTTGCAGATCCTCTTTAGGTAATTATGGTTTTGAGGCTGTCGTTTGGTAACTCGAACCTTCAGCTCACTCCACATATTTTCTATGGGATTAAGGTCTGGAGACTGGCTAGGCCACTCCATGACCTTAATGTGCATATCTTGGGCCACTACTTTGTTGCTTTGGCCGTGTGTTTTGGGTCATTGTCATGCTGGAATACCCATCCACGACCCATTTTCAATGCTCTGGCTAAGGGAAGGAGGTTCTCGCTCAAGATTTGACAGTACATGGCCGTGTCCATCATCCCTTTTTGATGCAGTCCTGTCCCCTTAGCAGATAAACACCCCCCAAAGCATAATGTTTCCACCTCCATGTTTGATGGTGGGGATGGTGTTCTTGGGGTCATAGACAGCATTCCTCCTTCAAGCATGTTGAGTTGATGCCAAAGAGCTTTATTTTTGGTGGTCTCTGACCACAAGACCACCCAATTCACATAATTTCTTTGTCAGTGGGCAAACAAAATAAGCAGGGGATTAAGTACTTTTTTTCCCCTCCCTGTATACAGTGGGTATAGAAAACAATAACCCCCCCCCCTTTTTTCTTTTTTTTGCTTTGCAGCCTAAAATGGAGACAGACAGTTTTTTGTTTTTTATCCAGCTGTATTTACTCAATGCCTAGAATCACAATGAAGTCTATGATTTAAGAAGTGTAGGGTATTTGGTACAACACAGACCCTCCGTGGATTAGGACGTCTCTCCAAACTGGATGAAAGAGCCAATAGAAAACTGGTCAGAGAGGCTACCAAGAGGCCTACAGCAACTCCTGAAGCATTTGCAGGAATTTGACAGATTGGTTGTTGTGTGCATGCAAAAATGGAGCCCACAAATGGGGAAACAAAAAAGTTAATAGTAATACTTAAGTAAAAATAAAAGTGTAAATCTATTGATTTAATGAATAAATGCAAAAAAATGTATATGTAACAACCAGCCCTTGCAGTGCAAAGTCCGTGTTTTTTTTAAAATTTATTTTATTAAGTCAGCAGCTACAAAAAATGAAGCTGCTGACTCTTAATACACACTCACCTGTCCCACAGTCCAGCGATGCGGCTGCCCAGAGCTTCTCCCTCCTCTCCACGGCTCCGTCATGGCACCCGGCCGCAACGGCTTGCGGCTTCACAGCCGGGCGTGCACTGTGCATGCGCGATACAAAAACATATTTGGGGGGCACACCCTAAAATTCGTTTAAATTCAAGATGGTGCTGCTATAAGACCAACAAACAGTACAAAACAGATTATAGCGCACACATTCAAGAATGACCTTTATCCTGCAAGGCTAGTTAAAAACACCTGAACATATTCAAAAAAAATATGGTTGAGACGCAGGATCTTTCATTCTATTACTAGGGTAGGACCCACTAAATTCGGGGTACTTTGTCACAGTGTGCTTAGCACTATGTGACCATATAGTGTGAACAAACCCCCGTATATTTTTTGAATATATAATCTGGTTTGTACTGTGCATGTGCGAGTCGCGCTGCGCTCTATTGGCCAGGCAATCTTCTGGGAACTGTTGTGTCCCAGAAGATTGGAGTGAGAGGCCGCTTAGGCGACCGAGAAGAGGAAGTGGGACAGAAGGTACCCCCCCCCCAAAAAAAAAAGCAGAAGTTCCACTTTTGGGTGAGAAACATGGAAAAGTTCCAGCTGATGGAAGTAGTTCACATTGCCAAAAATGTAAGATTCTCCATTCACACGTCCAAGCTGCTATGTGTTGAGAGGATCCTGGATGGATGGATCAACAAACGGCTCCTGGCCAATGAGAAAGGGAGCAGATGTGACGGCAGGGAAAACCCCGGAGGAGCAGCTAGGGGAGAGCCGGCTGCAGTCGCTGCTAACAACCAGGAAGCCGCAGGATGGCAGACCCGCTGAAAGAACCTTCTTCAGCTGCTGGGATACTGTGGATGCTAAACAACCACTGCTGAGCACAGAGCAGGAGAGGCCTGAAGGCACACTGACAGAAGGGAGGATTGGCTGCTTGCAACAGGGACACAGACCGCCACCAGGCAATGCCGCTCACAGGAACCGCCCACCTTTGACTACACACATGATGTTTTGGAGCCCTGCCCCTTTGTCAAGTCATACGATTATGGAGACCGCGTGACTATAAGAAGGCTACGAGGAGTTTGAGAAAGAGAGATCACCCTTGTAATAACGAGATTACCAGAAACACTTATACATAATGAAAAAATAAGTTCCTAAAATTTTGAAAATCGATAAGGCAATACATTAGAACTACAAAAACTAATGATTACTTAAATTCAAAAAAACAAATGCAGTGGAACCATAAATGCATGGCCCATTGAATTCTTTTCAATTCTGATTGAATTGATACAATTATTAGGATAAAAATTAATAGGATCTGCAATCAACAAAGATTAAAAAAAAATTATTGGGACATATACTGCATCACGTATCGAGGGGGAAAAAATATACATTAAAAAACAATATAAATTTAGATTGAAACATTGGGTAAGAAAAGGTTGGCAGTTTTCACTAGGTACAAGAGTGTTGTTTGTTTTAAAAATAGGCTTTCTGTCTACATAAGTTAAAGCGGGGGAAAAAGGGAAGCTCCACTGCCACAATTGGCACCTTTTTGGGGAGGGGGGGATTTTGGTTTTGACTTCCTTCCTTCCTTGCTTGCTTCCTTCCTTCCCTCCTCCCCCCGCAGCTGGCCCATTTACAAAGTGCAGTGTGCCTCACGCATGTACCGTAGCCCTGAGTGGAGATGACGGCCGCACCTGATAGCCGATTGAAAAATCAACTCGGTTAGGACACTGCTGGATCCCTGGACAGATGAGTGGTCCGAATATTAAAAGTCAGCAGCTACAGTTTTTTTTTTTTTTTTTTTTTTTTTTTTTTTTTTCTGAAGGAGCCTGGAGTTCCTCTTTAAGACACCTCTCCATTTATCAGGCAAATTAGCAGTTATCATTTCAATAGCAAAGACTTTGAAGTCTGATTTTCTTGCTAGGTCTCTGAGCAAAGTGCTGTGGGACATTATGGTCCAGAGATCCGTAGACTCATTGAAGATGGATCTCTTAAAAATCGTCTGGCCCCTAGCAAGTTGGAGAGACATGAAGCCAGATTTGCTACATGTTCTTTCTTTGATAATCACAATGGAATCCTCTAATGTAAGAAGCCTAAATGTTTAACTTACCAGTCCATTACCCATGGCCAGGGGAGCTTCCAGAATACAGAGGGTACTACATACTCCCTTGGACAGTTTATTTTTATTTTTTTAATGGGTGCTCTACCGAGCATGTAATCTACAGTCTAACCTGTCCCTGTAATCCATAGCAGCTTGCTATGGGGGCACCTGAGCTGGACTGCTGCTCATTGTGTCCATTTAGACATGGAGTCGCGGCTCGGCCTTGCTCCCTCTCTTTCCTCCATTGGCTCACGGACTTTGACAGCTAACCTCTGTAGACTCCTTGCAGATGGATCTCTGAACCAACGTGTCCCCACAGCACGGAGGAGTTGGTGTGTGTGTGTTTGTGTTTGTTTGTAGTATGTGACGTTATTCGCACTGGAAACTGCCAACCTTTTATTTACCCAATGTTTTTATCAAATTTTTATATTGTTTAAATATTTTTTTTTCCTTGATACGCGATGCAGAATATGACCTAATGGTTTTTGTTTACCTTTGTTGATTGCGGATCCTATTGATATTTTTATTCTAATAATTGTATTAGTGCAATCTATCATGACTTGAAGACTGCAGTCCAGAAACACTCGCCACCAAATTTAAGTGAACTTGAGCAGTTCTGCAAAAGAGAGGGCAAATATTGCAAAGTCTATATGTGCAAAGTTAGTAAGAGACATATCCCAAACAGACTAAAGGCTGTAATTAAAGCAAAACGCTTTTCAACAAAATACTGACACAAGGGGTGATCCCTTTTCCAACGCGGTGATTCTGGTTTTGAATTCTTTTTTTTTTTTTTTTCTGACATGTTGGTGTTCCCATCTTTCACTTGGTTGGTGTAAGTTGCACGGAGTAAATACAGCTGGATTAAAGGAAAATCTGTGTCTGTCTTCATTTCAGGCTGCAAAGCTACAAAATGATTATTTTAAGAGGGGGTTGATTCTTTTCTATACCCACTGTAGCTGACCCCAGCTAGACGTTTACATGTACAAATGTTGCATTGAAACAGGTTTATTAACATCTTCAGCCCCGGAAGATTTGGCTGCTCAATGACCAGGCCATTTTTTGCGATACGGCACTGCGTCGCTTTAACTGACAATTGCGCAGTCTTGCGACGCTGTTGCCAAATGGAGCTTTCTTTTTGTGGTATTTGATCACCTCCTGCGGTTTATTTTTTTACGCTATAACAAAGCCCCACTAATTTGTACTTTTTTTTTTTTTTTTTTTTACTATAATAGCCCCCAATTTTTTTTTTAAAGCAAATTTTTTCCTCAGTTTAGGCAGATATGTATTCTTTCTAAATATTTTTGGCAATAAAAATTGCAAAAGCATTTATTGATTTGTGCAAAAGTTATAGCGTCTCCAAATGGGGGATAGTTATGGCATTTTTAATATAATAAATATATATATATATATATATATATTATATTAATTTTTTTTAACTAGTAGTGGCAGTGATTTTGCGGCATTATGGACACTTTGACACATTTTTGGGACCATTGACAATTATACAGCGATCAGTGCTATAAAAATGCACTGATTACTGGCAGGGAAGGGGTTAATACTAGGGGGCGATCAAGGGGTTAGCTGTGTGTGTTCTATCTGTGGGGAGGGGGGGACTGACTATAGGAGATGACAGATCGTGGTTCCTAGCTCGTAGGATCTCTCTCTCTCTCTCTCTCTCTCTCTCTCTCTCTCTCTCCTCTCTCTCACTCTCTCTCTCTCTCTCTCTCTCTCTCTCTCTCTCTCTCTCTCTCTCTCTCTCTCTCTCTCTCTCTCTCTCTCTCTCTCTCTCTCTCTCTCTCTCCTCTCTCTCTCTCTCTCTCTCTCTCTCTCTCTCTCTCTCTCTCTCTCTCTCTCTCTCTCTCTCTCTCTCTCTCTCTCTCTCTACAAGTCCCTGTTCTGCCTCTCGTGGCCACAAGCATTGGCACCCCCACTGTGCAGCATGCACACCTGCTATCCCGCTTAAAGGAGCCAACGTACAGCTACAACGGCTGGTGGGATCGTGATGACCTGCTGCAGTATAATGACGGCGGCTGGTCGGCAAGCAGTTAAACAAATAACTCCGTTTTTTTTTTTTTTACAATAAAGCTAAACTCCAGGCCCATGTGCTTTTTTTTTTTTTATTTTTTTTAGTCCGCCATGTTATCGCGTAACACCACTCTTTGACGCTTACATAGACAAAGTCAGATTTTATGCATCAACTAAATTATTCTGAAACTATTTATTTTTGCTTTGTTGTCACCATTGCCATCAAGTTTGTCTTGACACTTGGTGTTCCAATTCATTAATTGAACTAAAAAGCCATGCTCTGAACAGTATTGTATTTAGTGGTAATCTGTCATGTTTACATAACTTTTATTTTTTACTGCAGGACTGGAATACCTTTCTGTTAAAGTTTATAATCTGGACTTTTGTATATCTGAAAATGAAACCTTAAAGCATATTCTTAATGATACCAGCCCACCCAGAGAGTACAGTCACCACTGGCCAGGCTAGGTCATCCACACAGACCCCCCAGGCATTGGAAGACACCGGACCTATAAATATCTCTGTAGCCATTACCCTGACGTGGATCCTCTGAAACCTTTTGGAGGCTACTCTCGTAACATCACGCATCTCAGTTCTACCATTTTTGGTCATCAAATTGGACTTTCAGGTATTCATAAAGTTGTGACCTGTTTAAAAGATTTCTAAGCTGCAGGATTACATAATATGCATTGCCCATACGTGACTTATTAAAGTGCTCAATTTTGATATTTTATTCTTATAACCTTCCCAATATAATGCAAATTATGAAGTGGAAGTTCTCAGGTTTGACCTATGAGCTAGTAGAAAGCACCTAAAACATTTAAAAAGTAAGGTTACATTAAAACGTTGCATGTGGCCTGTTTTTCTTTACTTTTTATTGATGTGTTGGAGGGTTAGTTGAGCATAAAGAGTACAACGGGTGAATTGGCTATTGGAGAAGAAGGTGATCACAGGCCAGGATCTATTACCTTGTTGCCCAACCTGTGGCCCTTTGGTGTTTGCAGTGGGGTCCTCGGAGCCTGCAGTGGGAGTTGTGATTTGTACTGGGTCTGCAATAGCTGTGATCACTAGCAGTTTCATGTAACATGTCCACAGTCTCTGACAGCTTGACTCCAGTCTCTGAACTCCTGTAGCACAGTCCATGACCAGTTCCTCTTGTATGTCTTCAGTCTGACCAGTCTTTTGTAGCAATACTTATAATAAATAAGATAAAGTTTGGGGGGGGGGGGCTGAGGAATATCAGCATGTTTAATTTTACACCTTAAATATGGTTGTAACATGAAATGTGGTTACAAAGCTGAACTATGCTTTTGAGCTACTTTTGGGGAAAGTTTCTAAAATCTGCATGGAATAAGAATGTTTAACCTAACTAACATAAACAAACTGCAAATTTTGCAAGTGCAGTTGACAAAATGCTTTATTTTGATCGAAGAGATCATGTGTTGAAGCACTGTATGAAATATATTGCTTCCCCCCCCCCCCCCTCTCTCTTTTCCCCCCTTGTGACCAGATAATGGGAAGGAATGCAAGTATAACGTAGAATATTGTTCCACAATGCATGGAACATTGTGATAAAGGTTTCCTTCTTCCTTTTCTTTTTTTTTTTTTTTTCTTTCTTTTTATGATGCATTCAAAACCTTTTTTAAAGTGGTTCTAAAGGCTCAAGGTTTTTTATGCATGAAGGTAAAAAAAAAAATCACAAATGTCAAACTGAGAAATAATAAACTAAGTTCAATATCTTTCCCTCAGCGCTCACAGAAAGATTGTTAATAAATCAGAAAGCAGACACTTTGACATATGCTTTAATTTATCTTGTTTTATTAAAGTAAAATACTAAAACATTAGCAGAGCTAGTGAAAATAGCAAGCATATAGCAATGGCAATAGATTTCCTTTTAAAGTGCGCTTATATAGATACACCCTAATAAAAGTCCATTATCACTGAAAAGGTGAATGTAAAATAGTCCATCTTAAAGGAAAAATGTTTAATGTGATCCAAATGTAGGTAAGATCTCCTTCACCACACCACTTGTGTCCCCACCCTATAGGTAATCCACTTACCAGACCGTGCTGGTTTATACGCTTATCAGTCAGAGGATGTTGTCCGCTCGCTGAACGCTTTCCATCTAGATGTTGCTAGTCACAAGCAATGGATAGAAGATGCACATAGTGTAATCCAGTACAACACTTATTTATTGTTAAAATTGTTTCTCACGATAACACACTTACAATGTATACATAAAAATAGGGCACGTAACAACAAACTGTTAAGGTCGCACACTCCTGTCTAACCTCTCGCCGCTCCCGCGGTGTTCCCGGGTAAGGAAAGTAAGGAGAAGCTGACGATATGGGTTGCTGCGTAGTGACGGCTGACGCGTTTCTGTCATCACTTTCGTCAGAGGGTTGCCAAGCTGCAGCTCTGTGTGTGAATGGACATGCAGACCAGGGGCTCAGGAGTGAACCTGCTTTTGTGCCCCCTTTAGTAAATTGCTTGGAGGGAGGGGCCAGGAGCGCTGTTGAGGGACCCAAGAAGGAGGCTCAGGGCTGCTCTGTACCAAACCACTGTACAGAGCAGGTAAGTATACACAAAAATTCCTTTCATATCCCTTTAGCTCTCAGTAGTATCACTCCTCTTCTACCCATGCTTATTTTGGTTAGGGCCTGGGATAAGCAATCCGTAGAGATCAGATAGCAGTCTGAAGAAACACAACATTTTAAAACTTTCAGATAAACTTGGCCATACCCATATCGTTTTTTTTTTTCCATTCAGCCTGTGGGGTGAACAAAAAAAAAAATCTAACACATTCTTCTATCCACGTTACACAGAACAGATGGAAGAATCTCCTAGCTGTCAAAATTTCCAAACAGTGCCAGCGTCTTAACTGGATGCAGATGCTGTTTGGCTGACCTTTTTTCTATTCTGCTCCTTCAATTATTCAAGGGATGTCGGGAGGCACCTGACAGGGTCACCCACTGAAAGAATTTCAGCTGGTTTATCAGGGACTGGGAAAAATTCTCCCGGTGTATGACCAGCGAGAGAGATTTTATGCCACAATTCCAATACATTCGTATAAAAATGTACGTTTTTTTTTTTTTTTTTTTATCTATATAACTTAAAATGTACACAGGCAAAATGTTTTTTTTTTTTTTTTTGTTGTTGTTTTGGATAGAATAGGCAAGTATTAGAAACTAGGTCAGGTATTGCCGTCTGTGTTCCCACTAGTGACCATTTGTCCTGGTGACCATTTGCCTCTGCGACAAAGTGATGGGAAATCCCAAACTTTCAAGTGTAACTAGATCAAGAAGTGGTGGAAAATCGTCTAAAGGGGGACAATTCTCTTAGACCCCTTTCACACTTGGACGTTTTTCAGGTGCTTTTGGGCTAAAAATAGCGCCTGAAAAATACCTCCCCTGCAGCCCATTGTGAGAGCCCGAGTGCTTTCACACTGGGGCGGTGCGCTTACAGGACATTAGAAAAAGTCCTGCAAGCAGCATCTTTCAGGCGGTGCGGGAGCGGTGTATATATCGCTCCTCCACCATCCCTACCATTGAAATCGTTGGGCACCGCTCCTAAAGCACTTTGGCGGCGGTGCTTTTAACCCATTATTCAGCCGCGAGTGGGGGCTAAAATTAGCGGCGCTTTACCGCTAACGCCCCCCCCGTGTGAAAGTAGCCTTAAGCTGAAAAAATTCATTCACTTTGCATCTCCAAGCCGAGACGTGAAGGGAAATTTCTCCAGCAGAACACAGCAAAAAATATCCTGATGGGGGTTTTACCCTTTCCTATTATTTAATACTTAAAAAAACATCAGCCTGTTTCCTTACCACTTGACTTATTTCAAAACCTATTCCAAAAATAAAAGGGGTTATGCCTCACCTCAGGACCATGGGTGAAACCATACAAATCATTGCTTTACATCCCATGATTTTCTTTCACTGCACTAATGCAACAACTGTATTCGGTTTGGGATAAATGGCTCCATAAAATTAGGCTATTCTTGCATTTATACACAGGGAATCTGGATGTACCTCTATCCAACGGGATGTAAAGAACTTTTAAATATAAATACACATTTTAAACTGCTTCCCTGTGTGAGAGAAGGGTGATTTAAAGAAATTGCCATTAGGTTGACTGTTTCACTGCTGGGATTTACAGTGTGAAGTCTGGAGCCATGCTCTAACCTTTTGTGCCTAGGAGCCTTCAAAGCCCAGACCAAAATTGGCAGCGCTAATATGCATTAAATATCTTTACTATCTAGCAAAGTGTTAACTTAGCTGTCAAAAATATCACATTTATTAATGTAACCTCCGCACGAGTGCATCATGTTAAGTTAACATAGCAATGTAGTTTAAATATGGATATACTTGCTCAGATTCCAATCTCCAAATGATCAGGAATGATTTGAAAGGCTTTGATTTATGTAAAATGTATGTCATTTTGGGTTTCTGATGGTTTCTTCTGTGACCTTCTCTCCTTTTTTTTTTTTTTTTCTTTTTCTTCTTCTTTCATTGAACGGAATTGCTCGTCCTGCTTTTATTGCTCTCTGAAGCCTGTCTATTTATATCTCCCTTTTTGCTTCCTTTTATTGAAGGCAGAGAGTCCCATGAGGAAATGAATATAACGTTCACTCTGCCGGCTGCCTGGAACTCTGATGAATGTATCCTCCACGGGCACTGTGAACAGGTGGTATTTACTACTTGTATGACTGTGACGGCAGTGAGCAGCGTGTTCCCAGTCACTGTGTGAGCAGCTTATTTTTCATTAAAGTCGTCGCAGTATGCCAATTATAGCCTATTAAAAAGAAGACATTAACGTATTGTCTTGTTTTGTTTTAGACAACCACCCCACTGCATTCCCGAAACGTACAGCAATGCCACCCTGTGGTACAAAATGTTCACTACTGCTCGAGACTCTGGCACAAAATATGCACAGGACTACAACCCTTTCTGGTGTTATAAGGGAGCAATTGGGAAGGTGTACCATGCATTAAACCCTAAGCTTACAGTTATTGTTCCAGAGGTGAATACACAACTGATTTTATCCATTTGTTTGGTCATATTATATATACTTGCACTGTTTTCCTTCTAATTTTTAATCAATGACACATAGCTTACCAGCTCCATGCACATATACTGTACATTTTGTGGACCGATCAGATGTTGCTAGCTTTTAGAACCACTTGACATTTGGAAGGTTTTGCCCCCTTCCTGACCAGACCTTTTTTCTCTTATCGTCCATGGACTGACACAGCTGGATACTGTAAACCTGTGGGTATATGTCCCTGCTCGCAGGAGAAGATCTAGGCAGAATGTTAGATTGTTAGAAACATACATTCTAGAACAAACCAGAGCTGAATAGCCCCGCCCAGGGGGGCGGTCCCTCCGGACATTACCCTCCCACCTGCAGCTAGCAGCCTCAGTTTTTTTTTTTTTTTTCTTCTGCCTAGCAGAAGGAGAAGACGTGGCTCTCTCAGGAGACAGTCTCCTGGAAGATTTTACTTTTAAATTTTATTCCTTTGGGAATTTTATTTTTGAGACCTTCAAGCAACTGTCGGCTGGGCAACAGGTTGGGTACACTGGAACTGGTATCCTCGTAGTCTTCCCTGTCCGACCATCGAGCGTGCTGATTCTCGCCTTGTGTGCATGAAACTCAGTTCACGACATACCCCATGACTCCAGGGGTGGCCGGGTTGCTTTCATGCTCCCGCGGTCCTCTCAAGATTGAACAGTACCTGACTGACTGTATCTCTCATGGTGGACTGGGCCGACAGCTACGCAGTACTGATCTGTGATAGGTCTGTCTGAAACAAGCCAGTGGGTCCCTGAAAGGAGCGGGTAAGTAGTCTCTCCTACTGCAGGTGAGTACATGCTGGCTGTGTTTCTTTATATGGGGGGTTTCTCCCTGTCTCCCCCCCTGTTATGCTGCTCTCTGCACCCTGTACTGGTGCTGTGGGGGTGCTTGGGGGTCACTCTGGCCTGGCTGGGCACTCATGTCTGTAGTGGGTTCTGGAGAGAGGGGCAGTTTTTCTGGTGTTTGAGGTGGTTATTGCGTGCGCCATTAGCGTGCATTAGAGCTTTGAATTTCGCGCTCGGCGGCCATCTTGGCGTGGTTCAATGGCGCAGTTATAGCTGCGGCCGGCGGCCATTTTCTTGTGGCCGCCGCGCATTTACTTTCGGTTTCAGCCTCTAGCGGCGGTGCGAATCTCCTCACAATCTCCTCACGGATTCTTCACTCTCCTCAGGCTAACAGCGCGGTTTCTTCAGGACTGAGCAATCATTAAGGGTTGGTGGGTCCTCCGGGTATCCCCTCCTCAGCGTAGCCAGTGGGTGGACTGTATATTCACTGTATAGTGTATAAGGTCTCAGAGGGTGGCGTTATGGAGTCTGATACACCTGCTCTCCACACTTGCCTGGGGCAACTGGCAGTGCTGCACAGTTAAACATGTTCATATGTTTCCTGCACCTGCGGTCCTTATGGACCAGTTGTCGGCAGTCCTAGAATCATTCCTTGTCAGAATGGAAGCGGTGTGCGAGCGAAAGGAGCTATAAGCCTCCTATCCCCACAAACTTCTTTAGTGAAGGAGTGCTCTGATTCAGATATGGGCTAGAGCTGCACGATTAATCGTATGAGAATCGCGATCTCAATTCACTGCCCCCCGCCGCGATCTCGATCCTGGATTACTGCGATTTTTAGTATTAACCACTTGCCGACCGCACCATGGACGAAAGACGTCCACAGCGGGGTCGAGTTATCCTGAGTGGACGTCCCAGGGACGTCCTCACAGAATCTTGCTCCCACGCGCCCCCTGGGGCGCGCTCCAGGATATGTCCGTGACCGCCGGGTCCGGAAGACCCGGCGCATCACGGATCACGGTAGATGGCCACTAATCGGGGCAGTTTACCACGTGATCGCTCCGTCAAATGACGGAGCGATCACTTGTAAACAGACCGGCGTCATGTGAGGACGCCGGTTCCTCCCTCCCCTCTCTGTACCGATCGGTACAGTGTGAAAGGAGAGGGGAGGGAGCGGATCTTGTCCGCTCCCTCCCCCATGTCAGATCATGTCAGCTGTGGGCTGGATCTGTGACAATTGCAGTCACAGATCCAGCCATCCATCCCTGCTCTGCAATACCCTGTGCAATACTCTGCAATACCCTGTGCAATACTCTGCAATACCCTGTGCAATACTCTGCAATACCCTGTGCAATACTCTGCAATACCCTGTGCAATACTCTGCAATACCCTGTGCAATACTCTGCAATAACCACTTCCCGGCTGTCATATGACGTCCTTGACTTTGTGGGGGTATATCTGAATGATGGGAGCAGCTACAGGCATCATTCAGATATTCGCTTTTTCAGCTGGCGATTCCCTGCACCATAAGAACGATCATAGCGGCTGTTCCACCGCTTGATCGCTCTTACGGGAGGTGAGAGGGGATGCCCCCCCCCCCCCCCCGCTGCCCTCCGGTGCTTCTACCGACTCACCGCTACGATCAAAGCCAAGATTGTGTTTTTTTTGTTTTTTTTTTGTTTGTTTTTTTTCAGGCTTCCCAGCCTAGAGGTGAGATGTGGGGTCTTATTGACCCCATATCTCACTGTAAAGAGGACCTGTCATGCCATATTCCTATTACAAGGGATGTTTACATTCCTTGTAATAGGAATAAAAGTGATCAAAAAAAAATTTGGGGCGGAAAAACATGTCAAACTAAAATAAAGTAAAATGAACAATAAAATATATATATATATATATATATATATATATATATATATATATATATATATATATATATATATATATATATATTTTTTTTTAAGGTGCCCCTGCGAGCTCGCATGCAGAAGTGAACGCATACGTAAGCCCCGCCCACATATGAAAACGGTGTTCAAACCACACATGTGAGGTATCGTTGCGAACGTTAGAGCGAGAGCAATAATTTTGGCCCTAGACCTCCTCTGTAACTTAAAACATGTAACCAGTAAAAATATTTAAATTGTTGCCTATGGGGATTTTTAAGTAGCGAAGTTTGGCGCCATTCCACGAGCGTGTGCAATTTTGAAGGGTGACATGTTGGGTATCTATTTACTCGGCGTAACTTCATCTTTCACATTATGCAAAAACATTGGGCTAACTTTACTGTTTTTTTTTTTTTTTTTTTTTTTTTTCTTTTAAGCACAAATCATTTTTTTTCCGTAAAAAAACGCGTTCGAAAAAATTCCTGCGCAAATACCGTGCAAGATAAAAAGTTGCAATGACCACCATTATAGTCTTTAAGGTCTTTGCTAAAAAAACATATATAATGTTTTGGGGTTCTATGTAATTTTCTAGCAAACAAATGATGATTTTTACATGTAGGAGAGAAATGTCAGAATTGGCCTGGGTGCTCCAGAACGCCTGAAGGTGCTCCCTGCATGTCGGGCCTCTATGTGGCCACGCTGTGTAAAAGTCTCACACATGTGGTATCGCCATACTCGTGAGGAATAGCAAAATGTGTTTTGGGGTGTAATTTGTGGTATGCATATGCTGTGTGTGAGAAATAACCTGCTAATATGACAATTTTGTGAAAAAAAAAAAAGAAAAAAAAATCTTGATTTTTGCAAAGAATTGTGGGAAAAAATGACAACTTCAAAAAACTCACAATGACTCTTTCTAAATACCTTGGAATGTCTTCTTTCCAAAAAGGGGTCATTTGGGGGGTATTTGTACTTTTCTGGCATGTTAGGGTCTCAAGAAATAGGCCGTCAGTACTTCAGGTGTGATCAATTTTCAGATATTGGCACCATAGCTTGTGGACTCTATAACTTTCACAAAGACCAAAAAATATGCACCAATTTGTACTTATTTTTACCAAAGATATGTAGCAGTATAAATTTTGGCCAAAATTTATGAAGAAAAAATACTAATTTGCAAAAATTTTAACGGAAACAAAGATAAATTCATTTTTTTACAAAATTTTCAGTCTTTTTTTTTTCTCTTATAGCGCAAAAAATAAAAAACCCAACAGTGATTAAATACCACCAAAAGAAAGCTCTATTTGTGTGGAAAAAAAGGACAAAAATTTCATACGGGTACAGTGTTGTATGACTGAGTAATTGTCATTCAAAATGTGAGAGCACTGAAAGCTGAAAATTCGTCTGGTTAGGAAGGGGGTTTAAGTGCCCAGTTGTCAAGTGGTTAAGGAAAAGACGTCGGAACCAGGGTGGAACGCACGCAAATGGTGCCAATACAGGAACTGACGTCAGGCAGAGCGTGTGATAAGCAGAGAGCGTGATGCGCCGCGGTGATGCATGGGCGGCACCACATTTTGTCAGAGAGCCGGGAAACACTGCAGTGACTACGCACTTTGTGTTCTATCCACAGAAGCAGGACCGAGGCTCTGACAGACCTGGCTGGCAGTGGCTGGTTCGGTTGCAATCATTTTAGGAATAACCTGGCCAAATCTCAGATCCTTTTAGGGAATTTGTTTGATTGAAGCCAGAATATTATGGCTTATTTTAGAACATAGGACTGTTCCCGAATCCCCCTTGGATGGGACTTTTTAAGGCCACAAACACTGAAGTGCGTTACAAAATTCATTTATTTTTACATAAAAAGATAGATCACACAACAATGATCAATGGTTATTGGTAAAGGCATATAAACCACTAGATGTGGTGGTATACATGTGTCAAGTCACGTGACAAACAAAGCTACACAAATTATGCTTTTTAACTATTGATCATTCTATATGTGTGATCTATCTTTATGTAATAATAAATTAATTTTGTAACCCACTTCAGTGTTTCTGGCCTTTTAAAAGTCCCATCCAAGGAGGAAGGAACAGTCCTTTGTTCTATACAATCCAGGGATGTGGCCACTACATTCACATTCATGTGTTATCCAGTGTCATGGTAGTGATCTCCCTTTTTTCTATATGGCTTATTTTATTGCTGTTTGGTTTGATAACCTAATGTTCAGAGGTTGTATATTTTTCAAATTATTTTTTGGAGAATCGTGAGAGAATCGTGATCTTCATTCTAAGCAAAAGAATCGTGATTCTAATTTTTTCCCAGAACCGTGCAGCTCTAATTATGGGCCTAGCTACTGTGCTCAGGACCCTAGCTCTGAATATTTAACGTTTATGAACAGGACATTCCCTTGTGAGGAAGACTCCAGTTCTGTCGGTGAATGACAGGGCGCTTGTAAGTGAACTCATTGATGTGAGGAACACTCAAGCTGGGTGCTGTGGCTGAGGTACTTCAGGTGGACGCTGTTTCCCTTGGTTCCTTCAAGCTTTTTTCTTTTACACAGCTTTCTCACTGTTTTCCTCACACGCTGCGTCAAGAGCAGCATGAATGATAGTGGTACACAGTGTTTCCCTCCCCCTGGTCGGTGCAGCATGGTGGGGGGGGACTTTATTCATTTGTCTCTAGTCCCTGTGAGCCTTCTGTGTGATATCCTGATGTAACAGGGTCTCTGCACCTGTGGTTTCCCGCCATTTCCTGGGGAACGCTCTGGGCTCTGACAGACGCACGGTCTGAGGATCAGAGGTTACCTGCATGCTGCTTTGGCAGCAGTCAAGCAGGTTGGAATGATACAGAGAAGATTATGCGCCTCTGCGCCATAATTTAAACTCATCCTATACCTCTACACTGCATACATTCACAGTGTATGTATGTGTTAGTCTCTGTGTCTGCATGGGTGTCCCCCCACGTTCCAATGCTGTGTTTCAGTGCCATACATGATATAAACGTACAAAATATGTTTATGCACGACTCGACTCCAGATACATTCACAGTATATGTATGTATTATACTCTCTGGGTTGGTGGGGGCTCCGGTGTCCTCCCGTGCTCTCCTAGTATGTGCGCTTCGGCTCTCTGCACAGTATAGACATGTTCAAATATGTTTATTGCGCATACTATACATGTTTACAGTATGGGTATACGGTTTGTGTGGGGGTACTCCGGTTTCTCCCCACGCTCCAATGGAAATGCACAGCATAAACAAGTGCAATAGGTTTATTCACATGCTATCATTCCTACACTGTATCTGTGTGCTGTCTGCGTGGGGTTCTTCCGGGTGTTCTGGTTTCCTCCCACGCGCTGACGGTATGTGCGCCTTTGGCCTTCTGCAGAGTTAAACATGTTCATTGTTTATCACGCATGCTATAATACCTACACGGTATGTGTATGCAGTCTGTGTGGGTTTCCTCCGGGTACTCCGGTTCCCTCCCACACTCTATTGGTATGGGCACTTCGACGCTATGCACAGTCTAAATTTGTGCGATTGGATATCCACATACTAACATACCTACCCGGTATGTCTGTGCAGTCTGCGTGGGTTTCCTCCGGGTCTCCGCCCACGCTACATGACACGCGTGTCTTTGGTGCAATACACGGTGTAAACGTACACATTATGGTTTTTATACACAACACTAAATACATTCACAGTAGTTGTAGGTATTGCATTCTCTGAGTTTGCGTGGGGTACTTCGGTTCCTCCCACGCGCCAACGGTGTGCGCACCTTCGGTGCTATGCACACATGGGCTTGTGCAAAATGTTTAGCACACATGCTATTATACCTACACGGTATGCGTATGCAGTCTGCATGGGTTTCATCCAGGTGTTCGGGTTTATCCCCTGCGTTCCAATGGTGTGCGCATTTCAGCACTATGCACAGTATAAACATGTGCAATTTGTTTATTCGCAGGCTAACATACCTACACGGTTGTGTACGCAATCTGCGTGGCTGGTTTACGTCCAAGCCCCGATGATGTGCGCGCCTTTGTCGCTGGCACAGTATAAACGAGTAGGGGCTGAGGCCATTCCGATGATCCTCATTGCTCCGGAACGGCAACATTGGTACGCCGATCTACTTCGGCTAGTCGCAGACGTTCCTTGGCGACTGCCTATTGGGGTGGACCTTCTGTCTCATGATCCCATACTTCATCCTGCTTTACAGTCCTTGGCTTTAATGGCATGGCTGTTTAAAGCCAGGTGCTGAAGGACCGAGTTCTCTCGTATTCAGTCATCTCTTCTATGTTGTTGACACAGGAATCTTCTTCCAGAAAGATCTCACCGTACCTGGAAGGCTTGCATCGCTATGTGCAAAGAGCTTAAGTGGCGTCCTCGGATGTATTCCGTTCCCAGGATTTTGCTGTTCTTACAGCGTGGTGTCGGATTTCGGCCCGGGCTGTCTTTTTCAACGACCGCTACCGGGCCATTCCTTGATTAGCATCTTTTGTGCAGGGGGTTCGCCATGTAAATTCCCCCCCCCCCCCCCCCGTCAAGCCTCCTCTCCCTACTTGGGATCTGAATTGGATGCATCTCGGTTCCCCAAGAACATCCATTTGAGAATATCGGAGAGATTCCTCTCTTGACCTTGTCCCGGAAGGTGGCCTTCTTAGTGGCCATTGCTTCGGCTAGATGGGTGTCTGAGTTGGCGGCCTTGTCCTGCAAGTCGCCTTACTTGGTCCTCCATAAGGATATGGTGGTGTTGCGCCCATGACCGTCCTTCTTTTCAAAAGATGGTCTCGGCCTTTCACCTTAATAAGGACATTGTTCTTCCGTCCTTGTGACCTCCACCCATCGCATCCCTGAGAGTTTGCGCTTCATACATTAAGATGGGTGCAAGCCTTACGGGTGTACCTGTCTGCTACGGTTTCCATTCGGAAGTCTGTGTCTGGTCCAAAACAGGGCTGAGCGTTGTCGTCCGACACCGTCTCTAGGTGGATCAGGCAGACCGCCATACAGGCCTATGCCCTTAAGGGGCGGGCACCTCTCTTTCCGGTTGCGGCGCATTCCACCAAGGCAATTGGTGCTTCCTGGGCCTTCCGACATCAAGCGTCGGTTGCACACGTGTGTAAGGCAGCGACCTGGTCGTCCGTTCATACCTTTTCCAAATTTTATAAGGTTGATGTGGCTGCATCTTCGGATGCTTCCTTCGGCTGCAAAGCATTGCAGGCCGCTGTTTAATGTTGCAACTCCTCCGTTGAGGAGCTCTGCTTGTTTGGAGTGAAGTTTTTTGGTTGTTCCTTTTTACTACTGCTCCCACCCTTCTGATACTGCTTTGGGACGTCCCACACATTTACAGTATCCAGCTGTGTCAGTCCATGGACGATAAGAGAAAATAGGATTTTTGTACTCGCCGTAAAATCCATTTCTCTGACGGCCATGGACGGACACAGCACCCACCCTTCCTTTTTAAGGTTTGTACTGCTTTGTTATGAACTGAGGCTGCTAGCTGCAGGTGGGAGGGTAATGTCCAGAGGGACGCCCCCCCCCCCCCCCGGGCGGGGCTGTTCAGCTCTGGTTTGTTCTAGAATGTATGTTTCTAAAGCCCCGTACACACGGTCTGACTTTTGGCCAACAAACTTCATTTTGAGCAAGTTGGACCAACAATCCGACCGTGTGTACGCTCCATCGGACAAACTTTTTTTTTTTTTTTTTTTTTTTTTTTTTTTTGTTTTCATCGGACAAAAGTTGGGTCTGCAAACGGACAAACTTTTGCCCTACAAAAGTCCGATGGAGCAAAGTCCGACAGTGTGTACAGAAAACATCGGACTTTCGTCCGATGGACAAAACAACTAATGTTAAAATCAACCAACAATAGCAGAAGTTGACCAAAGGGTGGCGGTAAAGAGCAGAAAAAACACTTTATGTTGCAAAAAGCAGAGGCGGCTCTCTAATTAGGCAGGTTAGGCAGTTGCCTAAGGACTTGCGCTCCCAGGGGCCTCGCAGTGGCTGCTAATTTTGCCTAAGTTGTGTTTTGGAAATGTCCCCCAGTCGTTGTCCCTGTACCATCTTTAACGCGGGGGGGGGGGGAAAAGCCCGCGGTGTCCACAACTACTTTTTCCCAGCCGCGGGCGGGTGGGCGGACTGACCACTTGAGAACTGCTCTAGGTTCCAGGTCAGTGGATGACTGTATGCGTTTCCCTCCCCCTTCTGCCGCGCTCTGCGAATCTCCTGCATGCAGCGGGTGAGCAGCTCCCTGCTCTACTCCCTGGGATGGATCGACCTGTAATGGAGGACTTGCCTGAGGTGCCGCGTCATCGAGGAGCCAGTCTGCCACAGCCTTAAGGTACTGCAGTCTGCATGACACTGACAGCATCCCGGTCGTGATGTCAAGACCGAGGGAACCCCGAAAATAAAGTCTGCCAGCCGCCCGTGACCTCATAGCCCTATGTGACATGATGTATGCCATCTGGCATATGATGCCACCTACTGACCCCCTGCAATGATCATAATCCTCCTCATCATCATCCCCCCCCCCCTGTTCCTGGCATCCCACTACCATATCTCCTGTCATCATACTTCCTACCAACTTACCCCCTGTCATCATTTCTATCCTCACCATAATCCCCCTGTGCCTGGCATCCTACTACCCCACCCTGTGTCATCTTCATCCCCACTGCCAGCTTCCTACCACCCCACCCCCGTCATCCCGCCTGCACCCCACTGCCAGCTTCCTACCACTCCACCCCCGTCATCCCCACTGCCAGCTTCCTACCACCCCACCCCCGTCATCCTGCCTGCACCCTACTCCAGCTTCCTACCGCCCCACCCCCATCATCCCGCCTGCACCCCACTGCCAGCTTCCGACCACCCCACCCCCTGTAATCTTCATCCCCCTGTACCCCACTGCCAGCTTCCTACCACCCCACCCCCTGTAATCTTCATCCCCCTGTACCCCACTGCCAGTTTCCTACCACCCCACCCATGTCATCATTCCACCTGTATCCCACTGTCAGTTTCCTACCACCCCACCCCCTGTAATCTTTATCCCCCCCCCCCTTTACCCTACTGCTAGCTCCCTACCACCCCACCCACTATCATCATCATCGTCCCCATACCTCACTTTTGACATTCTACTACCCTGCCCCCCATCATCCCCCCCCCCCCCTGCCAGCTTCCTACCACCCCCGTCATCCCACCTGCACCCCACTGCCAGCTTCCTACCACCCCACCCCTCTGACCTACTACCACCACACCCATTTTCATCAACATCCCCATCATCTCTCTCTACCCCACCTCTGGCATCCTACCACCTGACCCCTTGTAATCTTCATCCCCCTGTACCCCACTGGCAGCTTTCTACCACTCCACCCCATCATCATTCCACCTGTATCCCACTGCCAGTTTCCTACCACCCCACCCCCTGTAATCTTGTAATCCCCCTTTTACCCTACTGCTAGCTCCCTACCACCCCACCCACTATCATCGTCCCCATACCCAACTTCTGACATCCTATCACCCTGCCCCCCATCATCCCCCTGTACCCCACCTCTAGCACCCAACCATCCTACCCATCATCATCCCCCCACTGTCCTCATTATGCCAATTTTCTGACCTACTACCACCCCACTCCCTTTCATCAACATCCCCATCATCCCTCTCTACCCCACCTCTGGCATCCTACCACCCCACCCCCTGTCATTATTATTCCCATCATCCCCCTGTAACCCACCTCTGGCATCCTATCACCCTGCCTCCTGTCATTATCATCCTCATCCCTCCTGTACCCCACCTCTGGCATTCCATTCCCCTACCCATTATCATTATAGGGAAATATGATCTCAGCCTCTCACCCCAATGCTGCCTCCATCATCCCAAACTGCATCCTGTCATCCAACCAACTGTACCCCAACAGTTACATCACACACGGCAATACTGCCCTGCCACCCAGCGAGAGGTAATGTGCAGTAACCTCTAGCAACCAATCAGTGAGTGATAATGATAAGCAGTAACCTATAGCAACCAATCAGTGAGCAGTAATAAGGTGCACTAACCTCTATCAACCAATCAATGTGCGGTAATGATGTGCAGTAACCTCTAGCAACCAATGGGTGGGCAGAAATTATGTGCAGTACCTCTAGCACCAATCATTGAGTGATAATATTGTGCAGTAACCTCTAGCAACCAATCAGTGAGCTTGGAGCAATCAGTGAGTGTGAACCAGACTTATGTGTACATTATTAAAGTTGTTTTTTTTAGATAAGTCTATGTGCATGTTTGTTTTTCGAAATTGCTAGGGGTCTATCGCTTGAATTATTTTTCCCATTATGGTAGTTAGTAGGGCCTCATGTCTAAGATTTGCCTAAGGCCTCATAAAGCCTAGAGCCGCCTCTCGAAAAAAGTTTGGGGAAAGTTTGCAGAAAAGTCAGAGCGTGTGTATGCTATGGGTGTTCCCGACCAACTCCGTTCGGACAAAAACCACGGAAAAGTCCGATGGAAGTCCGACCGTGTGTACGAGGCTTTACAATCTAACATTCTGCCTAGATCTTCTCCTGCGAGCAGGGACATATACCCACACGTTTTACAGTATCCAGCTGTGTCAGTCCCTGGACGTCAGAAATGGATTTTACGGTGAGTACAAAAATCCTATTTTTTTTTTCCTATTCGACACTGCTCTACTTTAACTGGTAATTGCGTGGTCAGGCAACGCTGTACCCAAATTAATTTTATGTGTTTTTTTTTTTTTTTCCCCACAAATATTGCTTTCTCTTGGTATTTGATCGCCACTGGGTTTTCAATTTTTTTTTTTTTTGTGATGTAAACGAAAAAGACAGCATTTTGAAAAACAATATTTTCTACTTTTCGTTATAAAAATATCCAATAAACTAAAACTCTGTCATTAAATTTACACAAAAATGTATTCTGCTACATGTCTTCGGTAAACTTTGGGCAAAAGTTATTGTGTGTGTGTGTGTGTGTGTGTGTGTGTGTGTGTGTGTATATACCATACACAGCTGTAATTTACACAGCTTTGACTTTCTGACTACCACACTGCCATTACATTTCTTGAGGTGCTAAAATGCCAGGGCAGTACAAACTCCCCCCCCCCCCCCCCCATTACCCCTTTTTTAGGAAAGTAGACACCCCAAGGAATTAGCAGAGAGGCATGTTGAGCCCATGGAAGATATTTTTTTTTTTTTTTTTTTTTCTTACACACAGTTGTCACTTAAATTTATATATTGCTCACACATGCCATGGGTATATGTGGAATTACACCTTAATACATTCTGCTGCTGCTTCTCCTGAGAATGGGGATACCACATGTGTGAGACTTTTTGGAAGCCTAGCTGTGTACGGGTGCCAAAAACCAATCACCGCCTTCAGGATTTTAAAGGGCGTAAACTGCTCATTTCACTTCCTCACTACCTATCAGTTTCGGAGGCCCTAAAATGTCAAGATGGCACAAACCCCCTTCAAATGACCCCTTTTCAGAAAGACACCCCAAGGAATTTGATAAGAGGCATGGCGTGTACTTTGAAGATGTAATTTTTTTATTTTATTTTTTTTTGTCTCAAAGTTTTGAAAATTGAAAACCTTTTACAAAAAAAATTGCGGCAACAAATTAGATCTGCAAAATTCCACACATACCCATGGCATGTGTGAGCAATATATTCTTTAAAGCAGAGTTCCACCCAAATTTGGAACTTCCGCTTTATCCACTCCTCGCCCCCTTACATGCCACATTTGGTATGTCATATTTTTTTTTTTTTTGTGGCTGGGGAGTGGGGGCTTCAGTATGAGTGGGACTTCCTGTCCCACTTCATCCTTCCGCCCTGAGGTCGCCTAGGCGATACGTCATATCGCCTTGTGGCGGCCCCTCCCTGTAGGCGATCACCTGGGATCTGACGGATCCCAGGCGATCGCCTGTCCACTCAGAGCGCTGCGCCGTTCGCGCATGCGCAGTGAGTGCCCGGCTGTGAAGCCGAAAGCTGTCACGGCCGGGTTCCCACACAATAAATGGAGGCGCCAGCGGAGAAGGGGGAGAGAGGAGCGGAGCTCCGGGGGGCGCGTCGCTGGACAGTGGAACAGGTTAGTGTATGTTTATTAAAAGCCAGCAGCTACACTTTTTTGTAGCTGCTGACTTTTAATAAACATAAAAAAAAAAAAGGCTGGAACTCCCCTTTAACCACTTCAGCCCCGGACCATTTGTCTGGCCAAAGACCAGAGCACTTTTTGCGATTCGGCACTGCGTCGCTTTAACTGACAATTGCGCGACCTGGCTTCCAAACAAAATTTACCTTTTTTGCGCTATAAACAAAAGAGCGACAATTTTGGGGGAAAAGCTTACTTTTTGCTATATCCCCCAAAAATGGTTAAAAAAAATTTTCCCCTCCATTTAGGCCGATACGTATTCTTTTTTTTTCTACATATTTTTGGTTAAAAAAAAAAATCGCAATAAGCATTTATTGATTGGTTTGCGCAAAAGTTATAGCGTCTACAAAATAGGGGATAGTTTTTTGGCATTTTTATTTTTTTACTAGCAATGGCAGCAATCCGCATTTTTTATCGTGGCTGCGACATTACGGCGGACACATCGGACACTTTTGCCGCTATTTTGGGACCATTCGCATTTATACAGCGATCAGTGATATAAAAATGCACCGATTACTGTGTAAATGTGACTGGCAGTGAAAAGGGGTTAACCACTAGGGGGATAGGAAGGGGTTAAGTGTGATCTAACTGTTAGGGGGCGTGGCTACGAGTGACACGTCACTGAAAGCTATTCCCGATGAGAGGGAGCAGACGATCAGTGACCTGTCACTAGGAAGAACAGGGAGATGTGTTTTACACTTCTCCCCGTTCTTCAGCTCCATGACACAATCGCGGGACATCGGGCCCCGTGGGCACTATCACAGAGGTCGCGCGCACGGCAAATTTGCCTGTCCGTGCCATTCTGTCGACGTATGTGTTCGTGCGGCAGTCGGCAAGTGGTTAAGTGACAACTTTGTGTAAAAAAAATAAAATAAAATTCTTTCCACAAACTTGTGCTATATATATATATATATATATATATATATATATATATATATATATATATATATATATAAAAATTTGGGGTGTCTACTTTCCAAAAAGGGGTCATTTGGGGGGGGGGGTTTATGCCCTATATTAGAAGCTTTGCCACACATCACCCAACTTATAATAGCGCAGTTATGCAACGCTGTACATAGATGAAGTTTATGGCTTTTTTTTTTTTTTTTTTTACACAAGTATATCTTTCTTTTGGTGGTATTTGATCTCTACTAGGTTTTTTTTTTTTTTTTTTTTTTTACTTTGAATTTTCGGCCAATATGTATTCTTCTACATATTTTTGGTAAAAAAATAAATAAGCGTATATTGGTTTCTGCGGCGGACAATCTGACACTGTGGGAACAAGTGACACTAATACAGTGATTCGTGCATATTTTATGCACGGTCACTGTACTAATGACACTGGCTGGGAAGGAGTTAAACATCTAGGGCAAGTAAAGGGTTAAATGTGTGCCTTACCAGTGTTTTTGTGTTTACCTGCAAAGCACCACATAGTAAACAAAATCCAGCACATCCCAGCTGACAGGATGGAGCTCTGCCTTGTTTACATAAACAGATCTTCATTCAGTTTGTCTCCTAGTCGATCAGTGGGTGCAGTGGATATTGGCCGGCACCTGCTAATCGGCTTGTGCTGTGACTGACTAATTGCAGCACACCCCCTACTGGGAAGAGCAGAATCCCATATATTTACACGGCGCAGTATATGTACAGTGGTTATGGGAGGCTGGGGATGGAATTGTGTTGCCGTTTTTCAGAAAAGGCCAGCAGAGGGCGCCAAAGATAGTATAAGTGATTTTCATCAATTGACCAAATTCTAATTTTTATATTTGTTTTAGCTTTCGTCACTGAAAACATGCAGCTGATAACTTCGACAAAAATATTTTTGTCATAGCTTTAACGCTGGGTGTGGACAAATTTTATTTGTGAAAAAAAGGTTTTTAAATTTGTCAGGTTGCTTTTACCTGACATCTGCAGATTGAAGCTCAACCCTACAGATGAATTTTCTAAACAGAGTAGATATAAAAAGTACCATTGTTACTTTTACCTTTCTATGTCGTGTCTGAATGGTGTTTTTTGGGCTTATTTAGCACTTCCAGTATCTTTTAATTGGTTAATATTTTTCTTGATTAACCACTTCCAGCCCAAGCCAATTTTATTATTCCTTTCCTACGTGTAAAAATCATAATTTTTTATTGCTAGAAAATTACTCAGCACCCCGATGGATAGATGGCTAGATGGATAGATAGATTATCAGAAACCCTAGGGAATAAAATGGCGGTCAATGCAAATTTTTGTTACATGTTATTTGAGCAGCAATTTTTTTGGGGATGGGAACAGATGTTACGCCGAGTAAATTAGATATGTAACGTGTCACGTTTTAAATTGCGCACACTCATGGAATGGCGCCAAACTTTGGTACATAAAAATCTCCATTGGCATCGTGTGTGTGGTTTTTTTTTTTTTTTTTTTTTTTTTTTTTTTTTTTTACAGATTACCAGTTTTTAGAGTTAGAGAAGATCTTCCTTTTTGAATTTATTGCTCTCGCTCAAACCTTTGTGGCGATAGCTCATGTGAGGTTTGAATGCTTAGCACACAGAAGCTATGTATGTGTTCGCTTCTGTGTGCGAGCACGAGGGGATGGGGATGTTTTTAAAAAAAAAAATTTAATTTTTGAAAATTTAATTTTTCACTTTCCTTTTTTTTTTTTTTGGGGGGGGGGGGGGTTTTGTTCACGTTTTATGCCTATTACACGGAATGTAAACTTCCCTTGGAATAGGACATGCTAGGTCCTATTTACAGAGAGATTAGGGGTCTAGAAGTCCCCACATCTCTCCACTATGCTGGAAAGCCTGAGATTCATTCTTCTCCCCGATCGCATGGGAGAGGCTGGAGAAGCACCGGAGTGCGGCAGGGAACATCTCCTTCTGCCGCCTGTAAAAGCAATCAAGCAGATAAACAACCGCTAAGATGGCTTTTACGTGTGAGGGAATTTCTGCCTGGAAAAAAAAAAGATATCTGGATGATGCCTGTAGCTGCAGGCATCATTCAGATATCAACACTTCAAGTCCTCCAACGTCATGACGTCCACCTAAGGAGAAGTGGTTAACATGGTACAATGTATCTTTGCTCCCTTTTTTATATATCTCTCTCCATTCACACAGCCCTCAATTTCTGCTCGCATTCGGCAGGAGGGCATGTATAGACAGGGCTGTGTCCGCTCCCCCCCAGGAAATGTATAGCCAGTGCCCCCTGCCTCACACAGGTTTGCAGTGCAGAATTTTTAATCGGAACTGTACAGTCGCCTGGGACTGCCTCTCTCCACCTCCATCCTGCCGCACATCTAAGGAGTAGGGCAGTGCATGTCTCAAGGCAGTCCCAAGTGGGCAGGCTCAAACCCTCTCGGTCTGCCCTAAGTGTGCAGTGCACCGATGCCTAACCCCCTGTGGCTACAGGAGAATGGTAGCTATGACAGTGTGCTGTGATTTGGAAGAAGAACATGTGCTGGAGGCATTGGTATAATGGGGGATTGAACAAGATGTGTGATTGGAGGAAGGGGGGAGGAGAGAAATTGAGAGCTTATATGTGCTGGATTTGGGTGGGGGGGGGGGTGGAAGTGGAGGCGTAGGTATAATGAATTGGGGGGGGGGGGTGGAATTCTAGGCCTGGGTCTGAATCGTACCTATGCCTCCAATCCATGATACCCATGCCTGCAATTAACCCCCCCCCCCTCCCTAATCTATCATACCTATGCCTCCAATTCCACCACCACTGCACCTTTATTGGCCATATAGGTGTATTCAAATGAACTTCAGGACCCTTCAGCCTGTTGTTTTCATAGATATTTAAAGTCGTATTGTACGAAACATCAAAGGACTGTGCATTATTTTGATAATGGACTTCTCAAGTATGTGCTTTCTTTGTGATTATAGGATGACCGCTCTCTTATTAATCTGCACCTGATGGATACCAGCTACTTCCTGTTTGTAATGGTCATCACTATGTTCTGCTATGCAGTCATCAGAGGTCGACCAAGCAAGATAAGGCAAAACAATGCAGACTTCTGCCAAGAGAAGGTAATTGCCAAATGAAAAATAATAAAACCTGTATTTTAAAGTGGTTTATGAGGCAGCAAGTCTTAATAGTAGGTGGGTAAAAGTGCCTATGCTTTCTTATGTTTTTGTTGAAGCGTGTCCAAGAGCCCCAGGGCTTTATTCATCAAGCAGCTGTATGTCCTTACCACAGCCATTCTTATGTTTAAAAAAAACCCTTTTATAAAGCAGAGCAATGTGTAGATCGATCAAGTTTCAGATAATCATATATGCTCTAAAAATCTGAAGTTTCCATAAATAGATTGGACAAGCCCATTCGCTTATCCCCAACGCTCACTATTCAATCGCAAGGTGTGAGAGATGGAAGATGGTTGGGGCAGCTAGCAGCCACAAGTGTTGATGTGACTCAGTATTCTGGGGTTCCTGGGGTGGTCTGCAAAAAATTGGATAGATGTCCACTACGCAGTGTAAGGGTCATTATACTTCTCCAACCTCCCATTGATTGACATATGAATTCAGAAACGGTTAAATCATAATGCCACCTACAGGAGGTTTGGACACTGGAAAACACAAAGTTGTACACCAGCCCCATATACCCCATCCTCTACTCAGCCCATATACCCCCATCCTCTACTCGGCATGCCTACGTTTTTGTCCTAGGTAGTTGAACCCCTTTTCTTCGGCTCTGCTAAGAAACCTTTAGCTATATTTTTTTTCTGGCCGCCTATTTTTTTTTCTCCACCCCCCCCCCCCCGCCCCCCCCCTTGTGACTTCAGCCAAGATTCTTGTTGCACCACCTCTTCTTTTTTTTTTTTTTTTTCTTTTTTTTTTCCCCCTTTAATTTACTGCAATTAAAATTCCCACATTGCTGCTTGAGCTGGTCTCTACAGAGCAGCTATCCTAAATTGCAGTATTCTCAGCAACAGCTTTGGAGTTTGTACCACCAACCCCCTGAACTGGATTATTGTAGGGCCAGCCTGCAATATGACCTTCGAGCACTAGGCTCTGTATTGTGGTGCTTTTCAGACTTTTGTGTACTCTATTAACAGCAGTGTGCTCTCCAGGTCCAGAGTTGTGGCACAGCCTCAGGTGGTACCCTACCTTTGAAGACTCAGTAAATGAGGCCAGTCAGGCTGAAGCACAGGGCGCTACTTTACTGTTGCACTGTGGGGCACCTGTTCTGCCACTGCCGGTTTTACTGCAGTAAGGTTTAAGGCTGAGGGACCAGACATTTATATAATCCATTAGGTGGAGTGCTGCATGAGCATTCTCTTTCCTGCCATTCAGAAGCCACATCCTGCTCCTGCAACATGTGTATCATCCTGTCCCATTCCACTGCTTGCCTACAGTAACATGGACACCCCTTGCTGTCTGAAACCCTCATCAGCATGAGCTTACTGGGTTTGTGAGTACTCAAGTCTTTGACTCATATTGGGCCGAGTTACTTCCCACTGTGTGGCGCAACATGTAAACACAGAAGACAGTATTGCCACTTTGGTTGGCTCATACTCGGCTAGTAGTTATGGGGTTGTGTAACTTGTATCTACAGGAGAAACTGGCACCTGTAATCTTGTAGCTAGGACCTATATTATAGGGTTGTCCTCATCAGTGTCTTGTTCAGCTGAGCCCTCTACCATGTCTACAAGGATTACCATTTCTTCTTTGGACTTTTTGTCTGTGCCCAATTATTGGAGCCTTCTCATAGCACTTCTCCTCCTAGTGCTTTTTTTGGCATCCCCTTGCACATGAGACGTTTACTGAAGAGTCGTGTTTTTTTTTTTAACCGTTCGGAGAGTCCTATGATCTGTGGACCTTTTACCCCTTATTTGTCAAAGGAGGGGGGTATCTTCCTCCAATTCTCACGTGGACTCATGCTTTTCAGAATCCCCCTCTGTTTGTGATCTTGGGCCCTGGGAGAGACATTCAGGTGGTCGCTTTGGACTAAGGAGTCCTGAGTTGTAAATTGCTTATCTCTGGCATCCTCTGAGGCAAGGTTAAAAGGTGCAGCCGGGGGCGTGTCCGGGAGCCGACTGAGGAGGACGTGCAGACATTGAGCTCCACAACTGCACCCTCAATCTATAGCCATCCTCGCTCCTAATCCACTGGAAATTGCTCCAACTCTTCCCCTGTCGTTCCTAAGGATTCCCTACCTGCAACCCAGCCTGAATTGCGACTCCGGGCCGGCCGTGCGGCAACTACCAGGCCCGCTCTACACAGCCCAGGCCCGACGCCATCTTGGGGCCCACGAAGCATCCAACGCCTCCCGGAGGGTCTTCGGATACCCCACGGACATTCTGCATCTCCATCCCGGCTTGGATGGAGGTGTTTGACTATTAGGGAACCCCTTCGGTCTTCTTCTCGGCCCGTGGTCGGCTCCGGGGCCATCTTGCGGCCTGCGGGACCAGCAGCATCCTCCGGCCTAAAGTGCTGCGGTCGGCGGAGTGTGCGGCGGGCGGATCGGCCGCAGGTGTGCCTGCACTGATCTGGTCTGCATACCTGAGGGATCCCGGGACGTTCGGCCTGACACACCCGCGGCGGCCAGTTCTAGGAAAGTCCGCGGCTTCGGCCTACTCCTGGAAGTCGGCGGCCATCTTGCTGCTCCCAATACACCCAGAGCAACATCCAGCACAAAGCACCATCTCGCACGGGGTAAGCGGGGCGGGGGCAGAGTAAAAGGCACCAGAAATAGGCTGATCCCTCCCCAGCTGGCAGTCAGAAAGGAGCACTCGGTGGGAGCCCTGACCCCATAGGTTCGAGGGGCGGCCATCTTGCTATACCCGACCATAGGACTGCTGGGTCCCCCCTTGCCCGTTTAAAACCGCTTCGCCCTACCCATCAAGGTCTGATTACTCTGGTGTACGGGGCAGCTGGGCCTCCACCTCATTCATCTTGCCCTCCCCGTTACCCTCCAGTCACAGACTAGCAAGCAGTGTAGTGGCCATTTTGCTCCACCCGGACTCCGTGCTCCCCCTTGCCACTAGCCTTGCTCTGCCCCCTCCTCAGCCGCCAGTGCTGCCCAGGCTGCCGTACCGCTGTCCTGTAACACAAACACCGGCACTCCCCTGCGCCTGCTCCAATACGTCAGTAGCAACAAAGCAAGCGTCTATTCCCATGTACGACACGGGTCGCACTTTCTGTTCTTCCACTCCACCTATGGGGATGCGTGGCTGAGGATGGACGGCTGAAGACATGTACTGCTGAGCATTGTGCTCTCCCGACGACCGCAGGCTGCGTTCCCAACCAATCACGCCCAATCTGCTGATGGCGGCTTCCAGCTCTACCTCTACTGATTCCGCTGCACTGCAACCAGGTAATATCCAACGGTACCTGCTACGCACAGCCTCACAGGACTCTCGTACAGGGAAAGACGGGGCTTCATCAGCCCGAACCCCAGGCAAACCAACACCTCCTCCCCCGGCTGCAGCAGCTTTCTCTGTCGGTGGGACCGGCCCAGGTGTACACCCGACCCCTCCGATGGATCCCGCTACTCTTAGCGTGAACATGGCCTCAGCAGAGATGCTCTCCCAGGGCTCCACATCCGCTGCCGTACTCTCTGCCTTCCGAGCTGACTTTGATTCCTGGGCTTCCAAAATGGAAACTTCTCTCCATGTTGAACTGCATGCCCTCAAACAACGGGTTTCCGCGTCGGAGGTCACGGTTTCTGCTATGGCCACCACCCAGGAGGACCATTCAGCCCGCATAAAGGCGCTTGAAAATGCATCTACGGCTCACCTTTCCCGTCTACGGCAACACCAGCTCCGGATAGAAGATAGTGAGAACCGGAGCCGCAGGAACAACATCCGGCTGCAGGGGGTCCCGGAGGCTACATCAGGTGCCGATCTCAAACCCACTGTCATCGCTATCCTCAATCAGGTCCTGGGCAGGGAAGTTACATCTCCCATTGAATTGGACAGAGTGCATAGAGTGGGAGGCATGGGGGGTGACCGCAGGGACCGCCCTCGTGACGTACTTTGCCGGGTGCACTACTATACCCTGAAGGAAGAAATTTTGCGCAAGGCCTGGCGCCTGAGGCCACTGGACTTTCACGGATCACCTATACACCTCTACCCGGACCTCTCCCGCAACACGCTGTACATGCGGCGAGCGGTCCGTCCTCTGCTGGACTTGATTCGCCAAGTAGGCGCCACGTACACTTGGGGTCACCCCTTCAGCATCAAAGTGACCCGAGAAGATAACCACAAATTTGTGCTGTCAGACCCGGACCAGCTTCCTGCCTTCTTCCTGTTCCTGGACCGAGACCCTATTGTCATCCCGAACTGGTTGGACCCCCCAGATGACCGCCAGCGGCTACCGGGCCCTCCTCTACAGCGTCGAGGACGCCCACAGTCTAGATCGGTACCTTCCGGTCCTAGAGTACGGCGAGCCACGTCACCAGAAGACTGATCCAGATTCTGTCGTCCGAGACCTGAAATGGTTCTTTTTTGATATGTCCTTTTGTCCACCAGGTGACTACAGTTCCTCTGAGACTCCGGCCAGGTTTGCCTACTGTTTTCTCTATTTTGTTTTGTACTCACGGTTTTACTTGCGTATCCACCCCGCTGACTCTTGCTCACTTTGTTATCTAAGTGCTGCTGACGGTTTAGTTGTCTCGCTTGGCACGGAGAATGTTTCCTTGCCCTCAGCTGGTGCGGTTGTACTTGCGGGGGCTTTGGAAAGGCGGTCGGTGGTGTTGATATGTTCTTTCACGGCATTGGCTCTACTGGCTGGCTTGGTGTTTCCCGGGCATAGCCCTTTGGCTTGTCCGGGGACCTCCGGGTCTTCCCTCGGGCTCTGGACATCTATGTCCCTGGAGCTTGGGACTGGCTAGCCTTATCACTGACACCTTCTGTGCGTTTACACAGATATCTGAGCTAAGCCGTGACAACTATCATAGTTAATGCTGCTATAAATGTAGTAATTGGTGCTTCCAACCCTTGCATGCTTACGCAGGAATACCTGTGCCTTTATTCTGTCACCAGTTTGTGTACACCTTGTTCTACGTTGATGTTATTTTTCTATGTAATTTTAGACTGTTTATTACACTCAAGCGTACCAATGGTATTAGTCTGACACTCTGCCCTTTAGTGACTAGGCAGTTGAGCATTAGATGCCACGGTCATTGGGTGTGTTACACTTAGTTATGTTATATATGCCTGTTAGGTTGTCGGGATCACAACTCAGCTGTTCTAACCCCGTTCTCTCCCCCTAAATAGGATTGGCACAGTTAGGGCCTACTACGTGATATTTCACGAAGTGTTACGTTTTTGCGCACACTTTAGTATTTTTGAGCCACCTTCCCCAGGTGCTCTCTCTGTTCAATCTCTCCCCCGCCTCGCTCTACCTTCTCTCTTCCTCCCCTGTTGTGTTTCCCCCTTTTTTCTTCCCCGCTTTTCTTTTTTTCTTCTTCTCTCTCTTCTTCCCCCCCCTCCCCCCCATCGCTCCATCATGGCCCACACGGTGACCTCTCACCCTAGGTTACAATTCTGTTCCTACAATGTCAATGGGCTCAATATTGCCTCCAAAAGAGGACAAATCCTGTATCAAATGCACAAACGCCAAGTCAATGTGCTTCTTCTCCAAGAGACACATTTTCACTCTGCCTCCACCCCTTCCTGTTCCAACAGATACTTCAACAGGTGGTTCCACAGCACTAGCCCAACCCAGAAAGCCAAGGGAGTGTCTGTGGCCTTCCATAAGACGCTCCCTATAGAGGTGCTTGACCACCTCTTGGACCCCCAGGGGAGGTATGTTTTTGTGAAATTCGTGTTATGGGGTACCAAATTTACAGTAGCTAATATTTACCTTCCTAATGTTAATCAAGTATCGGCCGCGTTACAATACATGAGGATTTTGTCAGGATTCAGGGAGGGTAAGCTCATATTGGGGGGAGATTTTAACACCCCTCTTGAACCACTTTTAGATTCCTCCACCTCGCGATCGTGTATCTCCTTCCCCAAACTGAGGGCTCTGAAACGGGCATTCTACGATCTGCGTCTGGTGGACGTTTGGAGAGTGCTGCACCCCACGGCCCGTAACTATACCCACTTCTCCCATGTTCATCACACCTATAGTCGCATAGACTACCTAATGAGTGACCATAGCTGCCTGGACTGGTCCCCGGAATGCACCATAGACCCAATGGTCTGGTCTGACCATTCTCCTATACACATGACATTCTCGCTCCCTTCCACTTCGATTAGGGAATGGTCATGGCGCTTGAACGATTCGCTGCTAACGAACCCGGAATGTGTGACGAGGGTTTCAGATACAATCTCTAACTTTTTTGCGGACCACGCTTTGGATACGACATCGTTGCCCTTTCAATGGGAGGCACTTAAGGCTGTCCTACGTGGTACCTTTATCCAAATGGGTACGCGTCTTAAAAAGGAGCGCTCAGCCGCCATAGAGGCAGCAAATAAAACGCTTAGAAACTTAGAAACTGAGCACAAACGATCCCCGACAGTGACAATGCTGGCGGACGTTTCTAGGGCACAATCACAACTTAGAGAACTTTATGAAGCCTCTGCACGCACATATGCAGATAAGCTCACTTTCCATCAATATAAGTTTCGAGATAAATGTGGTAGGCCACTGGCTCGCTCCCTGCACCCAAAAACAACCTCCGCCTTTGTGCCTCATATTCGGGGGGCACAGGGAGAAATGGTATCCTCACCCACTAAGATGGCGGGGGAATTCAGGGACTTTTATCAGTCCCTGTACAATATCCCTAAGACTCAAGGGACAAGTTCCCCTTCTTCCGGGGTGGAGGACCAGATGTCATATGTATTGGAAACCGCGCTCCCTACATTAGACGATGACGTCATCGCTGATCTGGAAACCTCAATCACAGAAGACGAAGTCGCCAAAGCCATAGCGGGTACACCGAGTGGAAAGAGCCCGGGCCCAGACGGCTTTACTCCTAAGTTCTACAAACTTTTTGCCGCCCTCCTCACGCCCTTTCTAACTAAGGTGTTCAACTCTTTGTCGGAGGGTTCAGTGTTCCCTCCACAAACACTTGAGGCTCACATATCCCTCATCCCAAAGCCAGGCAAAGACCCCACTCTTTGTGCAAGCTATAGGCCAATCTCCTTGATTGGGGTCGATTTGAAAGTCTTTGCTAAAATCCTAGCCAATAGATTACAACCATTGTTGCCTGGGATAATACACCTAGACCAGGTCGGCTTTGTGAGTGGCCGTGAGGCTAGGGACAATACCCTGAAGACCCTTCTTTTAACCAACTATGCCCGGTCCCACGATATCCCACTATGCCTCTTAACAGTCGATGCCGAGAAGGCATTCGACCGAGTAGACTGGCAGTTCCTTCGACTATCCCTGCAACAAATAGGCGTGGGAACCAATATGATGGCGAGAATAATGTCCCTTTACTCCTCTCCATATGCTAGGATTAGACTAAATGGCTCGCTATCTCCAGCCTTCTCTGTATCTAACGGGACGCGACAGGGATGCCCACTGTCCCCCCTCCTCTACGTTCTCACTATGGAACATCTAGCTATTGCTCTACGTAACAATTCTTCTATCCAAGGCATAACAGTCGGGCCCACACATACTAAACTTGCCCTCTTTGCAGATGATCTGCTCCTGTTCGTGACACACCCTCACACATCCTTGCCCTTGGTATTGCAGGAGTTTCGGAAATTTGGAGAAGTTAGCAACTTCAAGGTCAACTACAATAAATCGGAAATCCTCAACATATCTCTGCCTACGTCGGCCCTACGAAGACTATCGTCTTCTTTCCCCTTCAAAACTGGTTCCCCCTCCATAAGGTATCTCGGAATTCAAATACCGGCGGATGCTTCCCAACTTTTTTCCTTGAACTTTGCCCCCCTACTTCTTAGGACCCAGGCAGATTTAATCAATTATGCGTCCAAACAGCTCTCATGGCTAGGTAGAGTGAATGCCCTGAAAATGGATGTTCTCCCTAGGTTCCTGTATTTGTTTCAGACCATCCCTATTCACATACCTAATTCGTACTTTAAGAAAATACGCCAACTGTTTTCCAAATTTATTTGGAATGCGGCCTGTCCCAGGATACGGTATGAAACACTTTCTCTTCCAAAGGCTTGGGGGGGGGGGGGGCTGGAGCCCCAGATGCCTCCCTATACCATAAAGCAGCGGTGCTCACCCGCATACTAGATTGGTTCCATCATTCTTCAACCAAGCTTTGGGTTCAGTTGGAAAGCCACATGAGCCCAATTGAGCTCTCCGCTCTCCCCTGGACCTTGCCTACGGTACGGGGGGGTTCGGGCCCTCTTAATGACCTTACCCATCAAACGATCCAGATTTGGGATCGCATGCTGTCCAGAAGGGGCTTATCAAACCGCATGGGGCCTATGACTCCCTTCTTTGGGACCCCGGCCTTTCCGCCAGCTATGTCGGTAGCAAGATTCGGACCATGGCGAAGAGAGGACCATAGGCGACTTGCCCAGGTCCTTCATGCAGACCCCACTTTGAGGCCAGATACCTCTACCGGTCTGACCTCCCGTCACCCCATGCAGTGGCTTCGGAGGCAACAGACTGCCTCCTACATCCGGACTTTCCCATCTATTACAGACATTCTTGCTGAACCGACGGGATTCGAGGAACTGCTCCTGCAGGTGGAACCTCCAACGCATGTTGTATCGCAACTATACTCCCTTCTGCTCGATGTTTACTCCCCTGGCCTCCCACCGTATACGGTGGCCTGGGAGACAGACCTCCGTCACACTATCTCCCCTATTGACTGGCAAAAATGTTTTACCCTGACGCACAAATTGTCCATAGCCACCAAGACCCAGGAGAAGGGGTTTAAACTGTTAACAAGATGGTACAGATGTCCATCAACTCTTCACCACTTCAATCCGGAGGTGTCGGATGCCTGCTGGCGGTGCCTCGGCTCCCGAGGAACCATGCTCCACATCTGGTGGGAGTGCCCTCCTGTGCGGAGGTACTGGCAGCGGATTTTCACACTCTACTGCAAATTGATGGCGACCTCTATCCACCCTTCACCGGAGGTGGCTCTCTTGTCTATTCTCCCTGGATCATTTAAATCCATCAGAAATGATGTCTTGCGACACTTTCTGGCGGCGGTCAGGGTAGTGATTCCCCGTCACTGGAGAACGGCAACCATGCCTTCCCTGGGGGATTGGGCTGTTGAGGTGGACCGCATTAGGGACCTGGAGCGCATGGTGGCGGAGGAAAATGACAAAAGTGAACAGTTCTCTCTCACATGGACTTCGTGGTCCGTGTTTCGGTACTCCTCGGAGTTTATCTCTTGGGCGGAGTGTGCCCTGGACGAGACCACTTTCGGACCTTGATGGAGTGATTCTGATCCCTGTCCCCTATCTGTGTACCCCTACTATTTGCCCCTGACTCTTTCTCTTTTCTCTACACATAAATACACCTCTAAGAACCCAGTAGGATAACGTACCAGGGCTTCAATTTACCTACTACCTATAACCCATTGAGTGACCCTACTTCATACTCTCCAAATAGGTTTGTGTATACTTTCATCTGATGGTACTTAGCCCTGCTCTGTTCTGACATATGATGCCTGTTGAGGATGTATCCTATTAATGTTTGTAATGTTTAAGACAATGTATGTCTTTTTCTGTCGTTTCATTGCATAAACAAATAAAATAAGATTGAATTAAAAGGTGCAGCCAAGCAGGCCTTGCACAACAATATGGATGCCGAATACCAGTTTTCCATTAGGACTGCCCGTCTGGCGCCCATTATTTAATCCTGCCATGCAGTGCAGGGCTGGTCAGGCCATGGGATCTCTCCTACCTGTCGACCCATTGCTTTCTGTGCACAGCCTGTTTTTTTTTTTTGGGGTGACAGGGCCCAGAGCTTTTTTCCCCTCAGAAAAAGTGCAGGAGAGCCCTTCCTGTGGAGGAGCATGCTGCATAATAGGGTGGGTGTTGCCAAATTGCATAGTGGGAGGGTCTTAAAGGAGCGTTGTATAATGAAACCAGGAGTGCACAACACAAGCACTGGGTTCAGGAGTGTGTGATACACAGGAAGGTAATATGCATAGAATGCAGGGTCCAGGGGTTTGCTACACTTTTGCTCCCACATCCAAAGCTCACCGCTCATCCTTCTCTTATAGATCATCTCAGGAGCCACCTCTTAACCCTTCCTCCACAACAGCTAAACTCTTTCTCAATGCAGCTGATTCAGCTTTGACCCCTGCTCCCTCACCTGTGCACAAACACCCCCCACCCCCTCCCCTTTAGCTGCTCACCTCTCAGAAGCCGCTGATCTCAGTGTCCCACACAGTCCATTTGCAGCTCTGCCTCTCCGCTACCGGACAGCAGCAATAAGATTGTTCGGCAGGGGGCGTCTGCATCCATGCACCAGGCTATTTTTAAGCTAGCATGGGATGCCCTTTCTGAAGCCTATAAACACATCTGTGCCAAGGCAGCTGTCTATCTGTGTCTGCCCTGAGTTCTGTGCATAGAGGTTGTGAGGGAGCTGCCTGGAGAAGCGCACTCATGTGTCGCACAGAAGCTGGGCTTCGATGTTTACAAGTGACAGTAAATTGCGGTGACAGCGAACCTGGCCAGCCTGGGCCTATATTGAGGTAGGGGCCTGGAGTTGCAGTTCCAATAGCCCCTACGTACGTAATCTGGCCCTGTCCCTTAGTCATGGCAGTACTTATCCTGCACAGGATTTCACGTCCCCTAAAGTTGATCTAAGTGTTGGTCCTTGAGATACCCATGAAATGCAGATGGTTCCCAAATTTGTTGGAGTCTGTCACTGACTGCCCCCCCAGTTGGCTTTTTGTACTGCTTGCTCACAAAACTGAGGAATGTCGAGTAGTAGACGGGTTATACGGGGGTTGGTGTATACAACTTTTTCTGTTGATGTCCCAACCTCCTGTAGGCAGCTGTATAACCTGACTTTCTGAACACCATGCCCCTCAGTTGACCTGAAGAAAATGATTTTACATTAGGTAAGAGTCCTATTTTATTTATTTTTTTTTTTTTTTTTTCCTGTTTCAAAGTTAAAACAAATTAACCTTTTTTTTTTTTTTTTTTTTTTTTTTTTTTCCAGGTTGCTCTTTCTGAAGCATAGCCATCCTTCCTGCACCATCTGAAATGAACTGGAGTCATTGCCTGTTGACCCCACCAGGAGAATTCGTCATGTGTCCTAGGGGGAGGGAGGAACACACCTTCGCAATGTTGGTTTCTTCCAACCAAAGACATTTTAAGTGCCTGTAACTGATTTGTACATATTTATAAATAGGTACATTTAAAGAGGCTTGGTGCAAATGTACTGCATCGCAGGAACTTGTTTTACTCCTTGTACCTGTGAACTAGCCATTGTTTTCTTGTGTAGATATGTTTAGTGGCTGTGTATAGTGGGCAGTATGACTTGCCCGATTGATTCATATGTTTAATGAATGAGATCCTGATCTCAAGCAACACTGCACTTATTTGTTTTTCAGTATCTAGAGAAATAATACCTTTTATTTGAATTAAAGGATGAAATGTTGTTGCTGCATGGAAAAGGCCTTTATTCTGTTAGCTGTATGTCTAAAAGCATCATTCTTCATAGTGCACCAGCTTTGGAGAGTCTGTAGATCCATTAATTATTCAAATGTTGGTTTTAATGTGAAATCATAATCATTACAGAATCAATGGGACCCATTTGCAAAGCATCCATTTTGCATTGTAGTCCTACCGGTATCTTCAAAGTCGACATCATTAAAATAGAGCAGAGACACTTTTAGTGACTCTGGGACCCTGCTACGTGTATTGGAGGTGCAATTTTTTGCCATTCAGAACAATTCGATTTAATTATTTTTTAAAACTTTGGAGATGGCAACTTTCATTCTTTGCAGATCACCTGCCCCCCATACCTTTTTTTCATTGGTTACTTTGGAAAGGACATACCAAATATAGTAGTATAAAACTGCAGTGGGCAGGAAACCAGTAGCTGTTGCTGCTGTAACAATGCAGTGGCTGCTTCCTGCTGCCTACCAAACTCTGCTGTATGTAGCTTGCTTACAGTAACTGAAACAATTCAGTGTGCAGTCATTTGAGAAGCAGATTGCCTGGCATAGGGCAACCCAATATTGTGTAAAAGAAAAAAAAAAAAGCTTTTGATAAATGCTGTTTGTTCTCTACTCATGTTAACCCTGACTTTAACAAAGGATAAGGCAAAATGCTGTCTGGTTAAGCATATCTAAACTGTCTTTAACATTTTAAAGTAAACTGTTCCCTTTCTGAATAAGTATCTGCATTTCAGGAGGACTGTAGATTCCCTATAATCCTGGTTTTACACCCATCTTGTGGAAACTCACAGTAATACATTGGTATGCATGCACTGTAGTGTGGTGCCATTCATTTTGAATGGCACCAAAACATACATCCTGTGCTTTGCGGTGCACTGCATTTTCAAATGAGTGCAGGTATGTTTTGTATGTTTTTGAAGCATGTTAACATCCTGTTAAATTGCTGTCTTGAGATAATGCATTTCACATAAAAAGATGCTCTGTGGCTGAATCAAACCAGCAGATGTAATACTCCACAGCACTTACCAACTAGTGAAATCTTCTTTAGGCCCCAAAATATTAGCTGTGTTGTCTCTGCTCATTTTACAAACTACTTTTTTTTGTATTTTTTTTTTTTTTAGTAAAGCGAACCAAAAAAAGCAGCAAAGAAGCAGTTTTTCAGTTTGGAAACTGATAGTGATGTCTACCATTTTGTAGAGATCAGTGATGTAGATATAGTATATTCCAGGGGTTATGCTGCAAAAACACAATAGACATGCAGTTCAACTAAGAGCCACAGGTGGCAATACCAGTCACTTCAGCCTTTCCGTCTATTGTTTGTTCCTTGCCTGACAATGCAGCCATGGAGAGGAGGCCTGGCACAATTCAACATGTCCTGTCTTTTATTGGCAATGGAACAGTTTTGGGTTCTCTTGAATGAATCCTAGTCATCGCCAATGCCAGCCGTGCTAGTTTTCATCAATTTTGTCTCCATTAGTCTTCAGTCTCTGGAAACTGTGGCCTCCTGGTTTATGTGGAATGCTGTTTGGTTTTCTGAATAAAGCTATCCCTGGTACTGTGACTTTGACTTATCCTATGTTTATTGTAAAAGAATATGGGAAGTAAAATGGAGTTTTAGTTTTAAGCCTGATATAGAATGTGTATTTAAAAAAAAAAAAAAAATCATATTGAAAGTTAAATAGTTTAGGATTAAGAGATTATAAATAAATGGTATTGTAATTTAAATAAAATGCTTCTCTTAAAAATAATAAAGAATAAATATCGATGTTTGAGTTCCAGAAGCTGCTGCTATGGAAATGTTGCTGTAGGCGATGAGCAGCTTGATACAAACATCTAAGTGTTTGTTTGACTTCCCTCTTTAAGTCGGGAAGTGTGCATCTCCTCCCCCCCTTCCCCAAAGGAGACACACACCGTTTGCACAGCCCCACCAGACGTTTGGTTGTCCTTTTTACAGGCTGCTCTTGGGAGGAAGTGGGCAGCGCCAAATGCTGAGTACACAAACCATGTATGCAACCTCTCCTCCTCTCTGGATTTCACTGCAAATGTGACAAGGGAGGAAGTGGTGCCACAAGGTACAATAGTCTTTTATTATGCGGTGCTATAGTTACTGGATGGCAAGAAGGTTCTAGGTGGTAGAAAGGTTCAGTCACTGGTGCAGGGGTTCACTGTCAATGGTACTGGAATGCAGGCAAGTTCAGCATTAGTGGCGTAAACTTCTGGACTGTATCACCTTCTGATCTAAGATTTGTGAAAGGGTTAAGTTAGTATGGGGAGGGAGGTCATTGGGATTAAGTTATTTAAAAGTATAGATCGCCTTTATGCCTCAACGCACATTAACTTGCAGACAATTCAACAGCATATCGTGAAGGGGCGGGCTTAATATTTTGATTTGCACTGTGGGGCTAGGGTGACCACGTGTCCCGGATTGCCCGGGACAGTCCCACATTTTGCAGGTTTGTACCGGAATGAAACTGACACAGCCACCCCCCGGGCCAAGCTGATGTCCCCAAAAAAGGGTACTCACTGACCGTACTTGTCCTGGGTGGGAATACCTGGAGGAGCACAATCCCGCCCCCTGCTTGTGATTGGAGAAATCATAAATCCCGTCTCTTGTGTCCAATCACTGTGCTGTGATTCGTTACAGCACAAACTGATTTTTGGGAAGGGAGGGTGTCCCTGAAGGGTAGTTTGGAAATGTGGTCACCCTATGTGCGGCATGTGATATGAGGACCGAGGAGAGACATCCCAAAACAGCGGGCAGTATGCGCTTTCTATGTTTTTGAGAGACTTTTAGTAGTTTATTAAATTGCAGCTGCTATATTATGTTTGAGATCCTAGCAGACATGTTTTAAAGCAGTTCAGAGTTTAATAAGTTTGACAGTTTTAGTGTTTTATGCTGCATTTTCTGAAAGTTTTTGAAATGACCCCTCCCCCTTTTCTATTGTGCAGATCTTACTCGTCCTCTGCCTTCTCCGCTATGTACTCACTTCTGGCACCTAGTCCACCAGCATTCTGCTGCAATTTTTACCTGCGGCTGGCACGTCTTCTATTTTTTGATGTAGAAAAACACTGCCTTTTTAAAGCTCTGCAAGTATAAGATGTTTCCCTGCTGCATGCAAAGTCTAAGGGGTTCTACTGTGCATGCCTAGGAGGCAGTACCCACACTTTGGAGTTCTCGGCTTTGCTGCTGATCTCACTTTCGGCGGTCCCTACACATGCCGACAATCGGCTCCTGGCACAGAATGTTTCCCATTGCCGGCTTGAAGAGACTTGCAGCACTAAATAAATGCCAGTTGGGGCTAGTGTGGAGCTTTTGGGATAACCCAAAATGGTGGCGCATGTGCAGGTAGGAAATAATATTGTCACTACTTTGCATGAGCTGTAGCATCAATACTGTATATCAGGGATATGCAATTAGCGAACCTCCAGCTGTTGCAAAACTACAAGTCCCATCATGTCTCTGGGTGTCATGCTGGTTGCTGTCAGAATCTTGCTATGCCTCATGTGATTTGTAGTTCTGCAACAGCTGGAGGTCCGCTAATTGCATATCCCCGCTGTATATGCCAGCCCTATCCGCAACAGCCATATCCAGTAGCAAACGCATCTAGAGTGATTCCTAGAGTAGGTGTCTGTTGCAATGGGATATAGTCTTGTTTTTTCCTTTTCGTCTTTCAGGACAGCCACAAATGAGACATGGGCTCCTCCCCTTCCTCAGGAAACACTGCGCCAGCACAAATTCTCACTTCCCCTGCCGGACCTCAGTTATTAGTTTCCTCTGGCGGGGAGACACTGTGCAGGGAACCAGGCCCGTCAGTCAGGGGATTGAGGCCAAAACTTTTTTACCCAGTAAAGGAAACACGGGCGTCTAGGGTACAAGGTCTGGTACATACCCGCCTCTTGGAAAGCCACCCTATCCTCGTTGAGCGCGGCAGCAGGCTTAGGGGGACCCCTATTGCGTCCACAGGGCCGCAGCAGGGCGGCAGCCTAGCTCTCCCTGTATACTTTACAGGCCGCATTTCTTTTTGCAACCAGCGGGCCGGACGGCGGGTGACGTCATTTCCGGTGGAGGGTGGATGCTTTCCCTTTGCCCCGCGACTTCCGGTTCCGGGTCACGGAGCTGATGGGGGGCTGTAGAGGCAGCCATCTGCAGTCATGTCGGAAGCGGATGCTCGGATGACACAGTGACACTACCTCCAGCCTTCCTAAGGTAAGAGTACCCTGGGGAGGGGTCCTCTCTAGAATTGCCCCTCCATACATGGTTCTTATCTATGGGGGGGCAGAGGCTTTGATTCTTACATACTAAAAGGATCAATGCACTTCCAGGGTTGTATCTGTCTGCTTCAGTTGTTAACTTTTTTCCTGCATATTTTGGTACATGTATTTCAGAAAGCTACGGAAAAGTCAGTCAACCCATACCTCTAGAAGGAAGTGTGTCTTGTAGGGACATTCTAGGGGAATCATGGGTAAAGGTCTTATGTAAGGGCTTTATAGACACCCTAGTTGGTGAGAGGGATTCTGAGCAGGAGTCAGGACTAGCAGCTTCAACCCTCTTTGAAATGTTTCAACTCCCCTCCATTCCTTTCTCCCAGGATTCAACCCCACCACTGGCTCAGGGCTCTGCACCTGCCAATCCTGCCACTACACCTAGGGCAGAGGAGGCTCCAGGCCTGTCCCGTGTGGAACAAGCACAACCAGATAGTGCCACCTCCGATTCTCAGGAGGGAGAGGGCCAGGACGGGGAGTCAAGGAAGCCCTCCAGATATAAATTGTCCCTGGATGAGGTAGAGGACCTCTTGGGGGCCACACACACACACACACACACACCCCCCCCCCACCCCCCCTCGGTATCCAGGCTGATAAAAAACTTCTCGCCCTCCATGACCAAATGTACAAGGGCCTGGGGGAACAGAAGAAAAGGGTCTTCCCAGTACATGAAGTACTGGTGGAAACTGTAAAGAAAGAATGGCAGGATCCTGAACGGATTTTTTTATTCCCCCCCCCCCCCCCCCCCCAGGTCCCTATAAAGAAGATATCCTTTTTCGAATGCTCCCGTGTCTATTTGGAACAAGAGCCCCAAATTTAGATGCGGCCTTCTCCCAGGTCTCCAGAAACACCGATCTAGCGTTTGAGGACATGGGAGCCTTAGCTGACCTCATGGACAAGAGGATAGACTCCCTCTTGAAAAAGACATGGGACTCTACAATTGGGAATCTAAAGCCAGAAATGGCTGTTACTGTTGTGGCCCGCAACTTAGAGCACTGGCTCTCTAAAATCCAGGAGCACATTGAAGCAGGAACGGCCAAGGAAACCATCTTATCTTCCTTCCCTACAAACCTGTGAGGAATTGCTTATAATAGCAGACGCCTCAGCGGAATCAGTCCGCATGTCGGCAGCCCTGGCTAACTCTGCCAGAAGAGCCCACTGGCTCAAAACATGGCCAGGTGACAGCGCCTCTAAGGCCAAGTTATGTGGGAGACCTACTTTTTGGCCCAGGTCTAGAAGCTGTTCTAGACTGCACGGCAGATAAGAAAAAGTCCTTCCAACTCAAACGGAAGACCCCAGTGCAGACGAAAAAGGGGTTTTGTCTGCAAAGACGAAGGGAGGCCCCCAAGCCAGAAGGGCAAAAGAAAACTTGGACCCCTAAAGGCAAGGGCAGAGGAGGGGTAATTTTTCGCCCTCCTGAGCAGCCCCGTAAGAACCCATGACTCTCCAGTCAGGGTGGAAGACTGGGGACATTTCTCCCAACCAGTTCAGGGACGTGTATCTACACGTCCCGTTCGCAGAAAGCTCTCAAGGTTTTCTGCGACTAGCGGTAGACCTAGATGGAACAATAGTACATCTACAGTTCCAGCCACTGCCATTTGGGCTATCCTCATTGCCCCGCATATTTACCAAGTTCTTAGCGGAGCCGTGGTGTTTCTGCGACTCCAGGAAGTATCCATAATCGCATACCTGGACGACCTGCTCCGATTTGCAGCTATCCAGAGATCTGGAAATTACAAAGAAGGTCCTAACAGACCTGGGGTGGCTACTGAACTTGGAGAAGTCCAGCCTGATCCCATTTAAACGTATCACATACCTGGGATACTTGCTGGACTCAACACTCCTTAAGAGTGTTTCTCCCGATGGAGAAAGTCTTAAAGCTAGACAAAGCAGTGGCCTCCCTCCAGTGCAACCAACAGGTCTCTATAAAATCTCTGATGTCAACAGATGTCTGTTGACATCTACACTCCCAGCAGTCCAGTGGGCAGGACTATACTTTTGCCCCCTGCAGGCCTTCGTTCTAAGGGTGTGGGACCACAGCCTAGAGGAACTAGACACCTTGGTTCAGGTACCAGATCAGGTAAAAAGATCCCTCTGGTGGTGGAGGAAGGTAACAAACCTTTCGCAGGGACGTCTGTGGTTTATCCCGGTGTCTCAAGTGGTAACCACAGATCCAAGTGACAAGGGCTGGGGGGCACTCCTGGGATCCCTTCCAGCATAGGGTACCTGGAAGGATGAAGAACTAAAGAGATCGTCCAATTGGAAGGCACTGAGGGCAGTTGCTCTGGCTCTCAGGTTCTTCCAGAAGGAACTCCATGGCCATCACACTCGGGTGAGGTTGGGCAATTCATTGGCCATAGCCTACCTAAACGAGCAGGGCGGCACGAGAAGCGGAGTCCTGTCGGCCCTAGTAGCAGACATCCTGGGCTGGGCCGAGATTAACACTCTCTCGCTCTCAGCAGTTTTTCTAAGAGGCGAGAGAAATGTGATGGCAGACTTTCTAAGTCGAAGGCAACTGAGAGAGAGCAAATGGGTCCTCAATCAAGAGGTCTTCAGTCTCTTGGCCAGGAGATGGGGACCACCGGAGGTGGACCCCTTCGCGTCAAAAGAAAACGCGAAAGCCCCCTGTTTTTTCTCCCTAAACAGGAGAGGGAGCCCTGGGGGTGGACGCACTGACCCAAAGATGGCATTTCAGAATATGCTACGCCTTCCCGCCACCAGTATTATTACCGGCAGTTCTGAGGAAGTTTCAGATAGCGAACACTTCTCTGATCCTAGTGGCACCACATTGGCCCAAGAGGGCATGGTCCTCAGTTCTCAAACAGCTGGCTGTAGAACCTCCCTTATTTCTACCACATCGAGAGGATCTCCTCTCACAGGGTCCAGTCCTCTGCCCACAGGTACACAAATGGAAGCTAGCGCCCTGGCTACTGAGGAGGGCATACTTAAATCTAAAGGTTTTTCAAAAAGATTAATTGCCACCCTCCTTAATAGCAGGAAAGAGGAGATACGCCAAATTTACAGAAACGTCTTGCTCTGCTTTAACAAGTGGTGCTTAGAATGCTCCTGTGCGGTGCAGAGCCCCACAGCCATTCTAGAATTCCTACCGTGTGGAGCAGATAAGGGGCTTTCCATAAGTACCCTCAAGGGTCAAATTTCAGCACTCAGTGCATATTTAGGAAAACCTCTGGCCACCAACCCCGAGGTAGTCAGGTTTTTCAGGGCTCTATCTAGACAAAGACCAGCTCAGGGCCCACCCTTCCCCAGTTGGGACCTGCCTTTTGGTTTTACAGACCTTAACGGGTGCTCCCTTTGAAGCCTTTAGACAAGTGTCTACTTAAGGAACTGACCTTAAAAACAGTATTTTTGGTTGCAGTGACTACTGCTAGGAGGGTCAGTGAGATAGAAGGCTTATCTGTTAGACCCCCCCCCCTTTTGCGGTTTTTATTTTTTCCAAATCGGGTCGTTTTTAAGACCAATCCAGCATTTTTACCCAAGGTGACTTCGAAATTCCACAGAAGTCAGAAAGTAGTTTTACCTTCTTTTTGTCCCAACCCCTCAGGTGAAGGGGAGTTGAGGTTTCATACTTTGGATGTCAGGAGATGCATCCTACACTACCTAGAGATGACAAAAGCATTTACAAAGTCAGACTCATTTATTTTGTTTTCTGGGGCCAGAAAAGGGTACAAAGCGTCTCGACGCACTAGTGCCAGATGGCTCAGAGCAACCACCGGGCAGGCATATACTTTAGCAGGGAAAGAGATCCCTATGGGGATAAAGGCACACTCTACCAGAGCTTTGTCAGCTTCTCGGGCAGAAAAGGCTGGAGCAACGCCATAACAGATATGCAAGGCAGCAACATGGTCCAGCTATTCCACTTTCGTTAAACATTATAGCGTGAACCTGGTGTCGGCAGGTGAGCAAGCCTTTGGGCGAAAGGTTTTGCAAGCTGTAGTCCCACCCTAGCTGGTAAGTGCTCGTCTATCCTCTCATTTGTGGCTGTCCTGAAAGACGACAATTAGAGTTACGCTTACCGGTAAAGTTTTTACCAGTAGTCTTTTTTTAGGACGGCCCTAGTTACCCACCCGAAAAATTGGGGGTCTCATAAAAGACCGGAACGCAGCAGGATAATGATATGTAATAGTATGTTATTAATGTGTTCTTGTGTCTCCCAGCTGGCCGGAGGTGATCTTGAAAAAACTGAGGTCCGGCAGGGGAAGTGAGAATTTGTGCTGGTGCAGTGTTTCCTGAGGAAGGGGAGGAGCCTATGTCTCATTTGTGGCTGGAAAAGACGTTGCTGGCAAGTGTAACTCTAATTTTCTGACCATGTCGGCTCATTTTTACCTCCTACCACCCAGGTTTCTGCTGTGGCTTACATGGGCACTGTAATCCCCAGCCTGGCAGCTCACATCCCCCCCCCCCCCCCCCATTGCTATGGAGGACTCAATTTTTAGTCACAGCTGACAGGTTCTCACAGCACCCTCTTCCCCAGTGTCATCACTGTGCCTGCACCACCAACCCACCCCCATCCTCTCACCACTATACCTTTTAAACCTCCCTCACCGCTTATATCCTTCCATATTTAATCTGTTCAAGGAACAGGTATACCTTTCTTCTCGTTTTTCTCTTAAAGGGTAATCTATCATGACAAATTAGAGAGCTGTCATTACTGACTTTAAAAAAAAAAAACTGCAGATGCTTGAGCAATCGCCATCACTTTATTACTAAATGAGTCACTGATGCAGAACAAGTATGCAGCCAGTGAATTGTCAAAGCACCTGGTTTGCACCAAGAGGTCAGTCCTGAAGCTTACACCTTCAGAAAAAAGTCAAGCTCCCATATTTATCCTAACAGGAGTTCTGGTTTTATTTTTTTACCAAAGGAGATTAGGAATATGTGAAGCCATGCAAGGTATTAAATGTCACAGTTGTCAGTTATTGGCCTTACGTGAGAAGCTACAGTAGTGTTGCAGTCTGTGGGAACTTGCACCAAGTCCACAAGTGAGCTGTTTTGGGTTGAGATTCCATGAAGCCTGTTCACAGTGCTGGGACAAGGTCATCCAGTGCCCAGGGCGAAAAGGGGAAACTGCGTGCCCCCCGCCTATCACCCCACCAATCCCTGCTCCCTGTTGGATGGATAAGAGGGTGGGGCCAATATATTGGCATGCACCAAAATGTTTGTGGCATGCAATTAAATAATACCAATATTTGTGGTACACTGCATTTCCGTGGGCGCGATCCCGCGTCGCTCTCTCCACGGCTTCTCGACTCTTCATTGGATAGATTGATAGCAGTGCAGCCATTGGCTTCCGCTACTGTCAATCAAATCCAATGACCCGGGGGGGGGGGGGGCAGAGACATACACCCCGCGTCTATAGATGTCGAGTGTATGACACAGGCCCGCAAGGTAACCCCCTCGGGAGAGAGCTGCCCAGAGGGGGATATCTAATGCGGGAAGGAGCCGCTGTGGGACCCCAGAAGGGGACAATCAGGGCCATTCTGCAAAACAAGCTGCACAGTGGAGGTAAGTATGATATGTTTGTTAATTAAAAAACAAAAAAAACCGCAAACCTTTAATATCACTTCAAGGCTCATTCACTGTGGGACTGGGGACTGTAAAATCAGGTGGTTGAGCATTGGTTTTACCCCCCTGCTGCCTGCCTGAACGAACACTACACATACAGCTGCTACCAGATGTACACATGCTGTGTCTGATGCTGCGCTTAACCACTTGCCTACCGTGCACTTTCACCTCCTTCCTGCCAAGGCCAATATTCAGATTTCAGTGCTGTCACACTTTGATGGACAATTACTCGGTCATTCAACGCTGTACCCAAATGAAATGTTTATCATATTTTGCACACAAGTAGATCTTTCTTTTGGTGGCAGTTAATCACTACTGTGTTTGTTTTTTATTTTTGCGAAACGAACAAAAAAGACATAACATTTTGAAACATTTTTTTTTCTTAGCGTCTGTTATAAAATTTTGCAAATAAGTAGTTTTTCTCCTTCACTGATGTCTGCTTATGAGGTGTCACTGACTAGAGAAGAAAGGGCAATCCGTGCATACACTAAACAAGTATAGAAAATTGCAAGCTGTACACTACAGGCTAATCACATCACCTCCAATAAAATCCAGTGCAGCGCAATATAAACGCAAGGTAAGTCCATATACAGATAAAATAGAAGAACTACACGTCCCAGGATGGATGATGAAGGCACCTTGTGGGAAGATGAATTTCAATCCACTGATAATTCTGAGCGACGGGCCCTCCACCGATCAGTAAATACTCTTACCAGATGAGGTGGACCCCTGAGCTAACAGAAAGTCTGACACGCCTTGTATCCACAATGGGATAAAGATAATGCGCCAGCACAGCAGTGGGGCTGGATCACCCAGGACGAGTATGTGAGAAAATAAACATGTTCTAAGTGCTCGTCGTTCAGATCATCCACAAGTAACAAGCCTTGTAAGGCAGTAGCACAGAATAGCGCTTAACATATAACGATCGATATGCCAGTAAGAGAATAAAAAAAAACCGCAAAAATCCAGAGATGGCAGCGGGTGATGTCCGCAAGATAGCTCCTCTCCCCGTACGCGTTACGTCCTACAGGACGAAGGCAGGGCTATCGCGTCACCCAAATGTTTATATAGGCAGCTGGTCTCTATGGAGAGCGCGGGGAACATGGTATCCGAATCATCCATAGCGGTCTCAAATTCCCAAGGGGACACAAGCTGTCAGAATGATACATATATTAAAAATGTGTATAAAAAATGTCTTATATGCGATGGCTATAAGGGGATAGTGAATGCAGATTGCAAAAACTCCACCTTGACTATAAAAACCTTATGCAATAGATAAAAACACAAAATGAATGTATGAAAAACCCGCGGCCATCTCTTTACACGAAAAGACCATAAATGTAACAAAACACATGTAAAATACTTGAACTGTACCTAAACGAATATCTATTTATCTAATATGAAGCAATTCAAGTCAAATTCAATGTTATACCCTCCCGGAAACTGAAACCTGTGTTTCATGGATCCAGACTTAAATGGCGTATGAAATTCCCCCCCCCCCCCTCCAGTTTTTATTTACCTTCTCCAGCCCCCAAAATCTGAGGCATTTAGGATCCTTGTTGTGAAAATTTCAAAAATGTTTGGAAATGTGCATTTCAAACCTTTTTTTAAATTGTTAACGTGTTCAGCGATGCGAACACCCAGGGGACATTAACAATATCAAAAAAGGTACATGCCACATTAATAATTATGCTACCAAAAATAGTGTGTACTATAAATTGCCTCCAGCATTGTTCCATTTCTTCTTGCCGAAGGCTGCCATTTTGCTGAAGTCCAGAACCCCTGAGAAGCAGTAAATCTTTAGGCTATCAGCAGATTGGCCTCTAAAGGCTCTGATTTGTGGTACAATGCCAAAAATGGAGAGCAACTGAGCATGTGCAGAGCAGGGTGAGGCAGCGTATTACTGGATTTTAACCACTTGACCTCCTGAATGTTTTATACCCTTCACGACCAGGGCATTTTTGCTATTCAGCACTAAGCTACTTTTAACTGGCAAATGCTCGGTCATGAAACACTGTAACTAATTAAAGTTATATCATCTTTTTCACCCAAATATATCTTTCATTTGGTGGTATTTGATCACCACTATTTGTTGTTTTTTTTGTTTCTTTTAAAATATTTTGTTATACTGTATAACATATCCCAAAAAATTATTTCTTTCTCGTACATCACGGGACACAGAGCGACATAGTCATTACTAATGGGTTATATAGTTACCGTCAGGTGCTGGCACTGGCAACTTCCAAAACCGGAAGTACCCTCCCCTATATAAGCCCCTCCCATCCGGGAGCACCTCAGTTTTTTGCCAGTGTCTAAGGTGTTGGCCAAGAAGAAACATGTGTTTTTCACTGAGCTTGCGTACAGGTTCTTTTGGGCCTCAGTAAGCTATTCCGGATCCGACCAAAAAAGCTTCATAGCTAAACGGTCGGTACCCGGGCCTTGCAGAGAAGAGCAGGGTTTTGCCTGTAATGCTTCTCTTAGGAGAGCTGGACCCTGGGATCCAGAGCTCTGGTCATACCCACGACCAAGATGTTTTCTGTGCAGGGTGCTATACAGGTCCAGGGGAGTGGAATCCTTGGGAACCCGGTCCCTGAAGGTTTGATTACAATGCCTGCCGTGATAGGTGAAGTTTGGGCTTTTGTGGACCAAACAAAGTCCTGCGACGGGGAACAGGTAAGTGGGGGCCCCCAGGAACTTGGTTCTATTGGGGGACCCCCAAGCCTAATTTGTCTTTCTGTCTGTTACCTAATGGTATTCCCGCAAGATTCTGTGCATGCCTGTAACTACTAAAAAAATGTAATAATTTTTAATGGTGGTCAAGAAAAAAAAAAAAAAAAAAATATGTTTTTTATATATATTTAGTATATTAGACTGCGGTACCTGTGTTTGTCCACTAGAGGCCGCTGTGGAATGTTTTCTTGTCATGTGGACTAGTTTCTTCTCAGAGAGCAAAGTCCAGGCAGTTGGTGAGTTCTCCTATAGGAAACTGCTTCCTCTGCCATGTTGCAGTGCTCGTCCATCCCCCGGCCTGCGGCAAAGAGGGGATAGCGCTCAGCTTATATATGGTGTATCCCCCCCCTCATTTGGCATTGCTTTAGGACATCCCATTAGTAATGACTATGTCGCTCTGTGTCCCGTGATGTACGAGAAAGAAAATAGGATTTTTATAACAGCTTACCTGTAAAATCCTTTTCTTGGAGTACATCACGGGACACAGAGCTCCCGCCCCTCTTTGGGGACACTTATTGCTTTGCTACAAAACTGAGGTGCTCCCGGATGGGAGGGGCTTATATAGGGGAGGGTACTTCCGGTTTTGGAAGTTGCCAGTGCCAGCACCTGACGGTAACTATATAACCCATTAGTAATGACTATGTCGCTCTGTGTCCCGTGATGTACTCCAAGAAAAGGATTTTACAGGTAAGCTGTTATAAAAATCCTATTTTTCTTCATAAAATAAGGCCAAAATGCATTCTTCAATATGTCTTTGGTATAAAAAAAAAATCCCAATAAGTGTATATTAGCAGTAACAGACCCTTGCTGGAAGGTATACTACCTGACTGACACTGACATTAACCACTTGAGGAACATCTGCGCAGTTATACTGCGGCAGGTTGGCTCCTCTGGGTGAGCCCTCGTAGCTGTCAGTCAGCCGCTTAGGGACGCGCGCCCGCACCGCAATGACAGAGCCGATGCACGTGCCCGGCGACCGCCATGTTTGTCGGGCACCTGCGATCACTCCTGAGAGAGACAGAATGAAGGTCTGTCAATGTAAACAGATAGATCTCCGTTCTGTCAGGGGTGAGGAGACTGATCTATTGTGCCTAATGCTTAGGAACAATGATTGGTCTCCTCCCCCAGTCGGTCCCATCCCCCCACAGTTAGAAACACTCCCTAGGACACACATTTAACCCCTTGATCGCCCCCTAGTCTTAACCCCTTCTCTGCCAATGACATTTATACAGTAATCGGTGGCTATTTTGAGCTCTAATCGCTGTATAAATGTCAATGGTCCCAAAAACATTCAAAAGTTTCCGATCTGTCCGCTGCAATGTTCCAGTCCCGCTAAAAATCGCAGATCACCGCCATTACTAGTAAAAAAAAATAATAATAATAAAAATGCCATAAATCTATCCCCTATTTTGTAGACGCCATAACTTTTGCGCAAACCAATCAATATTGCTTATTGCGTTTTTTTTTTTTTTTTTACCAAAATTTTGTAGCAGAATACATATCGGCCTAAACTGAGGCAGAAATTTGTTTAAAAAAATAAAAAATCTGGATATTTATTATAGCAAAAATTCAAAAATATTTTAATTTTTTTTTCAACATTGTCGCTCTTTTTTTGTTTGTAGCGCAAAAAATAAAAACTGCAGAGGTGATCAAATACCACCAAAAGAAAGCTCTAGTTGTGGGAAAAAAAGGACGTCAATTTTGGATGGGTACAGCATTGCACAACCGCGTAATTGTTGGTTAAAGCGATGCAGTGCTGTATCGCAAAAAATGGCTTGGTCATTAAGGGGGCAAATCTTCTGGTCCTTAAGTGGTTAATAGTGACACTAATACAGTGAGTAGATATAATACTGTATACCAGGGGTAGGCAACCTTTCAGAGGTTGTGATCTACCTGGACATCATAGAGGAATTTAAAGATCCCCAGGGCAAAGAAGGGTCGTCCATTAAAAAATATATAGCTATCAAGCGTCCAATAAAACACCCCCCCCCCCCCCCACACTCCTACTAGTGTCCTCCACTTCCCTTTACGTAATTTCCCTCACTATAGTGTCCTCTGCTCCCCCCCCCCACAGTACTTCTCCCTCCCACAGTAGGGACCTCTTCCCCCAATACAGTAGTGTCCGCTGCCACCCCATAGCAGTGTCCTGCCCCTTCACATCACACCCCCTCCCCCACTATAGTGTCCTCTGTTCCCCCATAGCAGTGTCCTCTGCCCCCCCTCCACCCCACAGTAGGGTCCCCTGCCCCTCCTACTATTGCAGTGCCCTGTGGCCCCCCCCAAAGCAGTGTCTTCTGTCCCCCTTCACATCACGCCTTTACCCACCCACTGTAGTGCCCTCTGCCCCCCCATGCAATGTCCCCTACACATACCCCTTCCCCCCTACTGTAGTGTCCTCTGTGCCCCCATGTAATGTCCCCTACACACACCCTCCCCCCACTGTAGTCCTCTGCCCCCCAATGCAATGTTCTCGGTCCTCTTCACACACCCCCCCATCCAGTGTCCTCTGTCCCCTTCACCCCCCCCCACTGTAGTGTCCTTTGTACCCGCCCATGCAGTGTCCTCTGTGCCCGCCCATGCAGTGTCCTCTGTCCACTTCACCCCTCCCTCCCCTCAACCTTTCAGAGGCTGAAATCTACCTGGACAACATGGAGGATATCCAAGATCCCTGGGGGAAAGAAGGGTCACCCATTAAGAAAAAATAACTATCAAGCGCCCAATAAAAACACAGCATAGTGTCCTGTTCTCCCCCCCCCTCCTACTAGTGTCCTCCACTCCCCTTTACATAATTTCCCTCACTATTGTGTTCTCTGCCCCCCCCCCACAGTACTTCTCCCTTCCACAGTAGGGACCTCTTCCCCCAATACAGTAGTGTCCTCTGCCACCCATAGCAGTGTCCCCTGATCCTTCACATCACACCTCCCCACTATAGTGTCCTCTGCCCCCCATAGCAGTGTCCTCTGCCCCTCCTACTATTGCAGTGCCCTGTGCCCCCCAAAGCAGTGTCTTCTGTCTCCCTTCACATCACCCCTTTACCCACCCACTGTAGTGTCCTCTGCCACCCCATGCAATGTTCCTTACACCCCGCCACTGTAGTGTCCTCTGTTCCCCCTTCATGCAGTGTCCTCAGTCCCCTTTACCCCCCCCCCACTGTAGTGTCCTCTGCCCCCCCATGCAATGTCCCCTACACACACCCTCCCCCCCACTGTAGTCCTCTGCCCCCAATGCAATGTTCTCTGTCCTCTTCACCCCCCCCCCCCATCCAGTGTCCTCTGTTTCCTTCAACCCCCCCCCACTGTAGTGTCCTCTGTGCCCGCCTATGCAGTGTCCTTTGTGCCCGCCCATGCAGTGTCCTCTGTCCCCTTCACCCCTCCCTCCCCTCATCATTTCAGAGGCTGAGATCTACCTGGACAACATGGATGAAATCCAAGATCCTTGGGGGAAAGAGGGATCACCCATTAAAAAAAATTACTATCAAGCGCCCAATAAAAACACAGCATAGTGTCCTGTGCCCCCCTAGTCCTACTAGTGTCCTACACTCACCTTTACATAATTTCCCTCACAATAGTGTCCTCTGCCCCCCCTATAGTACTTTCCCCCCTTCCCGCAGTAGGGACCTCATCCCCCATTACAGTAGTGTCCTCTGCCACCCCATAGCAGTGTCCGGCCCCCTTCACATCACACCCCCTCCTCTATCCCCCCTCCACCCCACAGTAGGAACCCCTGCCCCTCCTACTATTGCAGTGCTCTGTGCCCCCCAAAGCAGTGTCTTCTGCCCCCCCTTCACATCATGCCTTTACCCACCCACTGTAGTGTCCTCTGCCCCCCCCATGCATTGTCCCCTACACACACTCCCCACTGTAGTGTCCTCTGTCCCCTTTACCCCCCCCACCCCCCACTGTAGTGTCCACTGCCTTCCCATGCAATGTCCTATACACACACACCTTTCCCGCCCACTGTAGTCCTCTGCCCCCCCCAATGCAATGTTTTTTTCACCCCCCCCCCCATCCAGTGTCCTCTGTCCCCTTCACCCCCTTCCATACTTTAATGTCTTCTGTCCCCTTCACACCAGTGTGTAGGTAGCACTCTCATACCTTACACCTGTGTATAGCAGAGCGAAGAATGGGAGAAGTCAGAGTACTGGATAGCGGGCAGGGGCGGGATCTGATGGAGTTAACTTTTTACATTGACAAGCTGGTGATTGGTTGCTAGGACCGCCCGGCAACTAAACACCTGCTGGTTAATGTAAAAAGTTAATTCCAGCAGCTCATACCCCCGCCCCCTATCCAGTACTGTTACTTCTCGCGTTCTCCGCGGTGCAGTTAAGAGAGCGGCGGCGGCGGCTGGGGGAAGAACTGTGTGTGGGGCTGTGTTCCCGATTGACCTGTCGGCTGCCCGTGGTCGACACGTTGATCGCAATGGACGGCTTACCGACCCCCGCTGTACACTGTATTAATAACACTGGCTGGGAAGGGGTGAACATTAAGGGTAAAGCAAGGGGTTAACTGTGTGTCTAACAAGTGTAATCTGTGCTGCTTTTACTAACAGATCTGGCTATTTTTTTCCCCTGCATTGCAATTCTGAACTGACATGATCAACAAGTATTTTTTTTGCAATTGTTGAACAGATATAACTAAATGCTTTCAATGGTATGAATGGTTGAATTAACAAACCGGAGCAAATAAGAGAAGTTTAACAATATACTTTCTCCTGTTTTTATTTATATAATTGAAGGCATTTTTTTATATTTGTTCAGCAATTGCAAAAAATACCTGTTGATCATGTCAGAAGTTCAGAGTTGTCCTTTTTCCTCAGCACACTTCCTCGAGGCGTTCAATCAGCCCTCCAACTTCTGGGTGGATTTAAGTAGTATAGCAAAAGAAAACTGGGCAGGGCTGACACTACTCAGTCCATCAAAATGCTGAAAGTGATTGTAAAGGCAAGATTTTTTATTTTTTTTAATTGAAATAAAAAAGATGGTATGCTTACCTATTCTGTGCTCAATGGTATTGCACAGCTTTTCCTTACCTCCTTCTCTGGATTTCCCCTGCTGGCACGCTCCGCTCTCCCTTTCACAGGTGCCTGCTCAGCAAACTGTGTGTTGAAAGGAAACCTGTACATGTTAAAGAGGAAAAGTTCGGGACTTTATATGAGGCATATGACAGACCATAATGTATGAGAGTATAAAAGTATTTAATGTCAAAAAGTATATCTAACACATGATACATACATGCAGACTAAAATTGTATACAAAACATGGATACATTGGATATATGTAAACGCATATATTACATTGGTGTCAAAGCACAAGCTGGTAGCTAATGTATAATGCTCCATGTGATGATTATTAAGGTAATAGTATTAATCAAACCATGTACGTCAGTTCGTAAAAGCAGGATAGCGGGCATGCGCCTGCCCTGCGCTGCGGGAGCGTGCCCACGGGTCCCACGGACTCCATATCCGCTGGTGGCCCGCGATCGCGGCAAGGAGAGGCAGAATGGGGAACTGCCTATGTAAACAAGGCATTTCCCTGTTCTGCCCAGTGACATGACAGGGATCTCCTGCTCCCAGAGTGCGGCTGTCCAGAAATACATCTTTGCTATTCCTACCCTGCTGATTGCATTGTCTGCACCTGAGATCTCTGTGAGTGGATTACTTCCAAGGTTCCCATCTGGAACGGCTATCCTCCTTCCTCCTGCTCCCAGTGGTCGGGAGTAGTGATCGTTGTCATGTTTAAAGTAAGCCCCACCCCCCCTACAGTTAGAACACGCTGAGGGAACACACTTAACCCCTTGATCGCCCCCTAGTGTTAACCCCTTCCCCGCCAGTGTCATTTTTACATTGATTAGTGCATTTTTATGGCACTCATCAATGTAATAATGTCATTGGTCCCCAAAAAGTGTAATTTGGGGTCAGATTTGTCTGCCGCAATGTCGCAGTCCCGCTAAACATTGCAGATCGCCGCCATTACCAGTAAAAACAATATAGAAAATTAAAAGTCCCTAAATCAATCTTGTAGTTTGTAGACACGATAACTTTTGTGCAAACCAATCAATATACGCCTATTGCAATTTTTAAGAAGAAGAGTATCGGCCTAAACTGATGAATAAATTCGTTTTTTTTTTATAATGTTTTTTTGGATATGTATTATAGTAGAAAGTAAAAAAAAAAATGTCATCATTGTCGCTCTTTTTTTTGTTTATAGCGCAAAAAATAAATACCGCAGAGGTGATCAAACACCACCAAAAGAAAGCTTTACTTGTGGAAAAAAAAGGATTTCAATTTTGTTTGGATACAGCGTTCCACGACCGCGCAATTGTCAGTTAAAGCGACACAGTGCCGTATCGCAAAAAATGCTCCGGTCATTAAGGGGGTAAAACCTTCCGAGGCTGAAGTGGTTAAAGTGGCACTGGCAGCAGCTGCCAATGGTTCCCACTGCTATCATAGTCTCGTGTGAGAGGAGGAAAAGGGAGCAGCAGTGCTGCAAATTAAACAGTCCTGGATCAGTGGAGGAGGCAGATAAGTGGAGGGGGAACAAGTAGTGTGGAATTTTTATATCTTTATAATTTTTATTATGTTTTTGCATCGAAAATGAACACAGGCTCACATAAATAAAACAGTATAAATAAACACTCTAAAAAGTCCAAGAGTCCAGTATCACACTGTAGCAGTGCTGCCCTCAAACCTCCGTTTGAGAGACTTCTATATGTAATCCACATATAAAACAATAATGGTGCAGAGGAAGATGGATGTGTTGAATAGACAGTCTTTCACCAAGGGATGATCACCACGTGGGGGGATATAAACCCCTTTTGGGGATGCACTCACCAAATGTAAAAATCAAATCAGCATGGAATCAACATAGTTCTATATAGAGCAATACCGTTTTAAAAGATTTATTGAATCCCACAGTATCCCCTATACAGATATGCGTACCCCAAAGTAACAATTCTCAAGCAAACAATATATGGTACTTGTGAGTGTGGTCGCTCCGGTCACCGCAACGCTGAAGTCGCCTGGGTTAGCAGTAGGGATGGGCCCGATGCTCGATTCGAACCCATGTTCGAATCGAGCATCGGGCGTTCGCTCGCTCGTCGAGCCCAGAACTATTTGGGCCGTTCGCATCACATTCGTGTGATGCGAGCGGCCCCGCAATGCATTGCGGCCGGCGCAGTGCATTGCTGGCTGATGATTGGCCAAGCATGCACTGTGACCCCGCATGCTTGGCCAATCACAGCGCCCGAAACTCGGAGAGCAATAATTGGCTACAGGCAGGACGCCTGTAGCCAATTACAGCTCAGGGGCTTTAGTACACGCCCCACCATTTAAAAGGCCGCCACGCCATCGGCCCCGGTCACATGAGTTCCGGCTTTAGGAGAGATTAGTCTGCTGATTCTGTCTTTGCTTGATACTGAAAGATTTGCTCTTCTTTGCTAAACCATTGGCTATTTCTTTGCGAAACCATTGCTACCTAAGTCATTGATCGTTCATTGCTGCTGATTGCACAGTTAGTGTGTTATTAGCTGCTGCTGGGGATTAGTCTGGTGCGTGCTTACTGTTAGTACAGTATTGCAGTAGTACCAACCGCAGTGCTGTTAGCACAGCATTGCACCCCAACAGCACCCATAGGACTTCTAGTGTGTTAGTGGCAGCAAACAGAGCTCCTATATTTTCTTCTCAGCAGCACCCATAGGACTTCTAGTGTGTTAGTGGCATCACACAGAGCTCCTATATTTTCTTCTCAGCAGCACCCATAGGACTTCTAGTGTGTTAGTGGCAGCAAACAGAGCTCCTATATTTTCTTCTCAGCAGCACCCATAGGACTTCTAGTGTGTTAGTGGCATCACACAGAGCTCCTATATTTTCTTCTCAGCAGCACCCATAGGACTTCTAGTGTGTTAGTGGCAGCAAACAGAGCTCCTATATTTTCTGCTCAGCAGCACCCATAGGACTTCTAGTGTGTTAGTGGCAGCAAACAGAGCTCCTATATTTTCTTCTCAGCAGCACCCATAGGACTTCTAGTGTGTTAGTGGCATCACACAGAGCTCCTATATTTTCTTCTCAGCAGCACCCATAGGACTTCTAGTGTGTTAGTGGCATCACACAGAGCTCCTATATTTTCTTCTCAGCAGCACCCATAGGACTTCTAGTGTGTTAGTGGCAGCAAACAGAGCTCCTATATTTTCTTGTCAGCAGCACACATAGTACCTATAGTGTGTTAGTGTCAGCACCCATAGGACCTACAGTGTGTTGTGAGCACACATAGGAGTTCTATTTTTTATACTATATACACTACCGACTACAATGGCTGGAAGACCGCCAAGGAGAGGCAGAGCGTGCCGAGGCAAGAACACAGGGCAGGCAGGCTCTGTTTCTAGAGACAACAGTGCTGGCCGTGGACGTGGTCGTGCATCGTCATCAGCGCGTGGCCATGGGACACGCTTGTCTTTGTTTTCGGCAGCTGGACATGTGGAGCCGCATCATGCCGAAGGCTTGGTAGAATGGATGACCAAGCCCTCCTCATCCTCCTCATCCTCTCTCACCCAGGCTCAGGGTACTGGCAGAGCAGCTGCCAACGCGTACTCAATGGCATCATCAGCCACCCCTTCCCTAGACCCACCATGTCCTCCTGAGGAGTCCCCCGAACTGTTTGAGCACAGTGTTGGGTACATGCTCCAGGAGGATGCCCAACGATTCGAAGGCTCGGATGATGATACCCAGCTTGAGGAAGTCAGTAGTGTGCGCGCAGAGAAAGGGGATGCTGAAGGACAGCAATCTGGCAGTAGTGTTCCACCAGCTGCAGCTTACTGCCAGGTTTGCTCTAGTGGTGAAGAGGGAGGGGATGATGAGGTCACTGACTCCACGTGGGTGCCTGAAGGGAGAGAGGAGGAGGAGGAGGAGGATGCAGCGTCACATGTCCAACGAGGCAGGATGCCCCCTGGAGGCCAGCTAGAGGCCAGCACAGCAACTGTACCACACCGCAGAGCTCCGCCTGTGCAGGGCGCTGCCTCTGCACGTTATCACAAAAGTTCTTTGGTGTGGGCCTTTTTTGAGACGAGTGCATCAGATCGCACCACTGCTATTTGCAATATTTGTCTCAAGCGTATCTCGCGTGGCCAAAACATCAGCCGCTTGGGCACCACAAGCATGAGCAGACATATGTCGACCTGCCATGCAGCTCGTTGGCAAGCACACATAAAAGACCCACACCAAAGAACAAAGCGGGCCTCTCCTTGCTCCTCATCAGCTGGGATCTCCATCCCCACTATATCTTCAGTCCTCTCTGAAAGCTGCTCTGAGAGGACTGAAGGTGTAGAATTAGGTGTGTCACAACCAAGTACTTGCAGTACACCGACGTCCGATTGTAGCAGGCAAATTTCCCTGCCCCAGCTGCTGGACCGTCGAAAGAAGTATACTCCCAGCCATCCACATGCCCAGCGGTTGAATGCTAGCTTGGCTAAATTGCTAGCACTTCAACTGCTGCCTTTTCAGTTGATAGACTCGGCCCCCTTCCGTGAGTTTGTTCAATGTGCGGTTCCTCAGTGGCAGGTTCCCAAACGCCACTTTTTCTCACGGAAGGCAATTCCGTCTCTCTACTGGCATGTGGAAGGCAATGTCCATGCCTCGCTGGACAGGGCGGTCAGCGGTAAGGTGCATATTACCGCTGACTCATGGTCCAGCAGGCATGGACAGGGACGTTATCTTTCTTTCACGGCCCATTGGGTCACTCTATTGGTAGCTGGGAGGGATGCAGGACAAGGTGCAGTAGTGTTGGAGGTTGTTCCGCCACCACGCCTCCAAAATGCTACTACTGGTTGTGACACACCTCTCTCCTCCACCCCCTCCTCTTCTTCTTCCTCCATGTCCTCTTCGAGTGCTCTGTCCTCGGAACCAGCGGTGCTCCGTAGGCGTACAAGGGGCTACGCGAGTACGCAGGCAAAAAGATGCCATGCCGTGCTTGCGCTGGTGTGTTTGGGGGACAGGAGCCACACTGGGCCAGAGGTTCTGGCAGCTCTGCAGGGGCAGGCCGAGAGGTGGTTGACGCCACGCCAGCTTAAGCCAGGAATGGTCGTTTCTGATAATGGCACCAACCTCCTCTCCGCCCTGCGACAGGGGCAGCTCACCCATGTGCCCTGTATGGCTCACGTCCTCAACCTGGTGGTGCAGCGGTTCTTGGGCAGGTTCCCAGGCTTACAGGATGTCCTGAGGCAGGCCAGGAAAGTCTGTGTGCATTTCCGCCGATCTTATAATGCCAGTGCTCGGCTGACTGAGCTGCAAAAGGAGCTGAACCTGCCCAAGAACCGCCTAATATGTGACATGCCCACCAGGTGGAACTCAACGTTGGCCATGCTGCAGCGACTGCACACGCAGCAGAGGGCCATCAATGAGTACCTTTGCGACTACGGCACCAGGACAGGGTCAGGGGAGCTTGGCTTTTTTTCCCCACGCCAGTGGAGCATGATCAGGGATGCATGCACTGTCCTCTCACCATTTGAGGAGGCCACGAGGATGGTGAGCAGTGACAGTGCATGCATCAGTGACAATGTACCTCTTGTCCACCTGTTGGAGCATACGCTGCGTGGGATAATGGACAGGGCACTTGAGGCAGAACAGAGGCAGGAAGAGGAGGACTTCCTTGTCTCTCAAGGCCCCCTTTATCCAGACAATGTTCCTTCTGTCCCACCCATCACACAGGAAGAGGAGGAGGAGGAGGAGGAGGATTGTGTGAGCATGGAGGTGGAGCCTGGCACTCAGCATCAGCAGCAGCAGTCTTTTAGGGATGATGTACAGTCCCAACAAACCAGTGGACTTGTACGTGGCTGGGAGGAGGTGGCTGGCGATCATGTCATCCTCAGTGACCCAGAAGACTCCGGACCGAATGCCTCAGCTAACCTACGCTGCATGGCCTCCCTGATCCTGCAAAGCCTGCGGAAGGATCCTCGTGTTCTTCGGATCAAGGAGAGTGACCATTACTGGCTGGCCACTCTCCTTGATCCACGGTACAAGGGTAAGGTTGCGGACCTTATCTTGCCGTCGCAGAGGGAGCAGAGGATGAGACATCTCAGGGAGGCCTTGCAGAAAGGTCTGTGCAACGCGTTCCCAGAAACTGGGAGGTTACAAACTCCTGGTCCTGGACGACGAGTTGCTGAGGCTTCGGTCAGTAGCAGAAGGAGCGGTGGGGAAGGTGGACGTCTGACCGATGCGTTCAGACAATTTTTTAGTCCGCAGCCCCAAGGTATGATCGGTTCCAGCAACCATCGCCAGCGTCTGATATACATGGTGCAGGAATACCTAGGGGCAAGGTCAGACTTGGACACCTTTCCCACCGAAAATCCTCTGGCTTACTGAGTCCTGAGGATGGATCACTGGCCAGAGCTTGCACAGTATGCAATTGAGCTACTGGCCTGTCCTGCATCCAGCGTTCTTTCCGAACGCACATTCAGTGCTGCTGGAGGATTTGTCACCGATCATAGGGTGCGCCTGTCCACCGACTCGGTTGATCGACTGACCTTCATAAAAATGAATCAGTCTTGGATCACCACCAGCTACCAGACACCTGAAGCGGATATAACGGAATAATTTATAATGTCACATCCCTTCAAGACTGCCTATGCTGATGCTGAGTGACTGTCCTGTTATGTTCACTGACTATCCTCTTCCTCCTCCTCAATGATCCATGCCACCACACCAGTGCCTAAGGCACAATTTTTCAGCCCCTGTTGGGGCGTGTAATTACAATTTTTAGGCAATGCTTTGCAACAGGTCTCATTGCTGTGCTCAGAGTACAGTATCTGTGAGGGGTTGCAGTGTTGTGGCACCAGCACCAGTGCCTAAGGCACAATTTTTCAGCCCCTGTATAACAGGGGCGTGTAATTACAATTTTTTAAAAAGATGCTTCGCAACAGGTGTGACTGCTGTGCTCCAAGTACAGTATCTGTGAGGGGTTGCAGTGTTGTGGCACCAGCACCAATGCCTAAGGCACAATTTTTCAGCCCCTGTTTAACAGGGGCGTGTAATTACAAATCTTGATCTAATAGTTCACAGCAGGGCCCATTCCTGCGCCCACCAAGAGTAACTATGAGGGCCTACAGTCTTGTGGCAACACCGTCCACCACCACCACCAAAGGCACAATTTTTCTGCCCTGTTCAACAGGTGCATGCAATTACAAATCTTGATCTAATAACTCACAGCAGGGCCCATTCCTGCACCCACCAAGAGTAAATGTGAGGGCTTACAGTCTTGTGGCAACACCGTCCACCACCACCACCACCACCACCAAAGGCCCAATTTTTCTGCCCGGTTCAACAGGTGCATGCAAGTACAAATCTTGATCTATTAACTCACAGCAGGGCCCATTCCTGTGCCCACCAGTCTTGTGGCTACACCAACATCTAATAGGGCAAATTTCTGCAGAGTATATACGGCAGGCCCCTACTTTCAAACATCCAACTTACAAACGACTCCTACTTGCAAACGGCAAGAGAAAACAGGAAGTGAGAGGAAATCTACCCCTAGGAAGGAAAATTCTATCCTGTTAGATTTAATTTGGGAAAAAGGTATCTCCTCTCTACTGATGCTTTATCACCAATCCTTGTTTCAATTAAAACCCCACTTTTCCAAAAACATTTGTCATTGGGACGGAAAGTGAGGTGACATGTTCTGAACAGATGTGCAAAGACAGCAAATGTTACAGGGGTGATAACCCCTCCCTATGTTCTCCAAAAAGCTTAAAAATTGATTTTTTTGGGATGTAGCTACACTTCATAATGTACCTGTTCAGATTCTACTTAAGAACAAACCTACAGTCCATGTCTTGTTTGCACCACCTATATACTGCTGTTCAGAGTATATAGGGTTGTAGGTATAGGGTTTTATTTTGGGTGCGGGGTCCCCCTTAGTATCCATACAAGACCCAAAGGGGCTGGGGTGGGGGGGGGGGGTGATGGGGTAGCCATGCCATTTTTCTCAAGGATTTTCAGCCATATGGCGGCCAGGACAAGACATGACATTGAAGCCGCAAGTGGTTTTAAATGGCTTCTTTTTTTCCTTTACAAATGTCATTTTGTGCAAGGACAGTTCTAAACACGGGAAACACATGCCACTTCACAGGCATACTTTAGACACCCCCCAGGTACCGTATTTAAAGGAAAATTTCACTTTTTTTTTTTTCACTTTATGCATCATTAAAATGACTGCTCCCGAAAAAACTTTAGTTTTTAAAATTTCTTTTTGCATTGATATATGTCCCCTGGGGCAGGACCCGGGTCCCCAAACCTGTTTTATAACATTAACATGCATATTGGCCGTTGTAATTAGCAATTTTGATTTCGAACGTTCGCGTCCATTATAACGAATAGGGTTCGAAAATTCGCGCGAACTTTCGGTCCGTTCGAAGGTTCTGGTGCGAACCGAACCCGGGGGTGTTCGGCTCATCCCTAGTTAGCAGTAATTTGCAGACTTCCTTGTTCCTGGTGCTTGGAGCGCACACCTCACTTCCGGTCGTTCGATAGGAGTCACGTACCAACAATAATAATATAAGATTAACCTCTGAGTGGCATGGCAATGAAATAAATTTCTTGGACGTGAATGTTTACCGTCGTAACCAGAAACTTGAAACTAAAGTGTTTGTTTTTTAAACCTATGGACAGAAACAGCTACTTACCCACTACTAGCGGCCATCACCCTCTTTGGATTAAAAATATACCAAAGGGGCAAATTACGAGGGTAAAGAGAAACTGCTCTGAAATCGATAATTTTTTTCACCCAATCAAAAATCCTCACTGATAGATTTGAGACCAGAGGATATAATCCAAGAGCGTTGGAGAAGATAGTTGAAGAAGTGGGTGCATTACCTTTATTTTATTTTTTTCCGTTTTTTTTCCAAATTATACAAAGTATTCCATTTCATGTACATACACATAAAGAATTGAGTCATTCTCACATATTCCACATATAAATTCTTGAATCTCACATTACCGTAATTCGTTCGGTACTCTAACTTGCTTCCCACAGGTTATTCTATACTCCGGGCCAGGTAGAACCTACATAATTCTTATTCTAATTCCCCGTTCCTCCCAATACTGGTGGGAAACAAATAAAGAGTAATAAATCATGAACTAAAGCAAAAAAAAAAAAAAGCCAGAAGAGGGTTTAAAAGGAGTCGGGAACAAAGAGCAATATTTGCTCCATTCATCCCTTCTTCCTACCGCCTGGGGCAACACTCCCCACAGGTTCCGTTTCCTTATATCCAAATACTTAATCCCCTCCTTCCTACTTATCATTCCCTTTGACTCTCCTTCCTATTTTCCTACCCTCCCCCACCCCAATCCCCCCCCAAAAAAAAAAAAAAAACCCACCCTCTCCCGACACCTCCCCCCTGTTCCCTCTCCTCCCTCCCTCATTACCAAGGGAGGTTTGCTTACAAGAAAAAAAGCTCTACCCCAACACCCACTAACACCAAAGAATGGGGTTTCATCTCACAATTCCACATTCAATGCAAAGAGGTAGAGTCAATAATTAACCAACATTGGCATGTCTTATTATTGGATAAGAAACTGGTTCCAGTATTACCATCTAGACCCCAGTTTATATATAGGAAAGCGCCAAATTATGGGGATCGAATAGTAAAAAAAGTGCTGGACCCCCCAACTCGGCCACAATCTTTTTGGGACCGTAATGGCTTCTTCGCTTGTAGTAGATGTAAAGCCTGCAGAGAAGTGTCAAGGCCCATCAGGGGTCTTGACAATTTGACATCCCCCTCAAATAACCAACAGTTTGAGATTGAGCAATTTATAACATGCAACAGCACCTTTGTGGTGTATGCTTTGAGATGTCCCTGTGGTCTTCTTTATATAGGGAGAACCAAAAGAATGTTAAGGGTACGAATAGCAGAACATATCCAGAACATTAAAATTGGTTTCAAAGACCACAATGTATCTTTACATTTTAAATTAAAGCATAATCAGGATGCTTTGGGCCTAGAATTTTGGGGCATAGAACACCTAGAACAACATTGGAGAGGCTCTCATAGAGTCCGAGAATGATCTAAACGCGAGACTCGCTGGATATTCCTAACTGAGGTTCTGGCACCTAAAGGCCTCAATATCGAACTCGACATAAATTGCTTTATCAGTGATACATAGTGTTTAATAACGTTTATTAACGCTTTTAATCTTCCCAGTCTAGATAGACTATGTTAATCCAGTCTTACTTTTGAATTTCAATTTTATTATGATTATTTTTAATTGGAGTCTTATGATCATTATTTTTAATAGTGTAATCTTCTTTTTTATATATATATATATATATATATATTATATATATATATAAATAAATATATATATATATATATGCAGGATTTTATTCCCAGCCTGTCTGATTTTATCCAATTCTCTCCTAGTCTACCTGACTTAACTTCTAGTATACCCGGTTTTTACAATGAATATTTTAGGAGACAAACTGGTTACATCCAGTACATTAGGGAAATCGGGAAGTTTTTATACTAGGTGCCACTTTGTTTCTCTTTGTTCTATCAAAGATACTGTGGAGGGGTAATATCCATGCATTGAAATGCGGTGCTGCTACATGTAGATTCATACCAGAATAAGAGTATTCATGATTCCACCTGGTTTTAATGTGCAGCCATTGGACACACTTGGGGGTGTGACTATGATGAGTCTCTGTGAAAGACATGTCATATTTAAGCATGAATAGTATCTTTACAGTTTGAGTAGTCTTTCTACATTATTTACATGGTTTTCCTGCAGGAGAGTATATATAATTGTCCAGGACCATCTATTAATTTAGTGTAAAAGATATATTTAGTATGAATATGAGTAATATTTGTTTCGCACTAGGCTTTACACGTTTCTTTGATATATTTATAATATGTTTAAATGCTGTCTAAACTGTATGTTGAATCGGCCGTGTTGTCCTCTCATTTAGCGGTTGCGCGGTGGGGGAGATGACATTGCTGATTCTATAGTGACAGTTCCGTCTTCTGCCCACAATCTGGCGTGAGATTCACTGTCTACAGTGCGGCTGCGTTAGGGTGGCGGGGACATGATTGATGTCACGCTTTTCCGCCCAAAGTCTGGCAATGCCCTCACTGAGTGGAGTGCGGCTGCGTCAGAATGACACGAGCGCAGCGGGCGTCAGCCAGAGGGCGGAACGTATACATACATAAAACCCGGTTGTTGATGGAGAGAGTCACGCCCTCAGATGAAGTCAGCCAATGACGAAACGCGTCAGTCGTGACTCCTATCTAACGACCGGAAGTGAGGTGTGCACTCCAAGCACCAGGAACAAGGAAGTCTGCAAATTACTGCTAACCCGGGCTACTTCAGCATTGCGGTGACAGGAGCGACCACACTCACAAGTACCATATATTGTTTGCTTGAGAATTGTTACTTTGGGGTACGCATATCTGTATAGGGGATACTGTGGGATTCAATAAATCTTTTAAAACGGTACTGCTCTATATAGAACTTTTTTTCCTCACATGTGATTGCGGACCATGCTAACAAGCAAGAGCAATTGGTGGAGAGTGCATGATTACGGCAGATGTCTATGTTGATTCCATGCTGATTTGATTTTAACATTTGGTGAGTGCATCCCCAAAAGGGGTTTATATCCCCCCACGTGGTGATCATCCCTTGGTGAAAGCAGCACTGTGTAAAGACTGTCTAATTAACACATCCATCTTCCTCTGCACCATTATTGTTTTATATGTGGATTACATATAGAAGTCTTTCAAACGGAGGTTTGAGGGCAGCGCTGCTACAGTGTGATACTGGACTCTTGGACTTTTTCGAGTTTTTATTTATACTGTTTTATTTATGTTTTATTCTTTTTAAGCAGCTGCTATTTGCACATTTCTCAGACTATACTACGTTTACTCAATTACTGAACTGTTGATTCCTGAGTGCTGAGTAGTGCTTTTGTAGGGAGGGATTTACAAGCACTTTTTTTGGTTTACAGGCTCACATAATCTTATAAAATGCAAATGACGCATTACATAATATTACAAACCAATATTCAATCAGTGCTTAATCCCTCATATGACCCACATTAGTGTTTTATAACTACTATTATCCCAAATGTTGGCAAAATAACAAATATGGACAAATGTTACTAAAGTTACTCAAACAGCATCAAAGAAACAAAAAAAAAGGATTTTTTTTTCTCTCGCTTCCCAACTTTCTCGCAATCACTAGTGGGGGATTTTTTACCTTAATGTAAAGAATGTGGAAAGGTAAAAAAATAAATGTTTTTCTTTAGAACCACTTGAATGTTGTTAGCCCACAAAAAGGATTAATAAAGTAGGTGCATTTCTGGCAAATCAACAGGGATTTGTCTGTACTTTCAGGGTCTTTAGAGGAATAACGCATGGAAAAATGTGCATGCATTGCAGAGATGTACTGCATATGGTTTTTCTTTTGTTCTGTTTTTTATTTTTGAGTTTGAAGTATGATGAACATTGTTCAAATGGCCTTCTATAAGGAGTATGGCAACACGAAGATGTAACTATGTAACATGATATGGTTCACAAATTAATAGAATAATTTGCTTGATAAACCCATACTTGTCCACTAGATGTCACTATTGGGTTTCTTTGTATTTACATATTGCATATGAGAACTTCTTAGAAAAACTGTACTTTTGTTTCCCAGGATAAAACATTGGGGGACCGTGCTCTAAACATGTATGTCAGGGATATGCAATTAGCGGACCTCCAGCTGTTGCAAAACTACAAGTCCCATCATGCCTCTGCCTCTGGGTGTCATGCTATGCCTCATGGGACTTGTAGTTCTGAAACAGCTGGAGGGCCGCTAATTGCATATCCCTGATGTATGTAATTAAGAATGGTCCATATTTAATAAATATTTATGTTTTTATTGACATTATTGGCAAGCGGGCAGCTAGCACTTACATACCTCCCAACTTTAAGGCCTCATGCCCACTGGCGTTTTTACAGCTGCGTTTTTTGCAGCTTAAAAACGCCTGTCCATGTTATTGTAAATATTGAAAAAAAACAAAAAAAAAAAAACGTCGGAGCTAAAAACGCGACCGCGTGTTAGTGCGCGTTTTTTGCGCGTTAGTGCACGTTAGTGCGCGTTTTTGCGCGTTTTTTGATGCTCGCGGTTTTTTCTGCCTAATTCTGACGCTGAGGAACGCACTGGTCCTGGTTTTTTTTTTACAGCTTACAAACGCCTATGCTCTTTACAGCTCAAAAACGCCTAGGTGGGCATGAAGCTATAGACTAACATGGACAGGCGTTTTTAAGCTGTAAAAAACGCTCAAAAACGCGGCTGAAAAAACGCCCGTGGGCATGAGGCCTAAATGGGAATTAGGGACACCTATCAGCAAAATAATGCAGGCATAGGACACACCCCTTGCCACGCCCTCTTAAAGGAGAATTGTACAAGAAAACAAGATTGGTTAAACCCACAAGTGCTTTTTACCACTACTATTCCTTTTATATTGGCTTTTGGAATTTACAAATGCAACAATTTAGAAATCAGATGAAAGGTTTAGTGCTGGAAAACACTTATTTATAGATAAAATATGCATTTTAAATACAACTATATAGATCAGACCAAAAATGAGGGACAAATGAGGAGGAATTGGGGACATAGGGACATTGCTCCAAATCAGGGACAGTCCCTCGAAATCAGGGACAGTTGGGAGCTATGCACTTATGCCTTGCTGCACTATGGGCCCTCAATTCAAATCTTGTCCAGGACACTATGGGGAGATTTACTAAAACTGCTAAAACTGAAGCACACAGAATCTGGTGCAGCTGTGCATTGTAACCAATCAGCATCTAGGTTTTTTGTCAAAGCTTAATTAAACAAGTTGCAGTTAGAAGCTGATTGGTTACTATGCACAGCTGCGACAGATTCTGTGTGCACCAGTTTTAGTAAATTCCCCTTATGTGCATAGAGTTTGCCTGTTTTTCCTTTGCTTGCATGGGCTTTAGCTGAGTAATTCAGTTTCCTGCCACACTCCACAGACATGCCGGTAGGTTAATTAACTTGGCTATCATTTTTAAAATTGTCCCTATTATGATATTCTACACCCAAGGTGTTTGCCTCACAGGGTTGCAAACCGCTCGTAAAAATTGATCATGTCCGGGAAGGGTAACTGCTGCCTGTAAAAAAGATGGCCGTGGTTTGGCTTTGGAACTGCGCAGGGTACACTTGGAGTGGACACGCTGTGACCTTTTAGGAAAAATAGAGAAAAGAGGGGGTGCTGGGAGCAGGAGTGGGAGTGCCAGGATGGGAGGACTGGAGTAGAGCATCAAAGCAGAGGAGCTGGAGAACCATCGAGCCAGCCCTCAGTGCCCCCACTGCCCTTAACCCGAGCATTCTTATGGAACAGGTCAATGACAGCTCCAGCCAGGCCACAGTCTGTGGGGGAATAGGGTCACTGAGTCCTTAGAGTTCACCTTTGCATCAGAGTCTGCAGGATTCCCCCTTACAGTGCAAGGGGAAACTCTGTGGACCCTGATGTAAAGGGGAACTTTGATGTAAAGGGCAATGCTGCAGACCATGATGTAAGGGGAAAATCTGGTGACCAGAGACCACCTTACATCATCAGAGTTCCCCTTTACAGAAATTTATATTCCTGGGGTAAAAATTGCCCAAGTTGCACTACCGATACGGGAACATTAATCATATGATGTGGCAATGTCCTAAATTGCATTGATATTGGGAGAATATATTTGATATCTTAAATACTTTATGCTCTACACATGTCTGTTTTGATCCAAAAATAGCTTTATTAGGGATCATAATGGAAGCTATACTCCCATTCGAAATGCACGAATTGTGGTTACAGACCATGTATATAGCCCACAAACTCATATTACAGAAATAGATATCAAAAAGCCCACCAACAATCACTTAGTGGATCAATGCGACCAATAATAACTTAAGAAGGGAGGAATTGGCATATAAACATAGGAAAAACGTGGTTTAGAAGGCTGGACTCCAATCTGTTTGCATAACTAGAGAAATATATAATTTATTGGTGTATAGAACTACAAGGCTTGCTAAATTTAACCTGAAAATGGTATGATTAATCTTTGATAGTGGTGTGTTTTTTCTTCTCCTTTTTTTTTTTCATGGTGTTTTTTTTTTTTTTTTTTTGTATGTTTTAGTTTAGTTGTAAGTTTGAAAAATGTTCTCAATAAAAATTATATGATTAAAAAAAAATAAAAAAAATAAAACCGAATCACTTCATAAAAATAGCTCATGCAGTAAATTAGTAGCATTTTTTAGTGACTTGCAAATAAGTTTTTGAAAAACACTAGGAGGTATTTTTCCGTGGATTGTCGACAATTTCACTGCCGGATGCTGCTGCTGTACAGTGAAGGAGAGGCAGAGCTACAAATGGACTGTGTGGAAGGCTGAGACTCACTGCTTTTGAGAATATGGCAGCTAATACCTCCTAAAGACCAGTGATGAGCAGCCGAGGTGGATCAAGCAGAGAGAACTATTATATGCTGTATACTCGCTTATTTTTGGTAAGCATTCAATCCATAAGGAGTGGGATGCACTTGTGATAATTGGTGGTGTCCTCATCTAGTGATCATGGCTGAACTCGGATTCACGGATGGCACTATTTGTATAGACTGACTTTTTACATATATGGTCGACTAATATGTTTTATGCACAATAGAGAGATTTATTTTCTTTAATATAAGGAATATCACCTATGTGGACATTTTATGCATCTTATATTTTTTTGATATTATAGCAATTTTTGAAAAAAATTCTGAGCGCTGCTAAAGTGTGTTCTTTGTTTGTTTGTTCTATGAGGCGCTTTTAGAGTTTAAAGCAGCTGCTTTTTAGTTTCACTGATATCCGGGAAGCGCTCTGAAGGGTGGTATAATTTTGGGTCATTAACATACATTTAAAGTAGTTCTATAGTCTAATATGGCACGTACACACGGCCGGACTTTGCCACGGGCAAAACTCTGTCGGAATTTCCGACGGAAAAATAGAGAACCTGCTCTCTATCTAAGTCTGTCGGAAATTCCGACGGGAAAAGTCAGACCGTGTGTATGCGGCATTACGTTTTTTTTTTACCTTAATGCACTCTATATATTATCCACTTCAATACCAGGCACTTCCCCCCCTTCCTGCCCAGGACAATTTTTAGCTTTCAGCGCTGTCGCACTTTGAATGACAATTGCGTGGTCATGCAACACTGTACACAAACTTAATGTTTATAATTTTCTTCGCACAAATAGAGCTTTCTTTTGATGGTATTTGATCACCTCTGAGGTTTTTAATTTTTGCGCTATAAATGAAAAAAGAGCGACAATTTTGAAAAAAAAAAACTGATGGGCACTGATAGACAGCACTGATGGCACTAATAGGCGGCATTGATGGGCACTGATAGGCAGCACTGATGGGCACTGATAGGTGGCACTGGATAGGCAGGACTGATGAGGAGCTACTGACCGGTTTTACTGAGTGGCACTGATTGGCACTTTTATGGGGCACTGACAGGCATTACTGATGGGGCACTGATTTGCACTTTTTTTGGGCACTGTTGTGGGCACTGATCTGCATTTTTATGGACACTGACAGGCTTTATAGAGGGGGACAGGCTGGCAGGTGATGGGCATTGATTGGCACCTTTTGATGGGGGCTGTGCTGATAATCCATGTGCTGATTATCAGCACAGACCCCCCCCCCTCTGACAGGGAGAGCCGCCGATTGTCTCTCCCTGTCAGCGTGCACCGAGGAAAGTCATTTACCGGCACTTCCTGGTTCATGCGATGATCAGCTGTGATTGGTCACAGCTGATCACGTGGTATGAAATATCTGTCAGAGGCTTCATACCACAATCGGAGTTGCGGTATGTCAGACACAGCCGTGGGCGCGCGCCGGCTCTGTTATCTTGATCAGGTCATATGACATCTGATCAGGATAAATAAACCACTTTGCCGCCATCATTTTGCTATACGGGAGGCAGCAAGTGGTTAAGGTAAAAAACCTTCTGTCATAGAATCTCCCTCAGCCCCCCTTATACTTATTTGAGCCCACTCGCAATCCAGCGCTGTGCCACTCCCGCTGCTGTCAATAAAATCCTGTGAGGAGGGAGCGGGGGGCAAAGCCAAGCTGCCCTCTCTGTGTCAATAAACGCAGACAGGGAGGCTCAGGAGCACAGACATGGATTTTGTGTTCAATGCAGGAACAACCGTCCACTAATGGCTTATAATGCTCTCAGAGTCAGTGAATGTTTTCAGGTGTAGATCTCACAGATCTTCATGTAAATGAAAAGGCACCTAACCATGTCAGCTCATGGAAAGCAATAGGCTGCACAAAAACATTTACGTACATAAAAATCCTGTATTGAGAAAAGAATAGAGGCTGCCCTTTCTGTACACTCCTTATAAAAGTTCTAGTTACCTGGTTGTGTTGCAGACTTAACATCTAGAGTATTTCAATAGTCAATAACCTGGAACAAGCTTGTATAGTAGGAATACTGACTCTATTGACCTCATGGTTGTTCTGGGTCAGTAATTCTGTGGCCAATGGCAGTCAGGTCACTGGCATTTTCAGAAGGATATCAACAATGACAGCCTGAATATTTCTCTCAGTATAGTTTTCCTGTACAGGTGTGGGTTCTTTTATGTAATAATGATGAATGTTACAGGTAGATTTCCTTATACAGCACATACCCTGGAATTCATAAAGACTGGCGCAGGTAGATTTTGTGAAAATGTCTCTCATGCACTCTAAAAGTTGTAAAGAATGCTTCAAATTTAGTCTAAAACTTTTAGTGGAACACTCACAGCATGTTACAGCGGTGTGCAGCAGAGAAGGTCTCAGAGATATGCTGACAGCAGCTGTCTTGAGGGGTGGACTGCAGTCTGGCTGGTCCGTACCCAAATGGGGAGGTCTTCAGGAAGGATAGTGTGTCCCTAACCTCTCCCTACCACTAATCACTGTCCCTGGCAGACTGGTGACATGTCCCTATACCACCCATACGTGAAATGTGCGCAAGCCTAGAAACCAGGGACTTAAATAGACTCTGCCTAACCCAAGGTGGCTGCCACAGTCACTTATGGTGGCAGCATCCAATGGGATCAGTTCCCCAGTGACCCAGGAAACCATAGAGGAACCATGTTCCGCTTGACTTCCAATCCAGCTGCAATGCCACTGCGATCGAGCACCACCTACAGTAGACTGCACCTGCCGACACTCCCTGCACTTTGACAGGTGCTGTTCTTGGCATTGGAATGAGCATACTTACAGTGGGGAAAATAATTATTTGATCCCCTGCAGATTTTGTAAGTTTGCAGGCTTACACAGAAATGAAGGGTCTATAATTTTTATCATAGGTGTATTTTAAATAATAGAGACAGAATATCAAAAAAAAATCCAGAAAAAAACACATGATACAAATGTTATAATTTGAGTTGCAGTTCAGTGAGTAAAGAAAGTATTTGATCCCCAAGCAAAACATGGCTTAGTACTTGGTGGAGAAACCCTTGTTGGCAAGAACAGAGGTAAGATGTTTCTTGTAGTTGGTGACCAGGTTTGCACACATCATGGTTGATATTCTGTCTCTATCATGTAAAGTATTTCTATGATAAACATGATAGACCCTTCATTTCTTTGTAAGTGGGCAAACAAAATATGCAGGGAATCAAATACATATTTTACCCACTGTAAGGCACAACAGGAACAAGTTCAAACAACATAATCAGAGTATCTTGCAGCAAGCTGTCCGTGGTAAGGCCGCAAAGGGCGGCAAGCAATAGTGTCCTCTGGGGAGTCATGCCATGAGTAATCATCTTCTGGCTGTGACTCCGGGCCACAGGTGACTGGGGATCAACTGGACCCACCATACTCTTTTCACCTGGGCACAAGCTCAAGTTCTTGGTCACGTCTGGAAGGTCTGTGGAACTTGCAGGAGTTGCTAAGACTGTTCATGGTTGCCACACTGGGGCTTTCCGCTTCCGAGTCTGTGTTCCAAGCAGAAGAGGAGGCAGGTACTATTCAGCAAGAACTTCTGTACTGGTGGGACATCCACAGAGTCAAATACATCGCGGTCTCTGGCTGGTTTGATAGAACAGCCACCATTAAGCACACATGGTCTCAACAGATTGTGGTGGCGACGTCTCTTGATGGGATTGGGACTTTCTGAGACCACGCCATATACTGGAGTTGGAGGAAAGGGCTAAGCTCCAGCTTATTGCCTCGCTCGTGCTTGGTATTTTTCTCCAACACTCGGTCCAAGTGAAAAATTGAGATGTAGCGCTTAAAAAAATAGATAAACAAAGTTCAATATCTGTCACTCCAAAATATGATGATTATGGCATAAATCCAGTCCAAAAAAATCCAGAAGAGAAGAGAGATCAGATGAAGAGAGATAAAAAAGCCGCCACCAGCACCCAAACACACTGACTCTTACCGTCAGTGCATAGATAATGCACATGTAGGGTATCCCAACCCAGAAAATAATGGAACTCTCAATCGCCAGACAATTCGTCTTTAAAATAAATCATCAGCCAATCCTCTCTATGCAAATCAGTTCACTTGAGGGTATATTTAGAAGTCAGCACAGGGTTGAGCCACAGCAACTTGAATCAGTAAGCCAATGAGGACATGTGTAGATAAAAAAGAACACAACTCATTGTGCAAACATCCCATCAAAAAAAAAATGTATTGCTAAGAAATATATGCAGGTACACTCACATGTGAGCTAAAAAAGATAGGCATGTATACAAGAAAGCGACCAGCGCTTCCTACCCATCAGATGGCACTCATCCGTCCGACCATCCAGCAACAATACCGTGGTAGCCTTCCTCCACTCGCCCGACATTTCTCCACCAACATGTGTCATCCGGTCCAAGTGCTTGATGTGATACTCAAAAGTCTTGGAGAAAGTTATGATATCGTCCAAGTAGACTAGCACAGTTTCAAAGCTGAAGTCCCCCAGGCATCTCTCCATTAGGTGCTGAAACGTGATAAGGGCATTACTCAGCCCAAGGACATACAGTTACATTTAAACAGTCCCAGGGGTGTGACTTTTTATGATTTTGATCTCTCACTGGGACTTGCCAGTAGCTGCTTGCCAAGTCAAGGGTGGAGAAGTGCTTGGCTTGACCCAATGCCATAAGTGATTCCTTTAAATGGGGTAACTGGTAGGCATCCCAGTGGATACAGGCATTTAGCTTGCAGTAGTCAATGCAGAACCACAGACTTCCGTCTTTCTTTTGCACCAGAAACTCGGGAGCAGCCCATTGGCCAACACTTTCTCAAATCACCTGGCTCTGTAACATGTTGCAGACAAGTGCTTGACCCCCTGGCACAAGGCTAGGGGAAAATGAAAGTATCGCTCCCCATTGAGTGGAGAATCCCCCATATGGATTTGGTGATCGATGGCCTTGGTGTAGCCATAGTCTTCTGAGCTGGCAGCAAGAACCAGTAGTTGCTTTTGAAGCAATTGGTGAAGCAGCCTTTCTTGTGGAAGAGAATAGTCCTGGAAGGGAATGCCCAGCTGTTCCAACAGCAACTTGTATTGTGACTCATCCAACGAGGACATGGCTGCTTGTAGTGTAGCACAAATGTCCTCTAGCCCAGGTAGGGCCTCAGAGATGCAGTGATAGGGCACTACCTACAGGCCTGCTAGGTTGATAAGCTGCACCAGGACCTTTCATTTATGGACCTTGGACAAGGTGCATGCAACTAGCCACTCCCCTGGCACCATTGGGTCATTGTGAGGTTCAACTATTATAATGACCCCTTGAATTTTATAGTGGGCCCCAACAGGAAGAGTCCAAACTACCTCTTGGAAGGGTGCCAGGAGTGTTTTTTGTTTGGCAGGCATGCGGATGACTCCCACCTGTACGGGCTTTTTCCTTGCTGTCCTCTGGTGAGCTTTATAGGCCTGTATCATGTTGAGCCACACAGCTCGCAGACCACAGCCCCATTGCTGCTTTCTGGAATGTTCGAACTTGGCCATCAAGCGGAGCAAGTCCAAGTCTTTTAACATGTTCATGCCCAGAACAACAGGCACTGCTGAGTTTACTTGGCTGCTAGTCACCTCTACCCCTTCTCAGTCCACCACTTGGGTGTCAGTCTGGATCCTCACCCAGATGACACCTTCTACCAGGATAGGAAAATTGTTGACTGCCTTGAGGAATAGCCAGGAGGTATCCAGTTGTTCTTGTTTCCCAAACCGCTGGGTGTAGAAGTAATACTCCATGACAATGACCTCAGAACCTGTGTCAATCAGGCAAGGGACATCTTATCCCTTCACAAGAGTGGCCACCACTGGATTTGGCGTGACCATAGACTCAGTCTGACCATAGACTGGTTTGCTTGGACCTTGTGCTGACTGTCCAGTGGGTTGTCCTTCTGCCCCGGGAGCCACTAGTTTAACGGCAACCTGAGTGAGCTTTTGGATTTCAGGGCGACCACAGTGCTTGATTACATGTCCAAAACAGCCACACCACCAGCATATCCGGTCCTCATCTGGGTCCCTCCATAACAGATTTTAAAGAGGAAGTAAACCCTGATGGGTTTACTTCCTCTTTGTTTACCTGCAAAGGTAAAGCATAATGGGCTACTATGCATCGCATAGTAGCCCATTATGTGACACTTACCTGCAGTAGAAGCCCGCAATGTCGCCGTCTTCCTCCATGGCAGCGAGCGTACATCTTCACCCCTCTTCTTCTGGGGACCCCGAACTCCAGCTCTGTGACTGGCCGGAGTCGCGTGACGTCACTCCCGCGCATGCGCGCGTGTGTACCGCCACTCGCGACTCCATTCACGGCTTCCTGACTCACGGTCAGTGCGCCTCTGCGCCGTTGTCTATGGCGCAAGCGCCGTAGACAGCGGTGCCTTTCTTTTGCAAATATCTCCTAAACCGTGTAGGTTTAGGAGATATTTGTTGCACCTACAGGTAAGCCTTAATCTAGGCTTACCTGTAGGTTAAAGTGGTATGTAATGCCGCGCACACACGACCGAGTTTCTCGGCGGTGAAAACACCGCCGTGAAACCCGACGGGAAAAACGAGGACCGGCTTGGTCCCCTTTTCCCAGTCTACACATGGCCGTTTTTCACGACATGTTTTCTCTTGGTCGAGAAAACCGGTCGTGTGTAGGCTCCCTAGCAGTGTTTCCCTATGGGAAAACTGCAGAGGAAAAAAATGCTACGATTCGCAAAGAGAAAAATTAGTGCAGGTTCTAATTTTTCTCGTCGTGATTCTCGGCGGTTTTCTCGTCGGGAAAACTGCTGGAGAGCCTACACACAGCCGTTTTTCTCGTCTAAGTGAAAAAATTACAGTTTTCCAGACGAGAAAAATGGTCGTGTGTACGCGGCATAAGGGTTTACAACCACTTTAAGTCTAATGGAACTCTGCGCCAAAAGAAGCTTCTGTACTTTTTTGAGCGAGGAGCTTCCAGAAACGCTACACTCAAGTGTGAAAAGGCACCACTGAATAAGATGGAAATCCTAGTGTTGGGTGTTGAAGAGCTTTCAGTGAAGCTTTAAACCGTGCTTCAAATTGCTCTGCTGTGAATGGGGCATAATCCTCAAGTCTCCATTCACACTTGAGCATAGCATATGTAGGTGATTTAGATGCTTTTTTGTGTGTTTTGCACAGGAGTGAAGTTCTGCAGAGGAGTTTCTTGGGGCAGGATCATGCATTTTGGCCCCATTTTTTATATGGGGCAATTTTTTATGTGCTTCTATTGAAGTCAATGGAGCCAACTATGCCACATTCCACTTCCAAAGCAGCTTGTTTACCATTTTAAGCTTCAATCATTGAGCTACAGTCACCTGAGTGCTCAAAAGTGGGCCATAGACAATGGAAAGCATGAGATTTGGCTTGTTGGCTTGTTGATCAATTTGGGGCTTTGATCTTTGACCTATATAACACTCAGGTATAAATAGGGGTTTAGATCAACCTGGGTAATTTTTTTAACCACTTAAGCCCCGGACCATTTGGTAGCTAGAGGACCAGAGGTGAATTCAGAATTTTGCACTGCGCTGCTTTAACTGTAAATTGTGCGGACATGCAATGTTGTACCCAAACAAAATTTGCGTCCTTTTCTTCCCACAAATAGAGCTTTCTTTTAATGGTATTTGATTGCCTCTGCGATTTTTATTTTTTGCGATATAAACGGAAAAAGACCGAAAATTTTGAAAAAAAATGATATTTTCTACTTTTTGTTATAAGAAAAATCGAATAAACTCAATTTTAGTCATACATTTAGGCCAAAATGTATTCAGCCACATGTCTTTAGTAAAAAAAAGTCAATAAGTGTATATTTATCGGTTTGCGCAAAAGTTATAGCGTTTACAAACTAGGGTACATTTTCTGGAATTTACACAGCTTTAAATTTATGACTGCCTATCTCATTTCTTGAGGTGCTAAAATGGCAGGGCAGTACAAAACCCCCCCAAATGACCCCATTTTGGAAAGTAGACACCCCAAGGAAATTGCTGAGAGGCATGTTGAGCCCATTGAATATTTTTTTTTTGTCCCAAGTGATTGAATAATGACAAAAAAAAAATAAAAAATAAAAATTACAAAAACTTGTCACTAAATGATATATTGCTCACACATGCCATGGTTATATGTGGAATTGCACCCCAAAATACATTCTGCTGCTTCTCCTGAGTACGGGAATACCACATGTGTGGGACTTTTTAGGAGCCTAGCCACGTACGGGACCCCGGAAACCAAGCACTGCCTTCAGGATTTCTAAGGGCGCAAATTTTTGATTTCACTCCTCACTACCTATCACAGTTTTGAAGGCCATAAAATGCCAAAATAGCACAAAACCCCCCCAAATGACCCCATTTTGGAAAGTAGACACCCCAAGCTGTTTGCTGAGAGGCATGGTGAGTATTTTACAGCTCTCATTTGTTTTTGAAAATGAAGAAAGAATTTTTTTTTTTCTTTTTTTTTTTTTCAATTTTCAAAACTTTGTGACAAAAAGCGAGATCTGCAAAATACTCACAATACCTCTCAGCAAATAGCTTGGGGTGTCTACTTTCCAAAATGGGGTCATTTGGGGGGGTTTTGTGCCATCTGGGCATTCCATGGCCTCCGAAACTGTGATAGGCAGTGAGAAGTGAAATCAAAAATTTACACCCTTAGAAAGCCTGAAGGCGGTGATTGGTTTTTGGGGTCCCGTACGCGGCTAGGCTCCCAAAAAGTCTCACACATGTGGTATCCCCGTACTCAGGAGAAGCAACAGAATGTATTTTGGGGTGTAATTCCACATATACCCATGGCATGTTTGAGCAATATATCATTTAGTGACAACTTTGTGCAAAAAAAAAAAAAAAAAAAAATGTTCTTTTTTCCGCAACTTGTGTCAACATATAAAATATTCCATGGACTCGACATGCCTCTCAGTATATAGCTTGGGGTGTCTACTTTCCAAAATGGGGTCATTTGGGGGGGTTTTGAACTGTTCTGGCATTTTATACACAACATTAGGAAGCTTACATCCACTCTTCTAACCACTTGAAGACAAAGCCCTTTCTGACACTTTTTGTTTACATGAAAACATATTTTTTTTTGCAGGAAAATTATGTTGAACCCCCAAACATTATATATATTTTTAAAGCAAAGGCCCTACAGAATAAAATGGTGGGTGTTGCATTTTTTTTTTCTACACAGTATTTGCGCAGCGATTTTTCAAACGCATTTTTTGGGGAAAAAATACACTTTTTTTTATTTTAATGCACTAAAACACACTATATTGCCCAAATGTTTGATGAAATAAAAAAGATGATCTTAGGCCGAGTACATAGATACCAAACACGACATGCTTTAAAATTTCGCACAAACGCGCATTGGCGACAAACTACATACATTTTTAAAAGCCTTTAAAAGCCTTTACAGGTTACCCCGATAGATTTACAGAGGAGGTCTACTGCTAAAATTACTGCCCTCGATCTGACCTTCGCGGTGATACCTCACATGCATGGTGCAATTGCTGTTTACATATGACGCCAGACCGACGCTTGCGTTCGCCATTGGGCAAGAGCAGGGCAGGACAGGGGTGCTTTTTTTTTTTTTTTTTATTATTAATTTTGCTTTTTTATTTTATTTTTAAATTGTTCCTTCCATGTTTTTTTTTTTTTTTATCATTTTTATTGTTATCTCAGGGAATGTAAATATCCCCTATGATAGTAATAGGTAGTGACAGGTACTCTTTTTTTTAAAAAACTGGGGTCTAGACCCTAGATCTTTCCTCTGCCCTCAAAGCATCTGACCACACCAAGATCGGTGTGATAAAATGCTTTCCCAATTTCCCAATGGCGCTTTTTATATCCGGGGGGGGGACATTCCCTCCCACTGCTTGTAAAAGCAGTCCAGAGGCTAATTAGCCACTAGGGTTGCTTTTACATTAAAGCCGGCCGCTGGCTGAAAAGAATGATACCAAGATGATACCTAAACCCGCAGGCATCAATCTGGTATAACCATTCAAAGTCCAGCAACATACCAGTACGTTGCTGGTCCTTGTTGGACATGTATTGTAATCTTTTTTTTTCATGCAGCCAGGTGGCTGAACGAAAAAAGAGATTGATCGGTGGGTATGCCCACCATTAGAATACCGCCCTTCATCCACCCACTTCTAATGATGGGCATACATGCACCATTTATATATGCCGAAGCATGGGGGCATCCTCCCGCAAAAAAGTTATGCCGCACACACATGGTCGGACTTTTCCACGGGCAAGCCTCCGTCGGAATTTCGACCGTATGTACGCGGCATTAGGAGCAAAATCGCTCCTCCGCCCCTGCTGCCCCAATGCTTCGGCATATTTGCTTCTTTTTTTTTTTAACTGTGGTGGTGAAATCACCTCCTACAGCACTGGAGTCGCAGGGATCAGGCCTGTCTCTGCGAACGCTGCAGTTATGTGTGTTGTGTTTTGTAAGTGACAGTGATCGATCGATACTGCACTTCGGTGGCCTGGGCTGGACGGAGGGGCAAAACGCAGGTGCTAGCAGGTATCTGGGCTGATCCCGCTAACACTGCGTTTTTGGGAACCCTAAACTGCTGGGGACGCTAGTATAGATCTGATCAGATCAGATATTGATCTTTTCAGATACTATACCACTAAGGGAGGTGTATGCTTCACGCGTGGGTGTTAGCGTTACTGGCACTAACCTGACGCTGCCTGGGGTGTGACGCAGACCCTCTCTGACGCTAAAACCTAATTGATATCACCCGCCGGGCGATCAGGGGGTTAAACCTTTATTGGGTTATATACGGCGGGTGCCCTGACAGTATAAAAAGCAAACTAACTAACCAAGGTCACCCGTAACACTTATATGATGATTACTGGTGAAAGGGTTAACTAGGGGCAATTAGGGGGTTAAAACCTTTATTAGATAATATATGGGGGTACCTGACGCTATAAAAACCTGCGGCGAACCTAAAAAAAATTACTGGCTACCGATCTGCATCACCGACGCTAAGACATCGATCAGAAAAATGATCGCTTAGCGACAGTGGTGATAGGGGGTGAAAGGGTTACCTGGGGGGCGATCAAGGGGGTTAAACCTTTATTAGATAATTTATGGGGGGTACCCGACGCTATAAAAACCTGCGGCGAACCTAAAAAAATTACTGGGTACCGATCTGCATCACCGACGCCAAGACAGCGATCAGAAAAACAATTGCTTAGTGACAGTGGTGATAGGGGGTGAAAGGGTTACCTGGGGGGCGATCAAGGGGGTTAAACCTTTATTAGATAATTTATGGGGGTACCCGACGCTATAAAAACCTGCGGCGAACCTAAAAAAATTACTGGGTACCGATCTGCATCACAGACGCCAAGACAGCGATCAGAAAAAACAATTGCTTAGTGACAGTGGTGATAGGGGGTGAAAGGGTTACCTGGGGGGCGATCAAGGGGGTTAAACCTTTATTAGATAATTTATGGGGGTACCCGACGCTATAAAAACCTGCGGCGAACCTAAAAAAAAATACTGGCTACCGATCAGCATCACCGACGCTAAGACATCGATCAGAAAAACGATCGCTTAGTGACAGTGGTGATAGGGGGTGAAAGGGTTACCTGGGGGGCGATCAAGGGGGTTAAACCTTTATTAGATAATTTATGGGGGTACCCGACGCTATAAAAACCTGCGGCGAACCTTTGATTTTCTAAAACTGGAGAGCGCAAAATCTGGTGCAGCTCTGCATAGAAACCGATCAGCTTCCAGATTTTTTGTCAAAGCTTAATTGAACAAGCTGCAGCTAGAAGCTGATTGGCTATCATGCACCAGATTTTGCACTCTCCAGTTTTAATAAATCCACCCCACTGCATACACACAAGAAAAAACCGAAACAAATTTACAAAACTGAACTAAACACCACTAAGTAACGTACATAATAAAAAATTATACCGTTTCCATAATTGAGTTTAATCTCATAACTAACCCCCACAAAGTCAACAAACAGCTAATGACTTCAGTACCAAGCTTAGGTAACAAGACAAACAGCAATATACTAATGTTGGGTTCACATGTGTGTGATGCGCCAGCGCATGTGCATATGCGTTGCTGCACACTTTTATTTATGTTGCAACAGGGCAGCACATTCTATATTGAGGGCATCTGAAGGGCACTAAAAATATCATGGCTTATTTTTTTTAAATTGCCCTACACCTCAGCGCACGGTATTACAGTTCACTCTCTCTGAATAGCATTCCCCAAAAGTGGTCACTGGATCGATTCTCAAATATACCAGTCTCAGCAGCAAAAACACATACCAAGGTAAGAGCAAGGAAATCCCATAGTGAAGTACCATTAAAAATATTTTTATTGATAAACCAAGTGGGTACTCACAAAACAGATAGCACGACAAGCATATCGCACAGCACCGCCGAATCTCCTGCAGGCGTGATAACGTCTCCACTAAACTCTAGCCTACGCTCATTTCGTCTGATGGGACGTCTTCCAAGGTGCAACAGGCTGTATGCTTGGAAATAACAAATGTTATCTCAATTTTGTCATTAGAATGCAGCTGAAGTGAAGAAAACTTTCAAGGATAAGTTCCCTTTTTAGAAAAAAATTATAATGCACATTGTTTTGTAGGTAAAAAAATGTGCATTTATTTTATTTTTTGTGGCCTGCAAAGCATTGCACCAGCGATCAGCAGATCACTGGTGCCATGCAGGTCTCTAGCAGATCTGCCAGTGTACCTGTGTGCCCATACATCCCGTACAGGCAATGTTTATTTTACCCAAGTTGATCAATCAATCAACTTGGTACATTCAGCCTGCCCATACACCGTTCGAATCTCGGCTGGGTCCTGCTGAATCAGCCGAGATTCAAACCGTGTATGGCCCGCCTAAGATTCACAGTAATTGGTACTTCTTCGTACGTCTTAGGTCCTCAGTAGTTCCTAGTAGGTCAGTAGGGCCTCCTGAAGAAGTCCAGATTGGTTGGATGTAACATGTATAGGGGCAGAGCCGTATGCAGAAGACATCATTACGCTTGCTGTGCTGGAGCGCATACACATAGTGGTTAGAGATCTTTCTTTGTGAGCAGACTGTTACAAGCGGAGTATACTTTATGATGTGTGGTGTTTATTTCTTTCTTTGTGAGTATTTTTATACTTATATTTACTTCCAATAAAATCCATCAGTGAACACTATTAGTTTCCAGTGTATACACACACTGTTATAGAGTTTATGTTTTTTTTTTTATTAGCAGCTCAACTTTTCATATTCATTTGATTTGAATTGTGGGTATTGTGGGTATTTTTTTTATAAAAATACAACTTTTTCCTAACAAGATTATTATTTCTCCTTGTTTACCCTTTAGTTAATTTTAGTTAGATTACACAACAACCCCTTTCATTTTCAACTTATATATTTTCCTGATATCACAACATAATATATTATAACAATACCATGTGGTCATACGGAGACATCCGTAAATCCTAGTTTTATATTAAAGCGGTACTACACTGCATCTGAGCACCACAAACCAAAAAAGCTATTTGATTTATTTTTATTATTTAAAACAAACTCCCCCATTCATCCATGTCTCTATGCTTTATGTTGCTGAGAAATCATTTTGAAAAACACCCCCTAGCATTTCTGGCCATGGTCATATTAAGTAAAGCCTCGTACACACGGTCGGACGTCAAACAAACTTTTCTGTGGATTTTTGTCCGAAGGGAGTTGGCCGGGCACACCCATAGCATACACACGCTCTGACTTTTCTGCAAACTTTCCCAAAACTTTTCCAACATCACGTGGTTTTTCTGCTCTTTTCTGCTCTTTACCGCCACTCTTTGGTCAACTTCTGCTATTGTTGGTTGATTTAAACATTGGTTCTGGGCATGCTTATTTGTCCATCGGACAAAAGTCCGATGGATTTCTGTACACACGGTCGGACTTTGCTCCATCGGACTTTTGTTGGCGAAAAGTTTGTCCGTTTGCAGACCGAACATTTGTCCGATGAAAACCAAAAAAGTTCGTCCGATGGAGCGTACACCGTGTGTACGGGGCTTTAGGGTGGGTGATTCATGCAGCCTTTTCTTCCTGGAATCCATCTCTCCTTGCTGAGGCATGCAGGCAGAAGGGTGTGCTTAGCTGAAAAAACTCCTCTTCTCCTGAAGACTCCTGGGATGTATGACAGCATTTGCCTAGACTTGGACACCAGAAAGCAACTGAATAAATGTAAAAAAAAAAAGTTTAATGTAATATACCTTTGTATCTATTTACTAAGGATAGCCCCATAAGGATTAAAAATAATCATTGTTGATTGAAAGAGTGAAGTTCCAATTTAAGCTTACCACTGTACCCAGAAAGGGAACAGACATCCTTTCAGAGCAGGGGCGTACCTAGTGCATTTGGCACCCGGGGCGGATCCTATATCTGGCACCCCCCACGGTAAAATGTAAAAACACCCCACTGTGCCCCCTGCATCCTTCAAAATCTCTTTGTCACTACTGTGTACCCGCTCTCCACAACTGCACCTCTGGACCCCTTTACATTACACAGCACCCTGCATCACTGGCCCCCTTTACATTATACACCACCCTGCATCACTGGCCCCCTTTAAATTATACAGCTCCCTGCATCACTGGACCCCTTTACATTACACAGCACCCTGCATCACTGGCCCCCTTTACATTATACAGCACCCTTCATCACTGGCCCCCTTTACATTATACAGCACCCTGCATCACTGGACCCCTTTACATTACACAGCACCCTGCATCACTGGCCCCCTTTACATTATACACCACCCTGCATCACTGGCCCCCTTTAAATTATACAGCTCCCTGCATCACTGGACCCCTTTACATTACACAGCACCCTGCATCACTGGCCCCCTTTACATTATACAGCACCCTGCATCACTGGCCCCCTTTACATTATACAGCACCCTGCATCTCAGGACCACTTTACAATACACAGAACCCCGCACCTCTGGACCCCTTTACATTACACAGCACCCTGCATCACTGGACCCCTTCACATTACACAGCACCCTGCACCACTGGACCCCTTTACATTACACAGCATCACTGGACCCCTTTACATTATATAGCACCCTGCACCACTGGACCCCTTACATTACATAGCACCCTGCATCTCTGGACCCCTTTACATTACACAGCACCCTGCCCCTCTTTACATTACACAGCACCATGCACCACTGGACCCCTTTACATTACACAGCACCCTGCACCACTGGACTCCTTTACATTACACAGCACCCTGCACCACTGGACCCCTTTACATTACACTGTACCTCTGGACCCCTTTACATTACACTGCACCATGCACCTCTGGACCCCTTTACATTACACAGCCCTTGTACCTCTGGACCCCTTTACATTACACAGCCCTGCACCTTTCTAGATGTCTGTATGTTACACAGACACCCCTTTAACAGTTCTGGACTCCCTGCATGTTACACAGACCTCCCCTACAGTGCAGACCCCTCCCCCTACAGTTTAGACCCCTTCTACAGTGCAGACCCCCCTACAATACAGACCCCCTACAATACAGACCCCCCTACCATACAGACCAACCCTAGAATACAGAGCAGACCCCTCCTACAACAGTGCAGACACCCCCCTACCATACAGACCACCCCCTACAATACAGAGCAAACCCCCCCTACAATACAGAGCAGACCCCCCTACAACAATGCAGACACCCCCCTACCATACAGACCCCCCTACAATACAGACCACCCCCTACAATACAGACCACCCCCTACAATACAGACCACCCCCTACAATACAGAGCAGACCCCCCCTACAACAGTGCAGACACCCCCCTACCATACAGACCTCCCCTACAATACAGACCACCCCCCACAACAGTGCAGACACCCCCCCTACCATACAGACCCCCCTACAATACAGACCACCCCCTACAACAGTGCAGACACCCCCCTACCATACGGACCTCCCTACAATACAGACCACCCCCTACAATACAGAGCAGACCCCCCCTCTACCATACAGACCCCCCCTACAATACAGAGCAGACCCCCTCCCCCTACAAAAGTGCAGACACCCCCCTACCATACAGACCCCCCTACAATACAGACCACCCCCTACAACAATGCAGACACCCCCCTACCATACAGACCCCCTTACAATACAGAGCAGACCCCCCTACAACAGTGCAGACACCCCCTACCATACAAACCCCCCCTACAACAGTGCAGACACCCCCCTACCATACAAACCCCCCCTACAACAGTGCAGACACCCCCCCTACCATACAGACCCCCCTACAACAGTGAAGACCACCCCCTATAATACAGAGCAGACACCCCCCCACCCATAATGCACCTGGCTCGGCTCAGATGATCAGCGTGTGCTGCACACAGTCACACAGCACTTGTAGACTACACAGTGACGGAGGAGGGGGAGGCGGCTTCACACTCTCTCTCTGCTCGGCTGTGTGAGACAGTCACAGCCGAGACTTTTCAGAGCCGCGGCGCGGCCACGAGAGAAGGGGATCTTTGCGCCCGGGCCACCCCCCGCAAAGCCAGGCTCCCTGCTGTGTGTGTTACCTGCCACTGCCTCCCTGTCACGCGCGCGTCATGCCGCCCGCTGTCTCCGCTTCCGCTAAGTCCTCTTTAGTCGCGGGGGGGGGGGTGCCGCCCTGACACCCCCCCAGTGTATGTCACCTGGTGCGGCCTGCCCCCCCGCCCCCTACTTAGTACGCCACTGTTTCAGAGTCTACATATACTGCTTGGATCAAAAAGTAAACAAACAAAAAGAAAAATCATTAGCCAGATTATTGCCGCTGGCCAGGTTTTCCTGCTCTATTCATAAGGCATAAAGAATGCGTAAAAGAGGTATGAGGTACTGAATTTTATACAAATAAGTGAGGTGCTGCATGTAATAGTGAGGCAAAAGGAGCTATGTGTAAGGGTGGCTTGAGGCCTTTAAAGTAATACAGATGATAGATACTGCATGTAATAGAGAGGCATATGGCATAATTATTGCCTAACCAGACAGATAAAGGAAAGTATATCTGAAGTATGTAGACACAACAACTCCCAAAATAAAAAAAAGATTGTCCTGTGCCTTCTAGGCTGGTAGAAGAAAAAGAGGTGTACTGACCATGATTAACATTCTTGTTAGTGAAGCTTTGTTATATGAGATGATTAGATGTGATTTTCTTATTATGTTTGATAGCAGACTCTTGGCTTGAGACAGCCATGCATGGAGTGAAAACAATGCCTGGGGAATAGTCATCTAATACTGCAGCAGCTGCAGACCTTAAGCACAGACCCAGATCATGCTGTGCACAGACACAGAGCATATTAGATTTTGCAAAATATATTGCAGCAATTGTCAGTAAGAGGCCTATTTTGCTGTCCATCTGTCTCCTTTCCAGTAGAGACATGTTTTCTCAGTTTTGCCTTTGCATTATGTGGCTAAAGTATTTAAGCTTTCAGTATTATCCCTTAAAATAGGGGCATTATACTCAGGCACCTAGGATAAACGCGTGTGTCTACTGTTCGGTGCCCTTGGCCTAGGGACACCAAGCTCAGCTTTCATTGACCACTGAGCAACTATGTCAGGAGACATGTTTCCTTCCACTGGCCACCAATGTAAGGGGGCATTCCTCCTTTCACTAAGAATCAATGTGAGTGGGGTATTTCTTGTTTATACATCACAGGACACAGAGACTTTGATAATTACTTAGATAGTCACCATCAGGTGATTGGACACTGGCAACCCTAATTGCAAGGCTCGTTCCTCCCCTATATAACACCTCCCATATGGAGAGCACCTCAGTTTTTTCGCCAGTGTCTAAGGTGGTTGGTCACGTTGAACATGTGCTAAGAAGAAATCTCTGTTTAATGGTCTCTGCGGAGGCCTAGGAGCTATATAACCGGATCCATATCTCGGGCCAATACTAAATGCCTAAGATGGATGGTACCCGGGCCTTGTGGAAAGAAGAAACAAGCTTTGCCTGTGTAGCGCCCTGCTCCCAATGACTGGGCGCTATGTAAAATTTAGTGGGTATCTGAGCCAATAGTTGGGCTCAGATTTAAGTGATTATGCTAAATCAGCCTCTGTTCTGGCTATGGCTGTGTTGGGAAGACTTCCCACTGTTTGCCTGTAGGTGGCGTTACCACCTCAGGCCAATGTGGAGGACTGACAGGCCATAGTGCATTGGGTATCCTTCCTTGGGAACAGTTCAGTGGGCATGGTCTACCCACTGAGCATGCCGGGGAAGGGTACTTAAGGGGCAGACGCCATTTCTTGGGGTCCTTCCTCCCCTCGTGGCCCTCCTGGCGCGAGGAGCGTGTCATGTGATTTTGGCTTTGGGACCATGTTGGTCCGAGGCTGCAACTCTACCAAGTAGGCCCAGCTGACTGGGGCCTACACTTTGAAGGTGATCCTGTGCTGTCCGTCCTGCGGGAGGAAGCCACTCAATGGAGGAAACCAGGGGAGGACCTGTCCTGGAGAAGACCGAGCAGAAAGCTGGTGTCTTGAGGAAGGCCTGGTGATTCTATTGGAGGATGCACCGTAGCTAAAGTTCACCTTGCAGTCTGCCGGGTTGGCTTAAAGTCTCTTTGACTGTTTGGCTGGAAGTTCAGGCGCTAAGTCCTGTGGCAGAGGATTCGGGACTATCCAATTTTGTGCACAACCAGTCTGTGTCCTGATCATTGTTCGTGCATCATTCCGGCTGCAAGGCCAGGTGAGAGGGGCCTATCCGGGTGAGCAATACCCACTCGAGGAGGAGTGGTGAATGACTTTATAGTTGAGGAGTTTTCCCCAGTGATCTGTACTGCGTACCTGAACCTACCCCTTTCCCTTCATCCTTCTACTATCCTTCATATGTTTTAAGCAAAATAAAATAAAACCTAACAGCATAAGGTTTTACATCCTGTGTGGACATTGGAGTTCTTACAGACTTTATTCCCCTAGACAACGAACATTGAGGTAACGTGTAAGGCCCAAATTAAACCAGCAGCTCCTACGGGGGTGTGCCACACCTGTAATGTCTCTCTTCGGAGGTCTGGGCTCTGGGACCCAGTCTTTGATGTACTAATCTAAGTGGCACGAAAAGCTCCTGGCAGAGTCTTCTACAGGTCCAGGGAAGAGGTTCCTTTAAATAGGCACCCAGAACCCTGAAGGTTGGCACAACATTACCCGCCGTGATGGGTGAAGGCTGGATCTGTTGTTTTCAGCAGTTTTCCTGCGGCGGGGATAAGTGAAGATAATTTTTTAAAGTGGAAGTAAACCCACCGATTTAACAGTTTCAAAAAGCAGTTACATTTCCGGCATGCCGGGAATGCCAACTGTCACATTGGTTGTGCTCTCAACCAAACTGTCACACCATCCAATGGCTGGTGTCATAACTGATCACATGTGCAGCATCATGGCAGTTGAAGATTAAACAGAGGCCAAGATGGCAGCTTCCTTGCCTGAAAATGATAGGAGGGTTGACTTCCACTTTAAGTATTATCTTCTATGAGTAGTTGCATGTCTTACCTGGTTTCCGCCACCAGAGGGAGTAAGTGACATACCTGGTGTATACTTACATGCCATCCAGGAACACGCTCAGTGAAGTTGGTCTGTTAAAAAAAAACGCTCACCGCCTCTGCTGCAGGCTCTGCTACAACTCATAACAGAGAGACCCCATGCAGTCCACCGGTCCCACAAAGTCCTTCAGCCATCTTCTCTCTCCCCCCTCACTCCTGGCCGCTGCCATGACAGTCTTGCGCGCTGGGGCACGCTTTTTGACTGTACAGGTAAGGGGGAGGCGTGATTGCGCGTGCGTGCGCAGAGCATTACTTTAAAGCCCAGTACGCCAGAGCCTTCTGTAAAGTGGTGGGACACAAAGCTGTGGGCTGTAAGCATCTCAGTGAATCGGATCCAGGCATACCTAAGACACCGACTCGGCATCAAGTTGTGCAGTGAGCTAATATATATATATATATGTATATATATGTATTGTAAGACTAGAGCACAAGGGTGGTTGCACTTGTACTTGTACCTCTGCTTTGCAGCTTAGGACTATGTCTCCCAGTAAGAGGCATTTAGGGACAGGTAAAGGAGGCACTAAAAGATCCCCGCCTAGAGCTAGGGGTTCTACACATGCCGGCAGATTACCATCCCCCCCTGACAGACTGGTAGCAGCCTCACAGGATGAATCTGTACCCCTGTCAGGCTTTGCAGCCTCTCCTAATGTTGCAGCTCCTGTATATGTCACTGAAGACACTATGAAAACTGCCTTGGATGGCTTGGAAGGAAGGATTGCTTCATTAATCGCAACCTCCTTAAAGAGGGCAGAAAGCGGGGTAGATCCCCTTCCTCTGATTTGGGTTCATTATCAGAGGAACATTCTGATGATGAGATATCCCTATCTGTAGATGGGAATCAGGAGCAGTCTGAGGTTTCAGAGGATGAGGAAAAGATCTCTTCTACCTCTCAGGCGCTTAAGATGCAGGTGCGATATTATACAGAGTTGGTGCGTACCACATACAAATTGCCCTCTGCTGAAGCTGCCATGCCGTCTGTTTCCTCCTTGGGATCTTAGAAATCCCCCACAGGCTGCATATACCTTCCCAACTCATCCTTTGTTGGAGAAGTTGAGGTATGACGACTGGGCTCACCCAGATAAACAGTTTTCTCCTCCCAAGAGGTTTTCCCTCCTTTACCCAGTGGAGGAAGGATTCACCAAGAAATGGGGGGGTGCCAGCTATAGACGTGGCTATTTCTTGTGCGATTAAAAGCCTGACCTGTCCTGTGGACAATGCTCAGGGCTTCAAAGATCCAACTGATAAAAAGCTGGAATCTTTGCTTAAAGCCTCCTTCCCTATGGCCGGTGCGGTAGTCCAACCTGCAGTTGCAGCGATTGGCATAAGTCAGTTCCTCGAGGAACAAATGAAACAGGTGGTTAACCTCCTCCCTGCAGAGGAAGTTGAGGTTTATGCAGACCTTCCTAAGGCCCTGTGTTTTGTGGATGATGCATTTATGGACTCTGTTCAGCAAGCATCCCTCCTAAACCTCCTGCTGGTCCACTGCGCAGGTCCCTTTGGCTAAAGCATTGGGAAGCCGTGGTTTCTTGCAAAAGATACTTGGCGGCGATCCCATTTTATGGGGAACGCCTGTTTGGGGATGATTTGGACAAATATATCCAAAAGATTACCGGAGGCAAATCTATGTGGTTACCGGTTAAGAAGAAGAGTAAACGTCCCTCATTTAAACGTTCTCTTTCCCCAGCCCCTGGAACTTCGATTTCCAGGCAGTGGTGACGGCCTCTCCAGTTCAATACTAGGGGAAAGGCCCAGAGCCAAGGGCAGAAAAGATCAAAATCTAATAAGCAGAACCCCAAAACTACCCTATGAAGGGGCGCCCCTGCACGGCCGAGTGGGGGGAGGCTGCTGCAGTTTGCAGATGCCTGGCGGGAAGAGGTTCAGGATAAATAGGTCATCTCCACGGTATCTCTAGGCTACAAGATAGAGTTCCGAGAACTTCCGCCATCCCGTTTTCTGAGATCAAGAATCTCCAAAAATCCAGAAAAGAGGAGGCCTTTGCTTTTGGCCTTGGAGCACCTGTTGGCCCAAGGGCTAATCATAGAAGGAACCCCAAAGGAGCAAGGCTCAGGGTTCTACTCAAACCTCTTTACGGTTCCAAAGCCAAACGGGGATGTCAGGCCTATTCTGGATCTGAAAGACCTTAATCCGTTTCTGAACATTCGCTCCTTCCACATGGAGTCTGTCCATTCGGTAGTCTCCACCCTTCAGGGAGGAGAATCCATGGCATCAATAGACATCAGAGATGCATATCTACATGTGCTAATTTTCCCCGCTCACCAAAAATTTCTAAGGTTTGCGGTGGATCAGCACCACTTTCAATTTGTGGCCCCACCATTCGGTCTGGCTACCGCACCTTGAGTGTTCACAAAGGTTATAGCCCCGCCCCTAACAAAGCTAAAGGCACGGGGCATAGCAGTAACAGCTAATCTGGACGATCTGCTGCTCATAGATCAGTCCGTAGACCGCCTAGACAGCAATGTGCGCAGCACAGTGGAGTATTTAGAGTACCTAGGCTGGGTCCTCAATCTAGAAAAATCCTCCTTACGACCCCAAAGAAGGCTGGAGTATTTGGGCATTGGGCATGGTCATAGACACGATCCAAAGCAGGGTATTCTTACCCAGGTCAAAGGCCAAAGCCATAAAGGATTTGGTCCGTATGGTCAAAGCAAGAAGGAAAAATCCTTCCATTCGTCTATGCATGAGGTTATTAGGAAAAATGGTAGCCTCATTCGAGGCCATTCCTTATGCCCAGTTTCACTCAAGACCTTTGCAGAGCAGCATCCTGTCTGCCTGGAACAGAAAAGTTCAAGCCTTGGACCTTCCAATGCACCTGTCACCGCGGGTTCAACAGAACCTCAATTGGTTGTTGCTCCCTCAGAATCTGTTAAAGGGAAAATCCTTTATTCCGGTTACTTGGTAGATCAAAACCACAGACGCCAGCCTTATAGGCTGGGGGGGCAGTTCTGGAAGAAGCTTCTGCCCAGGGAAAATGGTCCAGAGCCGAAGAGCTCTTTCCCATCAACATTCTGGAGATACGGGCAATTCGTCTGGTCCTCAGGGTCTGGACTTGCAGGGTTGTCCTGTCCGGATACAGTCCGACAATGCCACAGCAGTGGCTTATATCAATCACCAAGGAGGCACCAGAAGTCTGGATGCCCAAGAGGAGGTGAATCACATTTTTTCTTGGTCAGAAATGCATGTTCCCTGTCTGTCTGCAGTCTTCATTCCAGGGGTAGAAAATTGGCAGGCGGATTTTCTAAGCTGCCAGCAACTGAGTCCAGGAGAATGGTCTCTACACCCCAACATATTTCAGGCCATATGTCGGAAATTGGGTACCCCGGATGTAGACCTGTTGGCCTCCAGGTTCAACACAAAGCTGGACAACTTTGTGTCAAGGACAAAAGATCCGTTGGCACAAGGGTCGGATGCCTTAACAATTCCATGGGATCCGTATTCTCTGATTTATGTGTTCCCTCCAGTTCCGCGTCTCCCACGATTCCTTCGGAGAGTCAAGAGAGAAGGAAAGCCGATGATTCTGGTAGCCCCGGCTTGGCCCAGGCGATCCTGGTATGCGGAGATCGTGAAGATTGCAGAGGGGAACCCTTGGGTTCTTCGGCTCCGCTCAGATCTGCTCTCACAGGGTCCAATATTCCATCCTGCCTTACAGAGTCTGAATTTGACGGTTTGGCTGTTGAGACCCACATTCTGAAGAATCGTGGGCTCTCGGGCCCAGTCCTATCCACTCTGGTTAACGCTAGGAAGCCGGCCTCCAGGCTCATCTACTACAGAATCTGGAAGGCATATGTTTCCTGGTGTGAATCCAGGAGGTGGCATCCTAGAAGGTATGCCATTACAAGGATTCTTGCCTTTCTTCAATTAGGCGTAGAAATGAAGCTGGCCTTGAGTACTATCAAGGGCCAGATCTCGGCCTTATCGGTATTCTTTCAGAGACCGCTTGCCTCTCCCTGATCCGTGCCTTTGTCCAGGGAGCGCTGCGCTTAAATCCGCCGGTTAAGCCTCCTTTGTGCCCGTGGGACTTAAATTTAGTTTTATCTGTTTTACAGAAGCAGCCTTTTGAACCATTGTACCATGCTTCTTTAGTTCTTTTGACAAAGATACAGTTTTTTCTTGTAGCCATATCCTCAGCAAGGAGGGTATCGGAGTTGGCAGCTCTTTCTTGTAAGGAGCCATATTTGATTTTTCATGAAGACAGGGTGGTGTTGCGACCTTTTTAAATGGCAGAAAAACAACAAACAATCCTGCGCACGAGATGACCATCGACCATTCAATAGTCTACAACGAAAACACTGGCCTTGCTGCCCTTCATGGATAGGGGTGTCCTAGTAGCAAATGAAAAAAAAAGGAAAAAACAAGGGCGCACCAGCCTGGTGTGATATCGTTTAGGAAAATTTATTTAAAATGAAAGCAATGAAAAGGTACTCACAAAACTAGTACAAAAGTTTGCATTGTACAAACAGTGCCTTGGAAGCTGCAGCATGTGAACCCAAACCACACTTCGACCGATCAAGGAGACCGTGATGGGGTGCACTATCGGCTGACGCGTTTCGAAGTGTAAAACTTCTTTATCAAAGCCACGCAGTGCTGAGACCTCTACCTACCCTTTATGTGGTGTTGTGACCTCACCCAGCTTTTTTACCGAAAGTGGTTTCAGGATTCCATCTGAATCAAGATGTAGTCATACCGTCCTTTTTTCCAGATCCGCAGTCCGCGGAAGAAGAGAAACTACACGGTAAAAATGTATCTGCGAGCTACGACTCAGATACGAAAGACTGATTGTCTGTTTATTCTGCCAGAGGGCCCGAGGAAGGGCCAGGCAGTGTCAAAGACTACTATTTCAAGGTGGATTCGACAAGTCATTATTCAAGCCTATGCTTCAGAAAAAAAAGATTCATCCTTTTCAGGTTAAAGCGCACTAGACTAGAGCAGTTAGTGCTTCATGGGCAGTGCATCACCAGGCCTCCATGACTCAGATCTGCAAGGCTGCTACTTGGTCTTCGGTCCAAACATTCACTAAATGTTACCAAGTGGATGTGAGAGGACATGAGGATGCCGCCTTCAGGCGCAGTGTACTGCAGGCATCAGTGTAGGTCCTCTTGTCCGATGACGGTCTGTGTTTTCTGATCTGTGTCTCCCTCCCCTCAATTTGGGCATTGCTATGGGACATCCCACTAAGTAATTATCTAAGTCTGTGTCCTGTGATGTATTAACAAGAAAATAGGATTTTTTAAAACAGCTTACCTGTAAAATCTTTTTCTTGAGAGTACATCACAGGACATAGAGCTCCCGCCCCTCTTCGGGATTATACGTTGGGACACTCATTGCTTTGCTACAAAACTGAGGTGCTCTCCATATGGGAGGGGTTATATAGGGGAGGAACGAGCCTTGTAATTAGGATTGCCAGTGTCCAATCACCTGATGGTGACTATCTAAGTAATTATCTAAGTCTCTGTGTCCTATGATGTACTCTCAAGAAAAGGATTTTACAGGTAAGCTGTTTTAAAAAATCCTATTTTTCCCCCCACTGTGCTCCAATGCAAGGTTGATATATTTTCCTCCTACTGTACACCAATTTAAGAGTGGTATTTTCCTTCCACTGAACACTATTGTAAGAGGGCATTCTTCCTGTCACTAACCTTTAATGCATTACAGTGACCACCATTACAATGGAGCAATGTAGCCAACCGTCAGTATTTTTGCTGGCAGCACGTTTCTCCTGCCAGTAAATGCCAGTGAGAGGGAGAGGTCGCCAGTTAAAAATATGGTTATGATGCTTAGCCCAGAACTGCGAAGTGTGTTCGGGTAGCACCAGCAGGGGGAAAGTCTGGCAGAGGTGGTGCCTGAGCGTGTCATGTGATGTCATGATGTAAGGGAGCCAAGAGTTGTGTCTGGAGCCTCATGTGCGGGTATATGGGATGGGAGCAAGGCAATACAGGAGCGTGACTGTCAGTGCTGTTTGGACTGGGATGGGCTGCTGAAGGGAACACCTGGCATGCAGAGAGATTTTCACTGACTCAGGAGGGTGAGGTGCCATCATCATATGTGTTGCTGCACACTGCACACTGCACGAAGCTTTTCTCTCTTTCAGCAAGCCCAAGAGTGCCTTGGGTCTTCTATAACTCTAGTATTGGCAGTTCCTTCAAGTTTTAAATGTGGGTTTATTTCCTTAAAGCGGAGCTCCACCCTAAAGTTGAACTTCCGCTCATCGGATTCCTCCCCTCCTCCGGTGCCACATTTGACAGGTATCCTTTCCCACTTCCGGGAGTCCGGCCGCGTGACGTCACCGCGGGGCTCCCTCCTCCTCTTCCCTCGGCCGCCGCGCTAATAGGAGAGAGGAGCGGGGCCTCGGGCATGCGCAGTAGGATTCCCGGCTTGAAGCCAAAAGGCTACACTGCCGGGTTCCCTTACCCGCAATGGCGGCGGCAGCACCCGACAGCTGATGGAAACATCAGCTGTGGTGCCGACATCGAGGGACTGCAGGACAGGTAAGTGTCCATTTATTAAAAGCCAGCAGCTGCAGTATGTGTAGCTGCTGGCTTTTTTTTCCCCCCGGAACACCAAGTGTTGACTGATTTGTACCACACATACTGTACACAAGTACAATGAATTCTAAATGCCTTTTCCACAGGCTTAGAAAAAAAACATACATTTTCTATCCTTCAAACTTTGTGATAATCCAACTGTCAAAGGCCATATGTTACTACTGGGAGAGAACATAGCTTTAAATACACATTTTATTTGGGAGCGTGAGACATCTGCTCTTCACTTTGTTGTCCAGATTTGTTGAAGCTTTCCTCCAAAAATAAATTCATGGCAGCAGTCACTTCCTCCACTTTTCATCATCTCTTTTTAGAGTGGGCAGTGGATAGGCTAGCTGACAAAATGATTCTCACACTTTTTCAATTACCTTCAGCATCTTAAGTAATGCTTTTTTTTGCTATCAGAAAAATACAGTATCGTCCACATGATATCATAACAGGTGGTTAATAGTTCTCCCAACAAATGTATGTCCAACATCTGAATTTTTATCCCTGCACTGTTTGTTTGGTATTGCATCATTCAAAAATAAGATCATTGCCTTTCTAGAAACTCAAAAATAACAGAATATTTGATTGTTTTTTTGGTTTGTTTGTTTTTAGCATGTTGTAAAAACCTAGTCATCAAAGCTGAAGACTGCCATAATGACCAGTTGGTTACCTCCCTGGCTAATTAGACTGAAAATTTTAAGAAAGGGAAATTAGTTCTTTCCCAAACCCAAGAAAGATTAGGAAATACTGCAGTGTTTTTGAAGAAATGTGTTTTGGATTCCAGATTAGTCCACAGACTCTACTCTGGGTAGGGATGACCATTTATACCAAGAGTGTTGCTAGACCCTGACATGCAAAAAGACATTACCCAGACTAACAGATACTTTTGGTCTCCTTTTCTGTAATTGTTGCTGTCATCCCAAATATAACACACATATTTCAGTTTTATATGCTGAACTTTGGCTCTAAAATGTGTTTATATATTGTACAATAATGCTCACACCTCCATAAGTCCATTAAAATTGTGTTGGGTAAATCATTTAGTGAATTTGATAAACTGGTATGTTTTTTTAATTAAATACTGGGTTTCTTTTTGTTCCTGTACTTTACAATGCATAAATCTACATCTCTAAAAAAAACAAACATTGATTAACATTGAAATTATACATTTAATGCTTAGTACACTTTTGAAACATTAAGTAGTTCATCTAATCAATTAGCATTAATTTAAGTAAAGATATTAAATTTAAAAATTTCAGTAATATCATCATGATTATATTAGTTTTAGAGTCAGCTGAAATTTATCCAAATTATATTTTAATACCAGTGAAAGGTGTTCCCAAATGTCAGCTTTGTTCTATATGGTTTAATTAGGAAAAAGTTAGAATTTTAGTGTCTAAGGAAAACAAGAGAACAAAAATAAAATAAAAGGTAGAGAAATTACAACTGAGACAAAATAGTCTCTTTGTGCCCTTTATGTGTCTGTTTGGGCATTACCAATGCCCCAGTTCACAATGAATCTGTAGACATTTTCTCTTTGGCAGATGCACCACAAAAACAGGTATCTGGCATGGCATGTTGTCACCTAAAACTCAGAAGCACTTTTAGGCCGCGTACACACGACCGGTTTTCTCGGCAAAAAACGACAAGAAAACTGCCGAAAGAGCTTTCTTGCCGAGAAAACCGGCTGTGTGTACGCGGGTTTCAGTTTTCTCGTCAAGAAAACTGGCCAGATTCCCAGACGAGAAAAAAGACGACAGCCTGTTTCTCGACGAGAAACCCGAGCGTGTGTACACTTACCTGTCGCCGTGGAAACCCGCACATGCTCGAAATGACTTTGACGCATGCGTGGTAGCTTCCTAGGCATAGGGTGTAGCAAGATGGCGGCGACGGCATCGAATGTGACGAGCGCACGCTCGTCGTAGCCGATGACGTCACCGCGTTCGTACCATTCAAAAGAACGGAGGTTCTTTTGAATCGTACATGTGTACCCTCGGCCGGGACAAGTTTCTTGTCAAGATTCTCGTCAGGAAAAACGACGGTTTTTACCTGCCGAGAATCTCGGACGTGTGTACAGGGCTTGACACTTGGGCTTGAAAAATGTGTTTATTTACTACAAAAAGTGCCCATTGCAAAGCAGCATTAGGTAAGTGGTAAGGGTGGCCATAAACAGCCATCTGATAGACCAATGCCATGCTTGGGAGATGATAGGGCTGTTTATTAGGGCTACACCAGGATGGAAATAACAAGCCATTTAGACCCAATAGCCACATTTGCACAATAATGCCCCATACACACAAGCGGAATTTCCGTCGGAAAAAAGTTGGATGGTTTTTCCGATGGAATTCCGCTCAAGCTTGGTTTGCATACACACGGTCACACAAAAGTTCTCTGAACTTTCGAGCGTTAAGAACGCGGTGACGTACAACACTACTACGAGGCAAGAAAAATAAGTTCAATGCTTCCGAGCATGCGTCTAATTGTTTCCGAGCATGCATGTTTTTTTTCCTTTCGGAATTGCATACAGACGAATGGATTTTCCGCTATTGCTGTCGGAATTTACGACAGAAACAGCCCGATGGTGCATACACACGGTCGGAATTTCCGACCAAAAGCTCCCATCTGACTTTATCTGTTGGAAATTCCGACCGTGTGTACGCGGCATTAGTCAGGAATCATATGAGATATAGTCATAGGGCAACCCATGATGTACAGATGTCTCCAGGGTTACCTGTGGGCACCCAGAGAATAAGAATGAGGGGTGAGGCACCAAATGGTGGGTGTGACCACAAAGAGCTAACAGTGGGAGGGCCTTAATGCAGCATGGTTAAATAAGCCCTTCTCACTGTATACACAGTACACATATGCCATAGTCCTTGTACCCACAAAATATGCCTTAATTACTGTGGCACAAGCGAGAGTCTAACAAATATGCACAAACCACAGCACCCTCGTTTTAAAAAAAAATTAAACTTCATTACATATGCTTTTCTACATCTATTTTACCTTAATGAAGAATGTCACAAATATATAATGCATTTAGAGTGCAGTGGTCAGGGGTATGTCATATAAATCCCAGCATACAGAGTGCAGAAGTCAGGAATATGAAACATGCAACATTTTTGTTATAGTAAAGGGGTGTGTAATGTACAGAGTACAGGTGTCAGTATTGCATAGCGCACAGACTGTAGGATTCAGGAGTCTGTGTTGCACAGAGTATAGGGGCCAGCAGTGCGTAACAGAAAGGGTGAAGGGCTCAGGAGTACATAAGACAGAGGGTACAGGGGTCAGAAGTACATAACGCAGAGAGTGTAGGAGTCAGGAGTGCATAATGCCCAGAAGTACATAACCCAAAGAAACAGCCAAAAGATTTCCTGCCAGTGCCAATCCTACCCAAGCCAATATTCTCTGCCTTAAAGATCTCCCGTAACAATCCCTCCTAGTACTAATTTCTTCTCACAGCTAGGGATGAGCTTCGAGTTCGACTCGAACATGAGTTCGGCTCGAACATCAGCTGTTCGATCGTTCGACGAAGATTGAACATTATGGGCCGTTCGTGCCAAATTCGAGCGGCGCGTCACGGCCCATAATGCACTGCATCATCGCAGTGCATTGCTGGCTGATGATTGGCCAAGCATGCACTATGACCCGCATGCTTTGGCCAATCATTGCGCCGTCAGCACAGAGAGCCATAATTGGGCAAAGGCAGGGTGCCTTTGGCCAATCATGGCTCAGGGGATTAAGTACACGCCCCACACCATATAAGCCAGCCTGCACGTCGGCCTTCTGTAGTGTGTTGCGGCGTTGAGAGATAGATAGATAGAGAGAGAGAGAGAGAGAGAGAGAGAGTGTCATTTAATTTCATTTAGATAGATTGAGCAGGCAGGCGATTCAGTTAGCTAGATATTGAGCAGGCAGTTTATTCAGTTAGCTCCAGTATATTTAGTATATATATGCATTCCAGGCTTGTATATATATATATATATATATATATATATATATATATATATATGCTTCATCATTAAGGAGAAACACGGGGCTCAGATTTCAAGTCTTTTGGCTCTGAATAATAGGATGGGTAAGCTGAATTTGATTATCAATACACAGTGCTTCCCTTGAACCTTGTATGTTTTTACAGTTTCTTATACCCTGGAGGAACCTCTCTTCCTTTGTGGACTTTGATACCACCCTGGAAAGGATTGTTTTTTTGATACTTTTGCATTCCATAATAAAGTTTTTTGCATTTAGCTGATGTTTTTTTGTGGTGATTCACCTATAAATTTTCTGTTGGGACCTCTCGTCTCAACATCTCCAGCCTTTTTATATATATATATATATATATATATATATATATATATATATATACTGTATACAGTTTAGCTAGATCTCACTGCAGACCATTCCTGTTGTTCTCTTCCTAATATACTACAGGCAGGCAGTTGATTCAGTTAGCTGCAGTATATTCAGTACTGTATCCTGAGCACAGTGTGCAGCTAGATCTCACTGCAGACCATTCCTGTTTGTCTCCTCCTAATATACTACAGGCAAGCAGTTGATTCCGTTAGCTGCAGTATATTCAGTACTGTATCCTCTTTGCACAGTGTGCAGCTAGATCTCACTGCAGACCATTCCTGTTGTTCTCGTCCTAATATACTACAGGCAGGCAGTTGATTCAGTTAGCTGCAGTATATAAAGTACTGTATCCTGTGCACAGTGTGCAGCTAGATCTCACTGCAGACCATTCCTATTGTTCTCCTCCTAATATACTACAGACAGGCAGTTGATTCAGTTAGCTGCACTATATAAAGTACTGTATCCTGTGCACAGTGTGCAGCTAGATCTCACTGCAGACCATTCCTGTTGTTCTCGTCCTAATATACTACAGGCAGGCAGTTGATTCAGTTAGCTGCAGTATATAAAGTACTGTATCCTGTGCACAGTGTGCAGCTAGATCAAACTGCAGACCATTCCTGTTGTTCTCCTCCTAATATACTACAGTCAGGTAGTTGACTCAGTTAGCTGCAGTATATAAAGTACTGTATCCTGTGCACAGTGTGCAGCTAGAACTCACTGCAGACCATTCCTGTTGTTCTCCTCCTAATATACTACAGACAGGCAGTTGATTCAGTTAGCTGCAATATATTCAGTACTGTATCCTGAGCACAGTGTGCAGCTAGATCTCACTGCAGACTATTCCTGTTGTTCTCTTCCTAATATACTACAGGCAGGCAGTTGATTCAGTTAGCTGCAATATATTCAGTACTGTATCCTGTGCACAGTGCGCAGCTAGATCTCACTGCAGACCATTCATGTTGTTCTCTTCCTAATATACTACAGGCAGGCAGTTGATTCAGTTAGCTGCAGTATAAAAAGTACTGTATCCTGTGCACAGTGTGCAGCTAGATCTCACTGCAGACCATTCCTGTTGTTCTCTTCCAAATATATTACAGGCAGGCAGTATATTCAGTATATATATATACATCCCAGCTTTGTGCAGCTACATCTCACTGAAGGCCATTGTATGAAGCGTATCAAGCGTGGCCAAAACAGAAGCCGCTTGGGCACCACATGCTTGACCAGACATATGTCGACCTGCCATGCAGTCCGTTGGCAAGCGTACTTAAATGACCCGCACCAAAGAACAAAGCGGACCTCTCCTAGATCATCATCAGCTGGGATCTCCAACCCCACTATATCTTCAGTCCTCTCAGAAACCTGCACTGAGAGGAATGAAGGTGTAGAATTAGGTGTGCCACTGCCAAGTACTTGCGGGCAATCTGCTATCGCTACACCAACGTCCGATTGTAGCAGGCAAATTTCCCTACCACAGTTGCTAAACCGCGAAAGAAATTCGCTCCCAGCCATCCACATGCCCAGCGGTTGAATGCTAGCTTGGCTGAATTGCTAGCACTCCAACTGCTGCCTTTTCAGCTGGTAGACTCTGCCCCCTTCTGTGAATTTGTGGAATGTGCGGTTCCTCAGTGGCAGGTTCCCAAGGCGATTCCGGCTCTCTACCGGCATGTGGAAGGCAATGTCTTGGCCTCACTGGACAGGGCGGTCAGCGGTAAGGTGCATATTACCACTGACTCATGGTCCAGCAGGCGTGGACAGAGACATTACCTATCTTTCACTGTGCACTGGGTGACTCTGCTGGCAGCTGGGAAGGATGCAGGACAGGGTGCAGTATTGTTGGAGCTTGTTCCACCACCACGCCTCCAAAATGCTACTAGTGGTGATTCTGACACACCTCTCTCCTCCACCCTCTCCTCTTCTTCTTCCTCCATGGCCTCTTCCTCTATAGATTTGTCCTCGGAACCAGCGGTGCTCCGTAGGCGTTCAAGGGGCTACGCAAGCACTCAGGTAAAAATATGCCATGCGGTGCTTGAGCTGGTGTGCTTAGGGGACAGGAGCCACACTGGGGCAGAGATTCTGTTAGCTCTGCAGGGGCAGGCTCAGAGGTGGTTGAGGCCACGTCAGCTTCAGCCAGGAATGGTGGTTTGCGACAATGGCACCAACCTCCTCTCCGCCCTCCGTCAGGGACACCTGGCCCATGTGCCCTGTTTGGCTCACGTTCTTAATTTGGTGGTGCAGCGGTTCTTGTGCAGGTACCCGGGCTTACAGGATCTCCTGAGGCAGGCCAGGAAAGTCTGTGTCCATTTCCGCCGGTCATATAATGCCAGTGCTAGGCTGGCTGACCTCCAAAAGGAATACAACCTGCCCAAGAACTGCCTAATCTGTGACATGCCCACCAGATGGAACTCAACATTGGCCATGGTGCAGCGGCTGCACACACAGCAGAGGGCCATCAACGAGTACCTGTGTGACTATGGCACCAGGACAGGGTCAGGGGAGCTTGGCTTTTTTTCGCCACGCCAGTGGCTCATTATCAAGAATGCATGCACTGTCATGTCACCATTTGAGGAGGCCACCAGGATGGTGAGCAGTGACAGTGCATGCATCAGTGATACTGTCCCCCTTGTGTACCTGTTGGAGCACACGCTGCGTGGAATAATGGACAGGGCACTTGAGGCAGAACAGAGGGAGGAAGAGGAGGACTTCCTTACCTCTCAAGGCCCCCTTTATGCAGACAGTGTTCCTGTGGGCCCGCCGATCACACAGGAAGAGGAGGAGGAGGATTGTGTCAGCATGGAGGTGGAGCCTAGCACTTAGCATCAGCAGCAGTCTTAAAGGGATCATTTACAGTCCCCAGAAACCCATGGACTTGTACTTGGCTGGGAGGAGGTGACTGCAGATCATGTCGTCCTTAGTGACCCAGAGGACTCCGGACCGAATAACTCAGCAAACCTACGCTGCATGGGCTCCCTGATCCTGCAAAGCCTGCAAAAGGACCCTCAGATTCGTGTGATCAAGGAGAGGGATCATTACTGGCTGGCAACCCTTCTTGATCCACGTTACAAGGGTAAGGTTCCGGAACTTATCCTGCCATCGCAGAGGGAGCAGAGGATGAGACATCTTTGGGAGGCCTTACAGAAAGGTTTGTGCAACGCGTTTCCAGAGCCTAGGAGGTTACAACAAGAGTAACTGTGAGGGCTTACAGTGTTTTGGTACCACCAACACATAAGACCCAATTTTATGCAGAGTATATAGGGCAGGCCGTATAGAATATATATACAGGCGGTCCCTACTTTCAAACATCCTACTTACAAAGGGAGGGAGACAACAGGAAGTGAGAGGTAGTCTACCCCTGGGAAGGGAAATTCTCTCCTGTAATGCTGCGTACACACGATCGGACCTTTTTCCGACCAAACTCCCATCGGAATTCCGACGGAATTTCATCGGAAAAAAATAGAACAGGTTCTATTTTAAAATTCCGATGGAATTCATTGGAATTTCTCTGATGGGGCCCACACACGGTCGGAATTTCCGATGAAAAAACTCAGATGGACTATGTCTGACTTTTTTCATCGGAAATTCCTATCGTGGGCATAAGAGTTAATATGGGAAAAAGGTGTCTCCTCCACTGATGCTTTATCATCAATCCTTGTTTCCCTAAAAACCCCAAATTTTCTAAATACAATTGTCATTAGGCCAGAAAGTGAGGTGAAATATTCTCAACAGGGGCACAGACAGCGAAACAAATATTACAGGGGTGATGATAACCCTTCCCTAGGTTATCCAAATGCTTAAAAATAGATTTTTTGGCTGGAGCTACACTTATGTCTCGTACACACGATCGGGTTTCCCGGCGGTTAAAAGTCCGCCGGGAAAACCGAGGGGAAAACCGAGAACCTGCTCAATACAATTGAGCTTATGTATTCAAATAGGGTGGAGCTCTGCTTTAACTGCTATAAACGCCGGAGTATACATGTACCCATAATATAATATTGAAGAGAGTTCAGGGGCTGAAGAAAAAAATGTCCAAATGCTCCTAAACGTCCATTTACCAGATGCAGTGTAAAAGTGGTTGTAAAGGTAAAGGGAATTTTATCCTAATGCAGTCTGTGCATTAAGATAAAAATCCTTCTGTGTGCAGCAGCTGCCCCAGCACCTTCTAATACTTACCTGAGCCCCCTCTCTACCCAGCGATGTCCACAAGTGCCTCAGCCATCCAGGACTCTCCCTACTGATGGGCTGGGACACAACAGTGGCGCCATTGGCTCCTGCTGCTGTCAATAAAAGTCAGTTAGCCAATCAGGAGAGAGAGGGGGTGGGGCTAAACCGGGCCTTCGTGTCTGAATAGACAAAGGGAGTTGCGGCTCAGCTCGGGTGCCCCAATAGCAAGCTGCTTGTTGCGGGGCACTCAACAGGAGGGAGCGGACATGAGCGCCGGCGAGGGACCAGTGAAGAGGAGGATCTGGGCTGCTCTGTGCAAAACCACTGCACAGGGAAGGTAAGTATAACATGTTTATTATTTTTCTAGGAAAAAAACGGAGACTTTACAATCACTTTAAGAACAAACCTACAGAACCTTGTTTTTAACCCGAGGACTTCCTTGAATTCTGTGGCACACATTCACTATGTCCTGTGAGTAGACACTGCCGTGTCACACATTTAACAGCCTTCTGGAATCCAAACCACAGCGTTGCTGCTGAGAGGAGGAGATTCAGGAGGTGGAATCAGTACAGGAATCACTGCTTGCAGGCAACAAGTTACCATGTGATATGTAGTAGGAATGGGCTCGGGCGTGTACTTTCTATTTCTAAGGACTAAATTTGGAGACGGGCTTGGGCGTGTTTGGGATCCCACCTGCCCGATCCCGCCAGGAAGCCAACACTGCACACTGCTAATTACAAGAAGTGAGAAATTTCCTGATCTGCAGCTGGACAGATCGGGAAATGTCTCAGTCCCTGTGATTGGCGGTGTGCAGTGTCGGCTTTCTGGTGGGATCGGGCAGGTGGGACCCCAAATGAGAGGTTCTGGAGAGGTTCTGGTTCTGCTCGAGCTGGGTCGGACCTGTGGAAGTCTCTAGCCGGCTGTATATTCAATGACACCAACACATAGTATGGTTATGCATGAATATCATTCTTTATTATTTGTCTTGGGGTTTTATCACTGTGATTCGGGCGCCTTGCCAAAGGCAGGAAGCAGCCCACTCTTAACAAATTCAGCACACTGCAGGTGCAATCGCAAGGTCACATTCCGTGCTTGCAAAATACACTTAATCATCATAATAATATCAGTAGAAAAGCGAGCAGAAAAACATCCCCCGAAACATACAGTTTGAACTTATTAAAACAAAATAAAGTGGAACTCTTCATCAATGGTTCATTTGGTTATACATTAATCAATATATTGATCCATTCCTTACAATCCCTCCTTTGATCAAGGCTTCAGAACAGAAGCCCCTTGATCATCAGAATATTCATTGTACCACTTCTTCTCGGTGGATATTGCTTACTACATATCCAACATTTATCATATCCTGACTTCTGAGCATAGGCATATTTAAATTTTAACAGTAGCATTTTATTTGTGAAACCTCCCTCCATACTTCTTTTCGTTCTTTGTTGTTGTGCAGTATAATTCTGCTCTGTATTTTTACCACATATACCCTTCATTTCACCCAGATCCTCCAGGTGATATAACAGTTAGTTATGATCCAAGTGGGGATAAACACCAATATCACAAGTCCTGCCAACAGAGCCCATAGCTTCCCTGAATCATTTGCTATGAACAGAGTCATTTTTAGGGTACAGTCTTGCTTTTAGTCTCTATTTTTGAGGACTTGTAACACCTGTTTCACCTCCCTTTTCTCTGGGGGTGTGCCTGGAAATGTCTTTTGTCTTGATGCATGAATCCACTGTGGGCCTTGATCTGTGAGAACGGCTGTTCTGGCAACCTTCAGGACTTCAAATGGTCCCTGGAAAATCGGACCTGGTTGTCTCCGGAGTCCGGACAGCTAGTTGTTTTATCAGCACTTTGTCTCCTGGGATATACGGATGTGTAGGTTCTGTGGAGAGAGGAGGGAAAGTGACAGCAACTTTGTCCTCTGTTTCACTAAGGCTACTTACCAAATGTTTCACGTACTCTTCCTGTAAAGAACAAAGATTAACCTCCTCTCCCTCATCAGGCTTTCTCTGTGCTGGCCTACCCATAAGTATTTCAAATGGTGACAACCCTGTTCTGGAATGTGGGGCTGTTCTTATTTGGAATAGGACTGCAGGGAGATAATCAATCCACCCCTTCATAGTTCCTCCTGTGGCCTTTTTTGAGTTTATCCTTTATATTTCTGTTCATTCTTTCTACTATTCCTGCACTTTGTGGGTGATATGGAATATGTAGTTTCCATTGAATGCCCAGGAGTTTCGCTAGGTCCTGGGTGAGGGCAGCTGTAAAAGCTGGACCCTGGTCTGACCGGATCTTGGCTGGTAAACCATACCTCGAAATCCAGTGATTTATTAGTGCCCTTGATGCTATTTTGGCCGTTTCTCCTGTGGTTGGAATAGCCTCGACCCATGAGCTAAACTTGTCCACTATGACCAAAAGGTATTTTAAATTCCCTTTCTGTTTTAGCATGTGTGTAAAGTCTATTTGTAGATCTTGGAGGGGGCCTATTGGGGGGGGGGCAAATTTCCATGTATACCCTGTTTTTTACATTGCACATTGTTTTGTGCGCAAGTGAGACATGAATCTGTCAACTGGGCAATGAGGTGTGTATCATTAATTGTGCTGAAGGACTGTCTGTACATTGTCAAAACTGTTTTCCTTCCCAAATGACCTGCACCATGTAGATAGGAAATAAGTAAAGGGGCTGCTGCTTCAGGTATACCTATTATTCCCTCCTTACTTGTCCAAAGGCCTGAAATGGTCTTTGACAAGTTATGCTGTCCAGTGTTTAATGTCCTGGGCGGTTGCCTTGGACTGCAGGAGGGAAGCTAGTGACGGAAAATCTGGGGAAGAGAAGTCAGTAGTAAAAAGCAATGTGATGGGATGAGAGGTGGGAATGGAGTCCGCTGCTTTTTTTGCTTCTCTATCTGCCAATGCATTGCCCTGTGCTTCTTTACTTTTGTCATACGAGTGTCCTTTCACTTTAATAACTCGGAGACTTCGTGGGAGTTGCAGTGCAGCCAGCAGAGAGAGAACAAAAGCCTTATTTGCTATCTCTTCCTGGGGCTGAAGGGAGGGGCTGCTGGAGCTGACTGGGATCTCTGTTGTAGCTGCGCTTCGTCTCCCTGTTGAGGTCTGTGTTGAGATCTTGAGCTATACCCTCCTCTGCCTCTCCTAGCTCCTCTCCTCTGTGGACATTCTGACTTCCAATGATTTAAGTCCCCACAATTAAAACAACCCTGTTCCTGACTTCGGGGGGGGATAATTCCCTCTAGGTATTGCCCCTGAGCTTGGTCTACTGACCATGGCCACATTTGGATTGTCTTCTATGATGGAGGTAAATAATCCTCCTTTAGTGCTAAATATTCCCGAGGATGCTCTGTCTTTTATGTCTGCTATAAATAGATCTGCAGTAGATGCTGCCCACTTTGGATTTATTAGTCTTATTATTTGAGTAGCCTTGGGGTCTCCATTATTTATGGCTGTACTCACAAATAATTGATCATTGTCTATTCCACAATTTTTATACAACTTGTGTAGTTTGTTGACAAAAGTGTGAAAATCTTCTCCTGTCTGCTGTTTGCAAGAGATCAAATCATGCAACATAGATGTATTTTTATAAGCTATAAACCTGCAACAATTTGTTCCAAAAAACATTCCAATCTTCTGCCTCCGTATATAAATTTGCATCTTTAGCCCAATCATTTATTTTTATCTCAGCAGCGGACTCGGGGTCTATATTTTGAATTATAGTGTTGAGATCTTCAGAAGACATTCTTGTTCCTGAACAGTATCTCTGTAAAAAAGTGACCGCTTGTCTGGGATCCTTTTTTGGTTTTGGGCATGTATCTCTAATTTCCTTGACTGTTCCTAAGGGCAATGGTATTTGTATCTGTGTATCTCCCATTGTAATGAAGGGGAAAGACCCCTTTGGCTTTTCTGTGTCTAGAGGTGTTCTTTCTGTGTATGCTACGAATGAATCATCGGATTCTGCAGTACCAATTTTGTTTGTGGCATGTGTGGGGGTTTGTCCAGGGGATGACTGCCTGGACAGATCAGGCGCTACAAGATTACGATCGGCTTCAATAAGCTGTTCTGCTTTGTGTATCATAGTAGTTTCTGTTGGGTTAATCTTTTTCATGTAGTCTAATAACTTGCTTAATTCCCTTATTCTTTCATCTTTTTCTGTCATTTGCTGTTTAACTTCCTCCCACATTTGTCTTCTTTCCTCTTTCTCTTTTCTATCTTGCTCATCATACTTTTCCTGTGCCCGTACCAATATACTAAACTTTTCCTTTGTCCGCCTTTTTTCCTCTGCTTCCTTCATCCAGCCTTCCCCTTTTTTATTGGCTATAGTTAAGACTCCTGCTATGATATTTGGATCCAGCGAGGGATATATCTGCTTTGGGACAGGAGACTCATCCTTCACCATAGCATATGGGGGTGTTTTTTCTTGATATAAATTAGGGGGGGCTGATGGGCTACCCATTATACCTTCTGCCTTATTTTTCTTTCCCCCTTCCATATTTGTGTGCTTCTTTCTATATTCCTTCATACCTTTTGCCCAAATTTTACAACATTGAGTCATGTAATCCTTATCAAGGTCTGTTATGGGATAATTGTACTGTTTGTGCTGGCCACATATTCTGGTGACTTCTACCCATTCTCCTTCGGAACATGGTCCGTACTCCCCCCAAACATGGCACTTCTAACTGATGTGTTTTTAAAAAAAAACAGAGACCAGAACGGATCAGTACAATGATTTCCATAATTGCCTTTCATGTAATCTATCGGGGAGGGTTGATGCTTACCTTCATCATCACTTTTTCCCGACTGATTACCCATTTTAACAAACAATAATATTTTATTCTTATACTTTAAAATTGAAAAATTTTCTGTCTTGCTTTCTCTATTTCGTTCCAGGGGCGGAAAATGTCCTCAAACTTATGATAATTTATAGATTTATGACAAGGAACCCAGTGTTCTCCTTTTTTAAATACAACCAGACACTGTATTTCTGCTACACTTAGTCCCTCGAACACCGGACTGGGGGGTAGTATGTTGTGTATATTAAACCTTAACATATGTTGTTTTGATCCCTGGAACATAGGACCCTTGCCAATTTTGACATGATACCCTCCCTTTATAAGCAAACAGTAAACCAGTTTTACATTCACCACAACAAGAAATAATAGACATTTGCAAGATGATATTATTAAATCAACCTGGTGTGCACACAGTAAATAGAGTTTCCACAGATCCGCCCTGTAGAAATGAGGGAATTTATGATTCCCTCATTGACTATGACTTGGCCAACCTAGCGAAGTCCCTATATACCTCCTCTCATGACTTGGCCAACCTAGCGAAGTCCCTATATACCTCCTCTCATTATTTCAGAGAGTCCCAGGGATACAGTGTTCCCTCGAGAGTCTAGTCCGGATGAATCAATGAACAGAGTAAGACAATAAATTCCCAATAAAAATAAAGGGGTCTCACCTGTTCAGTTGAATCATCCCACTTCTGACACCATTTGAGAGGTTCTGGTTCTGCTCGAGCTGGGTCGGACCTGTGGAAGTCTCTAGCCGGCTGTATATTCAATGACACCAACACAAAGTATGGTTATGCATGAATATCATTCTTTATTATTTGTCTTGGGGTTTTATCACTGTGATTCGGGCGCCTTGCCAATGGCAGGAAGCAGCCCACTCTTAACAAGTTCAGCACACTGCAGGTGCAATCGCAAGGTCACATTCCGTGCTTGCAAAATACACTTAATCATCATAATAATATCAGTAGAAAAGCGAGCAGAAAAACATCCCCCGAAACATACAGTTTGAACTTATTAAAACAAAATAAAGTGGAACTCTTCATCAATGGTTCATTTGGTTATACATTAATCAATATATTGATCCATTCCTTACACCAAACACGCCCAAGCCCGTCTCCAAATCTAGTCCTTAGAAATAGAAAGTATCCCAAAGGAATGAGCAGAGGCGACACTTCAAATCATACAGGGAACCAAGGAATGTTTTGGAAAACTGATCAGCAGACAAGCAGCACTCATAACATGGAAGGAGATTTTTCACGTAAGTTTATATTGGATTGGTAAAAATAACGGTTGTTTGTACTGCTATTTCAATGCTGATGGTATAAAATGAAAGTGTTTGCTGTGACTATAGAACACCTTTAACTCACTCACTAGATGTTCAGCGTGAGGGGAAGTCTTTCCCTCCCCATGGACACTGCAGCATGGTGAAATACAAAAAGATGTTGGGTAGGCACAGCCTTGGGACCTGGGATAGTTTTTGTGGTGTGCCCAGGCCTCTGACCCCCATACTAAGATGGCGAGGCTACTGTCACAGCTTGCCCTTGCAGGATTCTCTGGAGGTACCCAGCGGATCCTTGGTGGATGGTCACTAGCCTTGGGCAACAGCACATACATTTGTTGTGGAAGGACATGCCATTCATGGATTCTGAGTGATCCTAAGGTATGGTGTTGCTTGGCCTCACTGGTTCCGATAATGAAAATTCTCGGGAACAGTGAGGGATGTCACTTGCTCGGGGCTGGTGTTCGTCCTGGGTGCCCCCTCGAGCACCGTTATGCCGGGTCATTGTTTTTGGAAAAGGACATGGCCTTGGCATGGTTCCCCTCAGGAACTGGAGGGGGTATAGATATGATGCAAAGGCTAAGTGATTGCTTGGGAACCCCCTGGGTAATGTGGGATGGTTTGGTTTCAAATGGTATTTTTCTGGATCAGGGATACTGCTATGCGTATTGAAATGATTTTGCTTCTGGCATTAACTCTATACACCTGTTTCAAGTTTATTATGTGTATGATTTCCCAAGGCACTCTGGCTCCCAATCCTGATCCAGCTGCAGCAAATAGAATGTATTTTAGCTCTTACCATGATGCCCAGGAGTATGACCAAATACGGAGATATCAGTCACCGACGTGATCGTCGTGACTGAAAGAGGGGGTTGTGGTAATTGGCATGGCCTAAGGACCCCCACTATAGTGAGATGGGGTCATATATTCTAGCTTGGACATAGGGGTTAAGGAAATTGGCTAGCATTATATGTTTTTCAAGTATTATGAAATAGGTTAAGATCTTGTATTTTGTATGGAGCAGCAGTTTTGCAAAAGCATGCATAATTTGCAATGAGTGGCATAATTTTCAGAGTGCTGGTCTATTTTTAAGCTGGCCCTTCCTGTGAACCGTCTGGTAAATATTGGTACAGGGAAGTGAAACCTTGTGACTATGAGCTATAACATTTGTGGTGACACTCATGACTGATTCTTATTAATAACGAAACTGTCAGCCATCTTTAGAGGGTCAGGACGAGTGTTGGCCATCTTGAGAGTGGCAAAACGTCTAATCTATAATGATAAAATGTATACCCACTGTATTAACCACACCCCTTCCTCTCCCCTCCCTCTTTTATGATTGGATTATGATAATGACTATATAATGTTCATCCCTGCATAAGAATAAACAGATTTTCACTCTGAGTGCAAAACCTTGTCTGTTTCCTTGCGCTTAAGAAGAAATCTCTCAGTACTGATCCCGTATCTTTTGGGTGTGGCAATTGGGTTATTTTAAGCTGGTCTGTGGGGGTAGGAGGGACTACCTGTTTAAATTTCCCAACACCCTGCAATAGATGAAGGGCATGTTCCCTGGATGCCCGGTGCTAATGATGACTCTGCTTCCTCCCTCTCATTCTCACTGAGATATTTGATCTTCTATGGTAAGCCTAACATTGATTTAACACAATCCAAATCAGATGGCATACAGATCAGTAAATATGATATAGTCCCAACCTTTCTACATTTATTTTGTACCCAAGAAGAGCTGGAGAGATACAAAATATTTCCTATTATACACTTGTAGGGATATAGCTGGGTTCTAAGATCACATTGCCCCCAAGGGCACCTGAGTGACAATAAACACGTGCTCCAGGTGGTATTAACATTTTCAGAAACATATAATTATAGTAGCACACCATTACAGAAGGACCACATCTTCCTCTTCATTCTCCCAGCTGGTGACATGGTTTTTTCCTACCTGTCCTGACACGTTGCACTTATATTTTAACTGATTCCGCCCCCGGGGGGGACACAGGGAAGCCATCCTACTTTATCTTACAAGGCCTTGCGCATTGTGATCCCAGGGTCATTTATTGGGGAGGCTAGGAAGCAAAGGAGCCTGACCTAAAAATGTCCGGTTCTTGTAGAAAGGCCAGAGGATTCAAAGTCCCCATAAACACAAGATGAAGGGTGCGTACTAGCAGGTATGAGAGTCATTAACCCAAACCTCTTGTTTTCCACAATCTTATGCCACGTACACATGATCGGAAATTCCGACAAGAAAAGTTCGATGTGAGCTTTTGGTCGGAAATTCCGACCGTGTGTAGGCTCCATCTGACTTTTTCTGTCGGAATTTTCGTTGGAAAAAAATCCACGGTTTTCTTGTCGGAATTTCCAATCGTGTGTACGCGGCACTAGGCTCCATTCACACCTATGCAGTTTGCTTTTGAGCGTTTCTGCAGTGATTTTTGCTGTGCTTTTTGCATTTATTTATTTTTACCGTGATTTTGCAGTGATTTGCATTTTTTGTGCTTTTTTTTTGGGGGTTGGGATTTGTTGTTTTGCAGATTAAATTTGTTGTTTTGCAGATTAAAAAATACATAACGCAAATCGTGGAAAAATCGCGGTAAACATGCACTACATGCTTTTTTGCAGCTTCTCCATTGAAGTCTATTGAACCAAAAAAGCAAAAAAAAAGCAGTTTTGCATTTTAAAAAAGTCCCTGGCCCTTTCCAAAAACACAAATGCACAAAAATGCATTGATGTGAGTGTGTTCCATAAGAACCCATGTTAAAAATAATGTCGTGCATTTCTGCAAAAGCATGAAAAAACACATTGGTGTGAACGGAGCCTTACGGCGAGTTTACCCTAGCACTAGGGGAGATGCTCACAGGTGACCAGCAGGCATCATTCTATGGGAGCAATATGGATCTATATCATAGGCAGGTTAAAGGCATCCCCAGGTGTGTTATTTAAAGACATTATAAACCTCCCTACCTGCACTTTGTGTTTTTTACATGTGTAGTCTGTGCAGTGATCACATAGTTTTATTTGTTGCTCTGTATGCAGAGTCTATACTAGAGTAAATCTTCCCATTCTGTTGTCAGAAGTTTGTGTTCAAGCATGAGGCATGCAGCATTGCACTGCACAGGTTAGTGCATGACCTTTGTCTAAGAACTGGCAGAAGAAATTACATATCCTGCCATCGCTGGGTTTTTAAGTCTGGTGTCGTTGCAGGTGAGAGATAAATAGTAATTAGTTCTGTCACAAACAGAAACAGACAAAGCAATTAACAGAGAGCACCACACTGTAATAGATATGTTTTCATTAAATAAGCACTCCTACATTTGTGGTGCAACACAGTAGAAATGGTAAGGCATGCACTGGGCAGTTTGATAACAAGAAGTTGTTTGTTGGGTGAGGAGAAAATAGCTATGAATAAGCACTTTTGAAAGTGTGAAACGCGTCAGTTCCTGTATTCTGTTGTTTGCTGTGGCTTGTATTTTTTTGGATTATTACCTCTTTTTAATAAGGGCATTAATTTTGAGTGCTGCTGTCCAGAAATTTCCCCTCACCCAATAGCCTATGCTTAGCCTGCACCTGCTGTTCCTATTCTGAGGAGAGCTACATTTCCAGACACCCTTCCTAGAACAAGATCCTGGACTTTTCACAAGAAGTTGTTTGTCCCTCTAGTGAAAAGGGACAAGTATGTGAATGAAATTATGGACATAGCGGAACTTATCGGCCATGACACTACAAACTGCAGCCACAGAATGTGAGCCCATCATTACAAGGTAAGGCAAACAAACAACACAAGGAACATAACTATACTAATACCTATTTAAAACAATAAAAACAAGTGTACAATAGGGATGAACTCGATGTTCGAGTCGAACGTAAGTCCGACTTGAACATCGGGTGCTTGCCCGTTCGCCGTACAGCGAACAATTTTGGGCGTTTGCGGGAAAATCGAGCACCGTGGAACGCCCCATAATGCACTGCGAGATTGCAGTGCATTACTATCTGATGATTGGCCAAAGCATGCACCTGACCTGCATGCTTTGACCAATCACAGCGCGCTCTGCAGAGAGAGCCATAATTGGCCAAAGGCAGGGTGCCTTTGGCCAATCATGGCTCAGGGGGACTAAGTCCACGCCCCACACTATATAAGGCTGCTTACAGATCTAGATTAGGCAGGCAGGATAGTTAGTTGCAGTGTAATTGATATAATATATATATATATATATATATATATATATATATATATATATATATATACACACAGTCAGGTCCATAAATATTGGGACATTGACACAATTCTAATCTTTTTGGCTCTATACACCACCACAATGGATTTGAAATGAAACAAACAATATGTTCTTTAACTGCAGCTTTCATTTGAGGGTATTTACATTCAAATCAGGTGAACGGTGTAGGAATTACAACAGTTTGTATATGTGCCTCCCACTTTTTAAGGGGCCAAGAGTAATGGGACAATTGTCTGCTCAGCTGTTCCATGGCCAGGTGTGTGTGTTATTCCCTCATTATCCCATTTACAATGAGCAGATAAAAGGTCCAGAGTTCATTTCAAGTGTTCTATTTGCATTTGGAATCTGTTGCTGTCAACTCTCAATATGAGATCCAAAGAGCTGCCACTATCAGTGAAGCAAGCCATCATTAGTTTGAAAAAACAAAACAAACCCATCAGAGAGATAGCAAAAACATTAGGTGTGGCCAAATCAACTGTTTGGAACATCCTTAAAACGCACCGGTGAGCTCAGCAACACCAAAAGACCCGGAAGACCACGGAAAACAACTGTGGTGGATGAGCGAATAATTATTTCCCTGGTGAAGGGAGTTTTCTTCAGTTGGCCAGATGAAGAACACTCTCCAGGAGGTAGGTGTATGTGTGTCAAAGTCAACAATCAAGAGAAGACTTCACCAGAGTGAATACAGAGGGTTCACCACAAGATATAAACCATTGGTGAGCCTCAAAAACAGGAAGGCCAGATTAGAGTTTGCCAAAACAACATCTAAAAAAGCCTTCACAGTTCTGGAACAACATCCTATGGACAGATGAGACCAAGATTAACTTGTACCAGAGTGATGGGAAGAGAAGAGTATGGAGAAGGAAAGGAACTGCTCATGATCCAAAGCATACCACCTCATCAGTGAAGCATGGTGGTGGTAGTGTCATGGCGTGGGCATGTATGGCTGCCAATGGAACTGGTTCTCTTGTATTTATTGATGATGCGACTGCTGACAAAAGCAGCAGGATGAATTCTGAAGTGTTTCGGGCAATATTATTATCTGCTCATATTCAGCCAAATGCTTCAGAACTCATTGGACGGCGCTTCACAGTGCAGATGGACAATGACCCGAAGCATACTGCGAAAGCAACCAAAGAGTTTTTTAAGGGAAAGAAGTGGAATGTTATGCAATGACCAAGTCAATCACCTGACCTGAATCCGATTGAGCATGCATTTCACTTGCTGAAGACAAAACTGAAGGGGAAATGCCCCAAGAACAAGCAGGAACTGAAGACAGTTGCAGTAGAGGCCTGGCAGAGCATCACCAGGGATGAAACCCAGCGTCTGGTGATGTCTATGTGTTCCAGACTTCAGGCTGTAATTGACTGCAAAGGATTTGCAACCAAGTATTAAAAAGTGAAAGTTTGATTGATGATTGTTAATCTGTCCCATTACTTTTGCTCCCTTAAAAAGTGGGAGGCACATATACAAACTGTTGTAATAACTACTCCGTTCACCTGATTTGGATGTAAATACCCTCAAACTAAAGCTGAAAGTCTGCAGTTAAAGCACATCTTGTTCGTTTCATTTCAAATCCATTGTGGTGGTGTATAGAGCCAAAAAGATTAGAATTGTGTCCATATATATATATATATATATATATATATATATATATATATACACAGTCATTATTTTATATATATATATATATATATATATATATATATATATATATATATATATATATATATATATACTCTGCATTTAGCATAGACTATGTATTCAGCCTATACCAAAACAGTGCTATGCTGCCAATATGTTGCATGTGCAAATAATCAAATTAATAAGCAATTGAACCTGCAAAATAATGTGCAAAATACAATGTGCAAAATATGCAATAAATTGAACAAAATAGGTGTACCACTACACCTCCCCTACAGTGCTACTCGTGCCTGATCCAATGATTAAAATGACATTACACTGAAAAACAGTGATTAAAACATATCAATTGTGAACATTAATAATAATAAAAGTCCAAAATGCAAAAAGGTCATCAGTTCCTTCTAAAGTGAAGACTTCACCAAATAGTGCAAAATAATGTAAAGTGCTGGTGCACTCCTCCATCTCGATATCCTAGCCGCTCACCTAAAAATCTGACCCCTGTTTCACCAGTAGGTCAGATAAAGCAGATCCACAGCATCTGACCACCCAGAGGGGATCTGCTTTATCTGGTGCTGGTGAAACAGGGGTCAAATTTTGAGGTGAGCGGCTAGGATCTCGAGGTTGAGGAGAGCACCAGCACTTTACATTATTTTGCACTATTTGGACAACGTGTTGCAGAGGCTTCGTTTGATCAGAGTTAAGCCCTGTACACACGATCGGATTTCTTATGGATTCTAATCCAATGGATTTTTCCATCGGAAATCCGATGAAGCTGACTTCCATCAGTCTTGCCTACACACCATCAGTCAAAAATCCGACCGTCCCAAACGGTGGGACGTAAAACACTCCGACGAGTCGAGAAAAATGAAGTTCAATGCTTCTGAGCATGTGTCGACTTGATTCTGAGCATGCATGGGTTTTTTCTCCGATGGAGTTCCGCACAGACGATCGGATTTTGCGATAGTTTTTTTTCCCATTGGATAAATTTAAAACATGTTCTATTTTTTCACACCGATGGAAAAAAGACGGATGGGGCCCATACACGATCGGTTCCATCGGACTGTTTTCATCGGTAAAACCGATTGTGTGTACACAGCTTAAGAGCGGTGGAGAAGGTGGCCGGCTGACTGATGCCTTTACACAATTTTTCAGTCCTCAGCGCCAAGGTCTGATATTTTCCAGTAACCATCGCCAGCATCTGCATTATATGGTGCAGGAATATCTAGGGGCAAGAGCAGACTTGGAGACCTTTCCAACAGAGCATCCCCTGGGTTACTGGATCTTAAGGATGGACCACTGGCCAGAACTTGTTTAATATGCAATTGAGCTGTGGCCTTTCCTGCATCCAGCGTGTTTTCTGAATGTACATTCAGTGCTGCTGGAGGGTGTGTAACGGATCAAAGAGTGCATCTGTCCACAGACTCTGTTGATAGGCTCACATTTATAAAAATGAATCAGTCCTGGATCAGCAGCTATCAAGCACCTGATGCTAAAGTAACTGATTGAATTTGCTATGGATCTGGGGTCCCTTGAAGACTGGCTAGGCTGCCTATCCTATTACTCCTCAATCACGACGATGCTAGCTTCCAACAATATTTTTGGTTTAGGGCACCACCACCACCCAAGGCCCAATTTTTCTGCCCCTGTTTAACAGAGGCATGTATTTACAATTTTTTAAATATTTAACAGCAGGGCCCGTTCCTGCGCCCAACAAGAGTAACTGTGAGGAGTTAACGTGTTCTGGCACCACCAACACCTAGGGCACAATGTTTCTGCACCTGTTTAACACGGGCATGTAATTACAATTTTTAAAATGATATTTAACAGCAGGGCCCGTTCCTGCGAGTAACTGTGAGGGGTTACAGTATTCTGACACCACCAACACCTGAGGTCCAATTTTTCTGCAGAGTATATAGTGCAGACCCTATGTGTGAACTTGTCCACTTACAGTTAAACTGTGTCTCCAGTTGTCAGTGGGCGACACAGTCAAGCCCTATATCCATGGCTTCTGATTGACAGTTGGCTTTCTAGTGAAAGTGATCAGGTAGTTGAATAGCTGCCTGATCGCTTTCCATGAATTCTGAAGTGTGCCCCCCTGATACGACCCCCCTCCCATGCATTTTGGGCTCAGCTTTCCCACCTGTGGGCCTGGGACCTGCATGGGAGGCATTGCTGGGTGGAGGGGAGAAGGCCCAGAGAACATCTGTTCGCTGATCATTAGGGATGAGCTTCGAGTTCGAGTCAAACTCATGTTCGACTCGAACATTGCCTGTTCGCCCGTTCGCCGAACAGCGAACAAATTGGGGTGTTCGCGGCAAATTCGAAAAATCTATGGGAGAAATCTAAAGTGCTAATTATAAAGGCTTATATGCAAGTTATTGTTCTAAAAAGTGTTTGGGGACCCGGGTCCTGCCCCAGGGGACATGTATCAATGCAAAAAGAAGTTTTAAAAACGGCAGTTTTTTCGGGAGCAGTGATTATATTAACGCTTAAAATGAAAAAATAAAAGTGAAATATTCCTTTAAATTTCGTACCTGGGGGGTGTGTATGATATGCATGTGAAGTGGCGCATGTTTCCCGTGCTTAGAACTGTCCCTGCAAAAAATGTCATTTTTGAAAGAAAAAAATGCATTTAAAACTGACTCGCGGCTATTAATGAATTGTCGGCTCCCGGCAATACATACAAAAGTCATTGATAAAAAAAAAAAAAAGCGTGGGGGTTCCCCAGAATTCAATTACCAGGCCCTTCAGGTCTGGAATGGATATTAAGGGGAACCCCGCCGCAAATTTAAAAAAAAATTGACGTGGGGTTCCCCCAAATATCCATTCCAGGCCCTTCAGATCTGGCATGGATTTTAAGGGGAACTCCACCCCAAATTTAAAAAAAAAATGGCGTGGAGTCCCCCTAAAAATCCATACCAGACCCCTTATCCAAGCACGCAACCTGGCCGGCCGCAGGGGAAAAGGGGGGGACGAGAGAGCGGCCCCCCCTCCCTCCTGAACCGTACCAAGCCACATGCCCTCAACATGGGGAGGATGTCCCCATGTTGATGGGGACAAGGGCCTCATCCCCACAACCCTTGCCCGGTGGTTGTGGGGGTCTGCGGGCGGGGGGCTTATCGGAATCTGGAAGACCCTTTTAACAAAGGGGACCCCCAGATCCCGGCCCCCCCCCTATGTGAATTGGTAAGGGGTACATTGTACCCCTACCATTTCACGAAGAAAGCGTAAAAAAATGTTTAAAAAAACACACAAACACCTTGAAAAAGTCCTTTATTTAAAAAAAAAAAAAAAAATTCCAGCGGTGAAATCCAGTGTCCCGCGGCGATCCCGATGTCCAGCGCTGTCCTTCATTGGTTGTGCCTGAGCGGACCTGATGGGGAACTCCCTCTCAGTATTTTAAATGTATAGACCCGCCCCTTCTAAAGTTCCCCATCAGGTCCGCTCAGCGGACCAGATGCGGAACATGAGAAGGGGCGGGTCTATACATGTATTACCAAAGTGAGAGCAGTTCCCCATCAGGTCCGCCCCCTCGGTATGTCGGACCCGCCTACGTCATTGGCTTGAGCGGGGAACTTCCTTCACTGTGTAATTTAAATTTACATAGTGAAGGAAGTTCCCCGCTCAAGCCAATGACGTAGGCGGGTCCGACATACCGAGGGGGCGGACCTGATGGGGAACTGCTCTCACTTTGGTAATACATGTATAGACCCGCCCCTTCTCATGTTCCGCATCTGGTCCGCTGAGCGGACCTGATGGGGAACTTTAGAAGGGGCGGGTCTATACATTTAAAATACTGAGAGGGAGTTCCCCATCAGGTCCGCTCAGGCACAACCAATGAAGGACAGCGCTGGACATCGGGATCACCGCGGGACACTGGATTTCACCGCTGGAATGTTTTTTTTTTTTTTTTTTAAATAAAGGACTTTTTCAAGGTGTTTGTGTGTTTTTTTAAACATTTTTTTACGCTTTCTTCGTGAAATGGTAGGGGTACAATGTACCCCTTACCAATTCACATAGGGGGGGGGGCGGGATCTGGGGGTCCCCTTTGTTAAAGGGGTCTTCCAGATTCCGATAAGCCCCCCGCCCGCAGACCCCCACAACCACCGGGCAAGGGTTGTGGGGATGAGGCCCTTGTCCCCATCAACATGGGGACATCCTCCCCATGTTGAGGGCATGTGGCTTGGTACGGTTCAGGAGGGAGGGGGCCGCTCTCTCGTCCCCCCCTTTTCCCCTGCGGCCGGCCAGGTTGCGTGCTCGGATAAGGGGTCTGGTATGGATTTTTAGGGGGACTCCACGCCATTTTTTTTTTTAAATTTGGGGTGGAGTTCCCCTTAAAATCCATGCCAGATCTGAAGGGCCTGGAATGGATATTTGGGGGAACCCCACGTCAATTTTTTTTTTAATTTGCGGCGGGGTTCCCCTTAATATCCATTCCAGACCTGAAGGGCCTGGTAATTGAATTCTGGGGAACCCCCACGCTTTTTTTTTTTTTTTTATCAATGACTTTTGTATGTATTGCCGGGAGCCGACAATTCATTAATAGCCGCGAGTGAGTTTTAAATGCATTTTTTTCTTTCAAAAATGACATTTTTTGCAGGGACAGTTCTAAGCATGGGAAACATGCGCCACTTCACATGCATATCATACACACCCCCCAGGTACGAAATTTAAAGGAATATTTCACTTTTATTTTTTCATTTTAAGCATTATTAAAATCACTGCTCCCGAAAAAACGGCCGTTTTTAAAACTTCTTTTTGCATTGATACATGTCCCCTTGGGCAGGACCCAGGTCCCCAAACACTTTTTAGGACAATAACTTGCATATTAGCCTTTATAATTAACACTTTAGATTTCGAACGTTCGAGTCCATTGTATTTAATAGGGTTCTAAAGTTTACACGAACATTTTGTCTGTTCGCAGGTTCTGGTGCGAACCGAACAGGGGGGTGTTCGGCTCATCCCTGCTGATCATGCCAAGGCAGAATGTAAAATGTCACCTTTGGTTTCAGCTGACACTTTCCTGACCAAGGTGGCCAAGGAAAAAGATTGATCTGTGCTCCATTAGCTTCAATGGAAGGCAGGGGAGACATTAGGGGTCTAAAAGATCTGATGTCCCATTAAAAAGAACTTTTGTACACAATAAAAAAAGTTTGTAAACAAAAAAAAAAAAGAACTTGTCTTAAACCTTGCCCACAAATAAAGTTTTAGTCGAAAAATAAAGTTACACCCATAGTAATACAAATATCACACCACAATTGTGGTGTTTTAAATGTATTTTTACATTCAAAATGTGGATTTTAGTATGTTTGATCAAGAATTAAAAAAATAGGTTTCTGCCAGCTTTGGCTGGAGTTCTGCTGTAAACCTCTTGTCTGCCTTTATGTGCTTCAGTGTTCCATTTCTGTATTGCTTTTTCATAGCAGAATTTGATGCATTAAATATGGTGACAAAATAATTATTTGAGACCAGTGCGATACAAGATAATCCAGAAAATAAACTTTCTTGGTGCCCTTGATTCATTGGCCCTGATTTCCACTGACAGTATCACTTATATCACCTTCTGCTGCAATAACACTAATCTTTTTGATTTAGCTACTTGCAAGTTATCTCTTGGAGGAATGAACTGTAAATTCAGTGTCAGGCTTTAAATATTTATGCAGACAAGATATATCTCCCTTGGGGATGTTACAAGCTTTAGAGTCTGAGGATTTGTGTCACAGGATTTGCTGGACAAACTTACTATGATCAATAACAGAGAATTAGACTGGGGGAAAAAAAGAAGATAGATCTGATATCTAGATGATTCTCTGAAAGGAGCTAAATGATAAGTGCTCTTTAAAATAAAGTGCATTTATCCTTTTTGACCTCTTCCACTGACCCAACCTAACCCACCTTCCCCCTTCACAGATATACTGTATATGTAGCGCTACCCCCGGAGGAGCCGCTTAAAACGGAGTTCCGCCCAAAAAAAAAATTAAATGTCAGCAGCTACAAATACTGCAGCTGCTGATTTTAATATATGGACACTTACCTGTCCTGGGCGCCCGCAATGTCGGCACCTGAAGCCGATCTCTACCTCGGCTCTTGGGTGCTGCCGTCGCCATCTTCAGTAAGGGAATCAGGAAGTGAAGCCTTGCGGCTTCACTTCCTGGTTCCCTACTGCGCATGCGGGAGTCACGCTGCGCGACCTCACTGGTCCCTGCTGTCTTCTGGGACCTGTGTGTCTCCCAGAAGACAGTGGGGGAGACGGAGTAGGCGCCGGACGTGGCGTAGGTAACCGCAGTCTCACCCCTCTGGCACACCTGGCGTAAGTGTTAGTGCAAACACCACCAATAAAAGACACACAATATAGTAAAACACAGAAATCGTTTTTACTGTGAAATATCTTTGAGACGGCAACAAACAATAGCAATATAGCTGAACAGTAGACAAATATATCTCAAATAGGTCACCGGTATAATAATGACTGAGAATCAAAAGCAATAGAACTCTATGGTACTATCTGGCTGCTTTATGGACTTCTCAAGACGAATAACCCCCGAGAGCAGAGGCAAACACTTTAACAATTGACAGATCACAAAATAGTAGACTGTAATGGATTGGCCACCACTCTACTTAAATTGGGCTCTACGAGTCCAGGCAGGACAAGAGCAGAGGAATGACCCTCTCTTATGTCAGACCTCTCCCTTCTGTCTCCTGACACCACAGGCCAGCAAACTATAAACATTGCACCTAGTTCAGTGATCAATAGTGTAACTCCCAAGTCAGACTACCCTGCTGATGCACTACATATACTGAGCCTAGGCATGTGCCCTTACGGCACCAGTAACTTTAGTCCTTTGGAAGAAGAAGGCCTTGAATCTTCAACTAGCCACTTTAGTTGGTGCACTTAGATGCCCTGTTTGGTAGAGTGAAAGTGCAGTATGCTGGCAGTATCTGGGTAACAAGGTGGACACTGTGACTGCTTAACAGGGTGTAGGTGTGACCCAGGTTCTGGCAAGTGTGAGCAAAATAGGTAGCGTTGTCTGCATGCAGTGTCTCTGTTTCCCTGCAAAAAGTGCCCACTCACCAATCCTTCGGTCAAGGTCCAAGCGAAATGTCCTGGAACAGGCAGGCTCTTCAGGTAGCCTGACTGGCTACCTCACAACTTGAACACTTTACAGTGTCTGTACAGGTGCGCCTGGAGAATGCACTAGGGATCCCCCTCTCAGGTAGGATGTCCCCAACTGGCCGTGGATCTGTGGGAGCAATGGCACATCGACCTGGGAAAGCAACACCTCTCCCCTGGGTCCAGTCTTCTCCCTTGCCTTGTGGCAACTCCCAGTCAGCTTCTGGGTCTCTCTCTCTCTTCTTTTTCCCAAGAGCATGCTGGGGGGTGCAGTTCTGTTCCCACAGAAGGCTATGGGGCAGTTTGTTTAGGTCCCACAATCCTTTGCTCCTCTGTGGTAAAGTCCCATTGGCTCCCTCCCCCTGCCAATTAAGAAGCAGGGGAGGGAACAAAACAGGCGGCTATTTCTTCTGCAAACGCCACTTGCTCTCACTGTAATGCAAAGAGGAGAGGGAGGGGAAGAATTCCCACCGCAATAGCTGACAGGCTTCCCTCTCCCTTGTGAGAGCCTGTGTGCTTTCCGGCAGTGGCCAGCGGGAAGTTCGTGGCTGCGGGGTAACTGCTACACATATTTACCTTGATGTGACAACTGTGGTTTCTGCTATTTGTTTACCGTATTTTTAGTGTATCATGTAACATGTGCAGGCACATACCCTCCTTCTCTACCCCCCCTCACCCCCATGACAGTGGGCAAGGGTTTCTCTCCTCACAGTCGTTGTCACAGTCGCAGTCACCCTTGTTGACCAGCCGCCGTCATTATACAGCGGCAGGTCGGCGCGATCCCGCGAAACGTCGTAGCTGTATGTCGGCTCCTTTAAGCGGGATAGCAGGCGCGCGTGCGTGCCCGCTGCACTTCGGGGGTGCCGATGCTCGTGGCCGGCGGTCGCGATGACCATCGGCCACGCACGATCGCGGGCACAAGAGGTAGAACAGGGACGTGTGTGTGTAAACACACGCATCCCAGTTCTGTGAGGAGATGAGAGAGAGACTGTGAGTTCCTACTAGCTAGGAACAACGATCTGTCATCTCCTATAGTCAGTCCCATCCCCCTACAGTTAGAACACACACTAGGGAACACAGTTAACCCCTTGATTGCCCCCTAGTGTTAACTCCTTCTCTGCCAGTGACATTTAAACTGTAATCAGTGCATTTTTATAGCACTGATCGCTGTAGAATTGTCAATGGTCCAAAAAATGTGTCAAAAGTGTCCGATCTGTTCGCCATAATGTCGCAGTCCCGGTAAAAATCGCAGATCGCCGCCATTACTAGTAAAAAAATAATAATAATAATAAAAATGCCATAAATCTATCCCATATTTTGTAGACGCTATAACTTTTGCGCAAACCAATCAATATACGCTTATTGCGATTTTTATTACCAAAAATATGTAGAAGAATACATATCGGCCTAAACTGAGGAAAAAATTTACTTTTGGAAAAAAAAATTGGGGATATTTATTATACCAAAAAGTACAAAATATTGTGTTTTTTTTTCAAAATTGTCGCTCTATTTTTGTTTATAGCGCAAAAAATAAAAACCGCAGAAATAATCAAATATCACCAAAAGAAAGCTCTGTTTGTGGGTAAAAAAAAGGACATAAATTTTGTTAGGGTACATCATCGCACAACCGCGCAATTGTCAGTTAAAGCGACGCAGTGCCGTATCGCAAAAAAATGGCCTGGTCATTGAGCAGTCAAATCTTCTGGGGCTGAAGTGGTTAAATTTGGAATAACTGTGCGGAACCCGTACAGCAGCATTATTCATTCGGACGAATCAGTGAATGAAGAAACTACAGGTCCAATTTCCACTCCAGCAGACAGCATGTAGTTCTCAATGGGCTATGAGTGGGCTGATTACCACACTTGGAGTCCATTTAACACTCCCTCTAGCTTTCAAACAGAAAGCCCATACGGAGATACAGGCAGAAAGCTGGAGGACATGTCTGTAGGAGCCTGGCATTGACATTGCACCCACAATTTACTGATCACAGGTGTAATGCTTTGTAGGCCCCTGTGGGAAAACATAATAAATGCACATTGTTGTCCTTCAAAAATATGTGCATTTTTTTTTCTTTTAAGGTGAACTTAGCTGGTTTCTGTTATATACTCCATACACATTTCTTTGTCTCCTGGAAAGGGCTGGTTCAGGAGACTGATGTCTGTGGGCACTGTAACAGATGCCCTCTGTATGTGGAGTTAATGTAAACCTTTGTGTTTTTTCACCTTAATGCATCCTATGCATTAAGGTGAAAAAACATCTTGCAGTGTCCGGCCCCCTAGCCCTCCCATTTTACTTACCTGTGCCCCCAATTTCCATGGGCGCGATAGCAGCGCAGCCATTGGTTCCTGCTGCTGTCAATCAAATCCAATGACGCGGCCGCCGGGGGGGCGGGGCCGAGTCATACACTCGGCGGCTATGGACGCTGAGTGTATGATACAGGAGTGCGCCCGCAAGGTAACCCCCTCGGGAGAGAGCTTCCCAGAGGGGGTTATCTATTGTGGGGAGGAGCCACGAGAGCCAACGTGGGACACCAGAAGAGGACGATCAGGGCCACTCTGTGCAAAACGAACTGCACAGTGGAGGTAAGTATGACAAAACTGAACCTTTACAACCACTTTAAGGCTTTTCTGCAACCCATTTTTAACACAGAAATAATGGCAACTTATCATACAGTTGAGAAGATTTTTTTTTGCACAGGGCGTGCTACTGTCTTAATAATGTATTCAAATTGGATGTCAGTGTATGACCTGTATTGTGCACCTTATAACATCCAAGTGAAAGATATAACACCAACATGTCAGAAAACAATAAAACACATTCGAAAACAGAATCACTTAGTTTGAAAAAGGATCATCCCCCTCCTAAAAATTACTAGTAAACTCAATCAGATGTAGCTAATCACCTTCTCAATGTCACACAAAGCCACTCGACTTTCAACTGCGATCAGCTGTGGTCATTTTGGTTAGCTCAGCATAAAAAGAGCTTTCCTGGAGCATTTCAGTCCCTGATAGTGCAACTGAAGTAAATAATCAACTATGGGTGACAAGGCACTGTCAAAAGATCTCCAGGATAAAGTGTGGACAGGCGTAAGTCAGGAGATTGATACAAAAAAATTCAAAGGCTTTATCAATGCCTAGAAGCACAGTGAAGTCTATTATTAAGAAGTGGATGGTATTTGGTACAACACATACCCTCCCTGGATCAGGGATGCATAGTAGCCCATTATGCTTTAGCTTTGCAGGGAAACAAAGAGGAAGTAAACCCATCAGGGTTTACTTCCTCTTTAAAGTGAAATTAAAGTTTTTTTTTCCTTTTTTTTAAAAATAACAAACCTGTCATACGTACCTGCTCTGTGCAATGGTTTTGCACAGAGCAGCCCCGATCCTCCTCTTCTCAGGTCCCCAGCTGGTGCTCCTGGCTCCTCCCCCCTTGACCAATGCCTCCAATGGCAAACTGCGTTGCTATGGGAGCACTGGTGCATGCTCGCTCCCAAGCTCCGCTTTATGCATCTATGAGACACACATAGGTTCAGCTTGGCCCCGTCCCCGCTCTATCCTCATTGGCTCACTGGCTGTGATTGAGCCAATGGCTCCCGCTGCTGTGTCTCAGCCAATGGGGAAAGAGAGATCCGGGACAGCAGAGGCTTCCATGCACCTCAATAAAAACAGGAAAAACAAAGGCAGCAGCACTAGTGGGATAACACGTGAATACAAAGAACTAAAAATAGAGAGCTGCGTCAATAAGGACATTCAAATTATTGCATTGACATCCAGGGGCTGGTATGCCAAAAACAATGCACAATTGTCAAACCAAGCCACAATTGTCCAAGTTGTATATTGCAAAAACTGGTGATCTGAATTAACAATAATGTCCACAATAATATGGAATATCAGATGATGAGTTAATTGTTTAAGTCCCAATATGTGCATTGACATCCAGAGGCTAATATGCCAAATCCGTGCACAATTAGCAGACTGAACCCCAAATGTCTAAATTGATATTGCACAAACTAAAACAGTAATGTCCACATTGATGGTATAGAATATCAAATGTTGCAAATTGTGAGACTAAATCCAAATATTGAGGCCAATTCCATGCACATCACCCAGTGATTCACAAATAAGGAAGGTGCCCACCACCGTAATAAGATGTCCGCTTACCGGAAGGCAAGCCCAGAAAGCAGTCGGCTGTGACACAGCCGCGGCCTTTGGTTTGCACGTGGAATAAGCCGGGATTGCACCAGGAACCAGGATTACATCAAGAGGCAAAAGGTCAGTTGATTGTGTTCCAACCAATCACAAGGTATTAAATAATTAAAGACACTTTAGTGGTACTTCATGTTCCTAATTACCAGCCCCTTGCTGACAAGCAGCAACAGAAGATCTGGAAGATTAATGTCTGCAGGTGGATTTTTTTCTTTTCTTTTCTTTTCTCCTTGGTTAATGAGGGGTTAAGTGAAGCATAAGTAGTGAAGGGTGTGGTACGGCCCGTTATTAATGGGTGCAGGTGGGAGCAGTCCAATGGGGGGTCATGGAAAATTCTGGTTCCCTGGAAAAGGATATGTAAAGTCAGCAGGGGGGCTAATGTGTCCTCTGCAGCGGTCCCGGAAGCAAGTAAGAAGATCTGTGCTTACCGTCGTTATGGAGGAGCTGATCCAAGGGTTCACTGAGCGGGCGGAGAGCCGTGGGGGTGAGGCCTGGTTTCGGCAGTGCCTAGAGATGCCTCTGGAGGAAGACGTCCAGCATGGCGGTAGCGGACTGGTGTGGCCTTCTCCCGGGCGGGTCACACGCGGGAGCATTCCCCCTGAACGGCCACCGAGGGAGGAGGAGGACTGCCCTATGCCCAGAGTCAGCGCGGAGACGGTCGGAGGTAAGGCAGAGCTCGGCAGTCGGCCAAGGCAGAAAAGGAGGCTCAGGTCGCAATCCCCTGCGAGAAGAAGGGGCGGGCCCTCACGGTCTCGTGGAAGAAGAATGGCGCCGCCTGCCTCGGCGGGCGCCGGACTTCAGGTGGCGGTTTTCCCTCAGCTGCAGGCTTTGCACAGTGACCTGGTGCCAGGAGCTTTGTTTCACATGGTGCCCCCAGGTCCTTTGTTGTCGGGTCAGTCCCCAGCTACAGCAACGGTGCCGGCGGCAGTTACAGCAGCTCCAGTCCCAGGTCCTGTTCCAGCACCAGTACTGGGTCTGATTCCAAGACCAGTACCAGCGCTAGTCCCGGGTTCAGCACCAGCTTCAACCCCAGCTCCAGTTGTGCAGGGTGAGTTATTGATGCATACTGTAATGCCTGATGTTAAGGTTTACCTGTCTGCTATCTCTGCTGCGCTTGCTTCTGCAGGTATTCCTCTCCCTGTGGGTTTGCCTGCTTCTAATACTGCTTCCTCCCTTGGCTCGGACTCCTGTTCTTTTCCTGCTTCTAATGCCCCCGTTTGTGATATTACTGCTCCCGTGTCACATAGTTTGTTAGGTAGCATTTTGCGCACGGCTGATGTGCGGTTGCCTAGGGAGATGGTGAGGCTGTCAGTCCCTGAGGTGAGTATGAAGGAGGTACTGCCGTGTGAGATGTCCCCTTTAGGTTTTAATTTAGCGGGGTCAGTGAAGGATAAGATTTGAGCTGGGGAATTTGTGGATATGTTATCCCTTCTACCAGCGTCTAAGGATATTATTTTTAAAACAGAACGGAAAGGGGTGCATAGGTAGGAGGAGGATAGGCGCAGGCCTATTGCACGCTCGTTTAACAATTGGTTGCAGGCATTTTTTGTTTTTGCCAGCGTACTGGTTGAGAAACGGCCGGAGCTGAGCGGGGGCCTTTTTCAACACATGGATCATGTGTTGGAGGGCTATAAAAATTTTGGAGGTTTGGGCTAGTATTTTTATGACGAGTCTTTCTGCCAGAAACTGGCGGTGCATCCGTCACTAAGGTGGGGGATGAAGGATGTGGGCCTATGGCTTAATTTAATCGTGCCCCAGAGACCGCCGGTGGGTAAGTTGGGCCAAGTTGGCACTGCTGCCGCAGGGTTTCGCCGGGGTTGTTGCTTTGCATTTAGAGCAAGTATAGGCACGAATGCTCGGTTTGTGCAGGCCCCCATCCGATGGTGAAATGTCTCAGGAAGACAGCACGGCAGTCTTCACGGGATATTTTTCCTAAAAGCCTGCACACCAGTGAGGCTGGAAAACATGCGCCCTTGGTTGGAGTTGTACCCAAACAGGGAGAAGGCACGTTTATTAATTGAGGGTTTTTCGGGCGGTTTTCCCCTTCTGGTCTTTTCAGGCTCAGGGGGTACGGTAGTGGAGAATTTAAAATCCGTCCAACGTTTTCCGGAGGTAGTACGGGAGAAGGTTTTAAAGGAAATAGCGGAAGGGCGGATGGCAGGGCCTTTTTCTGTGCCTCCTTTCCACGATTTCCGGATTTCCCCAATTGGGGTGATGCCGAAGAAGGAACCGAACACCTTCCATTTGATTCAGCACCTCTCTTTTCCAAAGGGGGGTTCGTTGAATGACGACATTGACAGTGCTTCTTGTTCAGTGGTTTATGCTACCTTTGAAGAAGCTATTGTCGAGGTTAAGGCACAGGGCCGTGGGGCTATGTTGGCCAAGGCTGACATCAAGTCGGCTTTCCGGCTTTTGCCCATTGCCCCGGCGGCGTTCAGTTTGTTGGGTTTTTGTTTTGATGGGGCTTATTTTTTCGACAAATGCCTCCCCGTGGGGTGCTCTTTATCGTGTACATATTTTGAAACGTTTTCAACTTTCCTGCATTGGGTCCTGTGTTTCGAGTCCGGTCAGGACGCAGTGGTACATTATTTGGACGATTTTTTGTTTGTTGGCCCCGCTGAGTCGGATCTCTGTTCTCGGTTGTTGCATCTATTTACGGTGGTGGCAGGACATTTTGGGGTTCCCCTGGCAGGAGAAAAGACTTGTCTGCCGGCGACGCAGATGGAGTTTTTGGGAATTCAGATAGACACGGAGGCCATGGAGTTTAGTCTGCCTGTGGCCAAGGTGGAGAGGATGCGGAACCTTTTCGCATTCTTCTTACACAGGCGGAAGGTTCTGTTGAAGGAAATGCAATCCTTACTGGGCCTTCTGGCTTTCGCTTGTAAAGTCATGCCGGTAGGTAGCATTTTTTCACGACATTTGTATCTCGCCACGTCCGGTTTGAAATCCCTGTTCGCGCACATCCGGTTGACGACGGCTCTGAGGTATGGGCCGATTTTTTTTGCAGATTTTAATGGAAGGTCCTCTTTTCAGTCGGATTTTATTTTCGCACCGGATTTTCATTTATTCACGGACGCAGCTGGTTCCAAGGGGTTTGGGGCAATCTGGGGGTCTCACTGGAGTTGTGGGGCCTAGCCGGAGGCTTGGGTCCGTAAGAAGGCTACCAGGAAAATTGTGCTCTTGGAGCTCTTTCCAATACTGGTGGCTGTCGCGCTGTGGGGATGTTTTTTTGCTAATAAGCGGATTTTGGTAGAGACTGACAATGAGGGGGTACTTTTCGCAGTCAACTGTCTCTCCTCAGGTTCATTGTTTGTGGTGAAAATCCTGCGACATTAGTTTTTTTTATGCTTGAAGTATAACATTTGGATTAAATCGCGGTATACGCCAGGGGTGCTGAATGTGGTAGCTGACTCTCTCTCCTGTTTCCAGATGCAGCGTTTCCGAAGGTTACTTCCGGAGGCGGACGTGGAGGGGCACGCGATGCCCAGACTACCTGTGGAAGTTGATTTAGCACGTGTTTTGGAGGTTATCAGACTATCGGTGGCTCCTCGTACATGGGTGGATTATTCTACCGCGTGGAGGAGGAGAGTGTCGTTTGCTGGCAGTGCCGGTTTTGCTTGGGACGCGCCCTCGGAAGCAGGTATCTTGTCTTTTTTGGTCTCCGTGATGGGTCAGCGTTTTTCCTATAGCTACCTTGCAAAGACGCTAGCGGGGATATCTTTTTTCTTTCGGCTTAGGGGGCTCCCGCCTTGTTCTAGTTTTTTCTCTGTGAAACAGGCTCTTAAGGGTTACAGGAAGCAGCATTTCGCCCCGGATGGGAGGAGGCCAATTAGTCGGGAGTTACTACGGCGGGTTTGCGAAGCCACGTCCAGGGTGTGTTTTACGGGGTATGAGGCCTTGCTGTTCCAAACGGCCTTTGTGTTGGCGTATTTTGGGGCCTTCCGGGTCTCGGAATTGCTTCCGGGTTCCAGAACATGCCCTCGGGGGATGTTGGCTGAGCATGTGCTGGTGGAGCAGGGGAAGGTGTACCTCTTCTTGCGTAGATCAAAAAGGGACAGATTGGGGCGTGGGGAATGGGTGTAGTTATCTGCGGACGCAGATAGTGCATTGTGCCCGGTGGTGGTGGTCAGCCGTTTTTTGTCAGTTCGTCCGGGGGGAGGCGGGCATTTGTTAGTACATTTGGATTTGTCCCCGGTCACGATGTATCAGTTGTCATATGTACTGAAGGGTTATATGGCACATTTAGGTCTGGGCAATCTGAAATTTTCATCTCACTTCTTTAGAATAGGGGCGGCGTCTGACGCAGCCGCTCAGGGTCTCCCGGCTTCGGCCATTATGGGCTTGGGTAGATGGAGGTCCGGTTGTTTCAAAAGTTATGTCAGACCTAACCTCTTTTTTTGATTTTATAGGTTTTCATCATTATGTGTGGATTCTGGGCCACTCCTACATTTACTGGGCACGGAAGCGTGCGGCTCAACGGAGTTATTCCATCAATCTGTCCTTAGGCCGGAATCCTTCACGTTATACTGGAAGGGTGTGCGGGGCATGAAGTGGCACCAGCTGTATTTCCAGTTGTCGCAATTGTGTCAGGTTCGGCCGCTTCCCTTAATTCTGATAATTCATTTGGGTGGGAATGATTTGGGGAACACCTGTACGCTGGACTTATTGTCGTCAGTTAGGAGGGACCTTTCTCGGTTTCGTTTAACTTCCCCGGGTACAGTCATTATATTTTCGGAGATCGTACCTCGCCTGAGTTTGTTGTCTTCTCCTTTACGTAGGGTAATGGAAAAAATGAAAAAGAGGGTTAATCGGGCTATGGCAAAATTTCTGCCGTCCCTGGGAGGTTTTTCGTATCGGCACGTGGATCTGGAGGGGGGGATCCCAGGGTTGTACAGACAGGACAGGGTTCATTTTTCGGATGTGGGTTCCGATATCTTTAACCTAGGGCTGCAGTACAGTATTGAAATGGCCGCGTATGTGGTGTAGGCCGGGCTTGTTGCTCAAGCCCAGCTGGTTAGGACGTATTTGGTGGTAATACTGTGAAGCTGCCCGAGTTCCGAAAACTGGGCAGAGGTATGTGATTTTTATGGTATTATGGTTCAAGAAGTTATGATGGTTGTTTAAATATGAGTTAAACCAATAAACTGTCGCGGCCATTTCTGCCAAATAAACTGGTGTGGTTCTTTGTCTTGTATGTTTGTATCTGGGTTAGGTGGGGGGCTGGTGTGGCCTACAGTCCCATGATAAAAGCGGGCAAAAGAATTGGGGCCCACTTTCCTGGGACTGGGGCCACCTGGCCCCCTTGTTTGGTTAATGAGGGGTTAAGTGAAGCATAGGTAGTGAAGAGTGTGGTACGGCCCGTTAATTAATGGGTGCAGGTGGGAGCGGTCCAATGGGGGTTCGTGGAAGGCTCTGGTTCCCTGGAAAAGGATATTTAAAGTCAGAAGGGGGGCTAATGTGTCCTCTGCAGTTGTCCCGGAAGCAAGTAAGAAGATCTCCCTCCCTCCCTTCCCGTCCCGACATTTTATGTGGTAGGGTCACCTCAGAGTCCGGGGGGGGGGGGGGGGGACGTATTTGGTGGTAATACTGTGAGGCTGCCTGAGTTTCAAAAACTGGGCGGAGGTATGTGATTTTTATGGTATTATGGTTCAAGAATCTCGGTTATGATGGTTGTTTAAATCAGTGGTGTATTTAGGTTTTGTGCTGCCCTAGGCCTAATGGAACTCGCGCACCCCCTACTTTATATATGACGCACCCCTTCCCTTTTAAGACCCGCCCTGTCGTTTTCATGGGAGGAGGAGAAAGTGACAGGGTGGGATGAGGACAGAGGGACAGGGTGGGATGAGGACAGAGGGACATGTGGGATGAGGACAGGGGGACAGGGTGGGATGAGGACAGAGGGACAGGGTGTGATGAGGACAGAGGGACAGAGTGGGATGAGGACAGAGGGACAGGGTGGGATGAGGACAGAGGGACAGGGTGGGATGAGGACAGCGGGACAGGGTGGGATGAGGACAGAGGGACAGGGTGGGATGAGGACAGAGGGACAGGGTGGGATGAGGACAGAGGGACAGGGTGGGATGAGGACAGAGGGACAGGGTGGGATGAGGACAGGGGGACAGGGTGGGATGAGGACAGAGGGACAGGGTGGGATGAGGACAGAGGGAAAGGGTGGGATGAGGACAGCGGGACAGGGTGGGATGAGGACAGGGGGACAGGGTGGGATGAGGACAGAGGGACAGGGTGGGATGAGGACAGGGGGACAGGGTGGGATGAGGACAGCGGGACAGGGTGGGATGAGGACAGAGGGACAGGGTGGGATGAGGACAGAGGGACAGGGTGGGGTGAGGACAGCGGGACAGGGTGGGATGAGGACAGAGGGACAGGGTGGGATGAGGACAGAGGGACAGGGTGGGATGAGGACAGCGGGACAGGGTGGGATGAGGACAAGGGGGACAGGGTGGGATGAGGACAGAGGGACAGGTGGGATGAGGACAGAGGGACAGGGTGGGATGAGGACAGGGTGGGATGAGGACAGAGGGACAGGGTGGGATGAGGACAGAGGGACAGGGTGGGATGAGGACAGCGGGACAGGGTGGAATGAGGACAGAGGGACAGAGTGGGATGAGGACAGAGGGACAGAGTGGGATGAGGACAGAGGGACAGAGTGGGATGAGGACAGAGGGACAGGGTGGGATGAGGACAGAGGGATAGGGTGGGATGAGGACAGAGGGACAGGGTGGGATGAGGACAGAGGGACAGAGTGGGATGGGGACAGAGGGACAGGGTGGGATGAGGACAGAGGAACAGGGTGGGATGAGGACAGAGGGACAGGGTGGGATGAGGACAGAGGGACAGGGTGGGATGAGGACAGAGGGACAGAGTGGGATGAGGACAGAGGGACAGAGTGGGATGAGGACAGAGGGACAGAGTGGGATGAGGACAGAGAGACAGAGTGGGATGAGGACAGAGGGACAGAGTGGGATGAGGACAGAGGGACAGGGTGGGATGAGGACAGAGGAACAGAGTGGGATGAGGACAGAGGGACAGAGTGGGATGAGAACAGAGGGACAGAGTGGGATGAGGACAGAGGGACAGAGTGGGATGAGGACAGAGGGACAGGGTGGGATGAGGACAGAGGGACAGAGTGGGATGAGGACAGAGGGACAGACTGGGATGAGGACAGAGGGACAGAGTGGGATGAGGACAGAGGGACAGGGTGGGATGAGGACAGAGGGACAGGGTGGGATGAGGACAGAGGGACAGGGTGGGATGAGGACAGAGGGACAGAGTGGGATGGGGACAGAGGGACAGGGTGGGATGAGGACAGAGGAACAGGGTGGGATGAGGACAGAGGGACAGGGTGGGATGAGGACAGAGGGACAGGGTGGGATGAGGACAGAGGGACAGAGTGGGATGAGGACAGAGGGACAGAGTGGGATGAGGACAGAGGGACAGAGTGGGATGAGGACAGAGGGACAGAGTGGGATGAGGACAGAGGGACAGAGTGGGATGAGGACAGAGGGACAGGGTGGGATGAGGACAGAGGGACAGGGTGGGATGAGGACAGAGGGACAGAGTGGGATGGGGACAGAGGGACAGGGTGGGATGAGGACAGAGGAACAGGGTGGGATGAGGACAGAGGGACAGGGTGGGAGGAGGACAGAGGGACAGGGTGGGATGAGGACAGAGGGACAGAGTGGGATGGGGACAGAGGGACAGGGTGGGATGAGGACAGAGGGACAGAGTGGGATGGGGACAGAGGGACAGGGTGGGATGAGGACAGAGGGACAGGGTGGGATGAGGACAGAGGGACAGAGTGGGATGAGGACAGAGGGACAGGGTGGGATGAGGACAGGGTGGGGAGGGGCAGAGCATCTTTTAATTTGGGGGGAGAGGGGGTATTGGGGATATGTGCTGGGGAGTGATTTGAGAGGAAAGAAGATATGTGCTAGTGGGGGGGGGTCAGACCCCGCCCACTAGCACATATCTTCTTTCCTCTCAAATCACTCCCCAGCACATATCCCCAATACCCCCCTCTCCCCTCCCATCACTTCAGTTCACCTCTTATCTTCCCCCCTGCCTGTGTCATCTCTCACAAGTTGTCTCACATACCAGCAGCACGGCTCTCGGCTCTCTCACTGACTGAAGTTGTGTCTCTCCTCGGCTCCTCCTCCTGGCTGTGTACACAGGAACATTGAGCCGAGAGGGGGAGGAGCCGGAGACTGACTGTGCGATGTGGAGAGAGAGAGAGGGACGGCTGCTCTGTACAGCTGATCAACGCTGCGGGACCCCGGGCGGCAGATGTCCCGGGTGACCGCGGCAGTGCATCCAGCTAGAGTGACCAATTACCGGAGCTCAGTGCCGATACTTGTCATGGCACTGAGCTCCAGGATTCAGCTGTGCGGCTCTCCGTGCGGGAGGAGGGGGGGGGTGCGCGGGGGGGGGGGCGCTTTTCGGCCGCCCCCCACAAAGTGCCGCCCTAGGCCTGGGCCTTGTCGGCCTAGGCCATAATACAGCACTGGTTTAAATATGAGTTAAACCAATAAAGTGTCGCGGCCATTTCTGCCAAATAAACTGATGTGGTTTTTTGTCTTGTATGTTTGTATCTGGGTTAGGTGGGGGGCGGGTGTGGCCTACAGTCCCATAGCCTCTGGATGTCAATGCACATATTGGGACCAAACAATTAACGCACCAGCTGATATTCCATATTATTGTGGACATTATTGTTAATTCAGGTCACCAGTTTTTGTATTATACAACTTGGACAATTGTGGCTTGGTTTGACAATTGTGCATTGTTTTTGGCATACCAGCCCCTGGATGTCAATGCAATAATTTGAATGTCCTTATTGGCGCAGCTCCCATGCACCTCGTTGGATTGAGAGGGGGCTCAGGTGAGTATTAGGGGGGTGGGGGAGCAGCACACAGAAGGTTTTTTACCTTCATGCATAGAATACCTTCAGGTAAAAAAACCTTCAGCCTTTACAACCCCTTTATATGGAAGCACCTTAAAAATATATGAAACCCACATATTCTTGCATAGTAATTGGCTGTCCAACAGCTGAAGATAACAATAATAAAAAAAAAAAAGCTGAAGCCTAAAATGCGTGCAAAAAAAGCTTGAAAATGCTTGTACAAGTGCTCTAAAAAAAACACCTGAAAAACAACCAAAGACACTCAGAAAAGTGAATGAAGCCTAAGGCTAAGGATATTTTTATTGTCATCACAAAAACATGTTATACATTTTTCATAAGCTATACTGCTGCCCCTCTGAAAAGCGATTCACGTTAACCCTCAAAATGCTGACACACCATGCTGTGACCAAGTGCTTTGCACGCAGTGGGAGGATGATTGCAGTCAGGGCCATATGCATAAGAGCATCATAGGCCTGGTGCTGAGCATTTTGGTGGGCTTTTTTTGGTGGGCTCTGGATAATGAAGCCCCTTGCCCTGTATGCTACATTAAACTTTTCTCTACAACCTGACTTCCTTAACCACCACTTGTGCCTAGGCACTCCTCCCTTCACCACCCACCATGCCTGGGACCCCTTTCCTACTATCTACTGTGCCTGCAACCAGTGCCAGGACAGGGTCATCTAGAGCCCAGGACAAACATGGAAAACTGCACCCCCCCCCCCAAGATGTATGAGCATTATGTGTCAGCAAAAATCCCCCCCCCCCCAAAAAAAAACTGAGCACTAATCTGCATGCTTATCCTTTAAGCATAAATTCTCCCTCCTCCCAGTACAAATCCTCCCGCTGAATTACCCTCCCCCCGCTGAAATCCCCCTCCCAGAACAAATTTATGCCCCTTCTAGCACAAATTCTCTACCCCTCAAATATCCCCTCTGAGTACACATCTTCCCCCCACTCCAAATCCTCCCTCCGAGCACAATTACCCCCCTCCCCTCAAAGCCCCCCTAGCACAAACTCTCCAATTCCCCCCTCCCAACACAAATCCCCCTAAGTCACCACTCCTAACACATCCCCCCCAAACCCCCCCTCCTAGAACAATTCTTACCACACAATCTCCTTGCAGTGCCTCCCCCCTCACCTCACATGATACCACAAGGTCCAGAGCAGCCACCCCTCCTATCCACTCCTTGTCTCTGCCCTTTTTTCTCAAGGAAACTCCCTCTGCTGACATTTACCTAGAGGTAAGCCTTTAATAAGGCTTACCTCTAGGTAGTGTAAATATCTCCTAAACTTGCACCATTTAGGAGATATTTACATTACATGCAGCCAGTGACATCACTGGCGCATGTGCTCTGAAGGAACGGCCACAGGTGCCGTTCCTTCCGAGCCCCGTGCCTTGAATGGCGGCTGCGCATGGTTGTGTCAATCACAGTGCTGGAGCCCGCAAACCTGGAAGAAACTCCAGGGAAAATGTCAGCCATCTCAGCTGTGTGAGGGTGCGCTTCAACAGCTTCGTCCTAAGGTAAGTATTTCATGATAAGCTAGTATGCGGTGCATACTAGCTCATTATGCCTTTGTCTTACAGGTTTCTTTTTTTTATTTTTTAACAGGGTTTACAACCTCTTGAAGGGTTCAGGAGTGAACTACACACAGGGCCGGTGCTAGACTATTTTGCGTCATATGCAAGACCAGCTACTTGCACCCACCCCCCCCAAAAAATAAAAAAAATAAAACTTCTATACCTCTGAAGTATACTTTCTATACTTCCATACAGTATTGAAATGGTGCAAAATAGTCTAGCACCGGCCCTGCCTATACCCCCTGTGACGTGTGTTGCCCCTTCATTGAATTGACTTGAGCTGCGTTGCTGGACACAGTGAGCAGCGCATGGTTGGGTTACCTCGTCTGTCCATCCCTGTTCAGTCCCACTGCCCATCTCAGTAATTCTACGGTTCCATCTGGCAGCTGAGTTTGTTCACCTGCTTCACCTGCTTCCACAGCCTCTGGTTCTCGCACTGCAGGTCGCTGATGGACCGGGAGAGGGCCCCCGCCAGGTGCAACATATCTTCCAGCTGCCTCTACACCCCGCGTATGAACTGCTCCATCTTGGCTTGCAGCCCCTTGCACCAGTGTTGCCAACCCCCTGAAGTGAAATTTACTGGCAAGGATGCCAAAATTTCTGTACGGCACCAATTTCTTACTGGCAAAAATCATGACAATTACTGGCAGGGCCGCATTTTTTACTGGCACTGCAAAAAAGTACCTACAATTACTGCTTTTTAGTGCTAAACAGTGCAAATATCAATATTTGAACTATAAACACACAGCTAATGCTAATATCAATGTGTTTAAGTTAAACAAAAGTAAAAAAACATTTTTCTCAATTCACATGAAGGTTAGGTTACTATAACCCAGCCAGCACAGAGTTCCCTCTTACATCAGAGTCTGCAGGGATCCCCCTTACAGTGCAAGGGAACTCTTATGTAAAGGGGAACGCTGCAGATCATGATGTAAGGGGGAACTCTGATGTGGAGGGGGGCTCTGGTGAATAGAGACCACCTTCCACAGAGTGAATACACTAAGGTAAGGAGGGGGGTACTAATATAGGGGGGGACCTTTTATATCAGTGCCCCCTTACATTATTGTATTCACTCCCCTCCTTAGATCAGTGCCCCCCCCCCCCCTCAGACTGGCCTGGCGGCGCTGTCACTGACCTGCTCTCAGGTGCACAGTGCGGGGCTCAGTCAGACGGCTCCAGCTTGGCGGCTCTGACCTCCTCTCCACAGTCCACGCGTCCGTTTCTTCCTGGGCCGTAACCCTCATCCCGGCGCTCCCAATCTTGACATCTTTCTAGGATCCCTTCAGAGACTGCAGACATAAAAGACAGGAGAGGGTCAGAGGCTGCGGACACGATACAGGAGATGGACAGAGGCTGCGGACACACTACAGGAGGGGGACAGAGGCTGCGGACACGATACAGGAGGGTGACAGAGGCTGCGGACACGACACAGGAGGGGGACAGAGGCTGCGGACATGACACAGGAGGGGGACAGAGGCTGCGGACACGACACAGGAGGGGGACAGAGGCTGCAGACACGACACAGGAGGGGGACAGAGGCTGCGGACACGACACAGGAGGGGGACAGAGGCTGCGGACACGACACAGGAGGGGGACAGAGGCTGCGGACACGACACAGGAGGGGGACAGAGGCTGCGGACACGACACAGGAGGGGGACAGAGGCTGCGGACACGACACAGGAGGGGGACAGAGGCTGCGGACACGACACAGGAGGGGGACAGAGGCTGCGGACATGACACAGGAGGGGGACAGAGGCTGCGGACATGACACAGGAGGGGGACAGAGGCTGCGGACATGACACAGGAGGGGGATAGAGGCTGCGGACATGACACAGGAGGGGGACAGAGGCTGCGGACATGACACAGGAGGGGGACAGAGGCTGCGGACATGACACAGGAGGGGGACAGAGGCTGCGGACATGACACAGGAGGGGTGACAGAGACTGCGGACATGACACAGGAGGGGGACAGAGGCTGCGGACATGACACAGGAGGGGGACAGAGGCTGCGGACATGATAGGGTCCTCGTTACCCCCTCAGTGGCCTCCTCCTCTGTCCACCATCATATAACTTCTCCTCCACATCATCAGTATGCTGTGTCCTCCTTCTGTGCCCTTTTCACCTCTCCACAGGTCAGGGCAGCTCTGACCTGTGGAGAGGTGAAAAGGGCACAGAAGGAGGACACAGCATACTGATGATGTGGAGGAGAAGTTATATGCTGGTAGACAGAGAGAGCACATCAGTCTCTGTCCCTCCCCTGCATGCCATGGCCGCTTCACCCTCCAGCGCTCCCACTCCCAGCGCAGTCCTCCTCCTCCTTCATATCATCTCCTCCTCCTCCTCCTCCTCCTCACCCTCCTCACCCCTGCTCGGCCGAGTCCTCCTCTCCTCCTACGGCGACTGCGAGTGCACCACTGTAGCCCGCCCCGCGAGCACTCCCGTCCTGGCTGAAAGAATATTCAAAAATGGCGCCGGGAAGCGCCATTACGTTACTGCGCATGCGCCACTCGGCCGAACGCATACGAGCTTTCCCGAGCCCGGCCGGCTTCGGAACGGCGCATGCGCAGTTGCTTGGTCGGCTCGCGGCCATCTTTTTTATAGGCAGCCAATGCCCACAACGGACTTTACGTACACCCCAAAAAGGGGGTTAAATTTACGTGCTGTACGTAAATTAACGTACGGTTGGCAACACTGAAGCCTTGCACAGTCCACCGTAGCGGACATTTGCTCTCCTCCTATAGTACACTCCTGCAGACTGGCCACACTAACATCTCCACCCCGGCAGGCAATGCTGTCGGGCAATGACAGGCATCTATCAGAGCTTTGGGCTGACTTCAGCTGCAGAGAGCGGCAATCATCAGTGTCCAGTGAATGACCTTGTCTGGTACCACTCCACCAACTAACGCCGCCCCACTACCAGATCCCCACCCACCCTCAACTACTGCCCCCCACCAATAAACCAATAAACCCCCTGCCCCTCACTGATAGATCCCCACTCTTCCAACTACTCATTGCAGCCCCCCACTGATGGACCTCCACACTCTCTATGACTGCCCCCGCCCCATCTTCATGCTACAACCCCCATGAAATCCCTGGGGATAAGTACTTAGCATTCGTCATTCAAAAGGTTAATTCAGCCTGTGTGCCCCGTGCTGTACTCTGTTCCAGCCTGTGTTCCCCGCTCACAAGTCGGCATGTAAGGGGTTAATCCCAGTAAGGTACCCGATTGGGCTGCAGCATCTCTGCGCTCGGCTTGTTTAGCCTGAAAGCGGAGATGCAGTGGCAGCAGGGGATTCTTTCTTTCACGAGTACTGATCTTGCTGCTAGTGGGATCTCACTTCCACGGCGTGCAGCTGCTGCGGCGTGTGCAGAGGAGGGATGGTGGCTCCAGAGGCGAAATTCACTGGGGATGAGGAGGTGACAGGCCGCTGCCTAGTTTGCCTACTGTTTGACTGTGTATATATATATATATATATATATATATATATATATATATATATATATATATATTGTAGAGACTAGGGATGAGCTTAATGTCTGATGATTGACCAAAGCATGCACCTGACCATGCATGCTTTGGCCAATCACAGCGTGCTCTGCTGCGAGAGCCATAATTGGCCAAAGACAGGGTACCTTTGGCCAATCATGGCTCAGGGGGACTAAGTCCACACCCCACACTATATAAGGCTGCTTACATAGCGGGCGTGTATAGTGTTTGACTGTGGACGGAGATAGATTGAGATAGATTAGGCAGGCAGGTTTAGTTAGTTAGTGGCAGTGTATTTAATTTATATATATATATATATATATATATATATATATACAGTCTAGTATATATTTATATACACTCTGCATTTAGTTTAGACTAGATATTCGGTTTAGACTCTATATTCAGTTAGTGCAGGCAGTATAGTATATATAACACAGTGTATAGAAGTGGTTAAGGGGAACCCCGCAGCAATTTTTTTTTTCAAATGGCGTTGGGGTTCCCCCCCAAAATCTATATCAGGCACTTCAGGTTTGGTATAGATTTTAAGGGGAACCCCGTGCCAAAATTAAAAAATGGTGTGGAGGGTCCCCCCAAAATCTATACCAGACCCTTTAGGTCTGATACGGATTTTAAGGGGAATCCCACGCCCAAATTTAAGAAATAAATGGCGTGAGGGTCCCCCCAAAATCCATACCAGACCCTTATCCAAGCAAGCAGCCATGGCAGGCCAGGAAAAGGGGGAGCAAGCGCCCCCCTCCTCAACAATACCAAGCCGCTTGCCCTCAACATGGGGAGGGTGCTTTGGGGTTGTAACGAAACGTCCCACACTCCACTTGAGTGCTTTTGCCATATACCACTTCCTCCCAGTCTGAATATAGATATCAGATATTCCAACCGCTCACAACTACAAACAAGACGATACTCTTTTGATTGCTGAACATGGACTGTTTATTAGAACCAGAATACAAGTCTTATATACAGTTAAAGAGGAGGTTCCTACCTCCTGCTCATATTACTCTAACAATACACCTGTAACCAGAAACATAAATTAACATGAGCTAATAACTAATCCCTTAAAGCAGTCGATGTGACTCCCTAACTACAATACACATTATCATACATATCAACACAGAACTCCTTCATACAATTGCAGGGTCAATTAGCACAACCAACAATAGGTGAAAGACTCTTAGAAGCTGTGGCAAGCCATACTAGACTCATTTTACATTATAGAAGACAACAGACAGACAGGTGGCTGGAGTTGACATCAGCATCTCCTAACAGTATGTGTCTCAACATTATGAATCGTCACTATTTCTAATATGTCATATACAGGGTTCCCAGAGTCTGTGTGACTTGGGGGGACATGGACCTGAATCCAAAGTAACACTACCTCAAGGGTCCCCAGGCATACAGCTCACAAAGGGCACTGTTCCCCCAAATGCCAGGGCCCATGATCGGTAGGTAAGAGGCTAGGATTCAGTCCCCTCCAAAAGCCCCTGTCCCGGGTGAGTCTGTCACATTTCTCCCCCATCAAAAGTCGACTAACAAGGTCCCAGACCTCCACCTGGTCTGGACATGCGTTAGTCGGGCAAAGTGAACTCACATAGTCAGTCCGCATGATCTCCAATCTTGGCTGCAAGGAGTAGTTGACACCAGTCGGTGTGGGGCAGAGGTCATTGGCTCTCTGTCCGGCTGCCAGCGCTTCAGCTGGGTGGTTTTTAACATTCTAGGGCTCGGTCTGCTGCTGGGCAGAGGGGCCGATCGCCCCAGCTTCCTGAAGCTGTAGAGACACTGTAGGTGCTAGGCAGAGGCCAGCGGCGCTCTGCCCTGTTGCCAGTGATTCAATTGGGAGTAGCAGCTTTACTACATCAGCCTGTCGCTGGAGAGAGGGGCCGACTGCCCCGGCTCCCTGGAACTCCACAGTTGTTGCTGGTGCTGGACAGACGTTGGTAGCACTATGCTCTGTTGCCAGCACTTCTGCTGGCGATTCCACATCCTCCGCTCCGGCTAACCGTTGGGGCAGGAGGCTGGATTCCTTCACTCCCATACTGTGTAGCTGCCATTGGGGAGGTGAGCTGGCTGCTTCCTTTTACTTTCCCTTATCTGGCTGCTGGGACGACATGTCTATGGTACTGTCTCCCAGGTGCACGGATCTTTGCTGGGGAGGAAAGACCGTTTCCTCCACCCTGGCCGACTGTTGGGGAGAAACAACGAACACCTCCTCTCCCTTCTCCCCCTGTATCTGCTGCTGGGAAGTGATTGCCACCTTCTCACCCTGAGCCTCCGGAACTGCCACAGGTGTGGGGCAGAGGTCTTGGACCCCCTGTCCGGTGACCAGCGCTTCAGCTGGGGAAGTTCCTTGCAACTCCACAGATACTGCTGTTGGTGCTGGGCAGAGCACAGTGAAGTTTGGCCCTGATACAAGCTCTTCTGCTGGAGGCTCATCGGGTTGTTCTTCCTCAGCAGAAAAGTCTATCAAAACCCCTGTCTCTGCAACTGGTGTCTGGAGGTAGAGGTTCACCATCTCCTGTCCATGGAACCCAGAAGATGCTATCGGTGCTTGGCAGAGGTTAGCAGGGCTCTGCCCTTTTGTCAGCACTTCAGCTTTGGGGATGGCAATCTCCAGATTTTCCACTGCCGATTCTCTGCCATACTGCTGGACAGGCACATTCCTCCCATCCCATGCAGAAACAGGATCATCAAGGTCAGTCAGCACTTGCTGCATCTGCCATAAGACCATAGCTGTGGGGCAGGTTGGCAAAGCACACTGTTACTCTGCCACATTGCCAACTCTTCAGCCAGGATTTCATAGTTGTCAACTGGTATTTCCTGATAGTCCTAGGCAAAGGGAGCCCAGCCCTGGTGCTGAGCAGAGTCTAGCAGCCGTCTGTAGGCGATCTCCAGCTCCCATTCCTGAACTGCCAGAAAATCTATATCTTCCAGTGCCCAGTGCACTTCTGAGACATTCAGTAGCCCTTCTCTGAAATCCATGATTTTGTCCAACCGCCACTCCAAATCACTCCCAAAGTTAGGGTCCCCTGTCAGCTTCACATACAACAGTCCCAGGCCGCCGTAGCCAAAGCCTTCGGTTGGGCTGTCATCCGCTATCCAAGGGCATGCTTGAGATACATGCCACCGGAGGGCTCTGTAGCTCTCTTCCAGCCGCATCTCTGCCCAGACCAGCCTGCTTAATTCAGCTGTCTGCTCCTTGTGCGTTTTTTTTCCCAAAAACAGAACCCGCAATCCATACTGCGATCAGTACCTTTCCTGGATGGAGGGGAGAACTTTTCCCTGGTGATGCTGCTCACGGGCTAGCGCTTCCTTCCAGCGTTTGCAGCGGATAGAATCAAACCATCCCAGCAGGACCTGCTCTGACACTGGTCATCTGTGCTGTATCTGCATCTCTCGCAGCCTCCTACTGAATTCCTCTTCCATGGCGGCTGGTATCTGTACCTTTCCTCTCCTCTCCTGCTATCTGGACCTTGGATCCAGGTGGAGGTTTGAATGTCCCAGACTGCAGGAAGCATCCCACTGCTGCCATCAATGTAACGAAACGTCCCACAATCCGCTTGAGTGTTTTCGTCATATACCACTTCCTCCCAGTTTGAATATAGATATCAGATACTACAACCTCTGACAACTACAAACAAGACAATACTCGTTTGATTGCTGAACATGGACTGTTTATTAGAACTAGAGTACAAGTCTTATATACAGTTAAAGAGGAGGTTCCTACCTCCTTCTCATATTACTCTAACAATACACCTGCAAACCAGAAACATAAATTAACATGAGCTAATTAACTAATCCCTTAAAGCAGCCGATGTGACTCCTTAACTACAATACACATTATCATACATATCAACACAGAACTCCTTCATACAATTTCAGGGTCAATTAGCCCAACCAACAATGGGTGAAAGACTCTTAGAAGCTGTGGCAAGTCATACTAGACTCATTTACATTATAGAAGACAACAGACAGACAGGTGGCTGGAGTTGACATCAGCATCTCCTAACAGTATGTGTCTCAACATTATGAATCGGTCACTATTTCTAATATGCCATATACAGGGTTCCCAGAGTCTGTGTGACTTGGGGGGACATGGACCTGAATCCAAAGTAACACTACCTCAAGGGTCCCCAGGCATACAGCTCACAAAGGGCACTGTTCCCCCAAATGCCAGGGCCCATGATCGGTAGGCAAGAGGCTAGCATTCAGTTCCATCCAAAAGCCTCTGTCCTGGGTGAGTCTGTCACAGGGGTCACCCCCAAAGCATCTTCTTCCCATGTTGATGGGGACAAGGGCCTCATCCCCACAACCCTTGCTCAGTGGTTGTGGGGGTCTGCGGGCAGGGGGCTTATCAGAATCTGGAAGCCCCCTTTAACAAGGGGGCCCCCAGATCCTGCCCCCCATGTGAATGGGTATGGGGTACATTGTACCCCATACTCATTCACCAAAAAAGTGACCAAAAAATAAAAACGACAGGAGACAGTTTATGACAATTCCTTTATTACAAAAAAAGAGTCTCCCAAGATGTCCATCCATCTTCAATCACGGTGCCTGGACCCGAAAAATATATATAAAAAAAAGTTACACCTCCATGGGAGGCGTCCCACCGACTGCTGTCTCTTGGCTGTGACAGCTGTTATATAGGCAAGGGCAGGGCCATCCGGTGACGTAACCGGGTGACCCCGCCCCCTTCTGATGTCACGTGACATCGCGTGATGTCAGAGGGGGTCTGGGTCACCTGTTTACGTCACCGGGTGGCCCGCCCTTGCCTATATAACATCTGTCGAAGCCAAGAGACAGCAGTCGGCATGACGCCTCCCATCGAGGCAGAGCTTTTTTTTATATTGTTTGGGATCGGGCGATGTGATTGAAGATGGATGGACATCGGGGGAAACTAAAACACCCTCCCCATTTTGAGGACATGTAGCCTGGTATGGTCAGAGCTTGCTCGTCCCCCCCCCCCTTTCCTGACCTGCCAGGCTGCTTGCTTGGATAAGGGTCTGTTTTTTTTATTTTGGCTTGGTGTTCCCCTTAATATCCACACCACGCTGATTTTTTCATAGATTTTTATCTATATTGCCTGGATCCGGCAATACAATACAGCCGCAAACAATTTTAAATTACATTTTTTCCTTTGGAAATGTCATTTTGCTGCGGCATAGTAAAACACATGAGAAAGATGCGCCACTTTTCAGACAGACTAAGGGGGGACCCCCCCGCACGATATTTAAAGGAATATTTCATTTTATTGTTTCATTTTAAGCATTATTAAAATCACTGCTCCTGAAAAAACGACCGTTTTAAAAACTTTCTTTTGCATTGATGCATGTCCCCTTGGGCAGTACCCGGGTTGCCAAACACATTTTATGGCAATAACTTGCATATAAGTTTTAAAATGAACACCTTTGATTTTTCACTTTCATTTCCCATAGACTTTAACAGTGTTCGCATGTTCGCACTAATTTTTTTGTCTGTTCGTATGTTATAATGCGAACCAAACCAGGGGGTGTTCGGCTCATCCCTAGTAGAGACATATATATCTATGCCTACATACATGTAGGCTGACTGCAGTCAATGATATGATGTTTTTGGTAGGGATTTTGGGGTACTGGTAAGAAGAGGAATTAATAAGTGGTACAGTGTATCACTTATGTCCAACACAGTGCATTATAAATTAAAAAACTGATTTATCTTATGTCACAAATGGAGTTAACCAGATGTACAGTGTTATAAGATGGAGTGAATTTCAAGATCTTTGTTCAAACCTCCTGGAGTCAAACTGTCCAAGGTGTATATCCAGTATGTCTCCCTCTCACAGAGACGCTTGATGCACTCTGCTCGATGGAGACCACTGGGGACCGACTCCACCACCCAAAAATGCAACCCTGTGGTGGAACCCTTATGGCACTGTGTAAAGTATGTGGGAATGCTAAGTTCTTTACTTTCCTCTACTGAGTATCTGTGCTTTCCGAATATTTTTCGAGAGTTCACATAAAGTAGGCCACATGGGCATGACAAGCAATATATGATGAATTCCGATGAGCAGTGTGACAGCAGGAAGGTAAAGTCACCTGGTTGCATCCAGGGGGGTAGATATATTTCGCCCAGATTCAGGCTTTACGCCGACTTATACAACTAGGTGGAGAGTTGTATAAGCCCAGCTGAGGTTAGTGGGCTCATGGATGACTCATACCTCTAGGGAGAGTGTGGGGCGTCGTGCAGACAGGGAGTTGATGAGACCAGCTGAAGCTTGTCAGCTCATTTAGGCCTCTATAAGAACTCCCAGCTTCATTAGATGTTAGCTCATGCCTGGACCCAGACCTGTGTGGACTGTCTAGGGAGAGTGAACCCCTGTGCGGTGAGACAAAGCCTGTGTGGCTATTTGCTTGGACATTTAAAACCAGGGACTTAGGGACTAGGACAGCACTAGGCTGATCCCAGTTGTTAGTTAGGAAACCTGTATGTTTAGTCAGAGGTCAAGTTGACCAGGATTTATTTTATTTATGTTTCTTTTGCTTTGCTGTGTTTTGTCACTGTAAATAGAAAATAAACCGCACCTTTTTGATTTTGAAAACCACAACCTCCGTTTGCTGGGCCTGTTTTTGTCTGGGGAGCCCATCCCGGGGGTCACACACACCCGCTGCCGAGCTAACCCCCTCACAGTTGGTGGAGAACCAGTGGCAGTTTTTTTAAGCCAGCATGGAGGAGATACTGAAACAGCTGGCTCTAGCAAATGCCAATCAACAGCAGACAAATGCAGGTTTGCAAAGGAGCCTTGCAGCCCAGCAGCAAGCTCATCAACAGAGCCTTGCAGCCCAGCAGCAAGCTCACCAACAGAGTCTGGAAGCTCAGCAACAAGCCCAGCAGCAATCTGAGGCCCGCTTCATAGACCTGTTACAGAAGCAAGAGCAGAGACTACAACAAATGGAAGCAGTAATGCAGCAACGTCCGCAGACCAGTGAGGAAAGCCGTCCCACTAATACCGCGTCCTTTGGGGTGAGTCGTTTATTGACAAAAATGACTGGAGAGGATGATCCAGAGGTATTTTTGACCACATTTGAAAGGACCGCTGAAAGAGAAAAGTGGCCTGAGGAGCAGTGGGCTGGACTGGTGGCTCCTCTGTTAACTGGTGAATCGCAGAAAGCTTACTATGACCTAGAGCCTAACCAAGCAAAAGACTATGTGAGGCTAAAAGCTGAAATTTTGGCAAGGCTGGGTGTCACCCAGGCTGTCCGGGCTCAGCGTGTGCATAACTGGACTTTCCAGCTTGGAAAACCCCCCAGGTCTCAAATGTATGATCTCATTCACCTGAGCAGAAAGTGGCTACAGCCAGAGACTTTGTCCGCACCAAAGATTGTGGAACGTGTTGTAATGGATCGGTTTTTGAGAGCTCTTCCTACTGCCATCCAAAAGTGGGTAAGCCATGGAGACCCAGAGACGGCCGATGGTCTTGTGGATCGTGTGGAGAAATACTTGGCTACAGAGAACCTGACGGCCTCTTCCAGAGACACTCGGACTTTCCACCCTAAGACCAGACCATCCCCAGGGGCGGATAAGAGGATTCCAAGGGGTGAGGGTGGAGAGAGTGAGAGGGTGGGAGCTCTACCCCAAGTTTGGCGAGAACAGCCTGGGAAATCAGCGGCTCAAGAGGCGGCAAGAAGGATCGTTTGCTACCGCTGCCGGCAAGCGGGACATATTGCAGCAAATTGCCCGGTTGTGGAGGAACCCATGCACACAAATAACAGCTACCTTGCTAGGTAGGCACTTTGACATGGTTACGGATCGCGCTCCGTTAAAGTGGATGGCTCAAAACAAGGAAACAAATAGAAGAGTGAATAGGTGGTTCCTGGCCCTCCAGGAATTCAACTTCACAGTAAAGCATCGCCCTGGCGTTCAAATGGGGAATGTGGATGCTTTGTCTCGAGCACATGAATGCCTGATTGCTGGTGTTCCAACCCCGAGGTTAAAACAAGAGGGGGGGGTATGTGACAGCAGGAAGGTAAAGTCACCTGGTTGCATCCAGGGGGGTAGATATATTTCGCCCAGATTCAGGCTTTACGCCGACTTATACAACTAGGTGGAGAGTTGTATAAGCCCAGCTGAGGTTAGTGGGCTCATGGATGACTCATACCTCTAGGGAGAGTGTGGGGCGTCGTGCAGACAGGGAGTTGATGAGACCAGCTGAAGCTTGTCAGCTCATTTAGGCCTCTATAAGAACTCCCAGCTTCATTAGATGTTAGCTCATGCCTGGACCCAGACCTGTGTGGACTGTCTAGGGAGAGTGAACCCCTGTGCGGTGAGACAAAGCCTGTGTGGCTATTTGCTTGGACATTTAAAACCAGGGACTTAGGGACTAGGACAGCACTAGGCTGATCCCAGTTGTTAGTTAGGAAACCTGTATGTTTAGTCAGAGGTCAAGTTGACCAGGATTTATTTTATTTATGTTTCTTTTGCTTTGCTGTGTTTTGTCACTGTAAATAGAAACATAAATAAAATAAATCCTGGTCAACTTGACCTCTGACTAAACATACAGGTTTCCTAACTAACAACTGGGATCAGCCTAGTGCTGTCCTAGTCCCTAAGTCCCTGGTTTTAAATGTCCAAGCAAATAGCCACACAGGCTTTGTCTCACCGCACAGGGGTTCACTCTCCCTAGACAGTCCACACAGGTCTGAGTCCAGGCATGAGCTAACATCTAATGAAGCTGGGAGTTCTTATAGAGGCCTAAATGAGCTGACAAGCTTCAGCTGGTCTCATCAACTCCCTGTCTGCACTTACCCATACTTCAGCGTAGAGAAGGACCTACTGTATCGGGTGGCAAAAAGGGCAGAAGAAACCGTTGAGCAGCTTGTGGTGCCCAAACCTTACAGGAAGTTGGTGTTGGAGTTGGCCCATGGGCACATTCTTGGAGGTCATCTGGGGACAGAGAAAACCCGAGAGAGGGTATTACAGAGATTCTATTGGCCGGGGGTGATGAAGGACATAGAAAATTATTGTTCCTCCTGCCCTGTGTGTCAGAGGTCGGCCCCGATGCCACATTTCCGTAGCCCGCTGGTCCCTCTACCCATCATTGAGGTCCCGTTTGAGAGGATCGCCATGGATTTGGTAGGTCCTATAATCAAGTCCGCTAGGGGGCACCAGTACATATTAGTTATAATGGACTATGCCACCCGTTATCCAGAAGCGATCCCTCTCCGAAATACCTCGGCCAAAACCATAGCCAAAGAGCTATCTCTTGTGTTTAGCCGGGTGGGTATTTGTAAAGAACTGCTTACGGACCAAGGTACACCCTTTATGTCCCGGGTTATGAAGGAGCTGTGTAAATTGTTCAAAGTGACGCAATTACGTACATCTGTGTATCACCCCCAAACCGATGGGCTGGTTGAAAGATTCAACAAAACCCTAAAACAAATGTTGAAGAAAGTGGTGGATAGAGATGGAAAGGATTGGGACTGTCTACTTCCTTATCTGATGTTTGCTATTAGGGAGGTGCCCCAATCCTCTACGGGATTCTCCCCCTTTGAGTTACTGTATGGGAGACACCCAAGAGGGCTGTTGGATATTGCCAAGGAAACTTGGGAAAGTGAGAGTTCTCCCCACAGGAGTGTGATTGAGCATGTCGCCCTGATGCAAGACCGAATTGCACAGGTAATGCCCATCGTGAAGGAACATTTGGCCCAAGCGCAGTTAGCACAGCAGAGAGTGTACAACCGTGGAGCCAAGACCCGTACCTTTTCCCCGGGGGATAGGATACTGGTACTTGTCCCTACGGTTGAAAGTAAATTCCTTGCCAAATGGCAAGGCCCCTACGAGATAATGGAAAAAGTGAGCGAAGTGAATTACAAGGTCAGACAACCAGGAAGGCGAAAGCCCGAACAGATCTATCACGTTAATCTGTTGAAAGCCTGGAGGGATAAAGAGTCCCTAGTCGCAGACACTTGGTCACCAGCTCAAACTGGTTGCGTGATTCCTGAGGTTGGAATAGCAGCCACCTTGTCACAACCCCAACAACAGGAGGTTAAGGAGTTTGTGCTTCGCAACAAGGAGGTATTCTCTGAGCTGCCGGGACAAACATCTGGGGTAGAGCATGACATCATTACCCCGCCCGGTGAAAGGGTGAAGTTAAAACCCTATCGGATCCCAGAGGCCCGACGGGAGGCAATACGGGAGGAAGTACAGAAAATGCTGAACTTAGGGGTGATAGAGGAGTCCCAAAGTGATTGGTCTAGTCCCATTGTGTTGGTGCCTAAACCGGATGGGAGCTGGCGATTTTGTAACGATTTTCGTCAGTTGAACAAAGTTACAAAATTTGACACCTACCCCATGCCACGTATAGATGAGTTGATCGACCGGCTGGGAACAGCCCGATACATGACGACTCTTGACCTCACAAAAGGGTATTGGCAAATCCCCCTGGCCAAATTGGCCAAAGAGAAAACCGCATTTGTAACCCCAGACGGGGCGTTCCAATATAAAAGAATGCCGTTCGGGTTACAGAATGCGCCGGCCACATTCCAGCGGAAAATGGACCAGATGCTGAGGCCCCATCGGAAGTATGCTGCGGCTTACCTGGATGACGTAATTGTCCATAGCACAGATTGGGCCTCACATCTGCCAAAAGTGCAAGCAGTCCTGGACTCTGTTCGGGAAGCGGGGTTTACGGCTAACACCAAGAAGTGTACCATTGGGCAGGAGGAGGCCAAATATCTTGGGTACACCATTGGGAGGGGAGTAATAAAACCCCAACTCAACAAAGTCGAGGCCATCCAGAGTTGGCCACGTCCCAACAGCAAGAAGCAGGTACGAGCCTTTCTGGGAATCGCTGGGTATTATCGGCGATTCATTCCCCACTTTGCTTCTAAGGCTGTGCCCCTAACCAACCTAACGAAGGGGAAAGGGTCGGTCATGATTAAATGGACCCCCGAGGCTGAGGCAGCATTCCAATTCTTGAAACAAGCCTTATGTAGCCAGCCAGTGTTGTACTCACCCGACTTCTCTAAAGACTTTGTCGTACAAAGTGATGCGTCAGATGTGGGGTTAGGAGAAGTATTGTCCCAGGTCTGGAACGGGGAAGAGCACCCAGTCATTTACCTCAGCAGGAAGTTGAAGTCCCATGAGGTAAATTACGCCACCGTTGAAAAGGAGTGTTTAGCGGTGAAGTGGGCTCTAGATTCCCTTCGGTACTACCTGCTAGGTAGGCACTTTGACATGGTTACGGATCACGCTCCGTTAAAGTGGATGGCTCAAAACAAGGAAACAAATAGAAGAGTGAATAGGTGGTTCCTGGCCCTCCAGGAATTCAACTTCACAGTAAAGCATCGCCCTGGCGTTCAAATGGGGAATGTGGATGCTTTGTCTCGAGTACATGAATGCCTGATTGCTGGTGTTCCAACCCCGAGGTTAAAACAAGAGGGGGGGGTATGTGACAGCAGGAAGGTAAAGTCACCTGGTTGCATCCAGGGGGGTAGATATATTTCGCCCAGATTCAGGCTTTACGCCGACTTATACAACTAGGTGGAGAGTTGTATAAGCCCAGCTGAGGTTAGTGGGCTCATGGATGACTCATACCTCTAGGGAGAGTGTGGGGCGTCGTGCAGACAGGGAGTTGATGAGACCAGCTGAAGCTTGTCAGCTCATTTAGGCCTCTATAAGAACTCCCAGCTTCATTAGATGTTAGCTCATGCCTGGACCCAGACCTGTGTGGACTGTCTAGGGAGAGTGAACCCCTGTGCGGTGAGACAAAGCCTGTGTGGCTATTTGCTTGGACATTTAAAACCAGGGACTTAGGGACTAGGACAGCACTAGGCTGATCCCAGTTGTTAGTTAGGAAACCTGTATGTTTAGTCAGAGGTCAAGTTGACCAGGATTTATTTTATTTATGTTTCTTTTGCTTTGCTGTGTTTTGTCACTGTAAATAGAAAATAAACCGCACCTTTTTGATTTTGAAAACCACAACCTCCGTTTGCTGGGCCTGTTTTTGTCTGGGGAGCCCATCCCGGGGGTCACACACACCCGCTGCCGAGCTAACCCCCTCACAGCAGTTATAGAATTCCTCAAGATGGTATGTTTTTCCTTTGGTAGTAAAACATGTGTGCCCATGTTGTACAAATTTACACATCAGGCACTTCAATTTCTGGCACTGGTACATCCCTTTGATGGCTAGGAATGTTAAAGAGGGTCTGGGTTGGACCCTGGTGGGTTTAATTTTGCTGGGAGCTATGTGGCATTTTATATTTCTATATTTTTGGTGTACTGATAAGGGAAGATTTAAGGTGGGGTCCTCCAACAGTATCCTCCAATGTTTACGAAAATTATGCTCCATTTTTTTTATGATGCATATAAAATTGGGTAATAAATCTTATTGATTGGGGTTGTACAGAGTTGTGAGGGTAGGTGGCAGGTTGTTTATTCTAGAAGCTCAGATAGGCCTCATGTACCAAAGGAGAAGGGTATCCTTTGTTCTGAAACTTTTGTTTTAAAAGATTACCTTGTGCAGCCTAATCTACAGTACAGGTGCAGTTATGCTTCAGATGGCAAAATTGGCTTTTCGATATATATTGGCTATCCACCTGGGGTGGTAGCAGCTGTGAAAGTGCAAGTGGGAATTACCTGGGTTTAATGTAGTTCTTAGCGTATATGGCTTGCTTGGTATGGAATGATTTGAGATCTAAAAAAAGCCAGACTGTTAGGGTTGTGAACAAGCAAGCTATCGCTTGTGAAACGCGTTTACCATTGCCTGTATCTGTCTGACCCTGTTGACAATAAAGATGACATCAAGATAAGTTGGAGTTCTAGTGTGCGACCAATTTCTTGTTTTATTCGTCTTCCACGGTGGTGAGCCGAGGTCGGCACCTGTGATCTACCTTACACCTGATTCTGCCTGGAGCGGTGTGCTTCATCTTGTTCTCTGCTGTTAGGGTCACAAACTGATGTGGAAGAGAGGCCCAGATTGTTGGAGTTTCAGTAGGAGACAAATTGGTCCACCAATGATCAAGGGCCGTCCCAAATGACAATAATATTGTCTATGCACCGTTCGAAGACAACAATATTCCTAGAGTAGGGATTATTGTTCCAAATAGATTGTTGCTCCCACAGGCCCATTGTTAGGTTGGCATAACTGCGTGCAAAGTTAGCCCGCATGGCTGTATCCTGTATTTTTAGGTAGTAATGGTCATCAAACGAGAAACAATTGTGTGTACTGCCTTAAGTCCAATTTCATGAGGAATAGATTTATATAATAAGTTGACATCTAGGGAACTCACAAATATGTGGGTTCCCAGCTGTATGTCTTTAGGATGTCTAGTAAATGTATACCATGATGTATACAGGTACTCCTCACTTAACGACCAGGTTCCTTTCCAGCGAGGAGCCACAAATAATCCATATTTAAGCATTCCTAACTACTGTACTGTACTGTATTCTGAAAAAAAAGGTCTAAACACAAAACTCCAATGCAATATTTTTTTAATTTGCAGAAGTACAGAACACAAGAATATAAATGACAAAAATACTGTACTGTACAGGATACAATGATGTACAGTGGCTAAAAAGTAAACGTATACAGTAAGTCATCAAATCCTTCAAAGGGTGATAGTGCTTCAAGGTCATCAGTGTCATCATTGAAATTGAAATTACCAGCAGGGTCATCAGTGTCATCATTGGAGTTACCAGCAGGGTCATCAGTGTCATCATTGGAGTTACCAGCAGGGTGATCAGTGTCATTATTGGAGTTACCAGCAGGGTCATTAGTGTCATCATTGGAGTTACCAGCAGGGTCATCATTGGAGTTACCAGCAGGGTCGACAGTGTCATCATTGGAGTTACCCGCAGGGTCGACAGTGTCATGATTGGAGTTACCAGCAGGGTCGACAGTGTCATCATTGGAGTTACCAGCTGGGTCATCAGGAGTTGTAGATGAGGGAGAAAATGACAAGGAAATGATAGAAATGGTAGGGTAGCTTGCAAGAAGAATTCTGTTAAGGTGCTCTGCTTTGTAATTTTCTTTTTTTCGTCATAAATTTCACGACAACATTGCATAAGTTCCTTCATCTGCCGTTCCACTTTAGAGAACCTTTCAACATTTTGGTCCATACTCTCTAACTGCAATAAAGCTGCATTCACTTTGAGAACACGCCAGCTAACCCCCTAACTGTGAACTTATTTTGTACTTCTTCCATTGTTTCCTCCTTCTCTTCCTCTTTCTGTTCTAAGCGCTACTGTGCTTCCAACTCTATTAAATCTTCATTACTTAGCACTCCCACAACAAATTCCACTAATTCTTTAATATCAGTCACTTCAACATCTAAGTCAAGCATGTTAGCAAGTTGTACACTTTTTTGATTTATAACTTCAACATCTGTTTCATCAAACTCTACGCTATTGTTCACAAAATGTTTTAAGAATTTTTTCCATTATACACTGCATACACTTTTCTGTTACTTGCTCCCAAGGTGATGCAATGTTTTTTATGTAGTGTAAAATGTTGTGTAGCGGGGTGTCACTTATTGGTATGCTATAAGGACTGCTTTATATGCAAGCGAGCCCAGATCCCTCCAGAACTCTGTTGGACAGTGTATTGACTACTGTTTGACTTTGAAGGAGAGGTGCATGGTGGGTCTTGTGGTACAGGGAGAGATAGACTCCAATACCGTGGATACTATATAGACTAATGTACCCACAGTGCATTGCCCAGTGCAAGGTCTGCTGGGGAATGGTTATTTAAGAGGGGGGGGAGAAACACGCGCTCTCTTTGGACATCGCCCGCCCAGCAAGTCGGAGCCTGTGTTGGGGCCTGTTGTGCTTGTCTAGGCCGGAGAGCCTGGGCCTAAAGAATTAAGAAAGCCTGTTCGTTAGCAGGAGAGGGATCTCATCCGGAGAGCCTGCTGACATCTCGGAGCATCCAAGAGTCAATCCATCTATCAACTTCCATACGGTTGTCTAAAGGATCGGAGACTACGGGTGGCGGAGAGATCGTGTGCCAGAGTACCAGCAACAGAGCCAGCCGAACGGACTGGGCCTGGTCGGGTGAGAGGGCACTTGCCCAGGACTTTCAACTGTTAATAGGCCTGCGATTCTTTTTTTAGGGCCTACTGCCATCAGAGCAGTGCGCTACGAACCAGGGGACAGTGTGTTGCGCAGTAACTGCGTAGTTAAAGCTGGGCATCTTATTACCTGTGACTTTACATCCAAAAGCATAGCAGGAGTTCAGCTAATTGTTTGATATCCCTTGGATTACAAATTTAAAGTGCACCAACGTTTGCTAGCGAAGATCCTTTCATTGGAGTAACTGTGTTTGAAAGTAGTCAGGCCCGACTGGAACTCACGATGACATTGTTTGGGCGCCATATTGTCCACGAGGGGGAAAGCTCATGAGCATAGTTATTTCAAAGACATTTAGTGTGTATAAGATTTTATTATATCCTAGTACCTTTATATGTTTACAACTTTGGTTTTTGTAGGGCTTTGCATAAGTAAACGCATATTTGTTTAACCTGACATTTCTTATCCAGTAAAATACTTTTATGATTAAGCAAACACGTGTGTGTGTGGAGTGTTAACTGTCACAAGGAGATGGCCAACACAGGTAAACCAATTTTGAACTGTGACTGTATGCTCTATCGCGGTATTGTGGTTCCTATAACTAGTGGGTTCCACAATCCCATTTGTTGACAGCTGTGCCAGTGGAGGGTTAGAGCCAGTTTCTGGGGGTTGACAGCAGTACAGTACAGGCCCAAAACAATACCAGCAGCTCTCTTAAATGGGGGTAGTGCTACACGTGGGGGCTCGAGTCCGGGATCCTGTACTCTGCAATCAAGCCCCGCCCTTGGTGCCAGCATGGACCCTTTCACTGTGGTCCAGTGGTGCGAATCAGCAGGTGCTTTTCCAGGCACGAGTCGACAAGCTTATGAAGTTACTGTTTCCAAGCAGGAGGGCATGGGTAATTGACCTCAGACCAGAAGAGGAAACCTCCCGTACCCACGCGTTGGTGGAATGGAGAGATGGAATACCTGAGAGCTTCAAGGGCAGGAGTGTGCAGTCAAAGGACCGGAAGACGTTCTATCTAGTACACCCGAAGACTATAAAGGAAGAAGTCTCTGAAACTAGTCAAGGAGAGCCGGCCAGAGAAACAATAGGCACCCCTGACCGCTATTGGTCCTGAACTCCTTAACGCTTTGGGAGACCTTGTGACAAAGTGCCAGAAGAGCAACACAGTGTGTGTGGAGGCTGGATACAAGAAGCTGAGGATTTTCTCAGGGAAAAAACCTGTGCCGCTTGGAGAAGAGGACTTTGACACCTGGATAGAACAAGCAATGCAGGCATTTGGAAGGTTGGGAACAACCAGAGGCCCAAAAGAAACAGAGCATAAATGAAAGCTTGAAGGGAGCTGCTGCAGAAGCTGTAAAGAATGTAAGGTTTAGCAATACCACTTGTACCGCCAATGATTATTTAGCCATGCTGCAGGAGGAGTTTGGTCAGCTGGAGAAAGTTACTGACCTAATTTATCAGTTTGAGCACACTCTCCAACAGCCAGGGGAACATCTGTCTGAGTATGTCCGAAGATTGAACAAAATGCTCTGTCAGATAGATTTGAAGAAAGGCATGGCGCCACGGGCCATAGACCGAGCCAGGATGCAACAGATTTTAAGAAGGGCTCTGTGCTCTGACCCAGTTTGGCTCCATTTGAAAGCTTGGGGGATACTGTTGGACATTGGGGGATACTGTTGGAGGCCCCCACCTCAAATCTTCCCTTACCAGTACACCAAAAATTACGTATAGGAAAGCTAGAAATATAAAATGCCAAATAGCTCCCAGCAAATCTGAACCCACCAGGTTCCAACCCAGACCCTCCCTTACATTCCTAGCCATCAAAGGGGTGTACCAGTGCCAGAACTTGAAGTGCCTGATGTGTACAACATGGGCAAAAATGTTTACTACCAAATGCAAAACATACTATCTTAAGAAATTCTATAATCGCTCATCGGAATTCATTATATATTGCCTGTCATGCCCATGCGGCCTACTTTATGTAGGCCGCACTATCCAAACTCTTTGAAAAGGATTTGGAGAGCACAGACACTCAGTAAGGAAAAGTAAAGAACTTAGTATTCCCAGACACTTTACACAGTTCCATCAGGGTTCCACCACAGGGTTGTGTGTTTGGGTGGTGGAGTCAGTCCCCAGAGGTCGTCTTCGAGCAGAGCACATCAATCGTCTCTGTGAGAGGGAGACCTACTGGATATAGACCTTGGACACTTTGACTCGAGGAGGTTTGAACGATAATTTTGAAATTTACTCCATCCTATAGGACTGTACAACTGGTTAACTCCACTGGTGGCATAAGATACATCTGTTTTTTAATTTGTAATACACTGTGTTGAACATAAGTGATACACTGTAATTAATTCCTCTTGTTACCAGTACCCCAACATCCCTACCAATAACATCATATCATTGACTAGTCAGCCTACATATATGTAGGCATAGATATTTCTCTACACTATATATGAGACTGATTATGTACATATAGATATATAGTAAGCCTCTTTACACTTACTTAAAATTTCTTTATGTGTAGAAAATCAATTTGTCCTAATTTTTTATGCTTAATATACTGTATGTTTATTAAAGAATTTTGCAGTAAAAGAATATATATGCAACAACAAGGTTACCAATTAAGGTCCAAAGGACCTTTGCATTACAAATGTCATGCAGCAGTCTCATGAAGTTCACTAACATAGTAACACAGTATATCTTTTGAATAAATGTGTTTGTTAGAAGTATAATGGTCAACGAATTACTACAGAATACTCTCACAGCACAAAGAAAGGAAAGTTTGAGAGAGAGGAGATAGTAAAGTGGCAGGTGTGGGGGGGGGGCAGTGGGTCCAGATCTCAACCTTTGGTCAAATATAATTTAATAAATCCAGTGTAATGTATAACAATCTACTTGACTGAATATTATGTAGTTTTAGGGACAATATCAAGGTAAATGGTAGAGATAGTGAAAATGAACCAAGAGGCCCATATTTTGCTATATCGATTAGGGAAATCATGTTTTACCCTTGTGAGCGCTTCTATAAAGCATATACCATTGAGGGAACAGAGGATTTGTTTCTAATGTGTGGGTATGAGATTTAGCAGCATTAAGAAGATGCGGAGTAGTTTGCTCATATAGACCTGTTGATTTATTTGTATAATGAAATAACACTGACCAGAGATTTGGTTCAATAGTAGAGACCTGAATCTTACCCATCAATGATAATATCTCCCTCCAAAAGGGTTTGATGGATGGGCAATACCACCAAATATGTGCCTGTGTGTCGCTATCATACCAAACTCAAGCTCTACAAACTCATGCCCTTTGTCCCAGATAGAACCAAAGTATTTGAACATCTCCCACATCTCTCCCACAGAGAAAAATTCCTGTTTGGCACAATGAATACTTGTATGGCCTTTAGAGGATTATTGCAGGCCTGATTATTGCAGCGATGCAGGTAATAAATGCTGACTAAATAGTTGATGATCTTGCTGTCCTGTCCTTAGGCTGACTATAAACGACTTCACAAAGAAAAGTGATGCTCAACAGCATCGCTTCCAATTAGCAGGTGATGTTATCCTTCAGCAAGATAACAAGTGCTCCAGGCAGTCAGGGCACCCCTCATCAGTTTTCACACGTGGATTTGGATTATTATTATACAATATTTATATAGATATACATTTTTGTCTGTCTGTGACCGGTCTTAAAGCCAGGGCCGTCTTTAATATTAATTGTACCCTGGGCAAAAATTTTCTTGGGCCCCCCTCCTCCATTCAATTTCGCTCTCCACCTGCCTGCACACCATGGACTGGAGTGTTGAGGGGACCCATCAATAGAAAGAAAACTCCTAGGGATCCAAGAACTCCTGGGATCAGTGGCAGTGCTGGGGGGAGGGGAGGGTGTTATTAATGGCAATGCTGATTTTTTTACCTACTACCAATATAAAGAGGAGTTTCAACACTGGCCACCAATGTAATAGGGGTTTACACTGACCACTAATGTAATAGGGGTTTACACTGACCACTAATGTAATAGAAGCATTCACAGTAGCCACCAATGTAAGGAGGGGGACCTTCACACTGGCCTCTAGTGTGAATAAAAGGATTGTAGACCAAGCCCCAATGTAATGAGAAGATTTACAAGACCACCAATGTAAAGAGGATTTACACTGACCACTAATGTGAGGGGGGGCCTTCACACTGGCCACTAGTGTGAATGAAAGGATTCTACACCAAGCCCCAATGTAATGAGAAGATTTACACTGACCACCAATGTAACTGAGACATTTAGCCTGCGTTCACATTTGTGTGCATCAGGAAAATCGCTTTACTGACACCACAGAAATGTGCTGCCCTTTAGCAGATACACAGCAGTGCCATTAATTGTTAATGACACCCTCACACATCTGCTGACACCTGTACAACCTAGTGATTTTAAAAAAGCGTTAGGAACTTTCTTCTGCATTTCTAGTGCATAGAGCAGCCCATTGAAATAATTGGGCTGCCCTACATGCGACCTACATCTTTATCCACCCTGTCAGTACATCTTTGCATCCTAAAACCCCTGCTAACCTCTGCTCCCCAAACCTCTCCCATCCTCTCCACTTAAACCCTCAACCCCTTTAACTCTACCTGCCTCCTCTGCTCATCTTTGCACCCACCTTCCCTACCATGCTCACCTGTATACCCAAACTGTAATTCCTTCTCTGCCTACCTCTGCACACCCCACACTACCCCCCCCCCCCCCACCAATTTGCTTACCTTTGCAGAATAGGCTGATGTTAGGCTTAATGAACACAGTTGTAGGCAGGACTTTCAAGCATGCCCCTTTATCTCCCCAGTGGGCAGCATTCAGTATAGGTGATGGTGGATATGACCTCAGGGGGGCTTGATATACATATGAATGCCGCCTCTATTTACATAGGAATGCCGCTGTTCCGCGGATATTTACATATGAATTGCCGCTATTTACATATCAATGCCGGTTATTTACATGTAAACACAGGGTCTGCAGGTGAGTCATCTGTACACAACAATATGGCAGAGCTGGGCAGCATTAGTAGCAGCATTAGTAGCAGCACTTCACACCTATGCCGCGTACACACGATCGGACTTTCCGACAACAAAACAGTGTTTTTTTTCCCGACGGATGTTCACTCAAACTTGTCTTGCATACACACGGTCACACAAATGTTGTCGGAAATTGCGAACGTCAAGAATGCGGTGACGTACAACACTACGACGAGCAGAGAAAAATTAAGTTCAATGATTCCGAGCGTACATCAAATTGATTCTGACCATGCGTAGAATTTTTGTGCTTTGAATTGTGTACACACGGTCGGATATTCCGACAACTTTTGATTCGGCAAATTGATTCTGACCATGCGTAGAATTTTGGTGCTTTGAATTGTGTACACACGGTCGGATATTCCTACAACTTTTGTTGTCGGAAAATTTGAGAACCAGCTCTCAAATTTTTGTTGTGGGAAATTCCGACAGCAAATGTCTGATAGAGCATACACACGGTCGGATTTTCCGACAACAAGCTCACATCGAACATTTGTTGTCGGAAATTCAGACCGTGTGTACGCGGCATTAGATATTGTGACACAGCACAGGACTAAAACTCCAAGGGACAAGGGAATTTAAACCGGGATAGTTGGCAAGTATGAGGTAGCTTCTTTGGGCCCCACAACAATGACAGGGCCCAGGGCAGCTGCCCCTTTTGCCCTGTCTTAAAGATGGCCCTGCTTATAGCATCAATGTGCCAGAGAGGTAGAGTTATAGTTTACAGTCCCCATACATAAACAGTCTTTTTTCATGCCTATATGATAGGTGTAAAGGAGTTGTTAACCTATGCAAATAGAGCAAAGGAAAAACAATTGAGATGAGAACTGAGAACAGCGTACAGTGCGTGCTCTTTACATAAACTACGTCAGCTCATGGCATTCCTGTTTTGTTTGATTATATTGCTCTTAGCTTCTCAAATTAGTGTTGACCTAAGCTCTATGTAAGCCTGCTCAGCTTATCAGATAATCACCATGTGAGGATGCGAGGGGTTAATTTTTCCACCCTCACTCTATTTAGTTAAGATGTACAGAGAAATAGTTCTGTGTGCCAAGTGTAAATATTTCCTTTATGAATCACTGGGCCTCCTGGTAGAAGTATAGGAGAAAAACGTAATTTAAAAAGTAAGAAGAAACTAGTGTTACCTCTTCTATTTTACGTATAATATATCTTGATCAGTGGTCTTCAATTCCCATAGAAAAGGGTTCATCTAGAAGGAAAAAATAAGGAGTGCCCTTTAATAAGTGACTTTAATAACCTCTATTTTTAAGGCCTCATGCACACTGGACGTTATAAAAAAAAAAGCAGTAGCTTTAGCTGTAGAATGCAGCATTTTTGCATTAGCGTCTTTTAGCAAATACCCCCACAAAGCTTATGGCTCTAAAACGCTCAAAAACGCAGAATAGCCAAGTTTTTCAGAGTTAAGCCTGGTACACATGATCAGATTGTTGGCCAACCGAGCGTCAGACTTTTGTCAAAAGGGCGTATGCCTGGATTTTGTCTTGCATACTAAGGGCATACAATTGTCGGCCAACAAACACGAATGTAGTGACGTACTACGTGGAATTTCAGCTCTTGAGCGCCACACTCTGGGCACCTTCTGCTAATGTCGTGTTTGGTGAGCATTGATTCTGAGCTTGCGTGTTTGTACTTTGGACTTTTATGTGAAAATTTACTAGCCTGCCATCCAACATTTGTTGGCCGAAAGTTGGACAATAATTGTCTAAAGGAGCGTACTAACGGTCGGATTTTGGGCCAACAGTCTGTCATCACACAATACCCTGCCAAGAATCTGAAAAAACTGCCTGAAGCCAAAAACAGCAGCTGTAAAAATATCCAGTGTGCATAAGACCTAAAAAAAATACCCCTATTTGCCTATGCAAGTATATTTGTATGACTTTAGTGTTGCATACTGGCCAGTGTTTTTCTTGCCTACCCACTTAGCTCGTAAAATTATGAATTATTCTTTAAAAAGCTATAGTACCAAACATGTCTGCGTGAGACTTTCTAGGCCAGAAGTGTGGAACTCAATTTCATCGTGGGCTGCATCCACATTATGTTTGCCCTCAAAGGGACGGTTTTATCTGTAAGGCTATATAAACGTATCTATTTTTAATCATATTAAATAATTGCCTCTGCGTTTGATTATTAATGTTTTTTGTAATAACTTAAAGGGGTTGTAAAGGTTTGTTTTTTATTTTCTAAATAGGTTCCTTTAAGCTAGTGCATTGTTGGTTCACTTACCTTTTCCTTAGATTTCCCTTCTAAATATTTTTTTTCTTTGTTTTCTTTGTCTGAATTTCTCACTTCCTGTTCCTCCTCAGTAAGCTGTTCAGTAAACTGTTCTGGCTGACTCCACACCACTCGGATGATGATGTGAAGTTTAGTGAGGAGAAACAGGAAGTGAGAAATTCAGACAAAGAAAAAAAACATTTAGAAGGTAAATCAAAGGAAAAGGTAAGTGAACCAACAATGCACTAGCTTAAAGGAACCTATTTAGAAAATAAAAAACCTTTACAACCCCTTTAAGACTTAGGTTGTGAAGGGTAGGTGCAGACTGGCACAGAGTCCATTCACACTCCTGTAGTAGATGATGAAAGTCTGAAAAGGAGGGTCACACACCGCTGGTATCATCTACAAGAAACTTTATTGGAAACTGCTCAGACACAAACATGATTCTGCCATGGTGTTCTGTCTAAGCAGTCTCCAATAAAGTTTCTTGTGGATGATACCAGCAGTGTAGGCTCCATTTCAGCTGACATAGAATTGTATTATTCTCAGATTATTTATAAGCAGATGTCCAGAGCACTCCAACCCCTTTACATCAGATGTCAAGAGCCCCCGCAATCAGAAGTCAAGAGTCCCCCCACCCTCCCTTACATCACAGTGCTCCCCCCTTACCTTGAGCTGCTTCTGGGAAGAAGCTGGGGGGAGATGGGAAGCTGAAAGTGCAGGGTCTGAAGCAGGACCAGAGGAGAGTTGAAGTCAGCTGCCAGAGTCTGCTGAATGCTGAGAACAGGGGAAACGGAGATGAGGGGATGCTGCAGCTGCACAGAGAGAATCTGGTGCTGCTACTGAATGCTGAGATAAGGTGGGTGCCACATGACACACATGATGCTTCAGAAGAGGTATGAGGGCCACATGAAATGGTTTGGCGGGCCAGATTCAACCCACGGGCCTTCTTTGACACAAGTGTTCTATGCTTTCAATGTATCCACACATATACATCAATAAAAAACGATTTTTTTATTAACAAATCCTTTAAAAATTTTGTGCAGTATACCTCAATGGCATTTTCTGAGCTTTTTACCCTTTTGATATTCATATTTGAAGGGCGGATGTCTTCCTATTGATACACCCACTCTACCAGGGCCGGCCCTACCATGGGACCCGATGGTACCATTGTACCAGGCGGCACTTTTAGGGGGGCGGCAAATTGCCGCCTGCCCGCCATCCCATTCCGCCTGTTCCTCTCCCCCACTCCACCTTTCACTGTGAAACAGCAGCAGCGGCATTGTAAAGAATACACTGTGCCTGCGGCTGCGGTGTGTGTTCTGGATTTAAAAAACTCCTTTCTGTCTCTTCCCCCTCCCTCCAGTCTCCTGCCGTGCGGGGTCCCCTGTTATCTCCGACTCAACCTCCCCCCCCCAATCACCAGTGCAGAGTGTTGTGAGAACTGGGGGGCGGAGCTCACTGTCTCCTGTCAGGCTGGCCAGAGGAAGGGAGGAGGTGAGCTGATTTTTTCTGGGAGAAGTTTTCTAGGGTGGATAGTAGTTGCTTTCAAGGTGGTTTTTTCTTCAGGAGATGCAGTGAAGGGTTAACAGAAGTTGACAGAAGAATCGGAGGAGATAGTGAGTGTGTGGGGGGGGGGGAGGGGGGGTCTGCAGCAGCCCGATCACATTTAACAGATCACTTCTAAGCATGAACAGTCTGTGCAAACATCCTCCAATCCAATTGTTCAGACTAGATAATGTGAAGTCATTTATAACCATTCATGTAACCTGTATGTATGTGGTGAGTTCACACCTCTGATTGTACAGACTCAGAGCCTGGATACCACAGGGTTATATGAATGGTCATACATTACCTTCACATTATCTGGGTATACAGAGTGCTGGGAGCTCCATTACATAGATCTGTAGTACTGTTGTATGATTTATTGTTGTATGTTTTTAGTGGATGAGTTTTTTTTTTATTATATACATCGCTATCTGACCACTTCTCAGCCCCCAACTCCCCCCAGCTTGCATCACCCCCCCAGACCACTTCATACAGACGTCACTCAGAGCTGCTTCCTACCCCCCCCCCATCATTTCATGGTCACTTTCCTTCCCCTATCTTCCCAACATCACTCCCTGGTCACCCCATAGACACAGCAAGAAATCCCTCCCCATTCTGCCACCGCCATACCCTCCGAAGTCCTCTCCTGTACCAACTGCACCCATCATACCCTCCGAACTCCTCCCCTGTACTAACTGCACCCATCATACCCTCCGAACTCCTCTCCTGTACCAACTGCACCCATCGTACCCCCTGAACCCCTCCCCTGTACTAACCGCACCCATCATACCCTCCGAACTCCTCCCCTGTACTAACTGCACCCATCATACCCTCCGAACTCCTCTCCTGTACTAACTGCACCTATCATACCCTTCACACTCCTCTCCTGTACATACTGCCCCCCTCATACCCTCCAAACTCCTCTCCTGTACATACCGCCCCATCATACCCTCCACACTCCTCTCCTGTACAAACCGCCCCCCTCATACCCTCTCAACTCCTCTTCTATACATACTGCTCCATCATACCCTCCACACTTCTCTCTTATGCATACTGCCCCCATTATACCCTCTGCACTCCTCTCCTGTACATACTGCCCCCATCTTACCCTCTGCACTCCTCTTCTGCAGAACCCTGTGCATTCAGATGTAAAGGGGAACTCTGCAGATTCAGATCTAAAGGAGAACTCTGTTGACTCTGATATAAAGGGGGACTCTTGTGATTAACTCCATATGATTAGAAATTTTATTTAATCACAAAAATATATGTACAGGGTATACTAAATAAAAAAAAAAATAGCTGTGCATTGCTTTGTACAGAGGTAATGAATTTAATGTACTACAAAAAAATATATATATTGGCGTGTGCTGCTAATGTGTTCGGGTTTGGCTTGACGAAAAGGTGGCAACCCTACTCTGCACTGTGAGGCAAATTGTCGCTAACCCGTTCCGCCCGCTCCGCTGTGAGGCAAATTGACGCCCGCCCGCCAGCCAGCCCGCTCCGCTCCCCGCGCGCTCCATTCACCTGGGCGTTGGGCCAAGGTGAATGGAGCATGCGGGCAGAACAGAGGAACAGTCAGCGGGCGGGACAGTCAGCAAGTGAGCGGGCTTGCTGGCCAAACAGCGGGCGGGGGAGCAGAGAGATGACATCATCTCTCACTGCCCGCCCTGCATCACTGCAGTTCCGCCCCCACTGTGCGGGCAGCAGAGAGATTACATTAGCTCTCTGCTGCCTGCCTTTACTCTGGGACACAGCAAGTGACAATCTGCAACGTGTGGCAGGTGACGTTGTGGCAAGTGACAATCCGCAATGTGTGGCAGGTGACGTTGTGGCAAGTGACAATCTGCAACGTGTGGCAGGTGACGTTGTGACAAGTGACAATCCACTATGTGTGGCCGGTGACATCACGGCCGCCGGCTACGCACAGGTCCTTTTATACTCCTATATACATGTATAGAGCCATGACAGGTCCTCTTTATACTCCTACATACATGTATAGAGCCATGGCAGGTCCTCTTTATACTTCTATATACATGTATATAGCCATGACAGGTCCTCTTTATACTCCTACATACATGTATAGAGCCATGACAGGTCCTCTTTATACTCCTACATACATGTATAGAGCCATGACAGGTCCTCTTTATATTTCTATAAACCGTATTTTTCCATGGATAAGACGCTATTTTTTCCTAAAATAATAGCCTGTAAATCGAACAGCGTCTTATACACGGTTGGTCAGCCTGGGAGACATCCGCGAAGGTGCGTCGCGGCCCATAGCTTGTCAAGTGGCTTTCTCCAATCACGAGCCGTATGTTACTGACGTCAGCTAAAGCTGGGGGTGGAGGTGGAGAGTGAGCAGATGCGATCCTGTTGGAAGTGGAGATGCACAGATGCAACAGGGACCGGAGTGTTCTGGGACCAAGATGTCAGAAAATAATAAAAGTAAGTGATTGTCTTACTCTGCCAAATCAAACCAAATGTAGCCAGCTATGCAAAAAAGAGCGTGGGAATAGAGCTGCAGAGAAACAGTTTGGACTTGCCTCCGCAGAGTGTATGATAGACAGTGGAGAAAACAGGAAGAACAACCCCTGCATAATATACTAGTATTTAAACGTTACCTGCGGTAATTACTAAATAAAAATGTGTTCTGTTTTACCTATGTGTAAAATATTGATTTCTTAATTTTGGGTTGGAAAAGTGGGGGGCGTCTTGTACATGGGGGCGTCTTATAGACGGGGAAAATACGGTACATGTATAGAGCCATGACAGGTCCTCATTATACTTCTATATACATGTATAGAGCCATGGAAGGTCCTCTTTATACTCCTATATACATGAATAGAGCCATAACAGGTCCTTTTTATAGAGCCATGACAGGTCCACTTTAGTTATCATGATATAAAATGATGGATGTGGGGGCATTTTGGTGGGCGTGATTTTTTTTTTTTTTGGGGGGGGGCAGCATTTCATTCTTGGTACCAGGCAGCACAATGTCTTCGGCCGGCACTGCACTCTACCTATCTCTATACCTATATGGGAGTTAATCAAGAGATGATATCTTAGGACCATGTGATATTTCAGTTTTTCTTTTTGAATAAATCTGCAAAAATGTCAACAATTCTGTGTTTTTCTGTCAATATGGGGTGCTATGTGTACATTAATGAGGAAAAAAAATAACTTAAATGATTTTAGCAAGTGGCTGCAATATAACAAAGAGTGAAAAATTTAAGGGGGTCTGAATACTTTCCGTACCCACTATATATATATATTGTACAGGACGGCAAGGTTCGGTCCTGGACAGGTGCTATATAGCACCAGTATTTGGGTTGTAGTCCCTTTAAGGGAATTGTGATAGTGTTCAGGGGGTCACCCAAAATGGGTGAGGAATTCCCGGCAGTAAGATTAATCCAGAGAAGACTGGCTCGCAGCCCTCTCTGTCTTGATAGAGAGTAATTTGGGGCCCGAAATTTCGGAGGCTCTAAAGTGATATTCGGGTGGGAAAGAGCCTCCACTCCTGACCACTGGGAGTCAGCACACAGGGGGTTAAAGGCTTCCAGGAAACAGCTCATAAGACAGGAAGTGGTGCTAGAGGTAGAGAGGAGGAGTATGGAATTACACCTGTTGTGATGAGCTTTGTGTCTGCTGGAAGCTGCCAAGGACTTAACAAGGACTCTTGAAGTTTTGGAGCGAAGACCCATTCTACAAAAACTGTATGTGCCTTTTCTTTAATTTGTTTTGTGCTGAAGACAAGCGGACTTTATTTTATGCTGAAGATAAGCGGACTTTGTTTTATAGTCTTCCTGTGTGCTGAATGAAGCTTTATTTTGGTTTGTTTACAAATAAAAGCCTTTTTTTTTCAAGATCAAACAGTTTATGCACTTGGTCCCATGGAGCTATAATTCCCCAAACTTTACAATATATATATGTAGCGCCACCCCGAAGGAGCCGCTTGGGAATTTGGGGTTTTCTGATCTCAGCCTCCACTCCAAGAATGGCCTCAGTCCCTATGGCACACCTGGTTATATATAAAATTACTGTAAACACTTTTAAGAATGCAAGTAAACAAAATAACTATATCCTGGCTGTGGATTGATACCAGAAACAGACAGACACAACTGATAGTGATAAATGAGCTGAATATATTATCACGAAAAAGAATACTTGTAAACTTACAGCACTGTTGAACCTTGCTGCAGAGTATCAATACAATACAAAAACGACAATCTCTAATATTTAGCAACTGTAAATATAGAAAACAAAGCACAATAATCTATATGTCCATTGCACAGGTACTGAGAGGGAGGAGAGAAGGTTTGTCAACTTATCAGCTCCTTCTGGGCCACAAACACCATTGAAAGTAACAGCACAAAAAGAAGAAATGGGTTAACAGGTACAGTGAGCACAGTTCTGTAATGTTACAGGTCCTGAGGTGAAGAGTTCTAGTGTCTTCTGCTAGCAAACGTCGGGGCCCTTTGTAAAGAGAGTAGGGTTAATCAAGCAAAAGTGAGACAGTAATCCTTTAGGATATCCCGTTATGTAGTGATTTGTAAGAACAGAATGGCTAAAGGTAGCAGCTCCAAACTAGCATCCTCTGACACTAGAAAGGGGCATAGGTGTCTGCATGCAGTGTCTGTACTGTGTTAAGAAGGATGTTTGGGTTTTCACCCGCTCACCAATCCTCTGTGCAATGACACAACAGAGATTCCAAATGCTGGTTCAGGCTCCCAGCAATGTTGTAAGGCACTGGATAACCTCCTGTCGGCAGATCAGGATGGCAAAAACTGTCAAGATGACCGGACAGCGGCCGACTGGACACCTGGATGGATATTGCGATCCCTGAAGCAATGTGGGTCATCTCTGCTGGGCAGCACTGGGTTGCTGAGCAGGGGGTTCCTGGGCTAAACGGTGGCAAACCGTGTGGGTGTCACTGTTGCTGGCTCTTCTTGGTCTTCCTCTCTCTCTCAGGTGGAGTTCCACCACACAGTCCCATCACCTCACCACTCCTGTCCTCTGTCCCCTCTCCTTACAATAATTCTCCCGTTAGTCTCAAGAGAAGCATGTCTTTCTCTTCCTCTGTTGGGTCACACAGTCCCTGGTGTCAGCGTGTGTCTCTTTCCTCAGTCTTCTTCCTCTCACACACACACTCCTCTTCCCTCAGCTTTTTACCGGGCTCCAGGCTATCCCTCCCTATGTTTCCAGGCATGCTGGGGGCTGTAGTTTACCCCCTGTGGTCCACAGTGGGGCTGCTTGTCCTTGGGACTATGTTTCCCATGATCTCTCCTCTTTTCGCGGTTGGCCCCTGCTGTAGCCAATAAGGAGGGGAGCAGATCTGACAGCTGTCCACACAAGCGCCGCTCTGCTGTATAGCAGTGCGAAGAGGAGGGGATGGGAGGAAAAGAGCCCACAGCTGCTCTGGTCTCCCTCTGTTGCAGCACCGCTGCCCGTGTCACCCACAGCGTAGCCGCTCTAATGTCCCCCTGTCTCTGTGGTCTGTGCTGACAGGAGGGCGGGGGGGGGAGAAAGCCCACAGCTGCTTGCAGTGTTCGCTGTGCGGAGGGGTTAAAGAGTGCGGGCAGTGGTGGCGGCTGGCACTCGCTACATATATATTATATACAGTATACCCTACAGGGGGTTTTCTCCCTGATGAAGTCATGTGACACGTGATGTAATGCGTAGGGTGGAGTCTGTAGGATTGAGGACCGGAAGTGATGTTATACCAGGGAGAACGGTATCCCTGATATGCCTGTGTACTTTTTTATTGATGTAAACAGTATTTTAAGCATAAATAAAGCAAATTTTTAAGCATATTACACTATTGGGCTATTCTCTATGTCCCCACATGGTATATGAATGCACCCCGGTATATGGACCACATGTTCTTAAAGGGACCACAACCCCATTACTGAGGAGGAATATCTAGGTGAATAAGAATACCCTGGTGAGTGGGAGACCAGAGAGAAGTGAGCTGCATATTACTGCACATGAATGTATACTATATTATTGAGGTGAGGGCACTGAGAGCACTGAGGTGATTGGGGAAGAGGCATGAAGATTTTTGTAAAGAAGTCAAGTTTATTTCACGTTTTATGAACTGCAATACCATTGTTTTCTTTTTTGGATCATTATTATTCACTATTTATTGTTTAGTACATGCATCTCATAAAATTAGAATATCATCAAAAAGTTAATTTATTTAATGAATTTAATTCAATAAGTGAAACTCATATATTTTTGTGATAAATTTCAAGCATTGCTTTCTTGTAATTTTGATGATTATGGCTTACAGCTAGCGAAAACCCAAAATTTTGTATCTCAGAAAATCAAAATATTACATAAGATCAATAAGAAAGAGAGGATTTTTCATACAAAAATGGTGGCTTACTGAAAAGTATGTCCATGTACAGTATAGTATGCACTCAATACTTGGTCGGGGCTCCTTTTGTATGAATTACTGCATCAATGCAGCGTGGCATGGAGGCGATCAGCCTCTGGCACTGCTGAAGTGTTATGGAAGCCCAGGTTTCTTTGATCGTGGCTTTCAGCTCATGTGCATTGTTGGGTATGGTGTCTCTCATCTTCCTATTGACAAAACCACACAGATTCTCTATGGAGTTTAGGTCAGGCGAGTATGGTGGCCAATCAAGCACAGTGAAACCATGATCATTAAACCAGTTATTGGTACTTTTGGCAGTGTGGGCAGGTTCCAAGTCCTGCTGGAAAATTAAATCAGCATCTCCATAAAGCTGGTCCGCAGAGGGAAGCATGAAGTGTTTTAGAATTTTCTGGTAGAGGGCCATGCTGACTTTGGACTTGATAAAACACAGTGAACCAACACCAGCAGATTACATGGCTCCCCAAATCATCACGGACTGTAAAAAAAATCATTGCATTTAAATTGGAAATCAAGGTCCCAGCGTCTGGAGTGGAGAGGCACAGAATCCAAGTTGCATGAGGTCTAGTATGAAATTTCCACAGTCAAAGTAGTGACTCCTATCCTTTTCTGCCTCCCCATATACAGTAATTCAGTTTGAAATTAAATTATACATATTTCTATTATTATAAAACTTCAGTTTAACAACTTGTGGACCGCCCCACTTACCGTACATATACTGCAAATTTGCGGCTCTCCTGCACCAAATCACGTACAGGTACGTCATTTTACTCTTACGGGTCTGGGGCATGCGCACGCTGCACCGGCAACCTGCTCCTACTGTGATTGGACACATCGGGAGCCAATCAGCGGGCCCGGCGGACCCGATGTTTGCTGGGACCCGGCGATCGTTCCTGAGAGAGGCAGAATGACAATTTGTCTATGTAAACAAGGCAGATCACCGTTCTGTCAGAGGGGAAGATGGAGATCTTGTGTTTCTGCTAAGCAGGAACACGGATCTTTGTCTTCCCCCAGTCAAAGCACCCCCCACACAGTTAACAAGCACTCCCAGGGAACACATTTAACCCTTTGATCACCCCTAATGTTAACCCTTTCCCTGCCAGTGTCATTAGTACAGTGACAGTGCATTTTTTTATCATTGGTCACTGGTCCCCAAAAAGTGTTACTCGTGTCCGATTTGTCTGCTGCAATGTCGGAGTTCCGCTAAGCCGGTCCTCCCTTGCTTGGACATGTAGTGCTCTTAATGTTCTTCATGGTTTTATGCAAATAAAGGCATTTGGATCTCAAATCGCAATAAAAAACGCAATTGGCATGGTCCTGTTGACCAATATCGTTGGTCAATTCATTTGTCAGGTTACCGACTCAAACCAGCATCTATTGGAGCATTAATTAAACCCTCCCAACCTTCCAAGGAAAACACCATAACAAGGGGATCCCCATGTATGACGTATTTTACGTAATTCAATACCTAGGTCATCTGCATTGATTTGATCAGTCCTCAGGTTCCCTTTATTACCATGGCCCCCCTGCCCCGGTTTCCTCCCCCCACCCCATCAGGTTCAGCCCCTTGTTAAATGGCACCCATTTGGACTTATTAAGGGAATCCACATACCAGTAAATGGATTCAATTACCTCACATCCCTTAGAGGAGGGTAACTAATAAAATAAATGATATTATTTTTTTTTTGGGTTGCTTATTACATAAGGCTGAACCACACGTCCGGACTTGTGTTTTGTTACATGTATAGTCATTTGTAAGTCCTGTTTGTCCATTGATGTTCTTTATTTAACTAATGTTTTGTAAGATTATTTACCGTTTGGGTACCTACACTGCACCTTAAAATATTCTATAAATGTAATAATGATTATAGGAATAAATATTACATTTTATACTATTCCTGTCTTTTGATCCACAATTTGTTGCTTAAAGTAACCCCTTTTGCCTGTCTTTAAACAGGTCGATCCCTTCCCCCTTTACCCAAATTTTGTATGCTTGAACGGTTACAGCAACAATACCCCACAAGGTAAACAATCTATAGCAGGTGACTCATTTGATCACTTACTTACTAGTGGAACTTGCAAATTTTCCCTTCCCCCAAACCCCAACATATTTATACCGACTCACCTAATAGGGTGGAGTTCCTTATCAAAACAGGAGAAGTAGTCAAAATAAAAGGGGAGTGGGAATAGGATCCAAGGTGTCCTTGCCTTCAATGAAGAAAAAGGAACAATCTGTGGTTTTACCTGATATAACTTTATTAGAACAATTAGTAGAAAAAAATGTTTTTCATTGAAAGGAAAGCATAAACGATAGGAAATTGCACATGGTAAAAACTGACAACGTTGTCACTTAAAAACACATAGCTTGGTGTGCAGCCATCCGGGTTTTCCTTTCTTTCCCACAAAAAATTGCTGATCGCCGCCATTACTAGTAAAAAAAATCCATAAATCTATCCCATAGTTTGTAGACACTATAACTTTTGCGCAAACCAATCAATATACAATTACTGTTATTTTTTACCAAAAACATTTAGCAGAATACATATTGGCCTAAATTCCTAAAGAAATTTGATTTTTTTAATTTTTTTATTGGATATGTCTTATAGCAGAAAATAAAAAAAATTATATATTTTTTTCAAAATTGTCAGTCTATTTTTGTTTATAGTGCAAAAAATAAAAACTGCAGTGGTAATCAAATGCCACCAAAAAAAAAGTCTATTTGTGGGAAAAAAAAGACATAAATTTTATTTGGGTACAGCGTCGCATGACCGCACAATTGTCAGTTCAAGTAACACAGTGTCGTATTGCAAAAATGGCCTGGTCATGAAGGGGGGTAAACCTTCCAGAGCTGAAGTGGTTAAAAGGTTTTGGATCCAGGTACATCATTTTATATCTTCTTTAACCCTGATAAACTTTAGAAAATCTCCCTGGCCAGCTTTACTGAATCAACCTGTCGAGAAAGCACAAAAACATACAAGACAATTGTTATCATCCATATCTATTTTGAATGATAAAATACAGGTGAAACTCAAAATGTTTTAATATCGTGCAAAAGTTCATTTATTTCACTAATGCAACATAAAAGGTTAAACTAATATATGGGATAGACTCATTACATGCAAAGCAAGATAGTTCAAGCCGTGATTTGTCATAATTGTGATGATTATGGCTTACAGCTCATGAAAATCCTAAATCCACAATCTCAGAAAATTTGAATATTACATGCAATCAATAAAACAAGGATTGTACATAGAACAATATCGGAATTCTGAAAAGTATAAGCATGCATATGTACTCAGTACTTGGTTTGGGCCCCTTTTGCAGCAATTACTGCCTCAATGCGGCGTGGCATGGAAGCTATCGGCCTGTGGCACTGCTGAGGTGTTATGGAAGACCAGGATGCTTCAATAGTGGCCTTCAGCTCTTCTGCATTGTTCGGTCTCATGTCTCTCATCTTTCTCTTAGCAATGCCCCATAGATTCTCTATGGGGTTAAGGTCGGGTGAGTTTGCTGGCCAAACAAGCACAGTAATCTCACGGTCATTGAAACAGATTTTGGTGCTTTTGGCAGTGTGGGCAGGTGCCAAGTCCTGCTGGAAAATGAAGTCAGCATCCCCATAGAGCTCGTCTGTGGAAGGAAGCATGAAGTGCTCCAAAATCTCCTGGTAGACGGCTGCATTGACCCTGGACTTAATGAAGCACAGTGGACCAACACCAGCAGATGACATGGCTCCCCAAATCAACACAGACTGTGGAAACTTCACACTGGACTTCAAGCATCATGCAGTGTGTGCCTCTTCATTCTTCCTCCATAGTCTGGGTCCTTGGTTTCCAAATGAGATGCAAAATTTTCTCTCATCAGAAAAGAGGACTTTGGACCACTGAGCAACAGACCAGGTCTGTTTTTCTTTAGCACAGGTAAGATGCTTCTGACGTTGTTTGTTGTTCAGGAGTGACTTGACAAGAGGAATACGACTTTTGAAGCCCATGTCCAGGATCCGTCTGTGTGTGGTGGCTCTTGATGCACTGACTCCAGCGTCAATCCACTCCTTGTGAAAGACCCCAACATTTTTGAATGGCCTTTTCCTTACAATCCTCTCCAGGCTGCGGTCATCCCTGCTGCTTGTGCACCTTTCTATTAATGTGCTTTGATACAGCCCTTTGGGAACATCCAACTTCTTTTGCAATTACTTTTTAAGGCTTTCCCTATTTATGGAGGGTGTCAATGATGGTTTTCCCACAGAAAAACTGCTGGAAAAAGATAGAGAGCAGGTTCTCTATTTTCCCGTCAGGAAAAAAACTGATCGGAATTTCCGATCGTGTGTACAAATCCCGACACGCTAAATTCCGACGCATGCTCGGAAACAAATTGACGCATGCTAGGAAGCATAGAACTTAATTTTCTCGGCTCGTCGTAGTCTTTTACGTCATCGCATTCTTGGCAGTCAAGAGTTCACCGAACTTTTGTGTGACCGTGTGTATGCAAGGCAGGCTTGAGAGGAATTCCGTCGGAAAAACCATCCAACTTTTTTACGACGGGAAAACTGATCGTGTGTACGGGGCATTAGTTTATTTGAAAACATGGGACCCATGGATACTAGGGTGTTTCATTTTCTAAGGCAAAAAATAAACTGTAACATTTTTGCAGACTTTGCTTACGCCCCGAGTCTCAGTGATGTATAAAAGATATATGTGCTAAATTTCAAGAAGATTGGATAATATTTAGAGGTTGCACACTTTGATCTGTTTTGTAAAAGTAGGCAAAAAATAAGATTTTTCAATGTTAATTACTTTTATTGGGAAAACTGGAAATAACAAACTTAAAATACTATTAAAACTTTACACTAAGATTAATAGGTAATATGATAGGCAAAACATGTGTTATATTAATCAACTTTGAACAATGCAATCCCTTGTTTTGTTCGCTTGGTGACGACTTTTCTGTGATGCTCGACTATCCTCAACAAGAATTGTTTTTGTTGTTCATCCCTGACCGATTCGTTATACTTTTTTATCAGAGCAATTCCTCTTTCTGCGGTATCATTGACAACCTTAAGAGCGTTCACATGGCTTCTTAGAGAATCACTGCAGTATTCTGTCACGTCGTGGATCCCAAACAATTCAAAGAACGTCTTTGTTTTATTAGTAACGAAATGGCTCAGGTCTTTTCCTTCAAAAAACATGTTTTTACCCTCTAATCGTTTCACTTCCTTTTTCTTAATGTCAGGACCACTTGATGGTATGCCACAACAATTATAAAACACTCCTTTCAATATTAGTTCATGGATGTGATGACGGCAAGCCAACCACAACAATGTTCGTCCGATTTCCCTTTCAATTCTGGTACATGCCCCTTGGATCAGTCCTGTATTAGATGCTGTAGTATCAAAAGGTATACCGATTATATTGCCACGTAGCCCAAATCGGTCCACTTCCCGAATAACTACTTCAGCCATCTGCTCACCAATGCCTTTCAGGGCAACAGGTACGCCAAGCAAATGCTCAAAATATTTGCCAGTCACTAGAACTGCAACTCTATCTTCCAAAGTTTTGACATTCCCATGGGCAACTGAGGGCAACAGTTTACTATCCCAATGCAAGACCGAATGAGGAGGATTTTAAAGAGTGACTCTTCGATTTTCTTTGCCATTTTACTTCTATTGATGGCCCGAGCTCGGTAAACGGTAGCTGGAGATATGGAAATTTTTGAAACATCGTGGCCAAGGCTGTTTGCAGTTAGATAGCTGTTCTCGATCCCGAGTAGACGTGAGTGTCTGATCAAGAGGTTTTAATCTAGGACTTGAACGTAATTTTTTCGTTGCTGGAGGCGAAAACTCACCCTCTGCGTCACTAGGTGCTTGTGATGATGGAGATGAGTCTTCCAGTATAACTGTCTTATTGATTTCAGCAATAGCTTTGTAATGTTTATTCTTATATGAATCTTTTTTTTCTTCTTTTGTACACTTAGTTCAATGTTAGCAATTTCACTAGTTTGTGATAAAAGTGATAAATGTGTGCAACCCCTAAATATTATCCAATCTTCTTGAAATTTGGCATATATATCTTTTACATTACTGAGACTCGGGGCATAAGCAAAGTCATATGAAAATCACATCTTTGGAAAAATGAAACACCCTAATGGATACATTATATCTCTGGTAATTAATAAATGAAACAAACACAAAGGGAGCATACCACCAAAAATCTGTTCATAATTAGTGCTTAGAAAAAAAATCTAAAATGTATGACAGATGATTAAATTGAATAAATCTCAAAATAAATAAATGTTCTTAATACTTCACAATTCATATAAATGATGAAACGTGATGGTGTGCAATAAATCAAGATGATCAATAATGAATTCATATAAATATTCCTAACCTTCCAAATTCATATAAAAAAACTTGAAACAGTGTGAAAGTCCCAAATAACAGATATTTCAAATCCCCAGGTAATAATCCAAGTGATCTAATGGTGCATGAAGATGAAACTGCGTGAAAGTGCTCAAAGAGGCGCAATCCCCACATAAAATCACGCCTCTTACCAGATGTACATGTTCTGAAGTTTTAGAGATCTAACTGCCTCCTTTATTTTGAAATCAGATTTTATTTAATTTTGCTTATAGTTATAGAATTTAACCAAACATAACACAAAAACACAAAATAAACTAAATGCAAAAACCCCACAAAAACACAAAAAGCATATCCAACTGCTACCGCAATAGCCAAGTTAAGTGGCATAGTATAAACTTTGGAACTCTATGTACCCTGCTTTTCGAAATATGCGTAGGAGCAATTAAAGACTACATAGGCGTGCACACAGGATGTGCCAGGTGTGCCTGGGCACACCCTAATCAACCTGTATGGTGCAGATTGCCCCTGTTTGGACCACTGATATTTCACCAACCTAACAGGGCTCCTAAAAACAAATTGTAAAAAAAAAAATAAAAAAATACTACGTCCACTGCCATACTGACACCAATCTGTATCCTACTGACACCGTCCACTGCTCTACCGACAGCGTCAGTATATATACACATGCACACATATGCATATGTGTTTGAGCTTTGGGGTGCACACCCTAATGCAATAGGCTGTGCACACCTATGAAAGACTAACTTGTTTCAGAACTCATGTGCTCTAACCAAGGTAGCCAAATTGTTGCAAACCTCCTTAAGGAGTTCCTGAGAAAAAAAGTGTGTCTCTCATAAGAAATACATCTATTAAGATCTAATATCCCGTTGGAAAGGGTCGGAGGGTGCCAAGAAGTCCACTTAAGAGCAATCGAACATATTCGCCAGCACACCAAGGATCGTCCAATTACGTCCAAAAAAGTTTTATTGCAAAAACATCACATCACAAAAGTGCAATGGTAAACAGAACTTTTGTGATGTGATGTTTTTGCAATAAAAATGTTTTGGACGTAATTGGACGATCCTTGGTGTGCTGGCAAATATGTTCGATTGTTTGATGTCTCCAGGACCCAGCTGGTAATCGCTGCAGCACCCACCATTTTTTATGAGCCATTTTACCAGGAACGTGTGCGATTGGAATATTGATCAGACACTTAAGAGCAATTCACCTATGGGCCACGAACAGCGCATGCACAACAGTGATCCGAACTGGTGACTTAAGCGCGGAGTGATCAATCTAGCCAAATAAGTATATAAGTGAATCCACTAAAAGGTTACTATCTAGAAGCCCATTAAGCACACCCACAACCTCCGCCCAATACCTCTGGAGCTTGTGGCAGAGCCAGAGTAGGTTTATCAGAGACCTCAAATTACCACATTTTGGACATGCTGGGTCAGATCTTAGCCTAATAGCGCACAGAAGTTCTGGGGTCCTATACACCCTGTGGAGTATAAAAAGCTGAGTTAGCTGGTGTGAAGGAGAGAGTGAGGTTCCAAAGAATTGCCTCCAAAGCATGGTTCGAAAATAGCCAAATATCCTGTTCCTACTTTGCCCTACAGGCCAAGGGAATCTTATCCAAAAAGTTCCCCAATAGAGCCGAATAAGTGGCTGAAATGAGGCCCTTCGTGGGAATCACCTTTAGCAATCTGTCCAACACCGGTGCTGAAGAAACCTAACTGAAGAATTGAGCCTGCAAAGCATGACGGATATGCAAGTATTGGTAAAACTACTTAATAAGGCATCGTTTTCCTTCTATTGGAGGGGCCAGGTTGTTTGCTCTTCCCTCGCGGGCCAAAAATACTCCAGGTGTGCAGATTGAACCAAAAAACCTTCATACATGCCATCCACTGACAACGCCATTTGTTACTCTTGCTTCAATACTCTTTTTTTGTTTTTTGATTACAGTGCCATTCACCTTGTCTAGAACACAAATTCTCCTATAGAATTACCCCTGACGAAAGGACTTTGAACCTGAAACGCGTTGGGTTCCGCTAGGACTTATCCCGGATGTTCACCGGAAAGTACTATCGGTTACTGGAGTGAAATATACATACTACCATATTCCATATGTAATTGTGTTTTATGTCAGTGTATGTTGTAGCAATCATCATTGATGATGATTTTTTAGTCTAGTTTATCTGTCTTTTTTTGTATAATAAATATATACTTTAACCAATTTATCAGTGTCTTTGCCAATTTAAAGTCCCCTTTTTTTGGGGGGGGGGGGGTACCAAAACCTTTTCTATTGTGACAGCAGGAAGGTAAAGTCACCTGGTTGCATCCAGGGGGGTAGATATATTTCGCCCAGATTCAGGCTTTACGCCGACTTATACAACTAGGGAGAGAGTTGATGAAGCCCAGCTGAGGCTAGTGGGCTCATGGATGATTCATACCTCTAGGGAGAGTGCTGGGCGTCGTGCAGGCAGGGAGTTGATGAGACCAGCTGAAGCTTGTCAGCTCGTTTAAGGCCTCTATAAAAACTCCCAGCTTCATTAGATGTTTGCTCATGCCTGGAACCAGACCTGTGTGGACTGTCTAGGGAGAGTGAACCCCTGTGCGGTGAGACAAAGCCTGTGTGGCTATTTGTTTGGACATTTAAAACCAGGGACTTAGGGACTAGGACAGCACTAGGCTGATCCCAGTTGTTAGTTAGGAAACCTGTATGTTTAGTCAGAGGTCAAGTTGACCAGGATTTATTTTATTTATGTTTCTTTTGCTTTGCTGTGTTTTGTCACTGTAAATAGAAAATAAACCGCACCTTTTTGATTTTGAAAACCACAACCTCCGTTTGCTGGGCCTGTTTTTGTGTGGGGAGCCCATCCCGGGGGTCACACACACCCGCTGCCGAGCTAACCCCCTCACAGTTGGTGGAGAATGCAGGCAGTTTTTTTTAAGCCAGCATGGAGGAGATACTGAAACAGCTGGCTCTAGCAAATGCCAATCAACAGCAGACAAATGCAGGTTTGCAAAGGAGCCTTGCAGCCCAGCAGCAAGCTCATCAACAGAGCCTTGCAGCCCAGCAGCAAGCTCACCAACAGAGTCTGGAAGCTCAGCAACAAGCCCAGCAGCAATCTGAGGCCCGCTTCATAGACCTGTTACAGAAGCAAGAGCAGAGACTACAACAAATGGAAGCAGTAATGCAGCAACGTCCGCAGACCAGTGAGGAAAGCCATCCCACTAATACCGCGTCCTTTGGGGTGAGTCGTTTATTGACAAAAATTACTGGAGAGGATGATCCAGAGGTATTTTTGACCACATTTGAAAGGACCGCTGAAAGAGAAAAGTGGCCTGAGGAGCAGTGGGCTGGACTGGTGGCTCCTCTGTTAACTGGTGAATCGCAGAAAGCTTACTATGACCTAGAGCCTAACCAAGCAAAAGACTATGTGATGCTAAAAGCTGAAATTTTGGCAAGGCTGGGTGTCACCCAGGCTGTCCGGGCTCAGCGTGTGCATAACTGGACTTTCCAGCTTGGAAAACCCCCCAGGTCTCAAATGTATGATCTCATTCACCTGAGCAGAAAGTGGCTACAGCCAGAGACTTTGTCCGCACCAAAGATTGTGGAACGTGTTGTAATGGATCGGTTTTTGAGAGCTCTTCCTACTGCCATCCAAAAGTGGGTAAGCCATGGAGACCCAGAGACGGCCGATGGTCTTGTGGATCGTGTGGAGAAATACTTGGCTACAGAGAACCTGACGGCCTCTTCCAGAGACACTCGGACTTTCCACCCTAAGACCAGACCATCCCCAGGGGCGGATAAGAGGATTCCAAGGGGTGAGGGTGGAGAGAGTGAGAGGGTGGGAGCTCTACCCCAAGTTTGGCGAGAACAGCCTGGGAAATCAGCGGCTCAAGAGGCGGCAAGAAGGATCGTTTGCTACCACTGCCGGCAAGCGGGACATATTGCAGCCAATTGCCCGGTTGTGGAGGAACCCATGCAGTGTGACTTTCTGACGGGCAGACGTCAGTCGCTGTGTGCGACAGTCGCATGCACTGCCATTCGAGGAACTGAGAAACATTTATGCAAAATGTGTGTTAATGGTAGAAATTTTGTGGTATTGCTGGATTCAGGTAGCCTTGTGACCCTGATAAAGGCTGAGTTAGTTAAAACAGAGGTCTTTGGGAATAGCAAGGTAGCTGTTATTTGTGTGCATGGGGACACCCGAGAGTATCCAGTGACTACAGTGTGTTTCGAGACCCCCAAAGGTACCCTCTCTCATCCAGTGGGCTTAGTATCTCAGTTACCGCATGACGCCATTGTGGGAAGGGATTTTCTGAAGTTCTGGGAACTGTGGGATGATCCTGAGCCCCCCACTGGTGCCCCTATGTACCAGGAATGTGATAGCCAGAACTCCCCTGAGAGTGGTGAGGACTCTCCGGAATTTCCCTTAACAGTATTGGCAGGGGAGACTCAAGAAACTGGAGAGGAGCCCACCTCCTCAGACGAAAACCTACCGTCTGTGGAGTTTTCTGATCTTGAGGTTCACAGGGAAAACTTTGCCACAGAACAGTTGAAAGACCCCGCCCTAATAAAGGCACGGGAAAACGTAGTGAAAATAGATGGCGAGTTAGTGAACCCAGATAATACCTGCACTTACCCATACTTCAGCGTAGAGAAGGACCTACTGTATCGAGTGGCAAAAAGGGCAGAAGAAACCGTTGAGCAGCTTGTGGTGCCCAAACCTTACAGGAAGTTGGTGTTGGAGTTGGCCCATGGGCACATTCTTGGAGGTCATCTGGGGACAGAGAAAACCCGAGAGAGGGTATTACAGAGATTCTATTGGCCGGGGGTGATGAAGGACATAGAAAATTATTGTTCCTCCTGCCCTGTGTGTCAGAGGTCGGCCCCGATGCCACATTTCCGTAGCCCGCTGGTCCCTCTACCCATCATTGAGGTCCCGTTTGAGAGGATCGCCATGGATTTGGTAGGGCCTATAATCAAGTCCGCTAGGGGGCACCAGTACATATTAGTTATAATGGACTATGCCACCCGTTATCCAGAAGCGATCCCTCTCCGAAATACCTCGGCCAAAACCATAGCCAAAGAGCTATCTCTTGTGTTTAGCCGGGTGGGTATTTGTAAAGAACTGCTTACGGACCAAGGTACACCCTTTATGTCCCGGGTTATGAAGGAGCTGTGTAAATTGTTCAAAGTGACGCAATTACGTACATCTGTGTATCACCCCCAAACCGATGGGCTGGTTGAAAGATTCAACAAAACCCTAAAACAAATGTTGAAGAAAGTGGTGGATAGAGATGGAAAGGATTGGGACTGTCTACTTCCTTATCTGATGTTTGCTATTAGGGAGGTGCCCCAATCCTCTACGGGATTCTCCCCCTTTGAGTTGCTGTATGGGAGACACCCAAGAGGGCTGTTGGATATTGCCAAGGAAACTTGGGAAAGTGAGAGTTCTCCCCACAGGAGTGTGATTGAGCATGTCGCCCTGATGCAAGACCGAATTGCACAGGTAATGCCCATCGTGAAGGAACATTTGGCCCAAGCGCAGTTAGCACAGCAGAGAGTGTACAACCGTGGAGCCAAGACCTGTACCTTTTCCCCGGGGGATAGGATACTGGTACTTGTCCCTACGGTTGAAAGTAAATTCCTTGCCAAATGGCAAGGCCCCTATGAGATAATGGAAAAAGTGAGCGAAGTGAATTACAAGGTCAGACAACCAGGAAGGCGAAAGCCCGAACAGATCTATCACGTTAATCTGTTGAAAGCCTGGAGGGATAGAGAGTCCCTAGTCGCAGACACTTGGTCACCAGCTCAAACTGGTTGCGTGATTCCTGAGGTTGGAATAGCAGCCACCTTGTCACAACCCCAACAACAGGAGGTTAAGGAGTTTGTGCTTCGCAACAAGGAGGTATTCTCTGAGCTGCCGGGACAAACATCTGGGGTAGAGCATGACATCATTACCCCGCCCGGTGAAAGGGTGAAGTTAAAACCCTATCGGATCCCAGAGGCCCGACGGGAGGCAATACGGGAGGAAGTACAGAAAATGCTGAACTTAGGGGTGATAGAGGAGTCCCAAAGTGATTGGTCTAGTCCCATTGTGTTGGTGCCTAAACCGGATGGGAGCTGGCGATTTTGTAACGATTTTCGTCAGTTGAACAAAGTTACAAAATTTGACACCTACCCCATGCCACGTATAGATGAGTTGATCGACCGGCTGGGAACAGCCCGATACATGACGACTCTTGACCTCACAAAAGGGTATTGGCAAATCCCCCTGGCCAAGTCGGCCAAAGAGAAAACCGCATTTGTAACCCCAGACGGGGCGTTCCAATATAAAAGAATGCCGTTCGGGTTACAGAATGCGCCGGCCACATTCCAGCGGAAAATGGACCAGATGCTGAGGCCCCATCGGAAGTATGCTGCGGCTTACCTGGATGACGTAATTGTCCATAGCACAGATTGGGCCTCACATCTGCCAAAAGTGCAAGCAGTCCTGGACTCTGTTCGGGAAGCGGGGTTTACGGCTAACCCCAAGAAGTGTACCATTGGGCAGGAGGAGGCCAAATATCTTGGGTACACCATTGGGAGGGGAGTAATAAAACCCCAACTCAACAAAGTCGAGGCCATCCAGAGTTGGCCACGTCCCAACAGCAAGAAGCAGGTACGAGCCTTTCTGGGAATCGCTGGGTATTATCGGCGATTCATTCCCCACTTTGCTTCTAAGGCTGTGCCCCTAACCAACCTGACGAAGGGGAAAGGGTCGGTCATGATTAAATGGACCCCCGAGGCTGAGGCAGCATTCCAATTCTTGAAACAAGCCTTATGTAGCCAGCCAGTGTTGTACTCACCCGACTTCTCTAAAGACTTTGTCGTACAAAGTGATGCGTCAGATGTGGGGTTAGGAGCAGTATTGTCCCAGGTCTGGAACAGGGAAGAGCACCCAGTCATTTACCTCAGCAGGAAGTTGAAGTCCCATGAGGTAAATTACGCCACCGTTGAAAAGGAGTGTTTAGCGGTGAAGTGGGCTCTAGATTCCCTTCGGTACTACCTGCTAGGTAGGCACTTTGACATGGTTACGGATCACGCTCCGTTAAAGTGGATGGCTCAAAACAAGGAAACAAATAGAAGAGTGAATAGGTGGTTCCTGGCCCTCCAGGAATTCAACTTCACAGTAAAGCATCGCCCTGGCGTTCAAATGGGGAATGTGGATGCTTTGTCTCGAGTACATGAATGCCTGATTGCTGGTGTTCCAACCCCGAGGTTAAAACAAGAGGGGGGGGTATGTGACAGCAGGAAGGTAAAGTCACCTGGTTGCATCCAGGGGGGTAGATATATTTCGCCCAGATTCAGGCTTTACGCCGACTTATACAACTAGGGAGAGAGTTGATGAAGCCCAGCTGAGGCTAGTGGGCTCATGGATGATTCATACCTCTAGGGAGAGTGCTGGGCGTCGTGCAGGCAGGGAGTTGATGAGACCAGCTGAAGCTTGTCAGCTCGTTTAAGGCCTCTATAAAAACTCCCAGCTTCATTAGATGTTTGCTCATGCCTGGAACCAGACCTGTGTGGACTGTCTAGGGAGAGTGAACCCCTGTGCGGTGAGACAAAGCCTGTGTGGCTATTTGTTTGGACATTTAAAACCAGGGACTTAGGGACTAGGACAGCACTAGGCTGATCCCAGTTGTTAGTTAGGAAACCTGTATGTTTAGTCAGAGGTCAAGTTGACCAGGATTTATTTTATTTATGTTTCTTTTGCTTTGCTGTGTTTTGTCACTGTAAATAGAAAATAAACCGCACCTTTTTGATTTTGAAAACCACAACCTCCGTTTGCTGGGCCTGTTTTTGTGTGGGGAGCCCATCCCGGGGGTCACACACACCCGCTGCCGAGCTAACCCCCTCACACTATGTATATAGGGATGTGGCAAATCCACTGTTATGTCTGCCATGGTGAAAGCCTCTATTTATCCATCATTTTCCTGTCATCGTTTTTGGATTGAGCTAATGTTTGCTCTTGCTGTGGAAGATTTTTAGTTTTTAATGTAATGGCATGTCAGTGCATTACTTGAATAAAGCCCAACCGTAAGGATTTTACACTATCTTGGCGTTCAACTATTTGACGAGTGCCGACATATCCCACTGAGCACCATGATCTAAGACCAGAGGAACATTGCTTTCCATGTGAGGTTTGGATGACCCCACTCGGCTTTCTGATGCTGAGAAGTGACCGTGGATGGAGCATATGAGATATAAGAGCCCCTTTTGACCCCCCATAATAGGTGGTCAACACTCTCTGGTAAGAGAACATCTAAATGTCGCTCCCAATGAGTGGGCGCTATGTGTTAAAATTGTAGTTGTCTGAGCAATAGTTTGTCTCAGAAAGATTGTGTTCAAATTATACTCTGTTTCAGTTCAGCTGGTTGCAGGATTTTCCCCCTGACAGTGGGTGTCACTGTCACCACTGGTCAGGGTTTGAAAGGCAACAGTCTGGATGCATTGGGTACCTCTTTCCCAGAAGCAGCCCAGGGGGCGTGGTCAACCCGCTGTGCATTCTGGGAGAGGGTACTTAAGGGACAGACACCATTTTGTGGGGTTCGTTGGTGGTGGGCGCCTCCTGATCCCGACCTGAGGGCCCTCATGGCCTCAGTGATGTACTGGCAGTTTCCGCCTCAGGGGGCCACGTTGGCCTGAGGCTCCATTACTGAGATGTAGGCCCAGGAGTTACTGGGGCCTACTGATCCAGGGATGATCCTGTGTCGCCTTGCTTGTGGGAAGGGACCAAGCAATTGAGGACTCAATTGGAGGATGTATCCGGATCACAATCTACCTCACAGTGCTGCCGGAACAGCTGGAAGATCCTAGCACTGAGAGCTGTGTTCTTTTATTCAGAAGATAACCCAGTGAGTGGTTACAGAAGTCTGTGGCAGAGACTATTGAGCAAATTCTATTTTCACCAAGTCTGTGGCAGAGACTATTGAGCAAATTCTATTTTCACCAAGTCTGTGGCAGAGACTATTCGTGCTACGCCCCGGTTGCTAGGCAAGTGAGAGTAGGCCTATCCGGAGGTTGCTGAGTCCAGCGTGGAGACAGTTGTTCCTCTGGACCTAAGAAAATACCTGTGATCCGCAAGTAAGCTACCCGAGTCCTCCCCATCCCTTCAAACCCCTCTGTTGGAAGCTTTATTCAATAAAACCCTTGAAAGAGACTTTGCGTTGGTGCGAACTTTCTTCTGGACAACTCTTCAAGGAGAACCCCTGAGACGAGTGTATGGAACAGTAAGGTAACGGCAGGCCCAAATCTAAACCAGCAGCTCCTACGGGGGTAGTGCTACACGTAGGGGCTCGAGTCCGGGATTTACCGTTACCTCTCGTAACTAAAATAGACTGTTCATTTGGGAACTATTCTACAGAGGGAGAAGGACTGTGCTAAAACAGGGAAGAATATTGCGACCACTTTCTGACCGCGTGAGCCGTGGGCGGAGTCAAGGAAAGAAAAGCCCGTGAGCTACGTGCCAAGAAGAGCAAGTGGGAGGAGTTCCCACTTGCTTGCTGCGTGAGACGCCACATGTGTGTCCAGCACTCAGAGAAATGGAGCACCGCCATGTCTTCAGTGCTATCGTTGCAGTCTGCTTTTGGGCCCAGGATGCTTCCTGTGGGTACCGCTGCAAGTGCCATGCTGCCAGGAACCGTGCTGATGGACACTGGCATCCGATTGAAGCCGCATGGGCGGTTCATGCTCTACACGGGTATGCTGTGTGACAGGTGTGATGGACTGGCTATGCACCCCTGTCCTTTTGTTCGATGCCTACGATGCAGGGAGTACCTGTTTTCTGTGGAGCAACCCACCATGCCACCTCACGCTTACCAAGTGGACTGGGTCACGGGCAACGTGACAGAAGAAGCTGCTGCCTTCAACCAAATTGTCCGGCCTATGCCCGCCGCATCTGCTACTGTGAGTAATCCTGAAGGGGATGTTACTGTTACCACTGTGAGTGGGTTACCAGCGAATGCTACTACCACTGTTACTTCATCAGTATCCACCTTCACTGCACCTGTCTTTGCTGCACCTGTCCGGAAAAAGGTGGGATACGTGAAGGCCTCCCGCGGAACTATTTTCCGGCAGAAGTGTTGGAATACTCTGAATTTGACTCCCTGTCGGATACTGGAGACGATTACTTGTTTGAGACCATGGGGGTGATTTACTAATAACAGTGCGCTGCGCTGGTTGATACCTTAATTGCTGCGCCGGATAAATCCTTCACTGGGCGCAGGAACCAGCGGCGCACTGTTATAGTTACTAAAAATGTCAGCGGCGCTCTATTGAAAATGAATAGTTCCCTATGGGAGCCCATTGATTTGAATAGAGGTCGCACGGGAAGTCGGATGAAGCCGATCCGACTCGCGGGGCGACTCGTGTGCCAGCTGACACAGGGACATCGCGACTTTGCGAGGCAACTTGGACACGACCTGAGCGTGAAGCAGCCGCTCCAGTCGTGTCCTAGAGGCGACTACCTGGCCGAGAGTGTCTCCAGCGCGATGGCATCGCGCTGGTTCTCAGCAGCCTCACGCTCGCTGTCCCGTGTTTGGTATGAATCATGAACGGGAACTCCACGCCAAATTTTCATTAAAAAACCGGCATGGGTTCCCCTCCAGGAGCATACCAGGCCCTTAGGTCTGGTATGGATTTTAAGGGGAACCCCCTAAGCCGGAAAAACGGCGTGGGGGTCCCCCCAAAATCCAAACCAGACCCTTATCCGAGCACGTAACATGGCAGGCCGCAGGAAAAGAGGGGGGACGAGAGAGCCCCCCCACCCCAAAGCACCCTGCCCCCATATTGATGGGGACAAGGGCCTCTTCCCAACATACCTGGCCGTTGGTTGTTGGGGTCTGCGGGCGGGGGGCTTATCGGAATCCGGGAGCCCCGTTTAATAAGGGGTACCCCAGATGCCGGCCCCCCCACCCTATGTGAATGAGCATGGGGTACATCGTACCCCTACCCATTCACCTGGTGGCAAAAAAGTCAATAAAAAACACAACACAGGTTTGTAAAGTAATTTATTAGGCAGCTCTGGGGGTCTTTCTGCCGGGCGCCCCGCTATCATCTTCCAGCTCTTTTGCTATCGGGGTCCTGGTCTTCCTCGTCGTCTTCTTCTGTCTTCGGGGGTCTTCCTGCCAGGCGCCCCGCTATCTTCTTCCAGCTCTTTTGCTAGCGGGGTCCTGGTCTTCCTCGTCGTCTTCTTCCGACTTCGGGGGTCTTTCTGCCGGAAGAAGATAGCGGGGCGCCCGGCAGAAGGCAGAAAGAACCGGAGATCGTGGAGAAGGCACCGGAGAGCGGGAGAAGAAGCGGAGGGCGCGGAGACGACACCGGAGAACAGAACAAGAGACCCCCCGAAGTCGGAAGAAGATGACGATGAAGACTGGGACCCCCGCTAGCAAAAGAGCTAGAAGAAGATAGCGGGCGCCCGGAAGAAAGACCCCTGAAGTTGGAAGAAGACGACGAGGAAGACTGGGACCCCGCTAGCAAAAGAGCTGGAAGAAGATAGCGGGGCGCCCGCAGGAAGACCCCCGAAGACGGAAGAAGACGATGAGGAAGACCGGGACCCCGCTAGCAAAAGAGCTGGAAGAAGATAGCGGGGCGCCCGGCAGAAAGACCCCCGAAGACGACGAGGAAGACCGGGACCCCGCTAGCAAAAGAGCTGGAAGAAGATAGCAGGGCGCCCGGCAGAAAGACCCCCGAAGTCGGAAGAAGACCCCTGGAGCTGCCTAATAAATTACTTTAAAAACCTGTGTTGTGTTTTTTATTAACTTTTTTTGCCACCAGGTGAATGGGTAGGGGTACGATGTACCCCATACTCATTCACATAGGGTGGGGGGCCGGTATCTGGGGTCCCCCTTATTAAATTCCGATAAGCCCCCCGCCCGCAGACCCCGACAATCAACGGCCAGGGTTGTCGGGAAGAGGCCCTTGTCCCCATCAACATGGGGACATCCTCCCCATGTTGAGGGCATGTGGCCTGGTACAGTTCAGGAGGGAGGGGGGGGCGCTCTCTCGTCCCCCCCCTCTTTTCCTGCGGCTTGCCAGGTTGCGTGCTCGGATAAAGGGTCTGGTGTGGATTTTTAGGGGGACCCCCACGCTATTTTTTTTTCAAGTTTGGCGCAGGGTTCCCCTTAAAATCCATACCAGACTTGAAGGGCCTGGTATGGATTTTTAGGGGGACCCCACGCCTATTTTTTAAGTTTGGCGCGGGGTTCCCCTTAAAATCCATACCAGACCTGAAGGGCCTGGTATGGATTTTGGGGGGACCCCCAAGCCATTTTTTTTTCATTTTTTCACGCTGTTTTTTTTCAAGATTTATTTTTTTTGAGCCGGCAATGTTTATTTTTTTTTACATTTCCTTTAACAACCAGCTATAAACAGGTTAAAAAAAAAATTGCCGCAAAATCGCGGTACTTGCGTTTTGGATCCGGGTCCATTGAATTCTATTACATCCAAAACACTGTTTTTGGCCTGGAAAAAAAAATCTGCAGTTGCGTTTAACATCGTTTTTCTCAAAGCCTAAAAATGCCTTTGGACGCCAAAGATTTCCATGTTTCAGACGCGGTACCGGCGTTTAGCCGCATTTTAGTTTAGAAGCGTTTTTAAAGGTGACCTATTTTTTTACATTGATAAACTCAAAAATTATGGCAAATGAGGAAAAACCATTAAAAATATATATATATATATATATATCAAAAAATAATGCAATTGCTTCCATTGCATTGTGGACAATCCACAACTTGGGGCAGGTGACGTGGCAAGTGGACAATCCACAACTTGGGGCAGGTGACGTGGCAAGTGGACAATCCACAACTTTGGTCAGGTGACGTGGCAAGTGGACAATCCACAACTTGGGGCAGCTGACGTGGCAAGTGGACAATCCACAACTTGTGGCAAGTGATGTGGCAAGTGACACGCTAAATACAAGTACACTGCTGCTCTCTCAGCTGCTGATACTCACTCTGGTCTCACAAAATAGCTGAAATCGTTAATAATACTGTTTTTGGAGCTTAGGGCGGCTCCTTATGATGTTTCCTAACTAAACGCATATAGACGCAAATGTGGTAAAACGCGGCATGCAAACGGCACAAAGCGCGCCTTTCTAAACGCCGCTTTCAACCTTAGTTCTGAACACTTTGCACCAGCGTCCCGTCTACATGGGGCATAAAAACGCCTATGCCATTTACAGCTCAAAAACGCCATGGTGGCCATGAGGCCATAGGCTAACATGGAGAGACATTTTTAAGCTGCAAAAAACGCTCAAACAAGCGGCTGGAAAAACGTCCGTGTGCATGTAGCCTTATATTAACCACTTGCGCACTGGCCACTTAAACCCCCTTCCTGCCCAGACCAATTTTCAAGTTTCAGCGCTGATGCACTTTGAATGTCAATTGCGCGCTCATACAACACTGTAACCCAATGAAAACATATTATTATTTGGCACACAAATAGAGCTTTCTTTTGGTGCTATTTGATCACCTCTGCGTTTTTGTTTTTTTAATATAAATACAAAAGACTGGCTAAAAAAAAAAAAAAATGGATACTTTAACCACTTCAGCACTGGGCCTATTCTGGCACTTCTCTCCTTCATGTAAAAATCATAAATTTATGGCTATAAAATTACTTCAAAACCCCAAACATTATATATGTTTTTTAGCAGACACCCTAGGGAATAAAATGGCAGTCATTGCTAATTTTTAGCTTGCTCGGTATTTGCGCAATACATTTTCAAACGCCTTTTTTTTGGAAAAAAAATGGTTTCATGAATTAAAAAAAATTACAAAAGGGTAAAGTTAGCCCAATTTTTTAGGATAATGTGAAAGATGTTGTTATTCTGAGTAAATAAGATACCTAACATGTCACGCTTTAAAATTGCGCATACTCATGGGATGACACCAAACTTCAGTACTTAAAAATCTCTCTAGGCGATGCTTGAAAAATGTTTACACGTTACCATTTTCGCATTACAGAGGAGGTCTAGTGCTAGAATTGTTGCACTCGTTCTAACGCACGCAGCAATACCTCACATGTGTGCTTTGAAAGGCGTTTACATATGTGGGCGGGACTTACGTGTGTGTTCGCTTCTGAGCGCGAGCTATCGGGGACATGGGCGTTTTTTTTTTAAATTATTTTTATTTATTTATTTTTTACTTTTTTGTATTTCTTACTCTTTTTTTTTACTTTTTTGGTTTTTTGATCACTTTTATTCCTATTACAAGGAATGTAAACATCCCTTGTAATAGGAATCTATTGTGACAGGTCCTCTTTATGGAGAGATGCAGGGTCAATAAGACTCCACATCTCTCATCCAGGCTGGAAAGCATGAGATCGGTCAAAAAAATTCACCGATCTCATGCTGACAGCCGAGATCACGGCTTTGTTTACATACGGGAACCCGGCGTGATGTCATAACGTCGCGCCCGGGCCTCCGACGGTCATAGAGATGACTGGTGACCATCTGGTCACCAGTCATCTCTATGCTTCCCATCCGGCGCCGGCCAATTCGTTCTCCGAGCCCCAGATGGCACGGGAGAGCCCGGAGAAGCACCGGATGGCGGCGTGAGGGGGGGGGAATTCCCCTCCCGCCGCCTATAAGAACGAGCAAGCGGCGGAACTGCCGCTATGATCGTTTTTATCGTGCACAGAATCGCCGGCTGAAAAGAATGATATCTGAATGATGCCTGCAACTGCAGGCATCATTCAGATGTCACCGCACAAAGCCAAGGACGTCATTTGACGGTGGGCTGTAGGAAAGTGGTTAATATTTAGAAAATTTCGAAAAAAGGTAATTTTTCTCCTTCATTGATGTACACTAATGAGACTGCACTGATGGGCTGCACTGATGGGCACCGATAAGGTGGCAAGGATGGGCACTGAGAGGTGGCATTGCTAGTTGGCACTGGTGGGCATTGAGAAGTGGCACTGCTAGGTGGCAATGATAGTTGGCAGTGATGGGCACTGATCGGCAGCACTGCTAGGTGGCACTGATTGGCACCAGTGGTGGGCATTGATAGGTGGCACTGGCAGGGGCTACTGATTGTCACAGAATTGCCTCTTCCTCTTCGGGCCCGATGTCCCTTGCACATAAGCCGGTGATTGCCTTTTTTTATGCTCACGCTGTCAGCACAAGGAGAAAGCAAAAACCATTACACAGCTTTTGTTTACATCACGTGATCAGCTGTCATTGGCTGACAGCTGATCACATGGTAAAGGGCAGGGATCGGCCCCTTACTCGGATCTGTCATCACCCGAGTCTCAGTGACTCGGTGACCACAGCGCGCGCGCGAAGGGGAGGACGTCTATTGACGGACTCCCGGCAATTGAGGACCGTGCTGTGGCCATCGATCAGTTATAGCGCTGATCTCAAGTGATTAAAGAGGGTCTAAATGGGCCATTGACAGGCATCACAATTCAACTTAGGAATGTGTCTTTGCAAAGTTAAACTAAATGAAATCCTTTCTTATTTTTGCTTGGGGATAGAGTGCAGAGGGATTACAAGTCTAGACAGTTTTTGGGGATGTCTGCACCCCTGATAGGGTGAAGACAACTCCCAAATTTGGCCACTTTATCCTTCCAAATAATTCACTTCCTGTCACATAGCCACACAGGAAGTGAGGGTAAATCCCTATCAATGTCTTTCCTTGGTCACACACAGGTCAATCTAAATACTTTCCCCATTATGTACATTGCACTCCAGCATTTTGCGGGGTACACCCCAAATTATTAGGTATTTTGGACTTTGGGGTTTATTTACTAAAGGCAAATCTACTTTGCACTACAAGTGCACTTGCTGGATATCCGAGGGGGACATGCAAGCAAACAAAAAACATCATCTTTGCTTTTACATGATTGGATGTTACAATCACCAGTGCTTCCCCTCAGATTTCCAGCAGCTACACTTTTACTACAGAGTGGATTTGTCTTTACTAAACCCCAAACTACCCAATGATTTGGGGTGTACACAACAAAGTGCTACAGTGCAATTTGCTTAATGGGGACACTAGTTAGATTGATCTGTGTGTTCCCAAGAAAAGACATTGGTAGGGTTTTACCTTCACTTCCTGTTTAGCTGTGTGACAGGAAGTGAATCCAATTTTACTAAAAGGAGACACAAAGCCCAACCTAAAAACAAAACAAAAAACAAGCAGGGGTTCTAACACTTACTTTGTTTCCCTCAAAATGCCCACAATTAGAATCGGATTGCCTTGAGCTATTTTTAAGTGCAGTGCTCTAAATCAGTGCTTCTCTAGTACCAACAACAGGCCATGTTTGCAGGTTTTCCTTCATCTTGCACATGTGCTTTAAATCACAGTCAATGGTTTTGAATTTTGGACAGCAATTCTTGATAAGATAAATTCACAAAACATGTCCTGTTGGGGGTACTTGAGGACTGAGGCTGAGAACCACTGCAGTAAAAAGGAAAATTGAATACTTACCGCTAGGGATGAGCTTCGTGTTCGAGTCGAACATACGTTCGACTCGAACATCGGCTGTTCGATCGTTCGACGAAGATCGAACGATTTGGGCCGTTCGCGCCAAATTCGAGTGACGCGAACGGCCCACAATGCACTACGCCATCGCAGTGTCATCCAGGCGCTGTGATTGGCCAAGCATGCACTGTGACCCCGCATGCTTGGCCAATCACAGCGCCGGCAGCGAGGAGAGCAATGATTGGCCACAGGCAGGATGCCTGTGGCCAATTATTGCTGAGGGTGTTTAGTACACGCCCCACACTATAAAAGGCCGCCAGCACGGCGGCCTAGTGTAGTGTGTTCCGGAGCAGGGATAGAGCAGCATAGGCAGGGACAGTGACTGTTATTTCTTTCTTGCTTAACCTGGATTCCTTTAGTTTAGGGAAAGAGAAGGATAGGTAGGGAGAGTGTCAGTGTGTTTTGTGCTTGTGCTATAGTGTGCTTAAAAAAAACATTTATTCTAGGGACAGAAAACTGTAGGTAGGGACAGTGTCAGTTTCTTTCACTCTGCAAGTCCTTGTTTCCAGGGACCTGGAAGGACAGTGAGTCAATTGTCCTTGTGCTATATTGTGCTTAAAAAAACATTTATTCTAGGGACAGAAAACTGTAGGTAGGGAGAGTGTCAGTTTCTTTCACTCTGCAAGTCCTTGTTTCCAGGGACCTGGAAGGACAGTGACTGAATTGTCCTTGTGCTATATTGTGATTAAAAAAAACATTTATTCTAGGGACAGAAAACTGTAGGTAGGGAGAGTGTCAGTTTATTTCACTCTGCAAGTCCTTGTTTCCAGGGACCTGGAAGGACAGTGACTGAATTGTCCTTGTGCTATAGTGTGCTTAAAAAAAACATTTATTCTAGGGACAGAAAACTGTAGGTAGGGACAGTGTCAGTTTCTTTCACTCTGCAAGTCCTTGTTTCCAGGGACCTGGAAGGACAGTGACTGAATTGTCCTTGTGCTATATTGTGATTAAAAAAAACATTTATTCTAGGGACAGAAAACTGTAGGTAGGGAGAGTGTCAGTTTATTTCACTCTGCAAGTCCTTGTTTCCAGGGACCTGGAAGGACAGTGACTGAATTGTCCTTGTGCTATATTGTGATTAAAAAAAACATTTATTCTAGGGACAGAAAACTGTAGGTAGGGAGAGTGTCAGTTTATTTCACTCTGCAAGTCCTTGTTTCCAGGGACCTGGAAGGACAGTGACTGAATTGTCCTTGTGCTATATTGTGATTAAAAAAAACATTTATTCTAGGGACAGAAAACTGTAGGTAGGGAGAGTGTCAGTTTATTTCACTCTGCAAGTCCTTGTTTCCAGGGACCTGGAAGGACAGTGACTGAATTGTCCTTGTGCTATATTGTGATTAAAAAAAACATTTATTCTAGGGACAGAAAACTGTAGGTAGGGAGAGTGTCAGTTTATTTCACTCTGCAAGTCCTTGTTTCCAGGGACCTGGAAGGACAGTGACTGAATTGTCCTTGTGCTATATTGTGATTAAAAAAAACATTTATTCTAGGGACAGAAAACTGTAGGTAGGGAGAGTGTCAGTTTATTTCACTCTGCAAGTCCTTGTTTCCAGGGACCTGGAAGGACAGTGACTGAATTGTCCTTGTGCTATATTGTGATTAAAAAAAACATTTATTCTAGGGACAGAAAACTGTAGGTAGGGAGAGTGTCAGTTTATTTCACTCTGCAAGTCCTTGTTTCCAGGGACCTGGAAGGACAGTGAGTGAATTGTCCTTGTGTTATATTGTGATTAAAAAAAACATTTTTTCTAGGGACAGAAAACTGTAGGTAGGGAGAGTGTTTTTTTTCTTTCACTCTGCAAGTCCTTGTTTCCAGGGACCTGTAAGGACAGTGACTGAATTGTCCTTGTGCTATATTGTGCTTAAAAAAAACATTTATTCTAGGGACAGAAAACTGTAGGTAGGGAGAGTGTCAGTTTATTTCACTCTGCAAGTCCTTGTTTCCAGGGACCTGGAAGGACAGTGACTGAATTGTCCTTGTGCTATATTGTGATTAAAAAAAACATTTATTCTAGGGACAGAAAACTGTAGGTAGGGAGAGTGTCAGTTTATTTCACTCTGCAAGTCCTTGTTTCCAGGGACCTGGAAGGACAGTGACTGAATTGTCCTTGTGCTATATTGTGATTAAAAAAAACATTTATTCTAGGGACAGAAAACTGTAGGTAGGGAGAGTGTCAGTTTATTTCACTCTGCAAGTCCTTGTTTCCAGGGACCTGGAAGGACAGTGACTGAATTGTCCTTGTGCTATATTGTGATTAAAAAAAACATTTATTCTAGGGACAGAAAACTGTAGGTAGGGAGAGTGTTTTTTTTCTTTCACTCTGCAAGTCCTTGTTTCCAGGGACCTGTAAGGACAGTGAGTGAATTGTCCTTGTGCTATATTGTGCTTAAAAAAAACATTTATTCTAGGGACAGAAAACTGTAGGTAGGGAGAGTGTCAGTTTATTTCACTCTGCAAGTCCTTGTTTCCAGGGACCTGTAAGGACAGTGAGTGAATTGTCCTTGTGCTATATTGTGATTAAAAAAAACATTTATTCTAGGGACAGAAAACTGTAGGTAGGGAGAGTGTCAGTTTATTTCACTCTGCAAGTCCTTGTTTCAAGGGACAGAGAAGGACACCTGAAGGTAGCCCTTATTGCTTTTTTCCCATCTCCCTGCAGGCCATCTATTAGAATGTCTGGAAGGCAAACAAGGAGAGGCAGACAGTCAGGAGGCAATAAAAGAGGGCAAGCAGGCTCTGTGTCTGGGGGCAACAGTGCTGGTCGTGGACGCGGTGCATTGTCATCAGCACATGGCCATGGGACACGCTTGTCCTTCTTTTCGGCAGCTGGACATGTTGAGCCACATCATGCCGAAGACTTGGTAGAGTGGATGACCAAGCCCTCCTCCTCCTCCTCATCCTCTCTCACCCAGGCTCAGGGTACTGGAAAAGCAGCTGCCAAAGCGTCGTCTTCCCTGGTATCAATGTCAGACAAATCATCAGTCACTCCTTCCCTAGACCCACCATGTCCTCCTCCTGAGGAGTCCCCCGAACTGTTTCAGCACAGTGTTGGGTACATGCTCCAGGAGGATGCCCAGCGTTTCGAAGGGTCTGATGATGAAACCCAGCTAGAGGAAGGCAGTAGCGTGAGAGCAGACAGAGGGGATGCTCAAGAAGGACACCAATCTGGCAGTCATGTTCCAGCAGCTGCAGCATACTGCCAGATTGGCTCCAGTGATGAGGAGGGAGGGGATGATGAGGTCACTGACTCCACGTGGGTGCCTAATAGGAGAGAGGAGGAGGAGGAGGATGAGGAGGAGGCACATCTCCAACGAGGCAGGATGCCCTTTGGTGGCCAGCGTAAGGGCAGTACACCGACGGAATCACACCGCAGAGCTCCGCCTGTGCAGGGCGCTGCCTCTGCCCGTCATTCAAAAAGTTCTTTGGTGTGGGCCTTTTTTGAGGCTAGTGCATCAGATCGCACAGCTGCTGTTTGCAACATATGTCTCAAGCGTATATCGCGTGGCCAAAACATCAGCCGCTTGGGTACCACATGCCTGACCAGACATATGTTGACCTGCCATGCAGCTCGTTGGCAAGCCTACCTCAAAGACCCACACCAAAGAACAAAGCGGACCTCTCCTTGCACCGCATCAGCTGGGATCTCCAACCCCACTATAACTTCAGTCCTCTCTGAAACATGCACTGAGAGGAATGAAGGTGTAGAATTAGGTGTGTCACAGCCAAGTACTTGCGCCCACTCTGCTAGCAGTACACCGACGTCCGATTCTAGCAGGCAAATTTCCCTGCCCCAGCTGCTGGACCGTCGAAAGAAGTTCACTCCCAGCCATCCACATGCCCAGCGGTTGAATGCTAGCTTGGCTAAATTGCTAGCGCTTCAACTGCTGCCTTTTCAGTTGGTAGACTCGGCCCCCTTCCGTGAGTTTGTGCAATGTGCAGTTCCTCAGTGGCAGGTTCCCAAACGCCACTTTTTCTCACGGAAGGCTATTCCGGCTCTCTACCGGCATGTGGAAGGCAATGTCTTGGCCTCGCTGGACAGGGCGGTCAGCGGTAAGGTGCATATTACCGCTGACTCATGGTCCAGCAGGCATGGACAGGGACGTTACCTTTCTTTCACGGCCCATTGGGTCACTCTTTTGGCAGCTGGGAAGGATTCAGGACAAGGTGCAGTAGTGTTGGAGGTTGTCCCACCGCCACGCCTCCAAAATGCTACTACTGGTTGTGACACACCTCTCTCCTCCACCCCCTCCTCTTCTTCTTCCTCCATGGCCTCTTCCTGTGGTTTGTCCTATGAACCAGCGGTGCTCCGTAGCCGTTCACGGGGCTACGCAAGTACGCAGGCAAAAAGATGCCATGCCGTGCTTGCGCTGGTGTGTTTGGGGGACAGAAGCCACACTGGGGCAGAGGTCCTGTCTGCTCTGCAGGGCCAGGCCGAGAGGTGGTTGACGCCACGCCAGCTTAAGCCAGGAATGGTGGTTTGCGACAATGGCACCAACCTCCTCTCCGCCCTCCGACAGGGACAACTGACCCATGTGCCCTGTGTGGCTCACGTCCTTAACCTGGTGGTGCAGCGCTTCTTGGGCAGGTACCCGGGCTTACAGGATGTCCTGAGGCAGGCCAGGAAAGTCTGTGTGCATTTCCGCAGATCTTATAATGCCAGTGCTCGCCTGGCTGAGCTGCAAAAGGAGTTGAACCTGCCCAAGAACCGCCTTATATGTGACATGCCCACCAGGTGGAACTCAACGTTGGCCATGCTGCAGCGGCTGCACACGCAGCAGAGGGCCATCAATGAGTACCTGTGCGACTACGGCACCAGGACAGGGTCAGGGGAGCTTGGTTTTTTTTCTCCACGCCAGTGGGGCATGATCAGGGATGCATGCACTGTCCTGGCACCATTTGAGGAGGCCACGAGGATGGTGAGCAGTGACAGTGCATGCATCAGTGACACTGTACCTCTTGTCCACCTGTTGGAGCACACGCTGCGTGGAATAATGGACAGGGCACTTGAGGCAGAACAGAGGCAGGAAGAGGAGGACTTCCTTGCCTCTCAAGGCCCCCTTTACCCAGACAGTGTTCCTTCTGTCCCACCCATCGCACAGGAAGAGGAGGAGGAGGAGGAGGAGGAGGAGGAGGAGGAGGATTGTGTCAGCATGGAGGTGGAGGCTGGCACTCAGCATCATCAGCAGCAGTCTTTTAGGGATGATTTACAGTCCCAAGAAACCAGTGGACTTGTACGTGGCTGGGAGGAGGTGGCTGCGGATCATGTCGTCCTTAGTGACCCAGAGGACTCCGGAGCGAATGCCTCAGCAAACCTACGCTGCATGGCCTCCCTGATCCTGCAAAGTCTGCGGAAGGATCCTCGTATTCTTCGGATCAAGGAGAGGGACCATTACTGGCTGGCCACTCTCCTTGATCCACGGTACAAGGGTAAGGTTGCGGACCTTATGTTACCGTCGCAGAGGGAGCAGAGGATGAGACAACTCCGGGAGGCCTTGCAGAAAGGTCTGTGCAACGCGTTCCCAGAGACTGGGAGGTTGCAAACTCCTGGTCCTGGACAACGAGTTGCTGAGGCTTCGGCCAGTCAAAGAAGGAGCGGTGGGGAAGGTGGCCGTCTGACCGATGCGTTCAGACAATTCTTTAGTCCGCAGCCCCAAAGTATGATCGGTTCCAGCAACCATCGCCAGCGTCTGATAAACATGGTGCAGGAATATCTAGGGGCAAGGTCAGACTTGGACACCTTCCCCACCGAAAATCCTCTGGCTTACTGGGTCTTGAGGATGGATCACTGGCCAGAGCTTGCACAGTATGCAATTGAGCTACTGGCCTGTCCTGCATCCAGCGTTCTTTCGGAACGCACATTCAGTGCTGCTGGAGGATTTGTCACGGATCACAGGGTGCGCCTGTCCACCGACTCGGTTGATCGACTGACTTTCATCAAGATGAACCAGTCTTGGATCACCACCAGCTACCACACACCTGATGCTGATATAACAGACTAATTGATTTTAACATGTCACATCCCTTCAAGACTGATGCTGATGCTGAGTGCCTGTGCTGTTATGTTGACTGGCTATCCTCCTCCTCCGAGTCCTCAATGATACGATTGATGATGATAGCTTGTAAGATCATTTTTGTTTATGGGTGCCGCCACCAGTGCCTAACGCCCAATTTTTCAGCCCCTGTTTAACAGGGGCGTGTAATTACAATTTTTGAAGCAATACTTTGCAACAGGGCTCATTGCTGTGCTCCAAGTACAGTATCTGTGAGGAGTTGCAGTGTTGTGCCACCAGTGCCTAACGCCCAATTTTTCAGCCCCTGTTTAACAGGGGCGTGTAATTACAATTTTTGAAGCAATACTTTGCAACAGGGCTCATTGCTGTGCTCCAAGTACAGTATCTGTGAGGAGTTGCAGTGTTGTGCCACCAGTGCCTAAGGCCCAATTTTTCAGCCCCTGTTTAACAGGGGCGTGTCATTACAATTTTTGAAGCAATACTTTGCAACAGGGCTCATTGGTGTGCTCCAAGTACAGTATCTGTGAGGAGTTGCAGTGTTGTGCCACCAGTGCCTAAGGCCCAATTTTTCAGCCCCTGTTTAACAGGGGCGTGTCATTACAATTTTTGAAGCAATACTTTGCAACAGGGCTCATTGGTGTGCTCCAAGTACAGTATCTGTGAGGAGTTGCAGTGTTGTGCCACCAGTGCCTAAGGCCCAATTTTTCAGCCCCTGTTTAACAGGGGCGTGTCATTACAATTTTTGAAGCAATACTTTGCAACAGGGCTCATTGCTGTGCTCCAAGTACAGTATCTGTGAGGGGTTGCAGTGTTGTGCCACCAGTGCCTAAGGCCCAATTTTTCAGCCCCTGTTCAACAGGGGCATGTAATTACAATTCTTGATCTAATAATTCACAGCAGGGCCCATTGCTGCACCAACCAAGAGTAACTGTCAGGGCTTACAGTGTTGTGGCACCAGCACCACCATCAAAGGCCCAATTTTTACTACCACTGTTCAACAATTATATGTAATTAAAATTCCTGATATAATAGTTGACAGCAGGGCGTTCCAGCACCAACCAAGAGTAACTGTGAGTGCTTACAGTGTTGTGCCAACACCAACAACTAAGGGGCCTATTTCTGCAGAGTATATACGGCAGGTCCCTACTTTCAAACATCCAACTTACAAACGACTCCTACTTGCAAACGCAAGAAGACAACAGGAAGTGAGAGGAAATCTACCACTAGGAAGGAAAATTCTCTCCTGTAAGAATAAATATGGGAGAAAGGTGTCTCCTCTGTACTGATGCTTTATCAGCAATCCTTGTTTCAAGAAAAACACCACATTTCAAAAACAGTTGTCATTGGGACGGAAAGTGAGGTGAAATGTTCTGAACAGGGGCACAGACAGCAAAACAAATGTTACAGGGGTGATAACCCTTACCTATGTTTTCCAAAAAGTTTAAAAATAGATTTTTGGTCTGGAGCTACACTTCAACAATGTACCTGTTCAAAATTACAAACAGACTCTACATAAGAACAAACCTACAGTCCCTGTCTTGTATGCACCGCCTGTATAGGGCTGTTCAGAGTATATAGGGCCTTTTTTATTTTATGTGCGGGGTTCCCCTTAATATCCATACAAGACCCAAAGGGGCTGGTAATGGGCTGGGGTAGGGGGGGGGTCATGGGGTAGCTATGCCATTTTTCTTAAAGAATTTCATCCATATTACCGGGACCAGACATTACATTAAAGCCGCAAGCAGTTTTAAATGGCTTTTTTTTCCTTTAGAAGTGTCATTTTGTGCAGGGACACTTCTAAACACGGGAAACACGTGGCACTTCACAGGCATACTTTAGACACCCCCCAGGTACGATATTTAAAGGAATATTTGACTTTTTTTTTTTCACTTTATGCATCATTAAAATGACTGCTCCCGAAAAACGACCGTTTTTAAAACTTCTTTTTGCATTGATACATGTCCCCTGGTGCAGAACCCGGGTTCCCAAACCCTTTTTAGGACAATAACATGCATAATAGTTGTTATAATTAGCACTTTAGAATTCGAACGTTCGCATCCATTGTATTTAATAGGGTTCTAATGTTCGTTCGAACTTTCGGTCCGTTCGCGGGTTCTGGTGCGAACCGAACCCGGGGGTGTTCGGCTCATCACTACTTACCGCTCTGTATTTTTCATTTCCTGGCGATTATCCATGGCAGCACACAATACATGCATATGCTAGCATGAAGGCACCAGGGTAGACAAATCACACCTGATTTGTTTTGACATGCCAATCAGCTGTCACATTTGTTGCAAAGAAAATGCAAAACAAACCTCAAAACTTTGCATCAAATTTTATTGGTCAACAAAACAAAGGGAAGCCAAAATAAAAAACAGGGTCAATTTGAAACAGTTACAGACTCACAACATCTTGAGAAAGATTTGGCAAAATAATGCAGCACAGACAATTAAATCAAAGTGAACAAACGACACACATTAACAACATCAAAATTATTTCAGGGGAACATTTCCCCCACACAAAAAAATACAATCCACAAAATTAAAACAAACACCTGTTTTGCAAAGACATAACAAATAAAATACATGTGTTACAAACTCGATAGGGACACCAAAATGTACTTTTTGCCCTCCACACACACACACACTTGCCTCTTTTCAGGGCAAGGGAGAGGATGCTATCTGCGAGCTTTATATAACATAGGTTTGTGAGCTAATGAGACAATTGAAAACACATGCACAGTCCATGAAACACCCAAAATGCAAGTTCACCCAATGTAGAGACTGAACTTCAAAGTGGCTACACCTGTTAAGGATGTCCTTCAATTACTAACCCATAAAAACACTCTCTGAGCATGCCCAGAAATATCCAGGTGCTGTTCACACACAAAAAGCACCAAGAAAAAATCAAACTGCCTGGGCATGCTCAGAACAACACAACTGCAGCTAGCAGAAAATAACCCCCCCGTCCAAAATTAAGCACATCATCCAGCATGCTACAAAATTAGAGATTAGAGATGGGACAATAACCCCCCCCCCCCCCCACCAACAAATACCATTGCAGTCTATGGGAACTGACTTGTTAATTTTGCTAGTCCCCACTTGGCTGGCTTATCTTCTAGTCATTGGCCTTAAAATGGGGGCCCAGGTCCCACCCTAAGGGACATATATCAATGTCACCAATTTGGACAACACCAAAAACAAAACAAGGAGAAGTGCCTTTAAATATGCCAAATTGCTTAAGGGCTATTTCACACCACATGCAGTCCATTGCGTTTTTAATGCATCAAAAATGCATGGAAAGTTGGTTATATGGTTCTAAATGGCAGTGTTTGTTCCAGTGCGTTCCAGTTCCACAAAAAAAGTAGAACATGCTGCATTTTACCTGCACTGGACTGTACTGGAACGCAGCAAAACGCATCATAAACGCACTGGAACGCACAAGAACACACCTAAATGCACCAAAAATGCACTGGAACACACTTGTCCTTATCTATGGTTAATAAAAAAGAGGGGTGAAAAAAAAGCACTGGACTGCATCAAAAACGTACCAAAAATGCACTGGAACGCATCAAAAACGTGCTTGCAAAAAAGCACCTGGAACGCATCCGGATTGTGTTTCTATGGTGTGAACTGGCCCTAGTTCACACCATAGAAACACAGTCGGGATGCGTTCCAGGTGCTTTTCTGCATGCGCGTTTTTGACACGTTCCAGTGCATTTTTAATGCGTTTTTGATGCAGTCCAGTGTTTTTTCCCCCTCTTTTCACTTAGGACAAGTGTGTTGCTGTGCGTCTTTGGTGCATTTAGGTGCGTTCCGGTGCATTCCAGTGCGATTTTGGTACGTTCCGTTGCGTTTTTAATGTGTTTTACTGCGGTCCAGTACAGTTCTGTACCTAAAAAATGCAGAATGACCAATTTTTTTTTTCCTTTCTGAAACGCACTGGAACGGACTGCAGTGGTGTGAACTATGCCATTGGCATTAATGTGATAAACTTTCTTTGCATTTTTCATGCATCAAAAAAATGCACTGCACTGCATCCGGTGTGAACTGGCCCTAAATATCATACCTGGGGGGTGTCTATAGTATGCCTGGAAAGTAGCGCATGTTTTCCATGTTTTTAACAGTTCGAGAGCAAAATGACATTTCTAAAGTAAAATAATAGTCATTTAAAAGTACTTGCGGCTATAATGAATGGCTGGTTCCCGTCAATACAGATAAAAGTCTTTGAAAAAATAAAAAAAATGCGTGGGGGTCCCCCAAATTCCATTACCAGGCCCTTCAGGTCTGGTATGGATATTAAGGGGAACTCCGCGCCAAATTTATAAAAAAAATGGCGTGGGGGTTCCCCACAAAATCCGTACCAGGCCCTTCAGGTCTGGTATGGATTTTAAGGGGACCCCCGTGCCAAACTTAAAAAAAACATAGCGTGGGGGTCCCCCTAAAAATCCACACCAGACCCTTATCCGAGCACGCAATCTGGCAGGCCGCAGGAAAAGAGGGGGGACGAGGGAGCGCCCCCCCTCCCTCCTGAACTGTACCAGGCCACATGCCCTCAACATGGGGAGGATGTCATCCCCACAACTCTTGCCCGGTGGTTGTGAGGGTCTGCGGGCGGGGGGCTTATCGGAATCTGGAAGACCCCTTTAACAAAGGGGACCCCCAGATCCCGGCCCCCCCCTGTGTGAAATGGTAATGGGGTACCCCTACCATTTCACAAAGAAAGTCTCAAAAATGTAAAAAATTACAATAGCCGGTTTTTGACAATTCCTTTATTAATGTCTTCTCCTTTCTTCCATCTTCTTCCATCTTCTTCTTCCATCTTCTTCTTCCATCTTCTTCTTCCATCTTCATCTTTTCTCCATTCGGGTTTCTTCCTCCATCTTGTTCTTCATCTTCCTCTTCATCTTCATCTTTATCTTCCTTCTTCTTTCGGTGTTCTCGTCCGCATCTTGCTCCGGCTTCTTGTCCCTTCTTCTGTCTTCGGCCGCTCCGTTTGAATTGGAGGTTCCCGCTGTGTGACGCTTCAGTTCTTCAGTTCTCCTCTAGGTCCGCTGCCACTCCGTGACCCCGCCCCCCGTGGTGTCAGAGGGGGGCGGGGTCACCGGGTGGCAGCGGACCAAGAGGAGAACGGAAGAACTGAAGCGTCACACAGCGGGAACCTCGAATTCAAACGGAGCGGCCGGAGAAAGAAGAAGGGAAGAAGAAGCCGGAGCAAGATGCGGACGAGAACACCGAAGGAAGAAGGAAGATGAAGAGGAAGAGGAAGAGGAAGATGAAGAACAAGATGGAGGAAGAAACCCGAAGGGAGAACAGAAGAAGATGGAAGAAGAAGATGGAAGAAGAAGATGGAAGAAGAAGATGGAAGGAGAAGATGGAAGGAGAAGATGGAAGAAGATGGAAGAAAGGAGAAGACATTAATAAAGGGATTGTCAAAAACCGGCTATTGTCATTTTTTACATTTTTGACACTTTCTTTATGAAATGGTAGGGGTACAATGTACCCATTACCATTTCACACAGGGGGGGGCCGGGATCTGGGGGTCCCCTTTGTTAAAGGGGTCTTCCAGATTCCGATAAGCCCCCCGCCCGCAGACCCCCACAACCACCGGGCAAGGGTTGTGGGGATGAGGCCCTTGTCCCCATCAACATGGGGACATCCTCCCCATGTTGAGGGCATGTGGCCTGGTACGGTTCAGGAGGGAGGGGCGCTCTCTCGTCCCCCCTCTTTTCCTGCGGCCTGCCAGGTTGCGTGCTCTGATAAGGGTCTGGTGTGGATTTTTGGGGGAACTCCACGCCATTTTTTTAAAATTTGGGGTGGAGTTCCCCTTAAAATCCATGCCAGACCTGAAGGGCCTGGTATGGATATTTTGGGGAACCGCACACATTTTTTTTTTTAATTTGCGGCGGGGTTTACCTTAATATCCATTCCAGACCTGAAGGGCCTGGTCATGGAATTTGGGGGAACCCCCACGCTTTTTTTTTTGTTTTTATCAATGACTTTCAATGACTTTTCTCTATATTGCCAGGAGCCGACAATTCATTATAGCCACGGGTGCTTTAAAATGCCTTTTTTTTCCTTTAGAAATGTAATTTTGCAGGCGCACTGGCAAGTTCAGAGCTGCGCCTGTTCAACTTATGCAAATTGAGTTATGTGACTTGACATTTACTAAGATTTTGCCGGCGCAGTGTCTTGGCGCGTTTGAACAAGGGAATTTCCCGTGCTGAGCTAAAAAAACAAACCTCGCAGCTCTAAACGTACTTGCCGGCGCAGCGGGCTGGTTCTGAAAAAGTTACTTTATCACTCTATTTTGGGCATATTTGTTACTTGGGCAGGTGTCACTACACTTCCTCACATCACCCCACATCACCCCCATTATATTGGCACTTCCAGCTTCTTTATATTTAGATTTTAAGATGCCGTGCGCCAGGTCCATAGTGGCGCACTGAGCGCCTCCTCCCGTCCGCCGAGAACACTATAGTAAATGGGAAATAGGGCTGCGCTACCGGCGCTAATGTTTTGTAAATACCAAAACAGCCATTGCGCGCGCAGATGCGCCGATACTCATGGCGCAAACGTTTCGTAAATCAGCCCCCATGTCTCAAGAATTGTTGTGGAGCAACATGGAGGATGTTGCCTCAGTACAGTAGTTTTTCAGAGTTGACAGCCATGGATTCCGGGGAGACAACACTCAGAGTGGAAGCCCCGGTTGTTACTAGTGAAGTCCTGCCTAAAGTTACCAATCCATATGGGTCAGGAAAACTGTCTGTGAATTGCCTGGCACACAAGTCCTCAGTTTCTTGTATACCGCCTGGATATGGAAGTACCAGATCTTTGCCTAGGCTTGCCCAATCACAAAGATTGCTAAACAAACGGGTAGCCAGGGAGTATGGATTAGAGTTTCCCTACGTTCCCAGGGAAACCATGCAAGAGATTGAGGCCAATAGAGAAAAATGGTACAGTGAAGATGTGTGGGACTACCTTGAAGTACCTAAACCGTTCCAGAAATCGGGCCATTCTTTTACCATGGATGAACGCTTCAAAGGGTGCTTGTTGCAGTGGAGCTATGGTCGGCACATCTATGCGGACAAAGTGGTCATCTGCCGGCCTGGAAAGGAAGACTACGTCTATTTCATTACCACTTTGGACAAACAAGGGAAATCACCAACCCTGCCTGACCCTTGCTTTTACTGGTGATCATCTATAGTGACTGTTCCAGTTTTGTCACTTTGCTAAAGAAGAGGATTCCCTTTTCTTTTCTTCTTTGGAGGACTTGCGGTAAATAGCTAGTTAGTGCTAGGGCTTTGGAAACTTTGAGTCAAGATTCTTTACCCGGTCCAGTACTTGTATCAAAAAGGGACTTTGTTATGTTGTTCTTCGACCACTTGGTGGCGGAGACCTGCTCAGCAGAAACTGGACTTTTCTGCACTTAGCCACATATCTTTTTGCATTTAGCTACCCACACAAATAAATATATATATGGGAAAGAGAGTTTTATTTCTCAGAAAGTAAGGCTTTGCTTCCCGATTGTACAGAAATGTTCTACATTGTTGCCTATGTGTACTGCTTTTGTTTTTCAGGTACTCTGGATTATCCTGCCAGACTACTGCAGTGCTGGATGGGTTAGATAGAGAGAGATAGGAATATTGTAATGTATAGTGATTTGATTACTGTGTGTTTATGCTAACTTTTGTATTTTCTTGCTACCTCACCTTTCCCTTCCCCATCCAAGTTTTTTGGACTCAGGTAACTGACCCTCAGGACTGAGGGTCATATTTTTTTCTCAACGATGGGGACATCATCTTTTTGCGGCGAGGGGAGTATGAAGCGCCCTGCTCCCAATGAGTGGGCGCTATGTGTTAAAATTATAGTTGTCTGAGCAATAGTTTGGTTCAGAAAGATTGTGTTTAAATTATACTCTGTTTCAGTTCAGCTGGTTGAAGAATTTTCCCCCTGACAGTGGGTGTCACTATCACCACTGGTCAGGGTTGGAAAGGCAACAGTCTGGATGCATTGGGTACCTCTTTCCCAGAAGCAGCCCAGGGGGCGTCGTCAACCCGCTGTGCATTCTGGGAGGGGCTACTTAAGGGACAGACACCATTTTGTGGGGTTCGTTGGTGGTGGGCGCCTCCCGATTCCGACCTGAGGGCCCTCATGACCTCAGGGATGTACTGACAGTTTCCGCCTCGGGGCCACATTGGCCTGAGGCTCCGTTACTGAGATGTAGGCCCAGGAGTTACTGGGGCCTACTGATCCAGGGATGATCCTATGTCGCCTTGCCTGCGGGAAGGGACCAAGCAATTGCGGACTCAATTGGAGGATGTATCCAGATCACAATCTACCTCACAGTACTGCCGGAATGGTTGGAAGATCCTGGCACTGAGAGCTGTGTTCTTTTATTCAGAAGGTAACCCAGTGAGTGGTTACACAAGTCTGTGGCAGAGACTATTGAGCAAATTCTATTTTCACCAAGTCTGTGGCAGAGACTATTAAGCAAATTCTATTTTCACCAAGTCTGTGGCAGAGACTATTCCTGATCGAGCTACGCACCGGTTGCTAGGCCAGTGAGAGTAGGCCTATCCGGTGGTTGCTGAGTCCAGCGTGGAGACAGTTGTTCCTCTGGACCCAGGGGCAGATCCAGAGTCTTTTCTCGGGAGGGGCACTGCCAAAAAATATGTTTTTTTTGTGGGAAATTTATCAGGGAAATGGCTGGTGTCGGCACTTCAATCATCCCGGCACCATTGGTTGTTATGGTCTCAGGATGATTGAAGCGCATTATTTCTATTATTACATTGTAATATAAAATTAAATAGTTCAATGCAGAATCAGTGGGAGTCCCCAGTGTGTCACTTGCCACCGTCGCCTGCAATTAGTGGGAGCCCTGAGCGTGTCACTTGCCACAGGGTTGCGGATTGTCACTTGCCCCGTCACCTGCCACATCTTGTGGATTGTCACTTGCCACACCTTGTGGATTGTCACTTGCCACATCACGATGCCACACCTTGCGGATTGTCACTTGCCACGTCACCTGCCACACCTTGCTGATTGTCACTTGCCTGCCAAGAAACTGGGAAAACTTATTGACTCGAGTATAAGCCTAGGGTGTCCATCTGCATGCCTCACTGTGCCTCACTTTGCCTCACTGGGCCCATGCCTCACTGTGCTCATGCTTCACTGTGCTCATGACTAGACTGATGTTTAACATGGGAGTCTATGGAAGGAGTGCCCGGCTTTGAAAAATCAGTTCTCCCCGGCCGAAGGGCTCACAGACACTAAACTTTGCACATTTATAGAGGAGACATGGGGCTACATGTGTGCCAAGTTTGGGGTCCAGGGGACCTACGACCGGCCAGTACCGGGTCCGAAAATCACAGAAGAAATGACCATTTAACATTGGAGTCTATGGAAGGGGTGCCCGGATTTAAAAAATCAGTGCTCCCCGGCCGTAGGTCCCCCAGACACCAAACTTTGCACACTTGTAGGGGCTACATGTGTGCTAAGTTTGGGGTCCAGGGGACCTACGACCGGCCGGTACCGGGTCCCCAAAGTCCGGGAGATCAGGCACAAAAAAAAAAACAGAGCAAGCAAGTGAGTGTGACAGATGGTCTCGGGGGGGGGGGGGGGCAATTGCCCTGTTGCCCCCCCTGGATCCGCCCCTGTCTGGACCTAAGAAAATACCTGTGATCCGCAAGTAAGCTACCTGAGTCCTCCCCATCCCTTTAACCCCCTCTGTTGGAAGCTTTATTCAATAAAAGCCTTGAGAGAGACTTTGGGGCTGATTTACTAATAACAGTGCGCTGCGCTGCTTCTAACCTTAATTGGTGCGCCTGATAACTCCTTCACTGGGCGCAGGAAGCAGCGGCGCACTGTTATAGTAAATAGAAATGTCAGCGGCGCTCTATTGAAAATGAATGGTTCCCTATGGGAGCCCATTGATTTGAATAGAGGTCGCCCGGGAAGTCGAATCCGACTTGCGGGCGACTCGTGTGCCGGCTGACACAGGGACAGCGTGACTCTGCCAGGCGACCTGGACACGACCTGAGCGCGTGAAGCAGCCGCTCAAGTCATGTCCTAGAGGAGACTAGCCGGCCGAGAATGTGTCCAGCGCGATGTCATCGCGCTGGTCCTCGGCAGCCTCGCTGTCCCATGTTTGGTATGAATCATGAAGGGGAACTCCAGGCCAAATATTAATGAAAAAACCGGCATGGGTTCCCCTTCAGGAGCCTACCAGGCCCTTAGGTCTGGTCTGGATTCTAAGGTGAACCCCCTAAGCCGAAAAACGGCGTGGGGTCCCCCCAAAATCCAAACCAGACCCTTAGGTCTGGTCTGGATTTTAGGGTGAACCCCCTTAAGCCGAAAAATGGCGTGGGGGTCCCCCCAAAATCCAAACCAGACCCTTATCCGAGCACGCAACCTGGCAGGCCGCAGGGGAAAAGGGGGATGAGAGCGGCCCCCCCTCCCTCCTGAACCGTACCAGGCCGCATGCCCTCAACATGGGGGGTTTGGTGCTTCGGGGCAGGGGGCGACCTGCGGCCCCCCCACCCCAAAGCACCCTGCCCCCATGTTGATGGGGACAAGGGCCTCTTCCCGACAACCCTGGCCATTGGTTGTCGGGGTATGCGGGCGGGGGGCTTTTCGGAATCAGGGCGCCCCCTTTAAAAAGGGGGCCCCCAGATGCCGGCCCCCCACCCTACGTGAATGAGTATGGGGTACATCGTACCCCTACCCATTCACCTGGTGGCAAAATAAGTCAATAAAAAAAGACAACACAGGTTTGAAAATTAATTTATTGGGCAGCTCTGGGGGTCTTTCTGCCGGGCTTCCTCGCCGTCTTCTTCCGACTTTGGGGGTCTCTTGTTCTGTTCTCCGGTTGTTCTCCCGCTCTCCACGATCTCCGGTTCTTTCTGCCGGACGCCCCGCTATCTTGTTCCAGCTCTTTTGCTAGCGGGGGCCGGTCTTCTACGTCGCCTTCTTCCTTCTTCTCTTCACCCGATGTTGCCTCGTCGCTGTCCACCGCCGCAATGATCTGTCCGAGCAGCGGTACCACTTTTATTGGCATGGGGCGTGGTCACCGGATGATGCCACCGCTGGCCCCGCCCCCGTTTCACGTCACAGTCCCATCATTCCCCGGGACTGTGACATCATACGGGGGCGGGGTCAGCGGTGGCATAAGCCGGTGACCACGCCCATGCCAATAAAAGTGGCACCGCTGCTCGGACAGATCATTGCGGCGGTGGACAGCGACGAGGCAACATCGGGCGAAGAGAAGAAGGAAGAAGGCGACGTAGAAGACCGGCCCCCACTAGCAAAAGAGCTGGCACAAGATAGCGGGGCGTCCGGCAGAAAGAACTGGAGATCGTGGAGAGCGGGAGAACAACCGGAGAACAGAACAAGAGACCCCCGAAGTCGGAAGAAGACGGCGAGGAAGCCCGGGACCCCTGCTAGCAAAAGAGCTAGCAGAAGATAGCGGGGGCCCGGCAGAAAGACCCCCGAAGTCGGAAGAAGATGGCGAGGAAGCCCGGGACCCCCGCTAGCAAAAGAGCTAGCAGAAGATAGCGGGGGCCCGGCAGAAAGACCCCCGGAGCTGCCCAATAAATTACTTTTCAAACCTGTGTTGTCTTTTTTTATTGACTTATTTTGCCACCAGGTGAATGGGTAGGGGTACGATGTACCCCATACTCATTCACATAGGGTGGGGGCAGGTATCTGGGGTCCCCCTTATTAAAGGGGGCTCCCGGATTCCGATAAGCCCCCCGCAGACCCCAACAACCAACGGCCAGGGTTGTCGGGAAGAGGCCCTTGTCCCCATCAACATGTTGAGGGCACGCGGCCTGGTACGGTTCAGGAGGGAGGGGGGCCGCTCTCTCGTCCCCCCCTTTTCCCCTGCGGCCTGCCAGGTTGAGTGCTTGGATAAAGGGTCTGGTGTGTATTCTAAGGGGACCCCACGCAATTTATTTTTATTTTTTGGCGCGGGGTTCCCCTTAAAATACATGCCAGACCTGAAGGGCCTGGTATGGATTCTGGGGGGACCCCCACGCCATTTTTTTTTTATTTTTTTTGGGGGGGTCTCCTTTGAATCCATACTAGACCCAAGGGCCTGGTATGGACCTGGGGGGGGACCCCACGCTGTTTTTTTTGGTTTTGTTTTTTGAACCGTTTTTTTTTTACATTTCCTTTAACAACCAGCTATAAACAGGTCAAACAAAAAATCGCCGCAAAATTGCGGTACTTGCATTTTGGATGCGGGTCCATTGAATTCTATTACATCCAAAACACTGTTTTTGTCCTGGCAAAAAAAATCTGCAGTTGCGTTTAAAATCGTTTTTCACAAACCCTCAAAATGCCTTCAGACACCAAAGATTTCCACGTTTCAGACGCGATACCAGCGTTTAGCCGCATTTTAGTTTAGAAGTGTTTTTAAAGGTGACCTATTTTTTTACATTGATAAACTCCAAATTTATGGCAAATGAGGAAAAACCATAATATATATATATATATATATATATATATATATATATATATATAAATGCAATTGCTTCCATTGCATTGTGGACAATCCACAACTTGTGGCAAGTGACGTGGCAAGTGACACCCTAAATACAACTACACTGCTGCTCTCAGCTGCTCATATCACTCTGGTATCACTAAATAGCTAAAATCGTAAATAATACTGTTTTTGGAGCTTAGGGCGGCTCCTTATCATATTCACGCAAATGTGGTAAAACGCGGCATGAAAACGCCACAAAGCCACTTTCAACCTTACTTCAGAACACTTTGCACCAGCGTCCCGTCTACATGGGGCCTAAAAACGCCTATGCCATTTACAGCTCAAAAACGCCATGGTGGCCATGAGGCCATAGGCTAACATGGAGAGATGTTTTTAAGCTGCAAAAAACGCTCAAACAAGCGGCTTGAAAAACGTCCGTGTGCATGTAGCCTTATATTAACCACTTGTGCACTGCCCAGACCAAGTTTCACATTTCAGCGCTGATGCACTTTTAATGACAATTGCGCGCTCATACAACACTGTAACCCAATGAAAATGTTTTATTTGTTGGCTAACAAATAGAGCTTGCTTTTGGTGCTATTTGATCACCTTTGTGTTTTATTTTTTATTTTTTTCTATAAATACAAAAGACAGAGTTAAAAAAAAAATGGATATTTTACCCACTTCAGCACTGGGCCTATTCTGGCACTTCTCTCCTTCATGTAAAAATCATAAATTTATGGCTATAAAATTACTTCAAAACACCAAACATTATATCTTTTTTTGGAGCAGACACCCTAGGGAATAAGATGGCGGTCATTGCAAATTTTTATCTCGCTCGGTATTTGCGCAATAAATTTTCAAACGCCTTTTGTTTGCTAAAAATATTACAAAACAGTAAAGTTACGGCCAATTTTTTGGTATAATGTGAAAGATGTTGTTATGCTGAATAAATAGATACCTAACACGTCGCGCTTAAAAATTGCGCACACTCATGGAATGACACCAAACTTCAGTAATTAAAAATCTCCCTAGGCGATGCTTTCAAATTTTTACACGCTACCATTTTGGCATTACAGAGGAGGTCTAGTGCTAGAATTGTTGCACTCGTTCTAACGCACGCAGCAATAACTCACATGTGTGGTTTGAACGGCGTTTACATATGTGGGCGGGACTTACGTGTGTGTTCGCTTCTGAGCGCGAGCTACCGGGGACATGGGCGTTTTTTCTTATTTTATTTTTTTTACTTTTACTTTTTTGTATTTCTTACTCTTTTTTTTTGGGGATCACTTTTATTCCTATTACAAGGAATGTAAACATCCCTTGTAATAGGTATGTGTGTGACAGGTCCTCTTTATGGAGAGATGCAGGGTCAATAAGACCCCGCATCTCTCCTCCAGGCTGGAAAGCATGATATTGTTCCAAAAAAATCACCAATCTCATGCTGACAGCCGAGATCACGGCTTGGTTAACATACAGGAACACGGCATGATGTCATAACGTCGTGCCCGCGCCTCCGACGGTCATAGAGATGACTGATGACCATCTGGTCACCAGTCATCTCCAAATCGTTCTCCGAGCCCCAGATGGCACGGGAGAGCCGGAGAAGCACCGGATGGCGGCAAGAGGGGGGGACGGGGACGTCCCCTCCCCCCGCCTATAAGAACAAACAAGCGGCGGAACTGCCACTATGATCGTTTTTATTGTGCACAGAATCGCCGGCTGAAAAGAATGATATCTGAATGATGCCTGCAACTGCACCCAACATTCAGATGTCACCGCACAAAGCCAAGGATGTCATTTGACGGTGGGCGGTAGGAAACTGGTTAATATTTAAAAAAAAGGTAATTTTTCTTCTTCATTGATGTACACTGAGACTGCACTGATGGGCACCGATAAGGTAGCAAGGGTGGGCACTGAGAGGTGGCATTGCTATTTGGCACTGGTGGGCAGTGAGAAGTGGCACTGCTAGGTGGCAATGATAGTTGGCAGTGATGGGCACTGATAGGCAGCACTGCTAGGTGCCACTGATTGGCACCAGTGGTGGGCATTGATAGGTGGCACTGGCAGGGGCTACTAATTGTCACAGATGATGCAGAATTGCCTCTTCCTCTTCGGGCCCCATGTCCCTTGCACATAAGCCGGTGATTGCCTTTTTTTTATGCTCACGCTGTCAGCACAAGGAGAAAACAAAAACCATTACCCAGATTTTGTTTACTTTCAATTTCTTTATTTATCTGTTTTATCCAACATACAGGGGAAGTAATCAAATAGCACAATTTACGTTTCAGTTTAAACCAATAAATGCCACACGGGCCTAAACCATATATCACATTCTTAAATGATCTTAAATAGGACATAAATCTAATTCTATTGGCATATTCCTGTTCCTTTGATTCTTCCCCTCCTATTACCCACCACCTTCTGAAAAACTTTAGTTACCTCACCTTAACCCCCCAAAAAAAAATAAAAAAAATAACAATTTCTCTCGGGTCGGACAGGGAGGTAGATGAGCCCTAGCTCCCCCCTCCTCTTCTTGGGTTACAAAAAAGGGTCTTCCCTTCTTCCGAGTATTTAAATATGTTCCATTGTGCCCAGGTTTTAGAATAAATCTCATGACGGTCTTGACGTGAGAGTGTCAAGTCCTCCATCCTATTTACTTCTTCAATTCTATTAAACCATAGAAAGATTGTTGGGGAATTCGTATCTCTCCACTGCCGGGCAATACATGCTCTAGCACCGTTAATAAGATGACGTACAATTGATTTACTGTATATTTCCCCTGGTATTTCAGAAACATGCAACAAGAATAAAGCCGGGTCTTCTGGTATATTATAATCAGTAAATTTTTGTGCTATCTGACGTACCTCCCTCCAGAAATGTGCTAACTTCGAGCATGACCAAAAAGATTTCGTTTACATCACGTGATCAGCTGTCATTTGCTGACAGCTGATCACATGGTAAAGGGCAGGGATCGGCCCCTTACTCAGATCTGTCATCACCTGAGTCTCAGTGACTCTGTGACCACAGCGCGCGCAAAGGGGAGGACGTTTATTGACGGACTCCCGGCAATTGAGGACCATGCTGTGGCCGTCGATCAGTTATAGCGCTGATCTCAAGTGATTAAAGAGGGTCTAAATGGGCCATTGACATGCATCACAATTCAACTTAGGAATGAGTCTTTGAAAAGTTAAACTAATTAATTTGGCCACTTTATCCTTCCAAATAATTCACTTCCTGTCACATAGCCACACAGGAAGTGAGGGAAAATCCCTAACAATGTCTTTCCTTGGGGACACACAGGTCAGTCTAAATACTTTCCCCATTATGCATACCTCCCAACACGCACGGATTCTGCGGGAACTTCACGCTCTGACACTCAGTTCCCGCAGACCCACAAGAGGATCTTATTTCCCGCAAGGAGGAGGAGAAGGAGGATCTCGGAAGACACGCAGGCAGCAGTGGTAAGTCAGCCCCGCTCTGCCATCCTGAAAGCAGAACCCCCCCCCCCCGCAACTAAGAATAAAGCCTTCCTTAAAAAACCTATGTTCCTATGTTCCTCGGCAGAACCCCCGCCCCCCCCCCCCCCGCTCAACAACTTTAATGGGAGGGGGAAAAATGAGAACAAATGTCCCGCAGGGGACAGTTGAAAAGTTGGGAGGTATGCATTATGCACATTGCACTCCAGCATATTGCGGGGTACACCACAATTTATTAGGTAGTTTGGACTGTGGGGTTTATTTACTAAAGGCAAATCTACTTTGCACTACAAGTGCACTTGCTGTATATCTGAGGGGGACATGCAAGCCAAAAAAAAAACATCTTTGCTTTTACATGATTGTAACATCCAATCACCAGTACTTTCCCTCAGATTTTCAGCAGCTACACTTTTACTGCAGAGTGGATTTGTCTTTACTAAACCCCAAACTACCCAATGATTTGGGGTTTACACAACAAAGTGCTAGAGTGCAATTTGCTTAATGGGGACACTAGTTAGATTGATCTGTGTGTCCCCAAGAAAAGCCATTGGTAGGGTTTTACCTTCACTTCCTGTTTAGCTGTGTGACAGGAAGTGAAGCCAATGTTAAGAAAAGGAGACCAAGGCCAAAGGCCAAACTACAAAAAAAAAAAATTCTAAAAAAAACACACACGCAGGGGTTCTAATACTTACTACTAGATCAACTTTCTTTGCGTTTTTCAGGCATCAAAAAAATGCACTGCATCCGGTTTGAACTGGCCCTAAATATCATCCCCGGGGGTGTCTATAGTATGCCTGTAAAGTAGCACATGTTTTCCATGTTTATAACAGTTGGAGAGCAAAATTACATTTCTAAAGTAAAATAATAGTAATTTAAAAGTCCTTGCGGCTGTAATGAATTGCTGGTTCCCGTCAATACAGATAAAAGTCATTGAAAGTCTTTGCTAACCAAAAAAAAAATGCGTGGGGGTCCCCCAAATTCCATAACCAGGCCCTTCAGGTCTGGAATGGATATTAAGGGGATCCTCGCTGCAAAATTAAAAAAAAAATGACGTGGGGTTCCCCCCAAATATCCATTCCAGGCCCTTCAGATCTGCCATGGATTTTAAGGGGAACTTCACCCCAAATTTAAAAAAAAATGGCGTGGAGTCCCCCTAAAAATCCACACCAGACCCTTATCCGAGCACATAACCTGGCTGGCAGCAGGGGAAGAGGGGGGACGAGAGAGCGGCCCCCCCTCCCTCCTGAACCGTAACAGGCTACATGCCCTCAACATAGGGAGGATGTCCCCATGTTGATGGGGACAAGGGCCTCATCCCCACAACCCTTGCCCTGTGGTTGTGGGGGTCTGCGGGCGGGGGGCTTATCGGAATCTGGAAGACCCCTTTAACAAAGGGGACCCCCAGATCCCACCCCCCCTGTGTGAAATGGTAATGGGGTACAAATGTACCCCTACCATTTCACAAGGAAAGTGTCAAAAATGTAAAAAATGACAAGAGACGGTTTTTGACAATTCCTTTATTAATGTCTTTTCTTTTCTTCCATCTTCTTCCTTCTTCTTCCATCTTCTTCTTCCATCTTCTTCTTTTCTCCATTCGGGTTTCTTCCGCCATCTTCCTCTTCATCTTCATCTTCATCTTCCTTCTTCCTTCGGTCTTCTCGTCCGCATCTTGCCCCGGCGTCTTCCCTTCTTCTTTCTTCTCCGCCGCTCCGTTTGAATTGGAGGTTCCCGCTGTGCGACGCTTCAGTTCTTCAGTTGCCCATCGGGTCCGCTTACACCCGGTGACCCCGCCCCCCTCTGACGCACATGGATTTCACGGGGACTTTCCCCGTGATGACAGAGGGGGGCGGAGCCACCGGGTGGTTAGCGGACCAAGTGGAGAACTGAAGCGTCACACAGCGGGAACCTCCAATTCAAACGGAGCGGCCGGAGAAGAAAGAAGAAGGGAAGACGCTGGGGCAAGATGCGGACGAGAACACCGAAGGAAGAAGGAAGATGAAGATGAAGATAAAGATGAAGAGGAAGATGAAGATGGAGGAAGAAACCCAAATGGAGAAAAGAAGAAGAAGGAAGAAGAAGAAGATGGAAGAAGAAGAAGGAAGAAAAGAGAAGACATTAATAAAGGAATTGTCAAAAACCGGCATTTTTTACATTTTTGACACTTTCCTTGTGAAATGGTAGGGGTACATTTATACCCCATTACCATTTCACATAGGGGGGGCCGGGATCTGGGGGTCCCCTTTGTTAAAGGGGTCTTCCAGATTCCGATAAGCCCCCTGCCCGCAGACCCCCACAACCACCGGGCAAGGGTTGTGGGGATGAGGCCCTTGTCCCCATCAACATGGGGACATCCACCCCATGTTGAGGGCATGTGGCCTGGTACGGTTCAGGAGGGAGGGGGTGCCGCTCTTGTCCCCCCCTCTTTTCCTGCGGCCTGACAGGTTACGTGCTCGGATTTTTGGGGGGACTCCACGCCATTTTTTAAGAAAATTTGGGGTGGAGTTCCCCTTAAAATCCATGCCAGATCTGAAGGGCCTGGTATGGATATTTGGGGGAAACCCGCACGTCATTTTTTTCAAAAATTTGCAGCGGGGTTCCCCTTAATATCCATTCCAGACCTGAAGGGCCTGGTTATGGAATTTGGGGGGACCCCCATGCTTTTTTGGCTAGCAATCACTTTCTATGACTTTTCTCTATATTGCCGGGAGCCGACAATTCATTACAGCCGCGGCTGCTTTTAAATGGCTTCTTTTTCCTTTAGAAATGTCATTTTGCTGGCGCACTGTGAAGTTCAGAGCTGCGCCTGTTCAACTTATGCAAATTAGTTTACGTGACTTGACATTTACTAAGATTTTGCCGGCGCAGTAAACAGGCGCATTTAAACCATTGAAATTCCCGCGCTGAGCTCAAAAAAACCTCCCGCAGCTCGAATCATACTGTACTTGCCGGCGCAGCGGGCTGGTTTTGAAAAAGTTACTTTCCCACTCTATTTTGGGCATATTAGTTATTTGGGCAGGTGTCCCTACACTTCCTCACATCACCCCATGTCACCCCCAATATTTTCTCACTTCCAGCTTCTTTATATTTAGATTTTAACATGCCCTGTGCCAGGTCCATAGTAGCGCACTGAGCCCCTTCTCCCGGGCGCAGAGAACACTATAGTAAATGGGAAATAGGGCTGCAATACCGGCGCTAATGTTTTGTAAATACCAAAACAGCCATTGCGCACGCAGATGCGCCAATACTCATGGTGCAAACGTTTGGTAAATCAGCCCCTTTGTGTTGGTGCAAACTTTCTTCTGGACAACTCTTCAAGGAGAACCCCTGAGACGAGCGTATGGAACAGTAAGGTAACGGCAGGCCCAAATCTAAACCAGCAGCTCCTACGGGGGTAGTGCTACATAAACTTATGGTGGTGGTTATTTTACAAGGTGGAGGAATTGAGTGACCAAGAACTTCTGCACCTGTTTACCAATATAAAGCACTACACTGGTGCCTTATTGAAGACACATGGACTGAACTCATTTGATACATTTTATTCATTTATTCACTTTATTGATGTATTCAAGTGCAACACAATTTTTTCCATATACTTATTGATGTTATTATATCTCATGTTAGTGGTGCTGCTATTCACACTTTGATTTTGTATATCACGAGCGCAGATTTTTCTGTTTATAAACACAGCACTGATCACTGAAAAAAGAGCTTAGTTAAGCCCCTTTCACACGAGTGGTTCGATCGGGTTTGCCTGTCCGTTTTTCAAGTGGACCCGATCGGACCCTGCATTCTTATTTATAGGCAGTCAGATATAAATGTATTTGTGTCTGTTTACACCCGGTTACCTCCGGGTCCTATCTGATATGGCAATAACAAACGGATGGGGATCCATCCCTTCGCCTGGTCCGTTTACATCCGACTGCCCATAGAACAGAGCGATCTGTGTCCATGTCCGCTCTGCATAATCAGAGTGAACATGAACATTTCATCCGGGCGCCCCACTCAGCTCATCTGGGGATCAGCGGCTGGATCCCCTGCTGAGAAAAAAAATGATCTGGCATGTGTGAAAGGTTATATTAAGGCTAGGACTAGCACCTTCACAAAATAAATCCTGCAAATTGCATCAGCTGCAGTCTTTTCCTATTAGTTGGCCAAAAACACAAGGATGCTCAAATTTTAAGTGTTAAAATTGGAGAAAATTATAAATCTGTGTATTCCAGGTTAGAGAATACATTTTAGACACCTTGTACCCTTTCCAGTTGGTTTGATATTCAGTTGTTCGACAACAATACAAAAGTCACCCTGAAATCATAGCAGAAAATGTTGTTGATTCCTGAAAACCCCTTGCTATTATTTTTTAACAAGAGGTGTATTCATAGAAAACCTTTTTCTTAGACCTGTCAGCGCCTGCTGGTCTCGGTTTGTATGCGGTTACCCAAAGACCCATTTCCAGGTATCTAGATCAGAATTTCCATATCAAAAGGAAGCATTTTATCTATAATTTGTTCATCTTTCTGTTCAGCGGTGTGACAGGGAACTGTGTATTGCACGACAGATGAGATTCATGATCCACGCTCCCTATTCAATATCTGTTCACAACACCCTGATAAGATGCTTCTTCATATTCAAATTCTTACATCAACCAAATGGGTGTTTTAGCTTTCTTTGTTGCTTCTTATATAAACAGATCACATCTCTCTCTTTATTTATGTAGAAAAGGGCAAAGGCTGGTCATAAATGGATAATTTCAGAAAGAGTTGGCAGAGTCTATGGACGTTCTTGGGATTTTTTTATGCAACATTCCATTGACAGAAATTATTAATATTATACAGGATCTATATAGCGACAAAAGTTTGCGCAGAGCTTTACAACATGAGGGCAGACAGTACAGTTACAATACAATTCAGGAGGAATCCGAGGGCACTGCTCCTTAGAGCTTACAATCTAAGAGGGATGGTCAAGTAATACAAAAGGTTGAGGGGGGACTGTGGGGGGTGAGCTGATGGAGAAAATAAAAGTACAGTTGTAAGCAGGTGCTTATGAGATATCATTGAATGTATTTCTGCTGTTTTATTGTACTCTGCAGCTATGTAGTCACAGGCTGCCCAAGTTGGGAAGGGGTTAACTGTAAGCTAGCACTTTCCCAGCTTTTCTGGGCTCTGCCCACAACCCTGTGCTGCTAATTAAAGGGGGGAAGGCTCTGCTCAGAAGGCTCTCTTCCACATAGGATTTAAGAGAAAGGACTCCTGCCACATGTAGTCTTGCTGGAGCACATGGCCCCCCTCTGGGGGACCCTGCTGGGATTCTCCCTGGCCTAGAAACCTACCATCACTGGACTTTTGCTGAATGGACTTTGCTTCCCTGGATGGTATGAACCTGGCAGCCTGCCTTAGTTAGGGCTGGACTCTCTTTCTTGTACAGCAGGAGTACTGAATTAAAATTCACAGGGGTCCGGTTAGTAAAATGTTCTTCCAGCAGAAGTCCGAGTGTCATATTGGTGATGACTCAGATCCTTCAAATCACAGCCTGCCGTGCATGTCACGATTGTTTTCTATTGCCCTTGTAGATAACTCTGCACAAGCGTGAACAAGCCCTTACATCAGTGCCCTCAGTCCCCCCTTCACAGCAGACTGAAGGGGGGACTGACCCATCAGAGATCTCCCAATCGATTACAGACTGTCCCATCACAGCATGTCCCTGTAAAGACCCCCTTTATCACAGACCCCCCACCCCATTACAGACCCCTCCATCACAGTTCCCCCACCCCATTACAGACCCTTCCAACCCCATCACAGACCCCCCCCCCCCACAAACATGGCTCTCCCAATTACAGATCCTCTCCACCACAGACCCCCCTCTACCACAGGCTCCCCTCCAGCACAGACCCATCACACACCCCCGCCATCACAGATTCCTGTATCACAGATCCCAACTTCATCACAGATCCCCCCCATCACAGACCCCACTCCATCACAGATCCCCCTATCACAGACCCCACCCCACTCCATCACAGATCCCCCTCTATCACAGACCCCCCATTTCAGACCCCCCTACTACAGACCCCACTCTATCACAGACCCCCCCAATTACAGACCCCACTCCATCACAGACCCACATTACAGACCCCACTCCATCACAGACCCCCCCATTACAGACCTCACTCTATTACAGACCCCCCCATTACAGACCCCAATTCATCACAGACACCTCCATTATAGACCCCACTCCATCACAGACCCCCATTACAGACCACACTCCATCACAGACCCCCTATTACAGACTCCCCATTACAGACCCAACTCCATCACAGACCCCCCATTGCAGACCCCCAATTACAGATGCCACTGCCTTCACAGAGCCCCCCACATTACAGACTCCCTCCATCACAGTCCTCCCTAGATATTACAAAGTCAGACTGTCCGTTTCATCATCGCAGCATTCCCTCTTCCTTGCCCTCCCCACACTGACCTACCTTATTCACACTTGCTCGGGAAGCACGCAGGGAAGGTCTGGACAAAGGGCAGGACATTTCAAGTTAAAAGTGGGTAATTGGTTGCTGGGACCACCCCACTGCCTAGCAATTAATTACCCGCTTTGTAACTTAAAAAGTCCTGCCCTTTGTCCGGACTTGCAGCGCTTCCAGGCTTGTGTGAATAAGGTTGGGCAGTGTGGGGAGGGGGAGGAAGGGGGAGTAATGCGATGATGAAAGGGAGAGACCTGCCGCGCCTCCCATGTAATTAAGGATGTTAGAGGCAGAAGCAAGCAGGAGAGCCAGCAGAGGGGAGAGTATACTCAGGCAACTATTTGGCGAGACTGCTGGCCGTAAAGGGCTGTTATTGGGTCTGGATTCGGCCTGCGATCCGCCATTTAGTGATGCCTGATGTACAGTGTGCTGTTGAATGCTCGGTAAAGTTTCATTACCTTGAAGTAAGTGTAGCGGGTATGTACTTTCCCGGGTGTGAATTTGTACCTGACAGAGACATTGGTGATGTGTAATTCCTTGCAGCCCAGCGGGTGGCGCTGTCGCCCTGGGCTGGGGTTGAATCATTGCTGTGTGTCGTGCCTCCTTTTTGTCCTCCCTCGGCAGCGGTATGGTGGGGCGGGGAACCCGCCGTGCTTGCTGGGAGAGGGTATAAAGGGGCCGGCCATCTTGGTCACGGGGTCGGAGTCCAGGGCACCTTCAGCCTGTGGACGGTGGTTCATGACGGTTCTCTAGGCGGGCTTAGGCCTAGAGGACAGCCGGAGGTCGTGTTCCATCCTAGGCACCTTTAGCCTGGGGTGAGGTACTCAGATGGAGGTCCGGAGCTCAGTGCCCAACACTGAGTTCCGTGAGGGAAGGAGATCCTAGGGAACCCCGGGAGTGGGTACCCGAATCCGGAAGGCGTAATGGACCGGGGGGAGCTCCTCATTCGAAGACCTGGTGCAGCAGATTGCCAGTGACGGGTGAGTCTCTCACCGGAGACCGCCTGGAAGGAAATTCCCCCTCGTTCGGAGACCGCAACCCACTTTCAGGAAGGAAAGTGGAGAATACATTGTGTCTGGGCCTATTCGCATCCACACCTCCTTTTCTGTTCTGTTTCTACCAAGGGAGTTCAACTGATTGTGTTCATCCAAGAAGAATAAAGGAGTGTTGAACTTTAACGGTGTGGGGCTCATTTCCTGACAGATATTGTTTAAGGTAACTCTCGGTGGAGGCTCTAGGTGCACAACACTGACCCGAAGGTAAAAGAACTTTGCTTGTATCACACTGACACCTGTGGTGAAGGCCAGGTGTGGTGTCCCCGCTCCCTTCCCCTCTAAAAGATACCCCTAGACAAGAGAGAGACGAGCTGAAGAAAGAGAGGGGAGTGAGAAGGGCGCTACACGTGGGGGCTCGTCCGGGATAGTGTTTGTGCACCACAGTATTGAACCTGTCTGCTGGAAGAGTTACGCGAGTAGGCAGGCCTTCATTGGCCGAAGTGCATCCCTGCTCGAAGTCGTGGACATGACCCAATGAAGGGAAAGGCCCGCGCAGAAGAGTGGAAAAAGGGGGAAGTTCAGCCGCGTGAAGTACTACACGTGGGGGCTTCTATTGCACTGCGCCACCAGGCACACCCCCATCGCTTAGTTCGTGGGCGTGACTCAGAAACAGAAAAGAAGAAAAGCCCGCGAACTGGAGCAAAGGGGAGGAGTCCAATACGTGTGAAGGACTACACGTGGGACATTGGCGCAAAAACTCTGCAGTGTGCGATGGATCAGCAACAGGTCGCCATGTTCGGACATACATCGTGGATTCCAGTTCACCCTTCCACCACGACATTGACTGCTGCTGCTCCGGTAACAGATACGGGGATCCGGCTAAAGCCAAGGGGTCGATTCGCCCTGTATTCGTGCATGGACGTTGAGACCCTGGGTGTGATTTGTCCCGGCTGTTCCGGACTGGTGTGCCAGCTGAAGCCATTCAGGCGATGTGAGGCCTGTGGGGAGTTCCTGTTCAAAGTGGATCCGGCGGTTGAGAAGCCGAGAACCATCTACCCCGGCCGTGCTGCGGGCAACACCACTCAGAGAGGAGGAATAAGTACTGTGACAGCCATCCCTGCGCACACTGCAGCGACCGCGGAGGAGGTCGTAAAAACTCAACGGGAGAAATTCGAGGATGCTGACTCGGTCACCACGATCTCGCAGCGTCCACCACCGAAGAGAAAGACCGGCATGGTAGCCCCGACCAGCGGTTGTGGTGGACCGTCTCGCCCGCTTACGCCAAGAGTTCCGGACGTCCCGTTCCAAGTAAAGGCCGAGGTAAGCCTGGCGGAGAGATTTGGTGTGGGGGAAGAGGTGAAAGCTCGGTCTCCACTACAGGATACCTGCCTGTGGAGGAGTATGACACCTCTGACCTAGAGTCGCTCTCGGACATGGGAGACGACGTTGCGATAGATGAACTGTTTGCAGAAAAGGGATGGGGACAAAGTACCTCTCGCTTCATTCCGGAGGACCAGGGATCCACCCATGTCTACAGGGGAAAGTACACCCCGGGTGGAGGCACCAGCACCTGAAGAGAGGTCCCATCCCCAGCCTGCCTCTGCATCCCGGGTGCCATCTGTACCAAAGACTGGGGAAAAAAGACTGTTACTGCGGGCACCAATGCCCAGATCAGATGTGATCAAGGTCCCTCGCCACCCGGACTCAATAGTTTTGCCTGGCGAAGGGGACAAAGCTACCATGCCTCCTTTGGCGAGACTACAACGCCTATTTGGCCAGAAGGTTGCTGCGGACTACGGATGGGAGTATCCGTACTTGTCAAAGGAACTGCTTTATGAGGTGGAAGTGTGCCGGGAGCGCTGGTACAATGACTTTGTGTGGACCCACCTTCAGGTTCCCCAAGCCCGCAGGTACCTGGCATGCTCTCCAAAGGCCTCTCAACGTTTTAAAGACTGCAAGGCAGAATGGATGTTGGGACGGCACATTCATGCAGACAAGGTGTTGATCCGGCGCAAGGAAGGAGAAGATGTGGAGTATCATCTGGAGACTATGGATCAGCACTTGAAGCTACTTGTTCTGCCGCATCCCCGTTTTTACCTGTAGGAGAGAAGAGACTCAGTTCTTATCATGCTGTTGAACTTTCTGGGGCCCGTTGCTTTTGTGCCCAAAGAAATGAAGGACTGTTCCTGTTGTTCCTCACTTTCTGTAAGAGATCATGTACTCTGGGTAGATAGGGCCAAAGAAAAGAGGAAAGTTCCACGAGTGCAGTTACCGCGGTGCTGTCACCAGGTGGCAGTGTTGCACAACGTTAAAACACTTTTCACGCACTCACTCTTTGGAGAAAAGGGATTTCTTCCCGGGGAAGTTTCTTTTCTCTCACACGAATACAGGTGTCAGGGTTATATGTGTTAATCCTTTCTTTTCCCTCTGCTGGAGAGCATCCCATCAAGACCACTGAGGATGGGGTGGGTCTTAGTCAGGATGGGGGGGGAAGTCAAATGTGAATATGTGATTCAAAGTTATGAGTCAATGCTGTTGTTTCTCTTCTGTCTTTATTCCTTTTCTTACAAGGCTCAGACACCATGTTTTAGTTGAATAGTTTTTCTAAAAGTTTTATTTTTTGTACAATTGTTAGTCGGTTTCTGGATTGGATTATGTCAGCCGTTGAGGGCATGATTTACTCCAGACACTGGGGACCAGTGTCAAACCACCAGGGGGAGAGTGTAGCGGGTATGTACTTTACCGGGTGTGAATTTGTACCTGACAGAGACATTGGTGATGTGTAATTCCTTGCAGCCCAGCGGGTGGCGCTGTCGCCATGGGCTGGGGTTGAATCATTGCTGTGTGTCGTGCCTCCTTTTTGTCCTCCCTCGGCAGCGGTATGGTGGGACGGGGAACCCGCCGTGCTTGCTGGGAGAGGGTATAAAGGGGCCGGCCATCTTGGTCACGGGGTCGGAGTCCAGGGCACCTTCAGCCTGTGGACGGTGGTTCGTGTCGGTTCTCTAGGCGGGCTTAGGCCTAGAGGACAGCCGGAGGTCGTGTTCCATCCCAGGCACTTTTAGCCTGGGGTGAGGTACTTAGATGGAGGTCCGGAGCTCAGTGCCCAACACTGAGTTCCGTGAGGGAAGGAGATCCTAGGGAACCCCGGGAGTGGGTACCCGAATCCGGAAGGCGTAATGGACCGGGGGGAGCTCCTCATTCGAAGACCTGGTGCAGCAGATTGCCAGTGACGGGTGAGTCTCTCACCGGAGACCGCCTGCAGTGGCGTCTCCAGCTTTCATATTTAGGGGGGGCACATGGGGGGACAGGGACAAAAGTAGGGGGGCCAACTATAAAATGCAATTATATATACATATATATCCTGGGGCCCTTTACTACGATCCCACAACGGGCCCTTTCACATGTTCTGCAGTGAGCTCCCTTCCTACTATACTGGGGCCCCACCAGAGTGGCAGAAAACAAGAGATATATGTCACCAGCACACCAAGAAAATATAAGGGTCCAAAGCAGTGGGAAAACTATCAGGGTTGCAAAGGTTGTCTTGCCACCGGGCTCTGGTCCCCAGCTGTCCTGTTATTGACAGAGCTGGTCTGGCATCTGTCTCCTTGGCACCGGCGGCAGTCTATTAGGACTTTGTGCTGGTGACATTATGCGTGCATGTAGGGGAAGGCTGGCACTATTGGTTATAGAGAGCCGAGCCCCCAGCTGGTCACCAACAGCAGTAATGCTGTATAACCTTCTCTGTTGACATGTTGATCGGGATGTGATCCTAGTGATGCTCCCAGTCAGATCTAATAAACACAGTATTTATTAGCATCAAGAGAACAACCACATATATATAATCAACCGTATGTTCAGCAGGCATGTGGGTTCTATGCCTGTAAAGTGTGGGCTTTGATCAATAAAATCACTGATATTTAACACTAGGATTTGACTAGAAGCATCACCTGGATTGCATCCCGATCAGCATGTCAGAGAAGGCTCCACTGCTGCTAAGCAACCTGCAGGGAGCTCAACTGTCTACAACCAATAGAGATGGGCTCGGGTGTGTTTGAAATCCCACATGCCTGATCCCGCCAGGAAGCCGACACTCCACAGTGCTAATCACAGCCAGTGAGACATTTCCTGATCTGTGGAGCTGCGGACCGGGAAATGTCTCACTGCCTGTGATTAGCGCTGTGCAGTGTGGGTTTCCTGGCAGGCTCTGGCATGTGGAATTTTGAACATGCCCAGCCCATCTCTAACAACAAATTGTGCTGGCCCTCCTGTACATCAGCTCCATAAAGTAACCAGCACTGGGTTCCAATGTGCTGCCGCCGCTGCCATGGAGGCAGAGACCAGCGCTGAGAATAGCCGGGACAGGACAGCAACTCTGGTTGTTCCAGCACTGGTCCACACTGGGAACATTCCCCCATCCACCTATAATGTGTAGATGGGGGAATTGGATCATTTCTTTTTTTTTTTATTCAACCTAATAGTTGATTGAATAAAAAAAAGTGATCAATGTATGGGCTGCCTAAGAGCCAAGACCAGCCATAGACAGTTTAAATCTCAGCTGGTTCAGCAGGAACTGGCTGAGATTTGAACCATTAATGAGCAGATTCTCTTATGATTATTACTAGTGATTGCTATAGCCACTAGTGATAATCACTGTTTGTCAGGAGAATACAATTGCTGGGCAGAAGGGATATTCCCCTGTCAGCCCTGTCTGTATTGATGGGGGAATCAAGCAATTTCTTTCCTGCAATCTGTGGATGCAGGAAAGAAATTTGCACCGTCTATTACCTGCCTAACTGAAAGTGAAAGTAAATTGTGAAGGTCTTGAAAGAACAGGAGAGGGGGAGAAAGACAGATGGGGGAGAGAAGGGATGGAGATAATGCAGTTCAGTGATTACAGTGTACTGCAGTCTGCAGTGCACACGCTTACCCACGGTCCAGGCTAGAATCTCAGGCATCATTCACACACAGCCAGGAATGCTGCTGATTTTCATATTTCCCGCCCACACATCCCTTCTCTTCAGATACAGCATGCTGGGATAGTGTGGGCGGGACTGGAAGGAGGAGGAGGAGCTGTATTCCTCCCTGCTCGTATGTGAGGAGAGTGAGGGGGGGGGTTGCTGGACTCGCTGGGCTGTGAAAGAGTGTCATAGACTGACACTCGGCTCAGCTTGCAGTCACCACTCTCGGAATTTACAGGCTGGTTCTCCTGTCCTAAGGACGGGAGAAATCAGTCTGTTTTTTCAGTAACTGAGATGAAGGCTTGGGCCCCCCTCCCCCCCTCCCACAGTGCTTGTGGAGTCCTTCCTGCAACTCGCTCTTCTCCATGCCAATGAGGATGCAGGGAAATGAGCAGATCGGGCGGCTGTGGTTGTGTGAGCTCTAGCATTATGCAGTGTCAGCGAGCAGAGGGAGGGGGAGGAATCCCCCGCAGGAGCTGACTTGGGACGCTCTCCCTCTCAGGAGAGACTATGTTACCCCAGCAGCAGCCCGAGCGAAAAAAAAAATGCAAAAAAAAATTTTTTTTTTGGGGGGGCACATGGTGGGGCACAGCATAATGTTGGGATGGGCCAGGGCCCCCTCTGGTCCCCCCCTAGGGACGCCATTGACCGCCTGGAAGGAAATTCCCCCTCGTTCGGAGACCGCAACCCACTTTCAGGAAGGAAAGTGGAGAATACATTGTGTCTGGGCCTATTCGCATCCACACCTCCTTTTCTGTTCTGTTTCTACCAAGGGAGTTCAACTGATTGTGTTCATCCAAGAAGAATAAAGGAGTGTTGAACTTTAACGGTGTGGGGCTCATTTCCTGACAGATATTGTTCAAGGTAACTCTCGGTGGAGGCTCCAGGTGCACAACACTGACCCGAAGGTAAAATAACTTTGCTTGTATCACACTGACACCTGTGGTGAAGGCCAGGCGTGGTGTCCCCGCTCCCTTCCCCTCTAAAAGATACCCCTAGACAAGAGAGAGACGAGCTGAAGAAAGAGAGGGGAGTGAGGAGGGCGCTACATAAGGAAATTACAAGAGGAGAAAGGGGAGTTAGGACTTTAGGGTACCAAATAACTAAGTATATAAGCAAAATATGTATATATATAAAAAAAGTGATACAAAACCTTATTGATAGTACTGTAGAACATTAAAAATCTCAATGAGCTAGAGAGGTATTACAAACATTGAAAAAATAATAATAAAAGCATGTAGAAATGGTACTATATACTGTATGTAGTCTTGAAACCATACACTATTTCACTCTATATCAGTGCATGAGGGAACACCAACATGTTTCATTTTATAAGTCTTCCTTAGGGGGTTATACGTTGTTTCTCTATGATAATTTCTGCAGTAGGTTTATATATCAGCTTATCTCATAACACAATAGTGGAAAAACAATAAAGGATCATTCGCAGGAGCACATGATTAAGTATGTAAACCCGAATTTAAAAAAAAAATTTTTTGATGTCACAATGTAGAGTATAAGATTTCCTACCAGTCTTGCCACACAGAGTTAATCCAGCTCTGAGCAATCCTCTTTTATTGTTCAGTGAGATAAATCTTGACAAACAGAGAAAAATTTTGTCAAATCCTCCCCCGTGCTTTGAGTGACAGGTTATTTACATATCTCGTGCACTAGCCTGAGACAGGCACATCCTGTGTAAAAAGTTCACAATTCACATCCCCCTCCCATCCCCACCAGCTCTCCCAGGATTGGCTGCCTTTACTGTGTTTGTCCATTCATAAACTGAAGCAGAGTAACACACAGGTTACGCTGCTCAGTTATCACAGTACACAGCGTGATCGATAACGAACGCTCTGTGTCAGATTCAGAAAAGACAGGGGCTGGTAATTGACATACTGGCCCCTGTCTCTGCTCTCCATCCTGACAGATTCCCCCGCGCGCCCCCCTTCCCCCCCTCGCAGCCCACGGTAGAGGAGAGGAAAGGGAAGCTGGCGGCTGCAGGGAATGAGGGGGGTCAGAGGAGGAAGACACAGCGGGGGATATGGAGGACATGGTGAGGGACGAGGGGGGGGTGGAGGAGTAGAGTAAGCTCTGCCTCTCTGTCTCAATTATCCTCCTGTTTCTTGTGCACATGCGCAGGAGAAACATGAGCGCGCTCTGCTTCTTCACAGAACGTGCTCTGTCACTCCTGCAGATGCACTTCAGTCTCCCCTGGCAGGAGGCTCGTGCTTGCAATGCCGGCTGGCCAGGGGAGTGTAGCGGTGGGCGGAGGAGTCCTCTGACGTTACGACTCCGCCCACCGAGCACCGGGAATGAGAAATACCCACCAATTCTGTGATATTGCGGGGCAAATTACAGCTGTGAGGGTGAGTAATAAAACAAAACAATACATGCAGGAGGCATGTATATCATTATACATATTAACTATGTTAATATCTTGCAAATGTTGGTAGTGGGTTTACATCCACTTTAAGTTAAGATTAAGTGACTTACATCCTCTGTTGAACATACAAAGAAGCCACAAGGCATAAATATGGTTAAATGTCTCCAGGGGGCACTCCTCTAAGCATCCACAGAAAAAACAAAGGGATAAGGAAGATCTTTCATGTGTATAATATATCCATTATAATTTAAATAAAAATAATAGTATTTGGGCATAGATACGATTATAACAAATAAAACCATAAGTAGTGATGGGCTGGATGTTCCAGTCAAACGTAAGTTCGACTCGAACATTAGCTGTTCATGTGTTTGCTGTTCATGGCTCAGGGGCTAAGTCCACGCCCCACATTATATAAGGCTGCTTACATGGCAGGCGTGTGTAGCTAGTCAGGTCAGGTAAGGTAATAACACGGTAAGCAACAGGTACACATGGTGGATAGCTCTAAAACAACTGAGCACTCTCTCTCTCTGGAACCTTTCAGCTTTATAGTTATCAAACAAGAAATTATCTCAGGAGGTGTGCTGGAAGTGATGCAATTGCTGTCTATAACAGGAAGCACTTCAGTGCTGCCATTTTGATAGGAGGATGCCATCACACCTGTGCTAGAGGCCTCACCATCCTCACATGGGGTGCCACAGAAAACAGGCCACCGGAAAGAGTGCCAAGGACTGACATGCTGCGACTGTGAGGACCCCTGCGGTTGGTACAGGTAGGTTGCGGATTGTGACAGTAGTGCATATTCAAACCTTAATGCCATAAATAATAACATGTTGTTAGATTTTTACTCTATGAGTATATACTTGTAGCGGGTGTCATTTTAAGGAGCTCCAAAGACTACCGTACCCAGTGTGCAGCGGGACACCCAGATTGCATTGCCCGGCGCAAGGTCTGCTGGGGAAGGGCTTTATAAGGAGGAGCAGAGCTACACGCGGGTCTCTTTGGACACCGCCCCCCTAGCAAGTGGAACCAACGCCGAGTCTGCCGCTGGACTGGGCCTAGGAGTTTGGGCTTTGAGATCCAGAGAGCCCTCCGACCTTCACGGGAGAACCCAGGTATCGTTTTGTCAATCACTCATCCAAGGATTGTCAGGAGGACCAGAGACTACGGGTGTCGTGGGACGTGTGCTGAAGCCCAGCTATGCAAGTCAGTTGTACGGACTGGTCTGGTCGGGTGAGAGAGCACCTGCTCAGAGATTAACTGACTAATCTTAGGCCCAGTGTCCTTAGTTCAGGGACCACCGTTATAGAGTGCCACATTTGCACACCAGAGGGACAGTGTGCTGTGCAGCGTTAGCCAAACTTTTTAGTATATGCCAAGAAGTTAACTGTTTTGTTGCCTGTGGATTACAAATAACCTACAAAGTGCACCACCATTGCTAGCGAAGATCCTTCCCAATGGAAGCACCATATCTGCAATAGTCAGGCCTGACTGTAGAACTTTATACATTGTTTGGGCGCCATCTTGCCCACGAGGGGGAAGCTCGCGAGAATAGTTACCGTATATACTCGATTATAAGCCGAAATTTTCAGCCCTTTTTTTGGGGCTGAAAGTCCCCCCCCCCCCTCGGCTTATACTCGAGTCATATAAATTTTTACATTGTAAATATTACCTGTAAAGAAGTTGCGGCTGCGGCGTCCATCGTTCAAATTCCGCGGCGTCCATCGTTCAAAATTCCGCGGTCTCTTCCTGTTCCTTCCTTGATAGGCGAGTATCAGCAGACACTCTCCGCCTATCTAGAACGTTCTCTCATCCTCAGTTTTCCAGCAGACGTCTGTGATTGGCGGAATACCCAACACAGTGTCTGCTGGGAAAACTAAGGATGAGAGAATGATCATGATAGGCGGAGAGTGTCTGCTGAGACTCGCCTTTCAAGTAAGGAACAGGAAGAGACCGCGAAATTCGAACGATGGACGCCGCGGAATTCGAACGATGGACGCCGCAGCCGCAACTTCTTTACAGGTAATAATTACAATGTAAAAATTTCTATTTACAGGGAACAGCGAGCTAGGGAACAGTGGGGCATCGGCTTATACTCGGGTCAGTGAGGTTTCCCAGTTTTTTTGGGCAACATTAGGTACCTCGGCTTATACTCGAGTCGGCTTATACTCGAGTATATACGGTAAGTGACATTTAGTGTGTGTAATTGCTATTGGAACTCAGTGTCTGTTATATGCTGAATAGCTAACATTGCAGGGCTCTGCATATGAGCATGTATTACTGTTTAACTTGATATTTCATAATCAGTAAAAAAGTATTTGTGGTTAAGTCAATCTACTGTGTGATTGCATGTTTATTGTGGCATTGTGGATCCCATAGCTAACGGGTCTCATAATCCCATCTTTACTGCTATCTGTGCCAAGGGAGGTTAGCGAGAGTAATGGGGGTTGACTGCGGTGTGTACAGGCCCAAAAATCTTTACCAGCAGCCCTCTTAACTGGGGGTATTGCTACATACTGTTTGGCAATTCTAAAGATATAATGCATTTAAAATGTAACTAAACCCATTAGATTTTAGTCAACTAAAATACGATGAAAACTAAAACAATTCAAATGACTAAAAAGGACAAACTAAAATGGCATTTTAGTCAAAAGACTAAAATACGACTAAAACTAAAATCACATTTTAGTCAAAAGACTATAACTAAAACAAACTCGAAATTTGATGTCAAAATTAACACTGCTGGTGAGGGCAAGGTTATGATCATGAAAAGGGATGATTTATACTTTTTTAGTATAGTAGAAGGGTCAGGACCTGGAGAAAATTTGTACGTTTTCATATGAGAGAGGGCATCAGCCTTACCATTTCGAGAACCAGCATGGTAGGTCATCAGCAGGGGGAATCGGCTGAAGAAAAGAACCCATCGGGCTTGACGTGGTTTTAATCTTTTAGCTATCTGTAAATATTCAAGATTGCGATGGTCTGTATAAACAGTGATGGGTGTGCAAGTGCCCTCTAGCAGATGCCTCCATTCTTCTAACGCAAGTTTGATTGTGCCACAATGTAATATGAGAACAAACTATGATTTTTATTGTACTTTTGCAGATATATATTCCTATTGTGCAGGACATGTGCTTTTTGCAATCCATTACTGAAATGTATCAGCTCAAAAAACTGAACCATAAATGCCCAGCATCACTGACAAATATTATCACTACTGGAAATGTTACTGATACTTATGGCATGTGCTTTCCAGTAGCCTGTGGAAATACTGTACATCTCCTTGTTCTAATCCAGTCTACTGACAATATAAATTATTTATTGCCGTTGCTGCAAATGGGAAGAATAAAAAACATTGTGTCTGTTGGAAAAAAAAGTTTGTTAGACTTTCCCATAATAAAGAAGTCAGAATGTGATTTGCCCTGAAGCTGAAACTCCTCTACTTATAATTTCACTTAAAACCAAAGCCAGATAGAGAATGCATCCGTCACCTGGGGAGAGCAAGACAGCATAGTCCATAGTATAACAGTATGCCTGCATGCTCATTATTTTCTCTGGTAGGGCTCAGCAGAGACAGATGGAGGGGCAAATGCACAATTTTGCAACTTTGATGTGTGGTAGCATAACTGTACGTAAAGTCATAACTAGGTTTATCCAGATGAATTACGCCTTGATTTTCAAGACAAATTGGGCTTTCTTTTGGTGATAAGTGGTAATCTCCTGGATATGGCCTAATTTTCTTTTTTTATTTCAAAGGAAAACGACCCCAAAATAGTAAAAAAAAAATTTTTTTACAATTTAGCTGTATTATTCTTGCTATTACCATAATTTACTACCAAAGAACAACCCAAAATATATTCTCCTGCTCCTGACGATTGCAGCGATACAACATATGTGTATGTTGTGTACCCGTAATAAGGCCCAGAAACAATGGTGGGCTTTTAGTATTTTTTATCCTACTTAAAGCACAGTGACACTGACACTAACTTACACAGATTTAATTAAATTATTTTTTTCAAAATTATACCCAAAATATGCTGACTGTGACCTTTGTCCCTGACCGTGACCTTTGACCCCAACATTAACACTAACCCTGGCAAACCTTGATCTTGTTATTTTTTTTTTTTGTACACACTTTTTTTATTTTTTATAGCTTCATCTTCAGCAAGGAGAGGAAGATGCAACATATCTTCCTCTCCATTCAGAAGAGGAAGTAAACACATGGGCAAGCTCACAGAGACTGATTACAGTGATAGCCAATCAGAGGCTATCACAGCGATCAGATGAAACAGAAGCGGAGTCCCTAATCCTGGACGTCAGTATGAGACCTAGGTCTCTCAGTGAGAGCTTGGTCTCTGTGCTGAAAGTGCGCTGTGCAGCGCACTCTCAGCACGAAGAGTGATACGCATATATGCGGCCCCACAGAAAAAGACCCACTTATGTGAGGCCGCATATTTGCATACGGTCGGCAGGAAGGGGTTAAAGCCTAAATTCGGTTAATTGTTTTTAAAATACAGTACAAAGGACAGTACCGACAGTCAATGTAATGTGTCCCTTGTGCTGCTGGCTGCAGATTTAGGTGCAATCCTCTCTCCTCCAACCTGACAGACCTGAGGGAATTAGAAACAAAACCAATGTGAACTCCTGTGCTACCAGTGAATAAATGTTCTACAATCAAAAAACAAGCATCAATCAATAAGATAAATAAATGTGAAGCTGCTGCAAGCACCAAACCTGTGTTCCCACAATATCAAACAATATGTAAACAGAAAGCTTTATGAACACTGGGGGAAATGATGACACAGTCGCCATTTTGCTGGAGTCTGTATACTAATTAGTAATCAGCAGCCCTTTTTTTTTCCATGCAACATGACCTTCGGACATTTTACTGAAGATATAGACATTATTACGATCGGCCATTTTATTGTGGGTCAAACTAAATGCCCACATTAAGTCCCTGAAGTGGTGTATTCAGACTTACTCAGACAATACTACATATTTTTTAAAAGATTACAATAATAGGATTAAAAAATATATAAAACAAACAGGTGTATATTACACCATAACATACGGTAACTAAAAAATACATGTACAGTATATGGATGCATTCACTAAATCTATGAGACGATCAAGACCATAATTAGATTATACCAAATAAATAGATATAGATATACATATACTACATACAATAATCCTAGTTAAAAATTGTCACATCAGAAGTCACATAATACAATATTTTATTAATTAATATATAGAGGGATGGAAAATTGAGAAAGCAACAGACATATGTGATGGCATTTTTAGCAATGTCTTGTGTATTTTTCTTTTTAAATGTTTTGTAATAAAGATATTATATTTTTAACTATATGTATCTCAGTGCCTATAAAGTCAAATGGTTCCCAGCTAGTGTTTCAAATATATTAGGATGTGGCACATTTGCATTAATAGTGTATCCATAGTGCCACCCTGTGGTGATGCACACAACTTGCTTTGATTATTGAGGCGACAAGGATGGTAAGCATTGTCAATGAATGTATCAGTGACACAATCCTTGTTGTGTTCCTGCTGGAGCAGACTCTGTGTGACATTATAGACAGGGCACTTGCGGCAGTGCAGCGGGAGGAAGAGGAGGACTTCCTTTCCTCTCAAGGCCCTCTTTACGCAGACACCATTCTTGCGACGCCACAGAACACATAAGAGGTGGAGGAGGATTCTGGCAGTTTTGGAGGCATTGAAGCAGAAGAGGACATACGTCAAACCTTAAGAGATGGTTTTCCGTCCCCAGAATCCTTGGGAGTAGTACGTGGCTGGGAGAAGGCAGTTCCAGATACTGTAAATCTCAGTGACCCCCAGGACCCTACTTCTCATGCCTCCACAAACTTGTGGTGCATGGGCTCCCTCATGCTTCAAAGTCTGCGAAAGGACCTGAGAATTTGTGGCATCAAAGAGAAGAATCACTATTGGTTGGCAGCCCACCTTGACCACCGTTGCAGGGGGGAGGTCTCAGAACTCATCCTGTCCTCACAGAGGGAGCAGAGGATGAAATAGCTTGAGGACACCTAAGGAGGAGTTTATATAATGCCTTTCCAGACTCTGCTAGGTTACAGTCTCATGGAAAGGCTAGTTTTGAGGCTTCTATTGGTCAAGAGGAGCGGTGGAGGAGGGGGCCACTTCAGTAATGCCTTTCAAAAAAAATTTAGTCCTCGGCACCCAGGACTGTCAGCTTCCACATCCCATCGGCAGCGTCTGCATTATATGGTGGGAGATTAGCTAGGAGCGAAAACAGACATGGAGAGCTTTCCAGTTGACGATCCACTGGGTTACTGGGTCAAGAGAATAGAAGGAGAAAAATAAGTAGGTGTGGCGCTGTTCAATGGATTATAATTGACTCTCAATGTGGTGGTGATGTAATGTGGGTGTGAATGTAACAAAAGTAAAAAAAATGCAAAATTATGACAAATAAATTATGTGAACATAAACATGTGCATGTAAATAAGGAATAAATAAATGCAATACAAAATTTAAAAAGATAAACTCCTATTGAGCATTCAAATCAGTCCAAAAAAGATACTAATTAGATATTCAAAAAAGTACTAATTAGATATTCAAAAAAGTCCAAAAAGTGCGTGTGCTGGTGAAAAGTGATCTCTAATGTAAATGATCTCTGGATGAAATAAATTCAATAAATAGAGCATTCAAAAACAGTTCAAGAAAGTGCTTGTGATGGTGAAAAGTAATCAGTGTTCGTTTTCCCTCTTCACAAAGTGATCACAGCAAGTGTGGCTTATCCGTGCTCCTAATGTGCACACACCCACCGGAATTTTCCTCTCCGCTTGGGGTATGTAGCATTCACAGTATATGCCATTGTGTAGCAGCCTATGAGGTATCCCATCCTGGATGTCTTGGTGGCACTCCAATTGATTACCATGTAAAGGAGAGTTGGACCCCAATAGTTTAATACTGATAGACTATCTATTAAATAAAAACATGTAGAAACTTACTCACATTTTGCAAAAGCATAAAAAGCATGTGTTGCTGACACTAACACCGCTGCCCGGAAGTGATGCAAGGACGCAAGTTGACTCCGCTCTATGCGTTTCGTCGCTCTGACGTAATCTGGCGCGTACCTTTTCACCAGCACAAGCACTTTTTTGACTTTTTTGAATATCTAATTAGTACTTTTTTGAATATCTAGTATCTTTTCTGGACTGATTTGAATGCTCAATTGGAGTTTAACTTTTTAAATTTTGTATTCATTTATTTATTGCTTATTTACATGCACATGTTTATGTTCATTTATAATTTATTTGTCATAATTTTCAAATTTTTTACTGGTGTTACATTCACACCCACATTACATCACCACCACATTGAGAGTCAATTATAATCCATTGAACAGCGTCACGCCTACTTATTTTTCTCCTTCATTCATTTACTGCACCTAGGTGGTAGTAATCTGTAGAGGCAGCAGTTCTCTTGATTTACCGTATTATATTATATATACTTTTTCCCCTGCTGATATTTTTCTCCTTTGCGCGGAATCATACACATCTTTTATCAAGAGAATAGACCATTGGCCAGAACTTGCCCAGTATGCAATTGAGCTGCTGGCTGCCCTGCATCCATAGTGCTTTCCGAATGGGCATTCAGTGTTGCCTGAGGTTTTGTGACAGATAAAAGGGAGCGTCTGTCCATAGACTCACTTGACTGGTTGACATTTATCAAAATGAACAACAGATATCAAGCCCCTGACACCGATGGTGCTGATTAAGTGTTTTCTGGATCTGGAATCTCTGCAAGACTGTCTACATTTCCTAGCTCTGTGGGTGTTGGTTTTATCTGAAAGAATATTTTTGGTATAGGTTTCATGGGCACTATCAACACCCAAGGACCAATTTTTCCGCATCTGTTTGACAGGTGTATATAATTTCAATTTTTTTACAGCAAGGCCAGTTGTTGTGTTTATCAAGAGTACTTCAATAGGGTTACAGTGTGAAGGCACCACTAACACCCAAAGTTAAATTTTTCCACCACTGTTTGACACTGATATATCATTTAAATTTTTGACAGCAAGGCCAATTTTTGCTTTCATCAAGAGTACCTCTATAGGGTTACGGTGTGAAGGCACCACCAACACCCAAAGACCAATTTTTCCGCACTTGTTACTTCTATCCAAAGTCTGCGAAACAGACACCAGAATTTATCCCCAAAAATCTCCAATCTTGTTCTGAGTGCACTAAATTGTGGCCTCATCATAAAGACTGGCTCTCCGAGCTGTTGGGAAAAGCTTGCAGGGAAAATGTAATTTTTTTGCCTTTATAAATGTCATTTTTGCTGCCGCAGGTTCTATACTAGGTACAGATGCGCCACTTCACAGACAGATTACGGCACTATATTTAAAGGAATTTTTCATTTTTATTGTTTCACTTTAAGCATCAGTAAATCATTGCTCATTTAAAAATTATGTTTTTCACAAACTTTTATTTCATTGATACATGTCCCCCAGAGCAGTACCCGTACCTCCATATCCTTTGTATGTCCAATAACTTGCATCTAAACCCTCAAAATAGGCACCAGTTAGGGTCCTATAGACTTCAAAGGGGTTCGTTATTCAGCTCCGAACTTTTGCAATGTTCGAGAGTTCTTGCGCAAACTGAAACAGGGGGTGTCCGGCCCATCTCTAATGGATGATGATAACTAGGCACAATGTCTGATGTATGAAGGTGAGAGTTTGGTGAGCACAGAGATGGCATGTGTGAATTCATATAAGAAGCACCAAATATATGAAGAGGTGTGGGACTCTATTAGCACTAAAGCAACTTCATGTAGACGAAGAATTCTATTGATTATATTGTTTTTGTTTTTGTCCTTGTTTGTTACATTTGATTATTAGTCAATCATCTCACATTATTGATGGACTAATTTTAAGCAATTTTATATTGTATATTTGCATTGTATTATGACACAAAGATAGTTTTTTTTTTTTTTTCAACTAAGTATTCTGCAATATTTCACTAGTGTTTAGCAGCGCAGCACTCATTTCTGTTTACATATAAAAGTTGCGCTACCAAATATGAAACTAATGTAACGGGCTGCCAGCATTAACAATCAGACTTATTGTAAACAAGAAAAATAAAATAAAAAAATGTGGCGCCGTGAAAATTGATATGTATACCAATTTTAAAAAATAAATAAAAATTGTCCACACATGCCAAATGAGCAAACGTGACCTGTGAAAAATGGGGACAGATAAATGTGACCCAATATAAGATGTGGCCTATGAAGCCGTGACCACCATGAATCAAACTAAAATACATAAAGACCAAAATACACATATATTAATTAATAAGCATATAGTCAACATGGTGATATTATATAGATGTGATACTGTGAAAAGAAAAATGTGTCAAAACATTAGATGCGTGTGTGAAGTCCATATATAAAGATTCAATATAGTTTATGCTGGAAAAGGAGGAGTCAGTGTAACTCTACATCAAAAATCAATGTCCACAGTAGCCTATATAAATTGGTTATGTTGTTGGTAGATATTGAAGATGCACGACACCCAAGGATGTGACTTCCAACACCAGGGGAGAAGGGGGGGAGAATAAAATACTCTTACCCCTAAGTATGGACTCACGCGCCAGCAGCGGTGGGTCAAGCAGGCATAAAGATGGTCCACTCGGATACACGTGTAGACTGGAACCTCCTGTAGGGAACGGCGTCCTGCACCAGCAACCGACAAGGCATCCACGGAAGATTGTAATTCTCCTGTCTCAGTATCCCCAAGATCCAAACCTCCAGAAATCGATATCCACCATGGAATAAGAGAAGCCTCCACATAGTATAGATCAGTCGAGTGGTGTATGGTAAAAAAGCTTGTTTATTCCAAAAACGAACACATCAAATAAAAAGAACAATAAAAAAATGTACAGGCATCCTGAGGCAGCCTGTAAGGTAGTGATCACAAAATGTTCATGTATGGCGTAGTAAGGCTTGAAGCAGGTTCATGTACCTGCTTCAAACCTTACTACGCCATACATGAACATACTTAGGGGTACATTTTTTTTCTCCCTCCCCTTCTCCCCTGGTGTTGGAAGTCACATCCTTGGGTGTCGTGAATCTTCCATATCTACCAACAACATAGCCAATTCATATGGGCTACTGTGGACATTGCTTTTTGATGTAGAGTTACACTGACTCCTCCTTTTCCAGCATATCCTATATTGAATCTTTATATATGGACTTCACACACCCATCTAATGTTTTGACACATTTTTCTTTTCACAGTATCGCATCTATATAATATCACCATGTTGACTATATGCTTATTGATTAATATATGTGTATTTTGGTCTTTATGTATATTAGTTTGATTCATAGTGGTCACGGCTTCATAGGCCACATCTTATATTGGGTCACATTCATCTGTCCCCATTTTTCACAGGTCACGTTTGCACATTTGGCATGTGTGGACAATTTTTATTTATTTTTTAGAATTGATATACATATCAATTTTCACGGCGCTGCATTTTTTTATTTTCTTTTTCCTGTTTACATATAAACCTGAGGGATGTGTCATATGCACTCATCAAGAGTGCCGACTATGCCCATCCTTTTGGCCCCCTCCTCTGTTCATAGAAGCTTGTAGGCAGGTGCAATCTGCTGCCTCCACTGCAGGTGGCGCTTGACCGCAACGGCAATGCAGAGAGAGAATAAATCATGGGGAACAAGGTTCCTCTATGGTTCCCTGAGTCACTGGGGCAGCAATCCGTTTGGATGCTGGCTGCCCATGTGGCTCTGGATGGCCATCTTTGGTTTGGCAGAATCTATTTAACACCCTGGCCCCTGGATTTGGTGAGCTTTATGCGAGTGGGCAGTGTAGGGAAAGGAACCCTGTCTGTTAGGAACAGTACTAACAAGAGGGAAAGGTTCCTGAAGAGGAGGGAAAGCTTAGGGTCGCATCTCTCTGGATACCAGGCATGAGACGGCCAGGTCACATTCTGTCCCCTCTCCACAGATGCTGTCAGTTTGGCTGGAATCTGCTTCTTCATGGCACTGGAAACTGTGAGTGTGCCCGGCTGGGAAGCTGTCCCAGTGGGTCTATTGTGAATTGTTCCTGTGTTAATTCAGTACAAGTTTTATATTGCATTGAACAGTGTGTATTGCCTCTGCACCACACTGCACACCACCTACAAGCTGTACTATAGCTGATTGGCAAGCTTTATGGTTGTGAATAGCGATGAACCTTGGTCTTATCTAAAGGAAGGTATTTTTTAGTTCCAGGCCCACCAGCCGCTATCGGGATATTCCCCCATCCCACATCTGCACAAACACAAAGGAGTGAGGTGCTTGTGACATCATTAACCTAATAAACCCACATGGCCATATTAGGTCAATGTGATTGGTAGTAACCTAAACTCACCCCTACTTGTGAATTATCAGTGACAATGCTGATAGCCACGTTCCCAAGCATCATTTCTTCATCCCACTGCAGTGCAAGCAGGCACAGCTTACTTATTGATACATTATTTTCTAAGGTGAGATTTATGTACACAAGCTCTCATCACAGAGGAACGTTTATTAATATTACAGACCTGATCAGAGTTTTCTCTGCCAACAAACATGCTTTCAAATTCATCATCTTGCCATAAGCTATGGCTCATGCTTGTTAGCATTCCTCTTCCTCTGCTACCAAGTTCAATATAATCAATAGCTAGCATGACTGATGGACCTTAGGGAAAGAGACTATTATATTCTCATTTTGCAGGCAGCTTGTCTATGCTTCTGTGATCAAGTGCTTTGACAAGGATTTCAGGAGTTAAGGACCAAAAAATAATCTTTATTCCTTTATTGGTAGCCATCGGCCCCTCGTAGTTTACAATTCTGTTATTACACTGATTAATGACTTTTATAACAAAGATAGATGATTTCGACAGGGTTCCATGCAATGTTTCCTTTTAAAGATAAACTCCTGTAAAGAAGGAAAAATTGTGTTTTGACACAGTTAAAATGCCCATACCACAGTAAAAATACAACTTTTTTCAGGGCAGGGTAGTTTTTGGTTTCCTTCAAAGGAAAGTCAGATGACAAAAGCGGTCAGGAAATGACATCAAGATGTAACCAGAAGTGCCCCATATGCCATCTTGGTTTCTGGTCTCCCATTCAAATGTATACACGTGAGCAGTTTAGCATGGACTATAAGGTTTTTGCTGTATGTGGCTGCAGTATGCTGTATGTGGCTGCAGTATGGTTGGTGTTTATGTTTTTACTAAGCCAAAGTAAAGAAGAAGGTTAATATTAATGAGAGCAAGCCCGGTGACATGTAGGTATAGACTCTGGTAATGTATATCGGCATGTGGATTAATGCATGAGGAGGGAGTGCATGTGGTGATTTAATTTGAGCACATTTTAGCATATGTGAGCAAATATATTTGATATATTTGTCAAATTGTGAAACAGGATTACACTATATGACATTTTGCTTTTTATTGATATCTTGTGAGGATTGAAGCAATTAGGAGCACATCTGGAACGAGAGGGGGGAGAAAGAGATTAATTGATGGATGGATGAATACTAGACTCTACTAGTTTGATAAGGGTATTTTGGCATGTGGAACTGGGAAGTGATTTACACTGTGTTATGCAAAATGGATATTGACACATATAATTGAGCACATTACCATAAGAAATATTGATTGTATGGTGTAAGTGGACATACACTATATTGTCAAAAGTATTAGGACGCCTGCCTTCACACGCACATGAACTTTAATAGCATCCCAGTATTAGTCCGTAGGGTTGAATATTGAGTTGGCCCACCCTTTGCAGCTATAACAGCTTCAACTCTTCTGCGAAGGCTGTAGATTTAGGCTGAAGATTTAGAAGTGGCTATGAGAATGTTTGGCCATTCTTCCAGAAGCACATTTGTGAGGTCAGGCACTAATGTTTGGCCAAGAAGGCCTGGCTCCCAGTCTTTGCTCTAATTCATCCCAAAGGTGTTCTGTCCGGTTGAGGTCAGGAATCTGTGCAGGCCAGTCAAGTTCCTCAAGCCCAAACTCGCTCATCCACGTCTTTATGGACCCTGCTTTGTGCACTGGTCCAAATCATTTGGTGGAGGGGGGATTATGGTGTGGGATTGCTTTTCAGGGGTTCCAATGAAGGGAACTCTTAAGGCATCAGTATACCAAGACATTTTGGACATTTTGCTCCCAGCTTTGTGGGAACAGTTTCTGGATGGACCCTTCCGGTCCATAAAGACATAGATGGACGATTTTTGTGTGGAGGAATTTGACTGGTCTCAACCTGATAGAACACCTTTGGTATGAATTAGAGTGGAGCCTGTGAGCCAGGCCTTCTCATCCAACATCAGTGCCTGACCTCACAAATGTGCTTTTGGGGGAATGGTCAAACATTCCCAGTGACACACTCCTAAACCTTGTGGACATCCTTCCCCGAAGATTTGAAGCTGTTATAGCTGCAAAGGGTGGGCCAACTCAATATTCAACCCTACGGACTAAGACTGGGATGCCATTAACCTGCGTGTAAAGGCAGGTGTCTCAATACTTTTGACAATATATGGTATTACACTAGGAAGCTATTTGTGTTTTTGGGAACATTCTCTTAAGCCCCGTACACACGATCGGTTTGACTGATGAAAACCGTCCGATGGATGGTTTTCATCAGACCAACCGATCGTGTATGGTACCCATCGGTCTTTTTTTCATCGGTTGTAAAAAATAGAACTTGTTTTTTAAAATTTTCCGATGGATAAAAAACCGATGGGAATTTCCGATCGTCTATGGGCAAGTCCATCGGTTAAAAAACCCACGCATGCTTAGAATCAAGTCGACGCATGCTCAGAAGCATTAAACTTCATTTTTCTCGGCTCATCGGAGTGTTTTACGTCACCGTGTTTGGAACGGTCGGTTTTTTGACTGATGGTGTGTGTGGCCAAGACTGATGAAAAACAGTTTCATCGGATTTCCGATGGACAAATCCATCTGACGAAAATCCATAGGTTATCCGATCGTGTGTACGGGGCTTTGGAGTCTTAAAGGAGAACACTTGAGAAGATAGAAGACACCACATACATTTGTTTTAGAAAATATGAGCTATATTTGACCCTTACGTGTGCTGGGACAGATAGTCCGTTGACAGTCTAAAATTACTACAAGGATCCTGCATGTTGATGAACAACAGAATCTTGCTAGTAGATTATAGAAGTACTGGTCATATTTGAGTGTTTCAGCCAGAGACTGGTTTAATGCTTCCTATTCAATTGTGCATCCAGAAAGTAGAGATAAATGAATCCCACAATTATGCAGGTGTCTGAAATTTGTTGGAATTCATCAATATTTTGGAAATCATGGTATTCTGTGCCCACAAAACAATACAGCCAAGTAATGTTCATAAATTTTCATCAAGAAGGAACAAAAGAAACTCTTTGCTAAAACACTGAGTGTTGAATGCGTATGCTATCTGAGTTTTGGCCTTTTAGTTGTATTTATTACCAAGAGAAGTTGGTGAAGATAAAACAGACACTTACAGGTATTTATGTTTTCTAAATTTTATCTCTCATATGTGCAGACAGTAATGTGAAATTTCATCCAGTGTGCACGGGAAAGAAGGTCTAAGGTCCCTTACACATGGGGCAGGCTCTGTTGGAGTCTGCCTGCTCAAGGGGGAATCTGTCCACTGATCCCTGCTGAGCAGGCGGATGGCTGCTCTGTGTCCACTCCGTTTATGCAGGGTGGATACAGACACAGCCCACTCTCCTCTATAGGCGGTCAGATGTAAATGGACTATCTGTCAAATTACACCCGACTGCCATCCAATCTGATGGCAGGTGAGGCAGACCCTTACCTGCCATTAACATAAAAAAAAAAAAAAATACCAAAAAAAATAAAAATAACTATCGAGCTTTGATGGTTGTAGCTTGGGGACCTGGTGTCACAGCGGGGTGTATAGCTGAAGTCCTACCCCACCACTGCTCACAATTTGGGGCTCCTGCCACCTATAGTTCCGAAGATACGGGGCTTCATGTGCAGCCTGTCAGAAGCTACATACAGAGCGGCCAGTTTAAATACAAGATAGCACACTCTGTTTGCAGCAGACTGAGAGGATGAGCTCACCGTTCCTCTCCTCACTTCTTACCGGAAGCACCGAGCTTAATGGACAGCTTGGAGCCTTGGACCAATGGTAAAGTACCATTGGAACAATCTGTCCAATAAAAATGCTGTAGTCCTTTCACTGCAGTGATATAGAAGGGGGCATGTGTCTAAAAAGACCAATGCTCCCTTCCAGCCCAGCCCTCTTAATTAGAAGGAAAAAGCATGGGTTTATGGGTATAGGATTTACCCATAATCCCATGTTTTTCTCACACAGCTAAGAGGGAGAATGAGAATCTTCTGCCTGCTGAAAAGGTACTGTTATAACATATAGCATAATAATATATGATTTAGCTTGATTAAAACATAATAATTTATTATTTATCTATTTACTAGACTTGTGCACAACGGAAAAATTTGTTTAGTTTCGGTTCATTTCTTGTGCACAACGGAAAAATTTGTTTAATTTCGGTTCGTTTCTTTTCGGTCCTGTTGATTCGTAATCGTTCGTAATTTTGCTAGACGAGATATATCGTGTTTGGACTAATTGGTATTTTCGCAAGCGACATTTTTAGTTGAATTTTTAGTTGATTTATAATTCGTACTTTCGGTTGGGTACATTGTTTTTCGTTGATTCTGGACACAACTCCTACTTTCGTAACTTTTTTTGGGTTCGTTGATTTGTAATTTTCCGTGTCTCTCTCACAACGACGCTGCCTATTATGCCTAATGTGCTTCGAATGGATTTGTACTTTTCTAAATACATAGCGGTTATTTGTAACGATTCGAAATCTCGTATTTTACTTTCGTTTTTTACATGCGGCTATAGCCTCCGCCCCTGTACACCATTTTGAGAGGGTTCAGCACGGTGAGGGAGAAGCAGAGAGCAGAGCAGAGTGTTATTGTGCTTCAAATGGATTAGAAATCTCGTATTTTACTTTCGTTTTTTACATGCGGCTATAGCCTCCGCCCCTGTACACCATTTTGAGAGGGAGTTCAGCACGGTGAGGGAGAAGCAGAGAGCAGAGCAGAGTGTTATTGTGCTTCAAATGGATTAGAAATCTCGTATTTTACTTTCGTTTTTTACATGCGGCTATAGCCTCCGCCCCTGTACACCATTTTGAGAGGGAGTTCAGCACGCTGAGGGAGAAGCAGAGAGCAGAGCAGAGTGTTATTGTGCTTCGTATGGATTCGTACATTCGTAACTTTTTTCATAACAAATTATGCCGAAGACATTCGGGCATTCGCTATTTGCGGTATAATTTATTTCGGATTCGGTTTTATTCGTAATTGCTTTGTTCGGAAATTCGAATGCTTCCGAATGTCCGAAAGTTGCTAAATTCGGACGAATTTCGATTCGTTACGAAACGAATTGCACAAGCCTAATATTTACTGTGAAATTACTGATTTGAAGTTATAACTTCAAACTTCAGTAATTTGTCCGTTAAGCCACCTGCTTAAGTACGGTTTTTGAAAATATAGTCAATTACCTTAGAAACAATATATAATAATTATTTGTATATTACTTGTTTATGGTAATTAACCACTTGCCACACAGGCCAATTCTGTCGCTTCTCTGCTACATGTAAAAATCATGATTTTTTTACTAGAAAACTACTCAGAACCTCCAAGCATATATATTTTTTTAGTTATGTTATGTTACACGGTATTTGCGCAGCAATTTTTTTTAAAAGAAAACTGTTTCTTGAATATAAAAAAAAAACACTCAAGTTAGCCTGATTTTTTTTGTATAATGTGAAAGATGATATTACGCCAAGTAAATAGATACCTACCATGTTACGCTTTAAAATTGCGCACACTCGTGGAATGGTGCCAAACTTCGGTACTTAAAAATCTCCGTAGGCGACGGTTATTTTTTTTTTTACAGGTTACATGTTTAGAATTATAGAGAAGGTCTAGTGCTAGAATTATTGCTTTCGCTCTAATGCCGCGTACACACGCTCGGAATTTCCGACAACAAATGTTCGATGGGAGCTTGTTGTCGGAAATTCCGACCGTGTGTAGGCTCCATCGGACATTTGCTGTCGGAATTTCCGACAACAAAAAATTGAGAGCTGATTCTCAAATTTTCCGACAACAAAACTTGTTGTCGGAAATTCCGAGCGTGTGTACACAATTCCGACGCACAAAATTCCACGCATTGATCTTCATTTTTCTCGGCTCGTCGTAGTGTTGTACGTCACCGCGTTCTTGACGTTCGCAATTTCCGACAACATTTGTGTGACCGTGTGTATGCAAGACAAGTTTGAGCCAACATCCGTCGGAAAGAAATCCACGGTTTTGTTGTCGGAATGTCCGATCATGTGTACGCGGCATTACAATTGCTGCGTATGTAACCTGTGTGTATCTGGCTGATACTAGCCAGTGCCTCACCAGCCACTAACCTCACTGCACATCCCTGTCCTGCAGACAGATGGGAACTGATCCTCATCCATCGGTTTTTAGCGGATAGGATCGGATCAGATGTTGGCGGATGTCAACAGAAACATGTCCGTTGACACCTGCCACTCCAAAGAGGAGACTGGAGGGTCCGATCGGGTCCACCTGAAAAACAGACAGGAGGACTTGATCAGTCCGCCCACATGAAAGGGCTCTAAATCATATTAAAATTCAACATTTTTAGCATATATCAGTTTTGACTTTTTTTTACATCTGTCTGGATTTTGATTTGACATGTCTTGATTATACTTGATAAAGAATTACTTATTGCCCTTCGAAGTGAGCTGCTAATGAGTTCACCATTTCTCTGTCTGCTGAACTTTCAGAATGCTGCTGACATAATTACAGCCTCCTCCCTTATGTTCTATAGTCTCCAACTGATGATGATATACCGATATTACAGCATCTAACTTAAACCAGATTCTGAAAATCCTCATCATTTCCAACTTTGTTTTTATGTGGTGACTCAAATCCCAGTGCTGACCTGCACTGTTCCACTAATAAGGACCATCTGCTGCTATTTTAGATAAAGAAAGCTGACTTGCTGTATAAAGAAGCTTATTCATTTTCACATTATTGTTATGGACCCTTAAAGAGGAACTGCAGTCTGCTCACATAATTTATAATAAAAATATCTTTGCCATTCTGAAACTTCCCTCCAACCACTTTGCATATTATTTTATATATACTGTGATTCTGTACTTGCCAAATATGTTGCAGAAATCTCCCTACAATGATTCTTCGCGGCGGGAAAAAAGAGACTAAGTTCTCATTTTTTTGCTCGCAGTTTTCCTGTCGGGAAAACTGCTATGGAGCATACACACGGCCGGTTTTCCCGACTAAAAGCAAACATGGCAGTTTTCCCATCGGTCGTGTGTACGAGGTATAAGGGTGTAAATTGCTCATTTCACTACCTATCACAGTTTTGAAGGCCCTGAAATGTCAAGATCGCACAAAACCCCACAAATGACCCCTTTCAGAAAGTAGACACCCCAAGGTATTTGCGCTGCACTTTTCTCTGCACTGTCTTCCTAAATAAACCCTATTTTTAGAGTAGCTTGCAAAAGTGCCAAGCATAACTTCCCATCAAGTATACTAATAGATGATGAAGTTGTTAGGTGCAACATAAAGTTGGCATTAACCACTTTCCTACCGCCCATAGTCATATGACGTCCACAGATGGGATCTCCCATCCTGGGTGGACGTCATATGATGTTCTCGGCTTTGTGGGGGGATATCTGAATGATGCCTGCAGCTAGAGGCATCATTCAGATATCCTTTTCTTGTGCCAGCGATTCAGCGCACCATAAGAATGATCATAGCGGCGGTTCCGCCGGTTGATCGTTCTTATAGGCGGCGGGAGGGGACATCCCCCCCTCCCGCCGCCATCCGGTGCTTCTCCGGGCTCTCCCGTGCCATCGGGGACAGAGAGAATCGTCCGGCGCCGGTGGTGGGTCACGTGACGAGCATAGAGATGACTGGTGACCAGATGGTCACCAGTCATCTCTATGATCGTCGGAGGCCCGGGCGCGATGTGATGACGTCACGCCCGGGTCCTCAGATGTAAACAAAGCCGCCATTGCGGCTAGTTAGTATGAGATCAGTGAAAAAAATTCACGATCTCATGCTTTCCAGCCTGGAGGAGAGATGTGGGGTCTTATTGACCCCGCATCTCTCAATAAAGAGGACCTGTCACACACATGCCTATTACAAGGGATGTTTACATTCCTTGTAATAGGAATAAAAGTGATCAAAAAAAAAAAAAGTAAAATAAGTGTAAAAAATAAATAAAATAAGTAAAAAAAAAAATATTAAAACGCCCCTGTCCCCGGTAGCTCGCGATCAGAAGCGAACGCACACGTAAGTCCTGCCCACATATGTAAACGCCGTTCAAACCACATATGTGAGGTATTGCCGCGTGTGTTAGAGCGCGTGCAACAATTCTAGCACTAGACCTCCTCTGTAACTCTAACCTGGTAACCTGTAAAAAAAATTAAAGCGTCGCCTATGGAGATTTTTAAGTACCGAAGTTTGGCGCCATTCCATGAGTGTGCGCAATTTTAAAGCGTGACATGTTAGGTATCTATTTACTTGGCGTAACATCATCTTTCATATTTTCCCCAAAAATTGGGCTAGCTTTACTGTTTTGTTATTTTTTAATTCATGAAACCATTTCTTTTTCCCAAAAAAAGGCGTTTGAAAAATTATTGCGCAAATACCGTGCAAGAAAAAAAGTTGCAATGACCGTCATTTTATTCCCTAGGGTGTCTGCTAAAAAACATATATAATGTTTGGGGGTTCTGAATAATTTTCTAGCAAAAGAATGATGATTTGTACATGTAGGAGAGAAGTGCCAGAATAGGCCCGGTATTGATGTGGTAAAAAAAGCCCGGTGTTGAAGTGGTTAAGAAGATGTCATATTGCTGTCATTGTTCAGTGAAAGAACAGACATACATATGTAGCGGGTATTTGAATTTAGGGGAGGCATCTGGGTGGTAGTGTAACCCAGATTCATGGATTGTTAGGGAATTTGGGACCATTGGTTGTTCCTGGAGGACACTGGTGGTGTGAGGTTCCCTTCGGCCTGTGGGTGGCGCTGTCGCCCTGGGCCGGGGTTGAACCCTCACTGCAGTACTGTACCCTTTTTGTCCTCTTCTGGTGGCTGTACCGCAGGGCGGGGAACTTGTGGTGACGCTGAGGAAGAGGAGATAAGAGGGGGCGGACGCCCGGAACACGAGGTTCAGAGTCGGAGGTCAGAGTCGTGCCCAGGCACCTTCAGCCTGGGTGCCGGCGTTCCGGAGTTCCGGGCCCAGGTGCCCTTGACCTGGCTGGAGCAGGAGATGGAGTCCATCCCAGGCACCTTTAGCCTGGGGTGAGGTACTATTGAGGAGGCCTGGGGCCCGGTACCTTCGACTGGGTCCCGCAAGGGTGGAGGAATCCGAGGGGGCCCTAAATCCTTGGGTGCCCGAATCTGAGATGAGGAGGCCAGGGAGCGTAACCCCTCAGAACATTCCGGTGCAGCATTGCTGGTGACGGCGGGGCCTCTGGTAACTCTCTTGGATGGATGTCTTCCCTCTGACAGGGGCTGCGCTTAGCAAAGGTAATTCATTCTCTGTTCTACACAGTCAGTGGCAGCGACTGTACGCCATAACCGTTGGTGACACCACAATGGTTGGTTCTATCTAAGGATTGTGCCTCGACCTACTCCCCACCTATACAGAACTGTTCTTTGGTCACAACCTGTCTGTGCTAAATGACGATTTATTGCTGTTAGAGAATAAATACGAGTTGGACCTTTTCAGTGGTGTGGAACTCCAGTTACTGGGAGCAGAGGGGGTCATTTACAGAAAAGACTTGGCTCTGGGTTATGCACACGACCCAATGGTAAAATAGGCACCTCTATCTAAAAGAGGACGTGGGCTGTGGTGTATCTTATCCCTCCCCCCATACTCCCCCCTAGATGAGACAACAAGCCAAGAAGAAGGGGTGAGAGGGGTGAGGTCGCTACACGTGGGGGCATCGTTCCGAGATGTGTGTTATACATATGGAGCTGAGAATGTCTGAATTTGAACTTTGCTGCCCGGAGGAGTTCCAAGTAGGTCGGCCATATTGGGTAGCGCGCCACGAGGCACACCATAGCTGCGCAGTTCGTGGGCGGGGAGAAGAGAAAGCCAGCGAACAAGTGCAGAATATGGGAGGAGTCTGGCCATGTGGAAGGACACACGTGGAGATTCCGGCACGAATTGGTCAGTGCGCAATGAAGCAGCAGACAGTCGGGATGACCTCAAGTACCCCTTGGATTCCTGTTCCTTCTACCACGAAAATGACTTATTTTGCTGCTCCGATCACAGACACGGGAATAAGACTAAGGCCCCGAGGACGTTTGGCTCTGTATACATGCAGAGACATAGAGGCCCTCGGTGTGATCTGTCCCAGTTGTTCGGGACTGGTGGTCCACTTGAAGCCGTTCGGGCGATGTGAGGCCTGCAAGGAATTCCTCTTTGAGGTGGAGCCATCCACACAAAGGCCTCGCGCCTTCCACCTCAACTGCCTCACAGGTACTGCCACTCCGGAGGGAGAGATCAAAGCCTATGCGGACATTCCTGCGCGCACTGGCCGGGGCGAGGAGAAGGCCCCAGCAGAGACTGAGAAAAAGAAATCTGAGGATGCTGCCTCGGTCACCACAAGCTCCCTGCTCCCACCGCCGAAGAGGAAAGTTGGCCTATTGAAGGCATCCTATGAACGTGGAAGAGCTTCGCCCCGTTGCTTGCCTGGCCTGGATGGATCTGGAGGGAAGAGCCCTGGACATCTCTGTTCTACTAAAGGCCCAGGTGAGCCAGGGGTTGGGACTGTGTGTGCGGTTGGAGGTGTCGGCAGCCCACAGTCGGTGGGGGCCGTTCAGGGGAGTGATTCCGTGTCTACTGGGAATTACCTGCCCGCAGAGTTTTATGACACCTCCGACCTAGAGTCACTATCTGACGCTGGTGATGACGGGGAAATAGATGAGCTATTTCACCGGAAAGGTTGGGACAAGATGCCGCTGCCCTCGTCCCATGCAACAAGCGACCCACCCATGTCTATTGGGGATAGTACACCCCGGGTGGAGGCCCCGGAGCCTGAGGAGGAATCTGGTCCCCTGTCTGCCTTTCCGCCCCCTGAATCATCTGATGTTTCACCGGCTCCTGTTGCGGGAGTGCAACGCAAATCACTGCGGGCTTCTAAGCCCAAGTCTATGGAGGTAGTGAAAGTATCTCGTCACCCTGAATTCATTGTCCTGCCTGGAGAAGGAGATCGTGCCACAATGCCACCTTTGGCCAGGCTGCAGCGACTCTTTTGCCAGAAGGTTGCCTGTGAATATGGGTGGGAATACCCATATTTACCCCGAGACTTGCTCTATGAGGTGGAGGTCTTGCGACAGCGGTGGTACGATGAGTTCGTCTGGACAAAACTTAAGGTACCTCACGCTCGCAGATACCTCTAGTGTTCACCTACAGTTTCCAAGAAATTTAGAGACTGTAAGGCAGAGTGGATGTTGGGTCGGCACATCCATGCGGACAGGGTGCTTATCTGTCGCAAGGACGGAGAGAACGTAGAATATAATGTGGAGACCTTTGATAAACACTTAAAGGGGTTCTAAAGGTTCGTTTTTTATTTTCTAAATAGGTTCCTTTAAGCTAGTGCATTGTTGGTTCACTTACCTTTTCCTTAGATTTCCCTTCTAAATATTTTTTTTCTTTGTTTTCTTTGTCTGAATTTCTCACTTCCTGTTCCTCCTCAGTAAGCTGTTCAGTAAGCTGGTCTGGCTGACTCAACACCACTCGGATGATGGTGTGAAGTTTAGTGAGGAGAAACAGGAAGTGAGAAATTCAGACAAAGAAAAAACACATTTAGAAGGGAAATCAAAGGAAAAGGTAAGTGAACCAACAATGCACTAGCTTAAAGGAACCTATTTAGAAAATACAAAACAAACCTTTACAACCCCTTTAAAGCCCCTGTTCCTGCCGCACCCAAAGTTCTATCTCTAGGAGAAAAAGACTCCCTTTGTTTTTCTTTCATTGCTGGACTTTCCGGAGTGCCTTTGCCGGAACCCAGGGACTGGGTTCCGGCAAAAACCCTAGTTTTTGGGTGTGTTACTCTTTGGAGAATGGGAGCTGTTACTGTTATTTGTTCTCCCTTCTTCTCCTCTCACCGCAAAGATTACAGTGACTTTGGGGTATAGTCAGTATAGGGCCACAGCACAGAGAAGTAAAAGTTTCATCTGGGATTTTTGACCAAGTGTTTTACCGTGGAACTGTCACCAGGTGGCAGTGTTGCGCAACGATTGTTTTTTTTTTCTTTTACACTTGCACCATACTCATTGGAGTGAATGGGTTTATTTTCGGATAGACCCATTCATTCCAGGGGAAACACACATTGTGTTTTTTTCCCCTCTGCAGGAGATTCATCGATTAAGGCTGCTGAGAATGGGGTGGTCCTTAGATAGCAGAAAGGGGGGGGAATGTCAATGTGTAAAATGCCTAAAGTATGTTTGAAAAAAAAAAAGTTAATTGTTTTATATTCCTGTTTCCTTTTCCCATTTTAGGTCCTGGCACAATTCATGGTTAAGTTGTAGGGTTTGGTTTTACGCGTAGTTTGGTCTCTGGGTTGGACTCATGTTACCACTCTTTGGGAGAGTTTAGCGGGTATTTTAATTTAGGGGAGGCATCTGGGTGGTAGTGTAACCCAGATGCATGGATTGTTAGGGAATTTGGGAACATTGGTTGTTCACCTGTGGTGACGCTGAGGGAGAGGAGATAAGAGGGGGCGAATGCCCGGAACACGAGGTTCAGAGTCGGAGGTCAGAGTCCCCCCCAGGCACCTTCAGCCCAGGTGCCCTTGACCTGGCCGGAGCGGGAGATGGACTCCATCCCAGGCACCTTTAGCCTGGGGTGAGGTACTATTGAGGAGGCCTGGGGCCCAGTACCTTTGACTAGGTCCCACAAGGGTGGAGGAATCCGAGGGGGCCCTAAAGCCTTGGGTGCCCGAATCTGAGATGAGGAGGCCAGGGAGCGTAACCCCTCCCAACAGTCCGGTGCAGCATTGCTGGTGACGGCGGGGGCCTCTGGTAACTCTCTTGGACGGATGTCTTCCCTCTGACAGGGGCTGCGCTTAGTGAAGGTAATTCATTCTCTGTTCTACACAGTCGGTGGCAGCGACTGTACGCCATAACCGTTGGTGACACCACAATGGTTGGTTCTATCTAAGGATTGTGCCTCAACCTATTCCCCACCTATACTGAACTGTTCTTTTGTCACAACCTGTCTATGCTAAATGACGATTTATTGCTGTTAGAGAATAAATACGAGTTGGACCTTTTCAGTGGTGTGGAACTCCAGTTAGTGGGAGCAGAGGAGGTCATTTACAGAAAAGACTTGGCTCTGTGTTATGCACACGACCCGATGGTAAAATAGGTTCTGGCCTTCACCTCTATCTAAAAAAGGACTTGGGCTGTGGTCATAGGTGTGCACAGCCTATTGCATTAGGGTGTGCACACCAAAGCTCAAACACATACTACCAATCACTCGCGATGAAAGGGAAGGGGCCGATAAGTTACTTATTTACCGGCCCTCTCCCCCACTCATCCTAAAACATCCCTGCAGCAACAGCCGGAGGGAGAGGAGAGTATGGAAGTCAGTAGCACTGCGAGGGGAAGGAGGGGGGAGCCAGGGCAGTAGGGGGAATCTGTGCTGCACAGTGTGATTAGGGTGTGCCTGGGCACACCTGGCACACACTGTTCGCACGCCTATGGCTGTGGTGTATCTTATCCCTCCCCCCATACTCCCCCCTAGACGGGACAACAAGCCAAGAAGAAGGGGTGAGAGGGGTGAGGTCGCTACACATAGATACATGTGAATTCAGGCTGGAAACATTATACTGGAGTCTGGGATTGTTTACATTATTAAATGGTCACCAGAAAATTCCACAAATTCATCATTATATCTCAAGTTCCAAATTAGGCACTCGTCTTTTGATTATACAAGTATTTTGTTTATATTTTGGAGTAGAAAATGTTCCAACATACCAACTGTTAATGGAGAACAACAGCTAAGCAGCTGAGCTTGGGAACTGTTTATATGCTGATATCCAGTGTGCACAACATAGTACGGCTTCCTAGAATTACTTGGTCTTTCTCCAATGGCGTTAGAGCAGATTGGTACACACCTCACATCATCCTATTCACATATTTATTTCATTCATATAGCCAATGTTCTAATTAGCATAAGGTCCCTGGCTTTATAGAAATCAGCAATTTATGTTTTTGCCATACAGTACATATAATACCTGTTTTTTTATCTATGTATTTTCCTGTACTTCCTGTCCTGTAGCTGAAACAGGAAGTGAAAGGAATTCTCTCCAAAGTGGAGGAAATCCCCTCTTATAAGCTGTCACTGTAGGGGTTGCACTTAAAATTTTTGGATTTTCTCTCATTTTCAGTCACTGTGACAGTGGTCACCATGAAAAACAGATTTTAATGTATATACTTTATTTAGTGGTATGCGTCAAAATATAGCAACGTGATATGACATTGTGTTCGGGTGAAATAAAACATCATTAACAGTTTTTGAGAGAATTGAAACAACATGGTACACAATTCTCTACATCACCATTATGCAACAGCTACTACATGGAGGCTTGTACACAAAACATGACTGCCAGTGGAATGTAAGGTGGTGACAAAAAGTCTTCAGGTGACATGTGCATACAAGTTAGGTTGGTAGTTAGTAGAAGATGTTCAAGTGTAATGTGTGATATAGTAATATGTAAACAGAGCCTTCAACCAGTCATACCTGTTTTTATCGATGCACACCATTTAATTTATTTATGGTTTTTGACAGGTAAGGTGACACCCTATGTTGTCCAGATGAGAGGGGAACAAGGACAAAAAAAAAAAAAAAAAGAACAACAATAAAAAGGGAGATAAGGGGTGGAGGGGCAGAAAGTGTGGAAGGAGGGTGGGGTGGCGGAAGTTCCATGACAGGGGCAATGGCACCATAAATTGGCCCTGCAATAATGAATGACCGACCACAGGTTAGAAGAAAAATAAGTATTCATCAGAAAAACAAAACAAGTCTAAGTAAAACCAGCACGTTTTATGCTTCTCCGTTTTTGTCCTTGATGGCAGCAGGCATATGTTCCATTTTTTGAAAGTCATTCACCCTGGCTAACCATTGAGATATGGTCCTGGTGGCAAACCATTGAGATGTCATTTTAGATGTCACATTCCATTACAAAATAGCTTGACTACTAATTTTATATGTTATATATTTATTTTTTACTTTAAATTCCAACCAAGGTTTATGCCAATAGCCAAATAGCTTTGGTTCACCTTGTATACCAAGCACTATGACAACTGGTATAGGGATTACACTTTGAATATGCAAGCTTTGCCTCAGCTATGCCGTTTGAAAAAAAAAGAAAATGAATTGCAATAGTAAGATAAAAAAAAAAAAACTCACTGCAATACCCACCCAATCTCAGTCACCGTCCAGCACAAATTCCCTACTCCGCAATCCAGCACTTCAAACCACTTCCCGTGAGTCCTCAGTTTCAAGGAGCCACCCCCTGGGATATTATTAAGCCATATTCACAGAAGAATTCTGCAGGGAACAGCGTGTAGGCAGGTGCAGTGTACTTTCTCTACTGCAGGTAGCGCTTAATCATAGCTGCATTGCAGGGGGAGAGGAAGTAAGGAGAGACATTTCCTGGGTCACTGGAGAAGCTATCCGATTGGATGCCGCTGCCCCTTGTGACTCTAGCAGCCATCTTGGGTCAGGCATAGCCTAATTAAGGCCCTGTTTCTCAGTCTTGGCATGCATTTTGTGTGTGGATAGTGTAGGGACAGGTCACCCATTTGACACGGTCCAGGACAGTGATGAGTGGCAGGGAGAGGTTCCAGGCAAATTGGGAAAGGATAGGGACATTCCATCCTGAAAAAATCCTTCTCCTGTAACGCTTTTTCCTGGACATTCCATCCTACCTGGAGACCTCCCCATTTGGACCAGGACAGGCCAGGCCGCATGCCATCCCTCAAGACAGACGCTGTTGGCACATCTGAGACCTGCTCTGCTACACATTGCTGTTACTTGCTGTCAGAGTTCCCAGTCGGGTGCCTTCCCACAGGGTTTGTTGTGAATTTTTGGATTCTGCAATAATACATGTTCTGTTCACTACAACTGAAGTCTGTGTAATTACTGGCACCACACGACGCTGCACCTCCCCACAAGCACCATGTCATTATGCTGCACCAGTTCATATTGTGAAAGCAGGCTCTGGAGGAAGAATACCTGTGAAATAATGCGCCCGGGCCTCCGACGGTCATAGAGATGACTGGTGACCATCTGGTCACCAGTCATCTCTATGGTTCACCTCCGGCGCCGGACGATTCATTCTCCGGGCCCCCGATGGCACGGGAGAGCCCGGAGATGCACCGGATGGCGGCGGGAGGGGGGGTGTCCCCTCCCGCCGCCTATAAGAACGATCAAGCGGCGGAACCGCCACTATGATCATTCTTATGGTGCGCAGAATCGCCAGCAGAATAGAAGGATATCTGAATGATGCCTCTAGCTGCAGGCATCATTCAGATATGCCCCCACAAAGCCCAGGACGTCATATGACGTCCACCCAGGATGGGAGATCCCATCTGTGGACGTCATATTACTAAGGGCGGGTAGGGAAGTGGTTTATGTTCATAGTGTAATTTTAGGTTGAATTTCTACTTGAAGGCTTCCTGTTGCTGGTGATCTGTCACTTTGCCTTTTTTGGTTGAACGATCCTCTGATTAAGCAGCATACATTACAGATCCATTTTTCTATTTTTTTTTTTAGCCCTGGCTGAAAAATCCAGCCAGTCACATGTCTCACCAAGAAGGCTAGAGTGAGATATTTGCTTGTATTTGTTCTGTGCATGGCCGTCTTTAATGTTGATTGGACCCTGGGCAAAAAAATTCTTGGGGCCCCCCCATGTAATTTTGCTCTCCACCTGCTCTGAGACATACAATAAATATCAGCTAGACTTAAAATCAGTTTACTGTATCAGATCAGGCAGTGATGGCGATTGGTTGCCAGAGGTTACAGCATATCATTACCACTTACTGATTGGTTGCTAGAAGTTACAGCACACATTATGGCTCACTGATTAGTTGCTAGAGGTTACAGCACATGATTTCTTCTTGTTGATTGGTTGCTAGAGATTACTGTACAGTAATACTGCTCACTGATTGGTTGCTAGAGGTTACAGCACATCATCTCTTCACTGCAGATAGGCTTGATAAACATATGACTGCCGCCATTATTTACATATGAATGCCGCCGGCCTCAGCTATTTACATATTAATCCTGCCGCTATTTACATATGAATGCTCCCATTATTTACATATGAATGACAGTTATTTACATGTAAACACAGGGTCAAGAGGTGACTCATCTGTACACAACAATAGGGCAGAGCTGGGCAGCATTAGTAGCAGCACTTCACACTGAGATATCAGGACACAACACAGGACTAAAACTTTAAGGGACAAGGGAATTTAAACTGGGATAGTTGGCAAGTATGAAGCAGCTGTTTTGGGCCCCACAACAATGACAGGGCCCAGGGCAGCTGCCCATTTTGCCATTCCTTAAAGACGGCCCTGGTTCTGTGCACCACCAACCAAGTCCCACCACAATTCTTCTCCTCTGTATTCTGATGCAGGGCACAAAGAGTGATGGCCATTCTCTCTTTTATGAAAAAATGATCATGAGTATTTCCAGATATGTTAAAATATATTTTTAAGCAACAATGAACAGCTCTTATACTCCTGATGCTCATTGGCACTTCATAGTTAATCTCTACACAGCCCAACTGTCTGATTTCACTTCCGGTTCTCAGCCATCAACATTTTTTTTTTTCTTGAAGTTAAAATTTAAAAAAAAGGTTTTTACTTTTCATTTGCTTTTGAAGTTAAATGACAGTTCTGGGATCTATTTGACCCCAGATCTGTCAATAAAGAGGACCTATCATGCTTATTTTTATTACAAGGAATGTTTACATTCCATTCCAAGAGCATGCGCAATTTTAAAGCATATCAAATTAGGTATTTATTTACTTGGCGTAAGATCATCTTTCACATTTTACCCAAAATTTAAGGTAATTGGCTGTTTTTTTTTTTTTTTATTCATTAAAGTGTATTATTTCAACCAAAAAATGTGTTTAAAATATTGCTGCGCAAATACATTAATATATAATGTTTGGGGTTCAAGTAAGTTTCTAGTAAAAAATATAGATTTTTACTTGTAAACAACAAATGTCAGAAAAGGGTCTTAAATTGTAGGTCCACCCTAAAAAAAAAAAAAAAAAAAAAATTGCCAAAAAGGCTCAAAAAAATGAAAACAATTTTATTTATTTTTTAAACTTACCAGAAATTGCTGTTACTAGGCAGATCATCCTAATCTGCCTCTTCCTCTTCTGCGGTGAGGTTCTGTGTTCTCCTCCTCGCTTTGCCTCCTGGGAAATGGAGGCGCGCTGCCTTCTGGGACACACAGGACGGTGTGCCCATTCACAAATAGCATGCGCGAGCACCGCATGCGCAGTAGGAAACGGGCAGTGAAGCCGTAGTGAGGATGTGGCGCCGGGACCCGATCCGAGGCACGGATCTGCCTCGGGCAGCCGACATCGCGGGCAACCTGGACAGGTAAGTGTGCTTATTAAAAGTCAGCAGCTACAGTGTTTTTTTTTTTTTCTCGCCGGACCTCCACTTTAAATTGGTTAATGACAGCCTTAGCTTCTCCCCATTTTTGAATGCCTAGTGTTTTTTTGTTTTTTTTGCACAAATTCTGATATATATATATATATATATATATATATATATATATATATATTGTGACAGCAGGAAGGTAAAGTCACCTGGTTGCATCCAGGGGGGTAGATATATTTCGCCCAGATTCAGGCTTTACGCCGACTTATACAACTAGGTGGAGAGTTGTATAAGCCCAGCTAAGGCTAGTGGGCTCATGGATGACTCATATGTCTAGGGAGAGTGTGGGGCGTCGTGCAGACAGGGAGTTGATGAGACCAGCTGAAGCTTGTCAGCTCATTTAGGCCTCTATAAGAACTCCCAGCTTCATTAGATGTTAGCTCATGCCTGGAACCAGACCTGTGTGGACTGTCTAGGGAGAGTGAACCCCTGTGCGGTGAGACAAAGCCTGTGTGGCTATTTGCTTGGACATTTAAAACCAGGGACTTAGGGACTAGGACAGCACTAGGCTGATCCCAGTTGTTAGTTAGGAAACCTGTATGTTTAGTCAGAGGTCAACTTGACCAGGATTTATTTTGTTTATGTTTCTTTTGCTTTGCTGTGTTTTGTCACTGTAAATAGAAAATAAACCGCACCTTTTTGATTTTGAAAACCACAACCTCCGTTTGCTGGGCCTGTTTTTGTGTGGGGAGCCCATCTCGGGGGTCACACACACCCGCTGCCGAGCTAACCCCCTCACAATATATATATATATATATATATATATATATATATATACTGTATAAAAAAACAATGTAACAATTCTATCTTAATACATATATATATATATATATATATATATATATATATTAAGATAGAATTGTTACATCAGATTTTTTTTTCTATACGAGTTGACGCTTTTCTGGTTAATCTGGTACTCAGAAACTTGCCATTTTTGTAGTAGATGAAATATGCATTTCCTAGTTGTTGATTTGTCTTATTGTTGTTGTGAGAGATATATGGTGACATGTGGTTCCACGCTAGTTCCAGTTGGTGTCTCATGTCCGGTCTATATGATGATGTTATGTTCTGCCCTCACAATGTGTTCAAAGGACAAAGCTTGGCAGACAGCTAACAGCTTCCCAACAAAGACTCAGGAGGAAGGGCTTATAGTTGAAATCTTTACTGAGAATACGTTTTTTGTAAAACTGCAAAACACAAATTATAAAAATATGCATTAGCATTTAACATTACATCACAAATGCAAATAGTAACAGGCATGCTACAATACTGTTAAGGCACTAGCTAGCAAAAATGTGGCCTAGCTGAGTGAACTTCCTGACAGACACATAAAATGTAGTTGCATTAGTAGAACATATACTGACTAACTGAAAACTAATGACTGCTTACTTACAGACTTATGCTTCCAAGGCCTGTATTAAGAAATAGTGGAGGTCTTTAGCATGCTTCCTTCTCTGTAGAAAGATTATTTAATATGACTGCTGACTGCTGAGCAGGAAGTGGGAGGAATATACTACAGTTCCTGCTAGTAATGGATGCCAATTTAAAGCAACAGTACGATCAGTAAATATATACCTTATAATCAGAACACTCCCCACCTGGCATAATGAACATTATACCACTATGTTTCCTTTTTAAGAAGTAAAAAAACTTCAGACATAGGCCTAAAGTACACCTTAGGGGTGCCCTGTCTCATGACTTTAACTTTGACCTTTCTAACCTTACTATCATTACTAGGTACAGTCTCGACAATGAGTCCAACTGGCCATTCGTTTCTGTGGACCTGAGCGTCCTTTAGTAGGATGACATCTCCGACTTGTAGGTTAGGCTTGTCAATTTGCCATTTTCTGCGTGACTGGAGCGTCACCAGGTACTCTTGTTTCCATCTATTCCAGAAGATGTCTGCAAGACTCTGAACTTGCTTCCATTGCTTGGTGTAAAGATCTTTGAGACCAAAATCTCCTGTGGGAGCTGTCACTGTTTCCATCTTCTGGGTCAAAAGCATTGCAGGTGTCAAAACTGTTGGCATTTCTGGATCGGTAGACACCGGAACTAAGGGTCGAGCGTTCATGATAGCCATGACTTCAGCCATGAGTGTGATGAGAACTTCATGTGTAAGGCGAGTAGAGCTAACCTTCAGAAACATGGCATCCAGAATGCGACGAGCCACTCCAATCATCCTCTCCCAAGCTCCTCCCATATGTGACGCATGAGGAGGATTGAAGGTCCAAGTGCATCTTTGATCTTGAAGATAAGCACTCGTCTCAGAGTCTTCTGTAAGGATCCTTAACTCCTTACAGGCCCCAGTAAAGTTTGTGCCCCGATCTGAGCGGAGTTGCTTCACAGGTCCTCGGATAGAGAAAAATCTTCTCAAAGCATTGTGAATATATCCTAACACAATCTTGCTGTCTGTGTAAAACTTTACTGCATGAATTTCAATGTCCAGTTCAGCAATGATCATGTCTGCCATCTCCACTGCTAAGACAGCAGCACAAAGCTCCAAACGTGGAACCGTGTGAGCAGGACGTGGAGCCAGTTTGGACTTTCCCATGATAAACCCAACATAGTTTTGTCCTTCAAAGTCCATTACTCTAAGGTAGGCTACAGCTGCTATAGCCATAGTAGATGCATCTGAGAATACACACAATTCTCTTTGCTTCGTGGCAGACAGAGAAACAGGGACATATGACCTTTGTATGATAAGTTGTTCAAGCTCTATTAATGAGTCCTTCCACAACTTCCACTGCATTTCTTTCTCCTTAGGTAGAGGTGTATCCCATTCACTTTGTTCATGTTCAGTAGCAATTTCTCTCATAAGAGCCTTGCCTTGCATGGTTATGGGGGCTACAAATCCTAGGGTTTCATAAAGGCTGTTGACCGTGGACAAGACACCTCTTCTCGTGAACGACTTCTCTTCTCTGGATACTCTAAATGTAAAGCTGTCGGTTTTCAGATCCCAACTGAGCCCTAAACTTCTTTGAAGGGGCAGTGAATCTGTTCCTAGATCCAGGTCTTTGAGGTCTTTTGCACGGTCCTCTGAGGGAAATGCTTCCATGATTTTGCTGCTGTTGGACGCTATCTTGTGTAACCTTATGTTAGATTCTGCTAACATCTCCCTTGTTCTCTTCAGGATGTCGATAGCCTCTTCATTGCTAGAGAAAGAACAAGTCCATCGTCCACATAAAAGTTTCTCATAACAAAATGTTTGGCATCTGTGCCGTGTTCTTCTTCACCTTTCTGTGCTGCTCGTCTCAGGTTGTAGATAGCTATAGCTGGAGAGGGGCTGTTCCCGAACACATGTACCTTCATCCTGTATTCTGTGACATCTTTGTTGAAGTCATTGTCTTCATACCACAGGAACCTCAGGTAGTCTCTGTGATCTTTGCGGACAAGAAAACAGTAGAACATTTGTTGTACATCTGCTGTTACTGCAACGCGTTCTTTTCGGAACCTGATGAGGACTCCAAGGAGTGTATTATTCAGGTCAGGTCCACTGAGGAGGACATCGTTTAGGGAAAGGCCTTCATACTTTGCACTGGAGTCAAATACTACTCGTATCTGTCCTGGTTTCTGAGGATGATACACTCCAAATATTGGTAAGTACCAACATTCTTGTTTTTCTTCCAATGGTGGTGCTTTTTCAGCTTGACCACTGTCGAAGATCTTCTGCATGAAATCATGGAAGTGTTCCTTCATATCTGTCTTTCTGTCTAGAGTGCGTCGCAATGAGGTGAGACGCTTCACTGCTTGTCTTTTGTTGTTAGGAAGGTGATGTCGGGGTGAACGGAAAGGTAGTGGAGCTACCCAGCTGTTTGACTCATCTAGAAAGACTTCTCTGTCCATTATCTCAAGGAAGAGGCTATCTTCAACAGATGGTGCTGGTTTGTCATCATCTCGTGTTCTTTCAAACACCTTGCATCCTAGCTCATCTGTATCTTCAGATGAGGTGATAGCCTCCATGTAACTCCGAACTTTCTGCTGTTGTATTGGGTTGACTAGTCTTTCTTTAATCTGTTTCTTGTTGGTACAGGGGCTAAGACATGATGTGCGGCCATTTTGCAACATGTTTGTTTTGTAGACATTCACTTTTGATGGCTTGTGAGCTCCATCCAGACATACATCACCAATTATGACCCATCCAAGGTCAAGACGTTGTGCAAATGGTGCATTGTGTGGCCCATTGTATTGCTCTCTGACCTTGTGCACTCTCAATATGTCTCTTCCAAGTAGAAGGATAATTGCAGCACCTGGGTCCAGTACTGGAATCTTGTCTGATATTTGCATCAGATGAGGGTAGTGACGAGCAATTTCAGGTGTGGGTATCTCTGATCTATCATCTGGTATCATATCACATTCAATGAGAGTGGGCAGAGTCAGCTGCGTTTTCCCATCTAATGATTCAATGATGTAGTTGTTTGCTCTCCTCCCTGATGTCTCCACAACTCCTGAGCATGTCTTCAAAGTATACGGAGTTGGACTTCCTCTGTCACCGAAGAGGTCAAAGAACTCTGTTCTTGCCAAAGATCTGTTACTTTGTTCATCTAGAACCGCATACATTCTGATTGCCCTCTCTCTGAGGCCTGCAGGATGCACCTTGACTAAACATATCTTGGAGCATGATCTCGAGTTAAATGTGTTTGTGCAGATTTCAGTGCACTTTGAGGTTATTGCTGGTAATGCACTCTCTTTTTGCTCCCCACCATGATCTTCTTGGGTTACCGGATTCTCTGTTTTCCATGGTGCTGGTCCTGGGTGTAAAGCAGACAGATGGTTGTCATTATTGCATTCTTTACATCGAATTGTTTTCACACAGTCTTTAGCAAGATGTTGAGTTGAACCACAGCATCTGAAACAAATGCGCTTGTCCTTAAGATAAGATTTGCGCTCCTCTATCGTCTTGCTTCTGAAACCGCGACATTTTCTCAGTGGATGAGGCTTGTTATGTAGGGGACACTGCTTATCTGGGTCCTCAATTTGCACTCCTGAGCTTTTATCCTGGTTGGCCTCAAACTCAGTCGGTACTTCTGTCTTCCGTACAGATACTGTTGCTCTGCGTTCTTTATTGTACACTGAAAGTTGTTTCTCTGTCTTTACAGAACTGGAGCCTCCCCTGTTCAAAAGGGCGAAGCTTGGGTCATTGCATATTTTAGCTTGCTTCACAATGAATTTGGCGAGGAAGGAGAAAGGTGGAAATGCCACCTGATGATCTTCCTTGTATTTTGATGCTTGCGTGATCCATCTTTCTTGTAAGCTGTAAGGAAGCTTCTCGATTACCGGTTTGACTCCGCGTGCTGTATCCAAATATGAGAGGCCCGGGAGGTATCCACCAGCCTTTGCCGCTTCCAGCTCTAAAAGTATGTCACCAAGCTCTCTCAGCTTCTGATTGTCTCTATTGGTTAATTTTGGATAATTTTCAATTTTCTTTAGAAGTGCATCTTCAATTACTTCAGGTGACCCATAGCAGTCTTCCAATCTCTGCCATAACATTGTAAGCCCTGCTGTCGCATCATGAACATGTACTGACCTGATTCTTTTGGCTTGCTCGGTGGACTCTGGTCCGAGCCATTTGGAGAGTAGGTCAAGCTTTTCCCTGTCTTTCAGATTTAAGTCTTGGGTGCTGCTTAGAAAAGATGACTTCCAGGCCCAATAATTTTCTGGACAGTCATCAAACTTCAGGAGACCAGAGCTCACCATTTCACGGCGTATCAAGTATTTTGTCACCTCTGTGGCTCCTGCTGCCTCAGGTGGGCATTTTCTGGGAACAAACACAGGGCATGTCTGTGGCTGGTAAGATGGTTGGGATGCTTGGTAAAATCCACTATAGTCGTGTGGTTGTTCTCGTTTACTGCAAGTCTTCCTGCTATAGGCCGGATTTATATTTTCCCAAGGAGGGATTATGTCACCATTTGTTTGATTTCCTGAAGGACCAACAGATTGGTCTCTGAGTATGTAACCACTTGGCTTGTTATAGTAAAGTTCTGGTTCAGTCTTGTGGCATCGAGCAATATCAAAGTTGTCTGCTGCTAGTGGGACCTTTGACGATTCCAATGCATCATTAGACTGTTGATCCGAGCGCATGGTCGCGTGCAATTGCACATACTCACTGGTGCGTTGGATTGCACTAAGTGGTGTCATTTGGGTATCTATCACAGAGTGCTCTCTGTACTGTTCTTCGGCAGCTCTCATGAGCACCTCGGCTTCAGCTAAGGCTGCTGAAGCAGTTTTTTCTTGCTTGATAATATGTAAAGATGCTTTCACCTCTGCTTTTCTTCTAAGTGCTTCAGCTTTACTTTTAGCTTTAATCATATGATGTTCTTCATCTATGCAGCCCTGTTCTCTTATCATTTCAGCTTCACGTATTGCATAGGAAGACAGTGCACGCGCAGCTTCTGCTTTTGCATGGGCCTTGGCAGCTGCAGCACTGGTGGACGACAGGTTAGAGCAGCTTGAATGTCTAGAGCTAGTGCGCTTGGACCTGGCAGATTCAGCACTAGCTGATGTCTGATCCGACTGACTAGAGACTCTGGAGCTTGTGCAGCGTGACCTGTTGGTTGTCATATTTTGTATGCTTTCCTCTGCTTGTGTATGCTGAGGGATGACTGGTGTATTATCCTTGTCTGTGTGTTGCATGATGAACAGATTACTTCTTTGTAGTGTCTGTGGCTGTAGAGGTTAGCTGATGATGAGCAGAATGCATCCACTCTTCTTTAAACTATGCCCGCTGTGTTAAAAGTCTTTTTACTGTTCTGCCCTCACAATGTGTTCAAAGGACAAAGCTTGGCAGACAGCTAACAGCTTCCCAACAAAGACTCAGGAGGAAGGGCTTATAGTTGAAATCTTTACTGAGAATAAGTTTTTTGTAAAACTGCAAAACACAAATTATAAAAATATGCATTAGCATTTAACATTACATCACAAATGCAAATAGTAACAGGCATGCTACAATACTGTTAAGGCACTAGCTAGCAAAAATGTGGCCTAGCTGAGTGAACTTCCTGACAGACACATAAAATGTAGTTGCATTAGTAGAACATATACTGACTAACTGAAAACTAATGACTGCTTACTTACAGACTTATGCTTCCAAGGCCTGTATTAAGAAATAGTGGAGGTCTTTAGCATGCTTCCTTCTCTGTAGAAAGATTATTTAATATGACTGCTGACTGCTGAGCAGGAAGTGGGAGGAATATACTACAGTTCCTGCTAGTAATGGATGCCAATTTAAAGCAACAGTACGATCAGTAAATATATACCTTATAATCAGAACATGTTATTTGTATCATTTCTGGTCAGTGGTAAATAACCCACAGAGTGCAGAGTTAGGAAGAAGTATCTCACAGGATGCAGGGGTCATTAGTCAGTACTGCACATAATGCAGGGTGTAAGTAACAGAGAGTGAAAGGGTTGGAGTGAATAATGCATGGATTGCAGAGGTTAGAAGTAAGTAATGCACAGAATGCAGGGGTAAGGAGTGCTGAGGTTAAGAGTAAATATTGCAAAGAGTGAAGGGGTCAGGAGCAAGTAACATATAGAGTGCAGGGGTTAGGACTAAGTAATGTACAGAGTGCAGAGGACAGGAGTAAGTAGCATACAGAGTGCAGGGATAACTAATCATAAGAAGCTCCACTGATTACAGTGAGCACAACTAAATGTACATAACAACAAAACAGCAGCTCCACTGAACACAGTGAGCCAGAAGTAAATCTACCTAATCCTAGTACCTATTTTGCTGTGCGTCTAGTAAGGTTCTTTGCGGAATAAGCAAGGAAGCTTATACATCTCTGTAGTGTATTAATGTGCTTTTACTAAACAAAAATGCTGTACATACAAACTATTAACATTTTAGAAATATAATACAAGACTGGCAGATATACATAATAATACAAAACAATGTTGCGCTAACTCACAAACATGAAAAGTACAGAAAATAAAGAAAAGTCTGTAAAAAAAAATACAAGTTCACAAGTGAAATGAAGTTGAAATAATTGAGTCACAAAAAATAATGCAAAAAAATGTGGAATATGTACAGCAGAAAATGTGGTGACCACATCCACTCTCGAGAAAGGAAATCCAAAAGGTAGTGTAAATTCTTCTACCAGGTAATACCGTATAGGCTTACCATATGGATATGACCCTCTTATTACAGAAAGGTCAGAGCACGCTTAGAACATCAGGCAACATGTGGGTATCGTTCTTCAATGTAGTCATCAACAGGTGACAAGTGCCAAAACCACCTCAGGGGACATCCAACGGATCTCCTCAATCATAAGTGCATCCAGATATTTGACATATCAAAGACAAAGAAAAAAGCTCCTCATAGTGTAAATTAATTAAAACGTATTTTATTAAAAGATGAAAAAATTCACATTTATGTAGATAAAAAGTGCTTGTAAACAAACTGCAAAGTGGCCTCGCGCTGACTTCCGGTTTGCGTGACAATGTCACAGCAGGCTCCGCCCTTCGCGTTATACATACCACAAGCAAAAATGCTACCTACTTCCCAGATAATAACCATGAACTATGGTCTATATACAAGAAGAATACACTAAAAAGTTACTTAACACAACACGTCGGGGTAACCTTATAATCACAAGACCTCCTCCTTAGCATCTGGGGCCCTCATTCAAATGAGACCTCAATCTTCCCTCAGCTCTCTGTGTAGCCTGTACCACCACCCTTACCTGCCCCCTCTCTTCTCTTCCCCTCTGTCTCTTTCCTCCCTCCCTCCCTCTCTCTCTCACCTCTTCTCTCTTTTTAAGCTCCTAGTACTCCTGTGAGCCTCTGCAGGCAGAAATGAGTTGTTATAGGCAAAATTTCTACACTTCATTAATTGCTTAATGTGCAGATGTGGAATATGTTATCAACTCCCTGCCTGTTATTAACCCATAGAACGGTTACTCTACTTTAGTCGACCAGGTCCTAGATAAGTCGATCTTGCAGCTCGCTAAAGTTATGTTTGAGCTTCAAATGTTTCTGGGGTTTATTCGTTTTTCTGTTGTTATCTTCTTGCCTTTAGCAGATTATTAAACCTAAGACCAGACGGTCTGGCCGCCCTTTGCACAGATTGATCCCATTTGGGGTGCGAAGGGCGTCAGGATGGTTCGCTGACAAAACAGCTTTGATGACTACATAATATGCTCTGTCGATCTTTGTTGGTTGATTGTTCACATTTCTCACAAAGTCTGTATTGATATGGATTGTCTCATGTCTGTATTTATGCATTTATTTAAAGCGGAAGTAAACCCATCGATTTAACAGTTTCAAAAAGCAGTTACATTCCCGGTATGCCGGGAATGCCAACTGTCACATTGGTTGTGCTCTCAACCAAACTGTCAAACCATCCAATGGCTGGTGTCATAACTGATCACATGTGCAGCATCATGGCAGTTGAAGATTAAACAGAGGCCAAGATGGAAGCTTCCTTGTCTGAAAATGATAGGAGGGTTTACTTCCACTTTAATAAAAAAATGTAAACGCAAAAAAAAAAAAAAGTTACTTAACTCAGATTATAGAGGCTTCATGATGTCCGTAGGCAACGAGGAGCCCAGGCTAACTCTGCAAGTGGTTGCAGGAATTGGGGCGAAAGCATCATCAGGTGAAGTTTCTTCTGGCACAGACCATCCTTGGTGTTACGTCATTATAGAGTCCTTCTCTTAGCTTATGTTGTTACCCTTTTATTTGGAAAGCTTAATCCCGCATGGGCGTATACTTTTCTGACTCTTCAATTCAACCTCTATATGGCATTTTTGTACCATACAGTACATGCCATAGGTCATTTATGTCAAAAGGTCAAGCTATGTTGACCTTGTTACCTGAATGCATTGTATAATCAGAATTCCTGTAAAAAACTATAGAAGCATCTAATTGCCAACTGACATTAGCCCAACATATAACAATAGTATCTACGGTCTCATTGTTTTAGAGGACAGCTTGTTTGAATGCTTTTTCAATAGGGATGAGCCGAACACCCCCGGGTTCGGTTCGCACCAGAACCCGCGAACGGACCGAAAGTTCGCACAAACATTAGAACCCTATTAAATGCAATGGATGCGAACGTTCGAATTCTAAAGTGCTAATTATAACGACTATTATGCATGTTATTGTCCTAAAAAGGGTTTGGGAACCCGGGTTCTGCACCAGGGGACATGTATCAATGCAAAAAGAAGTTTTAAAAACGGCCGTTTTTCGGGAGCAGTCATTTTAATGATGCATAAAGTGAAAAAAAAAAAATCAAATATTCCTTTAAATATCGTACCTGGGGGGTGTCTAAAGTATGTCTGTGAAGTGCCACGTGTTTCCCGTGTTTAGAACTGTCCCTGCACAAAATGACATTTCTAAAGGAAAAAAAAAGCCATTTAAAACTGCTTGCGGCTTTAATGTAATGTCTGGTCCCGGTAATATGGATGAAAATCTTTAAGAAAAATGGCATAGCTACCCCATCACCCCCCCCCCCCCACCCCAGCCCATTACCAGCCCCTTTGGGTCTTGTATGGATATTAAGGGGAACCCCGCACACAAAATAAAAAAGTCCCTATATACTCTGAACAGCCGTATACAGGCGGTGCATACAAGACAGGGACTGTAGGTTTGTTCTTATGTAGAATCTGTTTGTAATTTTGAACAGGTACATTGTTTAAGTGTAGCTCCAGCCAAAAAATATATTTTTAAGCTTTTTGGAAAACATGGTGAAGGGTTATCACCCCTGTAACATTTGTTTTGCTGTCTGTGCCCCTGTTCAGAACATTTCACCTCACTTTCCGTCCCAATGACAAATGTTTTTGAAAAGTGGGGTTTTTATTGAAACAAGGATTGGTGATAAAGCATCAGTAGAGAGGAGACACCTTTCTCCCATATTAATTCTTACAGGAGATAATTTTCCTTCCTAGGGGTAGATTTCCTCTCACTTCCTGTTGTCTTCTTCCGTTTGCAAGTAGGAGTCGTTTGTAAGTTGGATGTTTGAAAGTAGGGACCTGCCATATATACTCTGCAGAAATTGGCCCCTTAGGTGTTGGTGTTGGCACAACACTGTAAGCACTCACAGTTACTCTTGGTGGGTGCTGGAACGCCCTGCTGTCAACTATTATATCAGGAATTGTAATTACATGGCATTGTTGAACAGTGGTAGGAAAAATTGGGCCTTTGATGGTGGTGCTGGTGCCACAACACTGTAAGCCCTCACAGTTACTCTTGGTGGGCGCATGAATGGGCCCTGCTGTGAATTATTAGATAAAGAATTGTAATTGCAAGCCCCTGTTGAACAGGGGCTGAAAAATTGGGCCTTTGGTGGTGGTGGTGGTGTTGACACAACACTGTAAGGCCTGACAGTTATTCTTGGTGGGCGCAGGAATGGGCCCTGCTTTGAATTATTAGATCAATAATTGTAATTACACGCCCCTGTTAAACAGGGGCTGAAAAATTGGGCCTTAGGCACTGGTGCCACAACACTGCAACCCCTCACAGATACTGTACTTGGAGCACAGCAATGAGCCCTGTTGCAAAGTATTGCATCAAAAATTGTAATTACACGCCCCTGTTAAACAGGGGCTGAAAAATTGGGCCTTAGGCACTGGTGCCACAACACTGCAACCCCTCACAGATACTGTACTTGGAGCACAGCAATGAGCCCTGTTGCAAAGTATTGCATCAAAAATTGTAATTACACGCCCCTGTTAAACAGGGGCTGAAAAATTGGGCCTTAGGCACTGGTGCCACAACACTGCAACCCCTCACAGATACTGTACTTGGAGCACAGCAATGAGCCCTGTTGCAAAGTATTGCATCAAAAATTGTAATTACACGCCCCTGTTAAACAGGGGCTGAAAAATTGGGCCTTAGGCACTGGTGCTGGTCCCACGACACTGCAACCTCTCCCAGATACTCTAGTTGGAGTGCAGGAATGAGCCCTGCTGCAAAGCATTGCATAAAAAATTGTAATTACATGCCCCTGTTAAACAGGGGCTGAAAAATTGGGCCTTAGGCACTGGTGGCGGCACCCAGAAACAAAAATGTTCTTCCAAGCTATCATAATCAATCGGATCATTGAGGAGGAGGAGGATAGCCAGTCAACATAACAGCACAGTCACTCAGCATCAGCATCAGTCTTGAAGGGATGTGACATTTGAAAATAAATTAGTCTGTTATATCAGCTTCAGGTGTGTGGTAGCTGGTGGTGATCCAAGACTGGTTCATCTTTATGAAAGTTAGTCGATCAACCGAGTCGGTGGACAGGCGCACCCTGTGATCCGTGACAAATACTCCAGCAGCATTGAATGTGCGTTCTGAAAGAACGCTGGATGCAGGACAGGCCAGTAGCTCAATTGCATACTGTGCAAGCTCTGGCCAGTGATCCATCCTCAAGACCCAGTAAGCCAGAGGATTTTCGGTGGGGAAGGTGTCCAAGTCTGACCTTGCCCCTAGGTATTCCTGCACCATGTATTCCTGGCCATGGTTGCTGGAACCGATCATACTTTGGGGCTGCGGACTAAAGAATTGTCTGAACGCATCGGTCAGACGGCCACCTTCCCCACCGCTCCTTCTTTGACTGACCGAAGCCTCAGCAACTCGTTGTCCAGGACCAGGAGTTTGTAACCTCCCAGTCTCTGGGAACGCGTTGCACAGACCTTTCTGCAAGGCCTCCCGGAGTTGTCTCATCCTCTGCTCCCTCTGCGGCGGTAAGATAAGGTCCGCAACCTTACCCTTGTACCGTGGATCAAGGAGAGTGGCCAGCCAGTAATGGTCCCTCTCCTTGATCCGAAGAATACGAGGATCCTTCCGCAGACTTTGCAGGATCAGGGAGGCCATGCAGCGTAGGTTAGCTGAGGCATTCAGTCCGGAGTCCTCTGGGTCACTAAGGACGACATGATCCGCAGCCACCTCCTCCCAGCCACGTACAAGTCCACGGGTTTCTTGGGACTGTAAATCAACCCTAAAAGACTGCTGCTGATGATGCAGAGTGCCAGGCTCCACCTCCATGCTGACACAATCCTCCTCCTCCTCTTCCTGTGCGATGGGTGGGACAGAAGGAACACTGTCTGGGTAAAGGGGGCCTTGAGAGGCAAGGAAGTCTTCCTCTTCCTGCCTCTGTTCTGCCTCAAGTGCCCTGTCCATTATTCCACGCAGCGTATGTTCCAACAGGTGGACAAGAAGTACAGTGTCACTGATGCATGCACTGTCACTGCTCACCATCCTCGTGGCCTCCTCAAATGGTGCCAGGACAGTGCATGCATCCCTGATCATGCCCCACTGGCGTGGTGAAAAAAAAACAAGCTCCCCTGACCCTGTCCTGGTGCCGTAGTCGCACAGGTACTCATTGATGGCCCTCTGCTGCGTTTGCAGCCGCTGCAGCATGGCCAACGTTGAGTTCCACCTGGTGGGCATGTCACATATAAGGCGGTTCTTGGGCAGGTTCAACTCCTTTTGCAGCTCAGCCAGGCGAGCACTGGCATTATAAGATCTGTGGAAATGCACACAGACTTTCCTGGCCTGCCTCAGGACATCCTGTAAGCCCGGGTACCTGCCCAAGAACCGCTGCACCACCAGGTTAAGGACGTGAGCCACACAGGGCACATGGGTCAGTTGTCCCTGTCGGAGGGCGGAGAGGAGGTTGGTGCCATTGTCGCAAACCACCATTCCTGGCTTAAGCTGGCGTGGCGTCAACCACCTCTCGGCCTGCCCCTGCAGAGCAGACAGGACCTCCGCCCCAGTGTGGCTCCTGTCCCCCAAACACACCAGCGCAAGCACGGCATGGCATCTTTTTGCCTGCGTACTTGCGTAGCCCCTTGAACGCCTACGGAGCACCGCTGGTTCCGAGGACAAAGCACAGGAAGAGGCCATGGAGGAAGAAGAAGAGGAGGGGGTGGAGGAGAGAGGTGTGTCACAACCAGTAGTAGCATTTTGGAGGCGTGGCGGCAGAACAACCTCCAACACTACTGACTACTGCACCTTGTCCTGCATCCTTCCCAGCTGCCAAAAGAGTGACCCAATGGGCCGTGAAAGAAAGGTAACGTCCCTGTCCATGCCTGCTGGACCATGAGTCAGCGGTAATATGCACCTTACCGCTGACCGCCATGTCCAGCGAGGCCAGGACATTGCCTTCCACATGCCGGTAGAGAGCCGGAATCGCCTTCCGTGAGAAAAAGTGGCGTTTGGGAACCTGCCACTGAGGAACCGCACATTGCACAAACTCACGGAAGGGGGCCGAGTCTACCAACTGAAAAGGCAGCAGTTGAAGCGCTAGCAATTTAGCCAAGCTAGCATTCAACCGCTGGGCATGTGGATGGCTGGGAGTGAACTTCTTTCGACGGTCCAGCAGCTGGGGCAGGGAAATTTGCCTGCTAGAATCGGACGTCGGTGTACTGCTAGCAGAGTGGCCGCAAGTACTTGGCTGTGACACACCTAATTCTACACCTTCATTCCTCTCAGTGCAGGTTTCAGAGAGGACTGAAGGTATAGTGGGGTTGGAGATCCCAGCTGATGCGGTGCAAGGAGAGGTCCGCTTTGTTCTTTGGTGTGGGTCTTTAAGGTAGGCTTGCCAACGAGCTGCATGGCAGGTCAACATATGTCTGGTCAAGCATGTGGTGCCCAAGCGGCTGATGTTTTGGCCACGCGATATACGCTTGAGACATATGTTGCAAACAGCAGCTGTGCGATCTGATGCACTCGCCTCAAAAAAGGCCCACACCAAAGAACTTTTTGAATAACGGGCAGAGGCAGCGCCCTGCACAGGCGGAGCTCTGCGGTATGATTCCGTCGGTGTGCTGCCCTTACGCTGGCCACCCAAGGGCATCCTGCCTCGTTGGAGATGTGCCTCCTCCTCATCCTCCTCCTCCTCCTCTCTCCTATTAGGCACCCACGTGGAGTCAGTGACCTCATCATCCCCTCCCTCCTCATCACTGGAGCCAATCTGGCAGTATGCTGCAGCTGCTGGAACATGACTGTCAGATTGGTGTCCTTCTTGAGCATCCCCTCTCTCTGCTCTCACGCTACTGCCTTCCTCTAGCTGGGTATCATCATCAGACCCTTCGAAACGCTGGGCATCCTCCTGGAGCATGTACCCAACACTGTGCTCAAACAGTTCGGGGGACTCCTCAGGAGGAGGACATGGTGGGTCTAGGGAAGGAGTGACTGATGATGACATTGATACCAGAGAAGAGGACGCTTTGGCAGCTGCTTTGCCAGTACCCTGAGCCTGGGTGAGAGAGGATGAGGAGGATGAGGAGGGCTTGGTCATCCACTCTACCAAGTCTTCGGCATGATGTGGCTCAACATGTCCAGCTGCCGAAAAGAAGGACAAGCGTGTCCCATGGCCATGTGCTGATGACAATGCACCGCGTCCACGACCAGCACTGTTGCCCCCAGACACAGAGCCTGCTTGCCCTCTTTTATTGGCTCCTGACTGTCTGCCTCTCCTTGTTTGCCTTCCAGACATTCTAATGGCCTGCAGGGAGACGGGAAAACCAGCAATAAGGGGTAGCTTCAGGTGTTTATTTTGCAGGAAGCACACTCCGCCAGCTGTAAGTGCTGCAAATGCCTGTCAGTGTAATACACCAGGAAAAAACAGCAATAAGGGCTAGCTTCAGGTGTATACTGTGCAGGAGGCTTAGCAACAATGACACTGACACTGTCCCCTGCCTATCCTTCTCTCTCCCTGCACACAAGGTTTAGCAAAGAATAGGACACTGACACTGTCGACTGCCTATCCTTGTCTGTCCCTACACACAAGGTTTAGCAATATGGTTCAGCACACTAGGTTTAGCAAAGATTATGACACTGACACTCTCAACTGCCTATCCTTGTCTGTCCCTACACACAAGGTTTAGCAATATGGTTCAGCGCACTAGGTTTAGCAAAGATTATGACACTGACACTCTCGACTGCCTATCCTTGTCTGTCCCTACACACAAGGTTTAGCAATATGGTTCAGCACACTAGGTTTAGCAAAGATTATGACACTGACACTCTCGACTGCCTATCCTTGTCTGTCCCTACACACAAGGTTTAGCAATATGGTTCAGCACACTAGGTTTAGCAAAGATTATGACACTGACACTCTCGACTGCCTATCCTTGTCTGTCCCTACACACAAGGTTTAGCAATATGGTTCAGCGCACTAGGTTTAGCAAAGATGATGACACTGACACTCTCGACTGCCTATCCTTGTCTGTCCCTACACACAAGGTTTAGCAATATGGTTCAGCACACTAGGTTTAGCAAAGATTATGACACTGACACTCTCGACTGCCTATCCTTGTCTGTCCCTACACACAAGGTTTAGCAATATGGTTCAGCACACTAGGTTTAGCAAAGATTATGACACTGACACTCTCGACTGCCTATCCTTGTCTGTCCCTACACACAAGGTTTAGCAATATGGTTCAGCACACTAGGTTTAGCAAAGATTATGACACTGACACTCTCGACTGCCTATCCTTGTCTGTCCCTACACACAAGGTTTAGCAATATGGTTCAGCACACTAGGTTTAGCAAAGATTATGACACTGACACTCTCGACTGCCTATCCTTGTCTGTCCCTACACACAAGGTTTAGCAATATGGTTCAGCACACTAGGTTTAGCAAAGATTATGACACTGACACTCTCGACTGCCTATCCTTGTCTTTCCCTACACACAAGGTTTAGCAATATGGTTCAGCACACTAGGTTTAGCAAAGAATATGACACTGACACTCTCCCTGCCTATCCTTGTCTGTCCCTACACACAAGGTTTAGCAATATGGTTCAGCACACAAGGTTTAGCAAAGAATATGACACTGACACTCTCCCTGCCTATCCTTCTCTGTCCCTACAAACAAGGTTTAGCAAAGATTATGACACTGACACTCTCCCTACCTATCCTTGTCTGTCCCTACACACAAGGTTTAGCAATATGGTTCAGCACACAAGGTTTAGCAAAGAATATGACACTGACACTCTCCCTGCCTATCCTTGTCTGTTCCTACACACAAGGTTTAGCAATATGGTTCAGCACACAAGGTTTAGCAAAGAATATGACACTGACACTCTCCCTGCCTATCCTTCTCTGTCCCTACAAACAAGGTTTAGCAATGAATATGACACTGACACTCTCCCTACCTATCCTTGTCTGTCCCTACACACAAGGTTTAGCAATATGGTTCAGCACACAAGGTTTAGCAAAGAATATGAAACTGACACTCTCCCTGCCTATCCTTCTCTGTCCCTACAAACAAGGTTTAGCAAAGAATATGACACTGACACTCTCCCTACCTATCCTTTTCTGTCCCTACACACAAGGTTTAGCAAAGAAAAAATATGACACTGTCCCTGCCTATCCTTCTCTTTCCCTGCGCCGGAACACACTACACGAGGCCGCCGCGCTGGCGGCCTTTTATAGTGTGGGGCGTGTACTAAACCCCCTCAGCAATAATTGGCCACAGGCATCCTGCCTGTGGCCAATCATTGCTCTCCTCGCTGCCGGCGCTGTGATTGGCCAAGCATGCGGGGTCACAGTGCATGCTTGGCCAATCACAGCACCAGGATTGCACTGCGATGGCGCAGTGTATTGTGGGCCGTTCGCGTCACTTGAATGTGGCGCGAACGGCCCAAATCGTTCGATCTTCATCGAACGATGGAACAGCCGATGTTCGAGTCGAACGTATGTTCGACTCGAACACCGAGCTCATCCCTATTTTTCAATATCATTTGTTTGAGAAAGTGTCCACTGAAACACTCAAGTAACAAGATTTCTAATACAAACAACGGAACAAACAGATTCTTCTATCTGTAAGTCTGAGGGGGAAAAAAAAATGAAAACAGACATGTATATTTATATAAAACGCAACACACCTATCTGGGAGAGTTCTACACATACATAGTTACAATGGTCCAAGCTGGACCATTGTAACTACTGTATATAAAAATATACCAAGCCTGAAATTCATCTTTAGGTAAACACTCGTATATGTTGATGGGGTGTTGGTTTCAAGCCATATATACTGTATATATACTGTATATAGAATCAGATCTGTTATGACAGATGCACTCATATGATGATTTAAAAATGAATACCGGTGCTGTGTTTACCTCTGTTTGCTGTTCTGCTTTTGCATTTTAACAACTTTGACTAATGAGCTATTGATGTTTACTTATAGACAGCTAGTAGACCAGGCTGAGACCATCTGTAATGGATGAGCACCGGAACTCCCTGTGACTCACTCCCGATGTGAAGGAACTTGGATGTAATTAGTATGGATGATGTGACTTATCCAGGAACATTCAGTTTCGTGCAGCAAAAGGTACTTGTAAACACATCTTTTTTTTTTATTATTTACAAAAATTAATTTGTTTACTTTTTAAATACAGCACAAGGAATGCAGAAGGGGATATACCAGGCTATATTCACAATTTCAAAGGTCATACCATGTTCCCTTATTATTATATTGTACTATTATATTATTATTATAAGTACGATATAGAATAGTACTTTTTCTAATAACCAGACATTAATAAAGGTCTTTCTCCAAATACAACCAGACACTTTAAAAGAATTAAATTCAAGTGCTAATATAGGTAAAACTAGGGATGCACCGATGCCACTTTTTTAACACCGAGTACGAGTACCGATACTTTACCTCAGGTACTCGCCGATACCAATTACCGATACCTATCGCCTAGGAAGAGGGGTGGTTTGGGAGGTGGCGGTAGTTGAGGGTGGGGTGAAATAGGGATTGTGGGGTGGAAGAGTTGGGATGGAAAAGCCTGTGATCGCTGGGGGGAAGAGGATGGGGATAGGAGGGTTATTGGGAAACATGGGGGCAGGGCAGTGGTGTATTTAGGTTTTGTGCTGCCATAGGCCTGACTAAACTCGTGCACCCCCTAATTTAAATATGACCCATCCCTTCCTGTTTAAGACTCGCCCTGCCCAGTGCAGCCCCATCAGTGCAGCCCTATCAGTGCAGACTACAACAGAGTCTAATGGGACCTGGAGGGGGGTCTCTCTCTAACAGTGTCCATAAGAAAGTCTCTGTTAGAGAGAGACCCCGCTACAAGACCCCTTAGAGACTTCAAAGGAGTCTAATGGGACCTGGGGGGTCTCTCTAACAGAGGCCCTTTCAGTGTCCATTAGAGAGTTTGTTAGAAAGAGTCTCCTTCAGGCCCCATTAGAGACTGAAAAGGAGTATAATGGGACCTGGAGGGGGGCCTCTTTCTAACAGAGTGTACAGTGAACACCTTCATTCACTCTGGTCATTATGGGACCCGGTCCTTGTACCACAACTCTCACCCCTGCCTCAACCTCTCACAACGTAGAAATAAAATTGGCACTGTGTAGTGCTCCTCTTACCTTTACTATGGGTACTGTAGCTGGCTCCCGTGTCCTCTGTGGCTGGCTCCTGTTGGTGGCTGGCTGGCACCCTGGCCCTGCTATGGATGGGTCAATCACCGTGGCTGGCTTCTGTGTGTGGCCGGCTGGTTTCCTGGTGTGGGTGGGTCACCCTGGGTGGCTGGCTGGCACCCTGGCCCTGCTGTGGGTGGGTCACTGTAGGTGGCTGGCTGGCACCCTGCTGTCGGTCAGTGGGTGGGTGGATGGCATGGTGCACCCTGCTGTGGGTGGCTGGCTGGCCTTGCTCCATGCTGTGAGTCAGTGTGTGGGTGGCACGGTGCACTCTGCTGCGGGTGGCTGGCCTGGCTCCCTACTGTGAGTGAGTGGGTGGCTGGCACGGTGCACCCTGCTGTGGCTGACAGAGAGAGGGGAGGGGGGCTGACAGAGGGGGGGCGGACAGAGAGAGGTGGGCTGACTGACAGAGGGGGGGGCTGACAGAAAGAGGGGAGGGGGCTGACAAAGAGGGGGTGCTGACAGAGGGGGAGTGGGGCTGATAGAGGGGAGGGGGGCTGATAGGGGGAGGGGGGGCTGATAGAGAGAGGTGGGCTGACTGACAGAGGGGGAGGGGGGGCTGATAGAGAGAGGTGTGCTGACTGACGGGGGGGCTAATAGAGGTGGGCTGACTGACAGAGGGGGAGGGGGGCTGATAGAGAGAGGTGGGCTGACTGACAGAGGGGGAGGGGGGCTGATAGAGAGAGGTGGGCTGACTGACAGGGAGGGGAGGGGGGCGCTGTAAGAGGGGGAGGGGGCGCTGTAAGAGGGGGGTGCTGACAGAGGGATCAGAGGGAGACCTCAGGAGACACACAGCACGAGAGGCAGGACTCACACGTGCCATTGTTCCGGGAACACCACGATCATTCACAGACTAGCCCCGCCTCCACAAGTGACAAGCTGCGTTTGTCCCTGGGGAGGAGGATGAGTCGGTCCGCTCCCAAGCGACGTCACTTCCGGTATCGGCTTCCGGTATTGGAGCATTTTCGCGAGTACCGATACTTGCGAAAATGCCTAGTATCGGCACTGATACCGATCCAAGTATCGGTATTGGTGCATCCCTAGGTAAAACAGCTAAATACACATTTTAACTCTGCAAAGTAGTAAAGTCTTATTGGCTAACACTTTTGCATTTTTCTTTTCCAGTGTGAATGCTGTTGTGCAGGACATTACAGCAGGATAATACAAAGACCAACTGAGGTTATTTTTATAATGCACTTAAAACGGAAGTAAACCCAACGATGTAATAGTTTCAAAAAACAGTTCCAGAAATGCCGGAAATGCTAACTGTCACATTGGCTGTGCTCTCAACCAAACTGTCACACCATCCAATGGCTGGTGTCATAACTGATCACATGTGCAGCATCATGGCAGTTGAAGATTAAACAGAGGCCAAGATGGCAGCTTCCTTGGCTGAAAATGATAGGAGGGTTTAATTCCACTTTAAAGTTAACCTGTGCCCATACTGTGCAAATTAAAGTACTTTCATAATCTGAACAAGCAGTAAAAGAACTTGAAAACAGACGAAGCTACGCAACATCAAAGCGAAACGCGTTGACGTCACGGAGGTCACGTGACGTCGGCAACGCAACCCCTCGACCCGACAGCGGAGATCCGTGTACGGAGGACAGTAACGGAAAGCAGCGCGGGGCATAGTGGATTGTAAAGTCCTGGTCGGAACGTACGCAACGCAAACAGCGCGAACCTTTGAACTCTTCACGCTGCTACAGATTTACAACAAACAAATCTGCAAAGACCAGCAGACAGTGAGACATTCCATCCCGACAAGGAGATCTGGTTGAGCACGGAGCCACAGCTAACTTAAAGGACGTTGAGCATCTGAAAGGGTAAAGTATAAATTAAGTTCATCTTCAACAGGGGGTTTCCAGTGAAATGCACTGACCCCGCTCTGCATGTCAGATTCAACTGAACCCTAGATACCCATCCCCTTCTGAACACACTAAGAAGGTGAAACTTTTCTGTGGCTTCCCTAGCTCCCACCACTCCACGCTGTACTGAAATATTGACTATGCCATTAGCGGTCATATTCTAAAGCAACCAAAGATTCAATGACTTAAACTCCTTTACTACATTTGATTGCCATTGAAGGAAAAGTGACCAAAGCTCACCATCTCGGAAAAATCTGTACAGGGCTATGAATGCACTCTAGTGTGATCCCTGGAGTGCAATAGGAACACCTGTTCCTTCCATCTATTTCCCAAAATCCCACGGAGACCATTCCAATATCTTCCTTCCCCTAGGAAGGTGATATCAGTGGTCAACATTTCCATCTCCCCTTGTTAGGTTCCAATTTTGTTAGGGTTTATTCACAGTGAAGCTGCACTATGGTACCTACTGGTTATATGAATAAATTATGATATTGGCTGCAATCAAGCTAATCTTACCATTTTGAAGCTCCATTGTGAAATTAATTGCCGGCGTCCGGACCATCTGTGCTGTGTGTCTTTCCCCTCATTGTTGGTGATGGTACTGTTAGTTCTGTTTGTTTTAAATGTTTGATTGTTACACTTTCCGAATTAACCTCCTCTTTTAGGAGTCTATCGGAAAAATAGTATATGAAGTTCTATTGTAATTGCCTGTATATTTGATTTAATATGCATGTTTAAACCTTCCCCTTTTGATACTTAAAAATAAATGGTTTATATTTTCTAACCCCTTGGCCTAGACTAAATTGTTGTTTAAAAGTAGCCACTTTCTCTTAATCCCCTTCTAATTACATCTGGGATTAATATTTTTTCTGTTTGCAGCTATAGGCATTTTGAAGGAATTAATGGCCTTGCGGTGGGCCAAACAGATTTTATACAAGTGCTGAAGTAAATTGATTACAGATGCCCTGGGTGGTAATCAAACACCCCCTATAACGATAGTGCCACGTCCTATTAAGTATTGATATAAGAAGAATGTGAAAAGGATGGACTTTGTAGGCACGTACGTAAAAAATAAGATCATTTTATTTCACATGATGTGACATAATAATTTAAACAATTGCATCTAATAATAGAATACACAGGTAGAGACAAATACTAAAAGACAAAAAGATCACGTGGTTGATCCCAAGGAGAGTTGCTCAATATGTGAAGACTTGTTGCGATGGTGTCTATAAAATAGATGCCCATGCTTGTTCAAGAGTATCTCCTGGGTATAGATCCACAAAATCCTTGGATTGGGTTAAAATATTAGCTCGACATGTTTCGCGACATAAACATCAATCGCTTCCTCAGGAGCTTCTAGATAGTGCGAATAAATTTAACCTCATCTAATTGGTGGAATACATCATTATTTAAATTATTACATAAATATAGAATTAAAAAACATTTCAACATGTGAAATGCTCACCAATAAAAGGGATACCTTGGGGCAGGCACCCTAACCGCAGGCGCAATCAACAGGCCAGACCCCACCCCATTGGTGGATTTTTGGGGTGGATGACCAATACCACTGACCTCAGCTGAGTAGCCCAGATGACCAGGTGGGAAAATATGGGGGTGTACCGGGTAGCTAAGGAAAAGATGGATAATATAGAATAAATTGCTAGAAAACTTTATGTTAAGGAATAGCCTATATGTAACATAAGGAATTTGTATCCATACTTAGGTTTAAAAGGGGCAGTGAAAAGTAAGAGGGGGGAACGGGCGGGGACGAGATGCCAGGCTACCAGCCTGATCGTCTAACGGGTCACTAAATAAATAAAAATAAAAATTTTAAGACATAATGCCTGGGGTAACCAACGTGATGTTGTCTGCAACTACCATATTGAAATAGAAAAGGAATTATAAAACACAACTTGCACAGATTGAAAATATCACTAAAAGAATATTTGTTAAAAAGCACCAATTACTATAAAGCTATCAGTGATATATAGTCTATTAATGAAAAGGAAAAGGAGTTGCAGATATATACACCTGGTGATAGATCTTGCAAAGCAGACATAAAGGGTTAATTCACACCCATGTATGCTAGTGACCAGAAAGGCTAGCAAAGATCCAGGCAGGACAAGATAGTCTAATAAGAAGAAAGGAAATACAATATACCATTAGTTCCCAATGTACACAGCAAGTAAAACTTGCTGTATATCAACCAATGGGAATGGTATCTGACCTGATGTAAGCTGGCGTCCGTAGAAGTTTCCCCAACTGATCCCGATTCCTACCGTAGCCGCGAGATGGTATTGGTGGCTCCTCTCCCCACTAGCATCTGGGGAATGGAGTCCCAGTCTCGCTGTAGATGTACACCCCGCGCGCGTGCACGCCAGAGGACATCTGACGTCACGCGGGCTGGCCAATTGGAAGTGTCCCGCGCGTGCGTACGACGGAGCATACGTGCCCTGGCCGTGAAGCCAGGCACTGTGGGCGGAAACTTTGCTAGAGATGCAAGGTGGAACAGCGTCTCTATATGTGCCAAGGACATGACGGCATACCTGAATCCACCCCAAGGAGGGGTATGGGATGGACCCAATCGCCAGCATTTACTGGCTTGGGTGGCCACATATTCACCCACTGGTCAGGCTAAACAGTGAAGGTCCGCAGGTCGGTCTGATTGCCTGAGTGTGTTACACCGCAGAACAGAGGTGGATGCCTCCATAAGTATCCATAAAAGAAATGAATGTTCAAAGACACGCCGTAACATAACTGACATGATTCAGTATACACTTGTTAATATACTAATGCTGTGAGGCCTAAAAAAGGTATATATATATATATATATATTGTGACAGCAGGAAGGTAAAGTCACCTGGTTGCATCCAGGGGGGTAGATATATTTCTCCCAGATTCAGGCTTTATGCCGACTTATACAACTAGGGAGTTGATGAAGCCCAGCTGAGGCTAGTGGGCTCATGAATGACTCATACCTCTAGGGAGAGTGCTGGGCGTCGTGAGGCAGGGAGTTGATGAGACCAGCTGAAGCCTGTCAGTTCGTTTAAGGCCTCTATAAAAACTCCCAGCTTCATTAGATGTTAGCTCATGCCTGGAACCAGACCTGTGTGGACTGTCTAGGGAGAGTGAACCCCTGTGCGGTGAGGCAAAGCCTGTGTGGCTATTTGTTTGGACTTTTACTAAACCAGGGACTTAGGGACTAGGACAGCACCAGGCTGATCCCAGTTGTTAGTTTAGGAAACCTGCATGTTTAGTCAGAGGTCAAACTGACCAGGATTTATTTTGTTTGTTTCTTTTTGGCTTTGCTGTGTTTTTGTCACTGTACATAGAGAAATAAACCGCACCTTTTGATTTTGAAAACCACAACCTCCGTCTGCTGGCCCTGTTTTTGTGTGGGGAGCCCAACCAGGGGGTCACACACACCCGCTACCGAGTTAACCCCCTCACAGTTGGTGGAGAACCAGTGGCAGTTTTTTTTAAGCCAGCATGGAGGAGATACTGAAACAGCTGGCTCTAGCAAATGCCAATCAACAGCAGACAAATGCAGGTTTGCAAAGGAGCCTTGCAGCCCAGCAGCAAGCTCATCAACAAGCCCAGCAGCAATCTGAGGCCCGCTTCATAGACCTGTTACAGAAGCAAGAGCAGAGACTACAACAAATGGAAGCAGTAATGCAGCAACGTCCGCAGACCAGTGAGGAAAGCCGTCCCACTAATACCGCGTCCTTTGGGGTGAGTCGTTTATTGACAAAAATGACTGGAGAGGATGATCCAGAGGTATTTTTGACCACATTTGAAAGGACTGCTGAAAGAGAAAAGTGGCCTGAGGAGCAGTGGGCTGGACTGGTGGCTCCTCTGTTAACTGGTGAATCGCAGAAGGCTTACTATGACCTAGAGCCTGACCAAGCAAAAGACTATGTGATGCTAAAAGCTGAAATATTGGCAAGGCTGGGTGTCACCCTGGCTGTCCGGGCTCAGCGTGTGCATAACTGGACTTTCCAGCTTGGAAAACCCCCCAGGTCTCAAATGTATGATCTCATTCACCTGAGCAGGAAGTGGCTACAGCCAGAGACTTTGTCCGCACCGGAGATTGTGGAACGTGTTGTGATGGATCGTTTCTTGAGAGCTCTTCCTACCGCCATTCAAAAGTGGGTAAGCCATGGAGACCCAGAAACGGCCGGTAAACTTGTGGATCGTGTAGAGAGATACTTGGCTACAGAGAACCTGACGGCCTCTTCCAGAGACTCTCGGACTTTCCACCCTAAGACCAGACCATCCCCAGGGGCGGATAAGAGGATTCCAAGGGGTGAGGGTGGAGAGAGTGAGAGGGTGGGAGCTCTACCCCAAGTTTGGCGAGAACAGCCTGGGAAATCAGCGGCTCAAGAGGCCGCAAGAAGGATCGTTTGCTACCGCTGCCGGCAAGCGGGACATATTGCAGCAAATTGCCCGGTTGTGGAGGAACCCATGCAATGTGACTTTCTGATGGACAGACGTCAGTCGCTGTGTGCGACAGTCGCATGCACTGCCATTCGGGGAACTGAGAAACATTTATGCAAAATGTGTATTAATGGTAGAAATGTTGTGGTATTACTGGATTCAGGTAGCCTTGTGACCCTGATAAAGGCTGAATTAGTTAAAACAGAGGTCTCTGGGAATAGCAAGGTAGCTGTTATTTGTGTGCATGGGGACACCCGAGAGTATCCAGTGACTACAGTGTGTTTCGAGACCCCCAAAGGTACCCTCTCTCATCCAGTGGGGTTAGTATCTCAATTACCGCATGATGCCATTGTGGGAAGGGATTTTCCGAAGTTCTGGGAACTGTGGGATGATCCTGAGCCCCCCACTGGTGCCCCTATGTACCAGGAATGTGATAGCCAGAACTCCTCTGAGAGTGGTGAGGACTCTCCAGAATTTCCCTTGTCAGTATTGGCAGGGGAGACTCAAGAAACTGGAGAGGAGCCCACCTCCTCAGACGAAAACCTACCGTCTGTGGAGTTTTCTGATCTGGAGGTTCACAGGGAAAATTTTGCCACAGAACAGTTAAAAGACCCCGCCCTAATAAAGGCACGGGAAAACGTAGTGGAAATAGATGGCGAGTTAGTGAACCCAGATAATACCTGCACTTACCCATACTTCAGCGTAGAGAAGGACCTACTGTATCGGGTGGCAAAAAGGGCAGAAGAAACCGTTGAGCAGCTGGTGGTGCCCAAACCTTACAGGAAGTTGGTGTTGGAGTTGGCCCATGGGCACATTCTTGGAGGTCATCTGGGGACAGAGAAAACCCGAGAGAGGGTATTACAGAGATTCTATTGGCCTGGGGTGATGAAGGACATAGAAAATTATTGTTCCTCCTGCCCTGTGTGTCAGAGGTCGGCCCCGATGCCACATTTCCGTAGCCCGCTGGTCCCTCTACCCATCATTGAGGTCCCGTTTGAGAGAATCGCAATGGATTTGGTAGGTCCTATAATCAAGTCCGCTAGGGGGCACCAGTACATATTGGTTATAATGGACTATGCCACCCGTTATCCAGAAGCGATCCCTCTCAGAAATACCTCGGCCAAAACCATAGCCAAAGAGCTATCTCTTGTTTTTAGCCGGGTGGGTATTTGTAAAGAACTGCTTACGGACCAAGGTACACCCTTTATGTCCCGGGTTATGAAAGAGCTGTGTAAATTGTTCAAAGTGACGCAATTGCGTACATCTGTGTATCACCCCCAAACCGATGGGCTGGTTGAAAGATTCAACAAAACCCTAAAACAAATGTTGAAGAAAGTGGTGGATAGAGATGGAAAGGATTGGGACTGTCTACTTCCTTATTTGATGTTTGCTATTAGGGAGGTGCCCCAATCCTCTACGGGATTCTCCCCCTTTGAGTTACTGTATGGGAGACACCCAAGAGGGCTGTTGGATATTGCCAAGGAAACTTGGGAAAGTGAGAGTTCTCCCCACAGGAGTGTGATTGAGCATGTCGCCCTGATGCAAGATCGAATTGCACAGGTAATGCCCATCGTGAAGGAACATTTGGCCCAAGCGCAGTTGGCACAGCAGAGAGTGTACAACCGTGGAGCAAAGACCCGTACCTTTTCCCCGGGGGATAGGATATTGGTACTTGTCCCTACGGTTGAAAGTAAATTCCTTGCCAAATGGCAAGGCCCCTACGAGATAATGGAAAAAGTGAGCGAAGTGAATTACAAGGTCAGACAACCAGGAAGGCGAAAGCCCGAACAGATATATCACGTTAATCTGCTGAAAGCCTGGAGGGATAGAGAGTCCCTAGTCGCAGAAACTTGGTCACCAGCTCAAACTGGTTGCGTGATTCCGGAGGTTGGAATAGCAGCCACCTTGTCACAACCCCAACAACAGGAGGTTAAGGAGTTTGTGCTTCGCAACAAGGAGGTGTTCTCTGAGCTGCCGGGACAAACATCTGGGGTAGAGCATGATATTATTACCCCGCCCGGTGAAAGGGTGAAGTTAAAACCCTATCGGATCCCAGAGGCCCGACGGGAGGCAATACGGGAGGAAGTACAGAAAATGCTGAACTTAGGGGTGATAGAGGAGTCCCAAAGTGATTGGTCTAGTCCCATTGTGTTGGTGCCTAAACCGGATGGGAGCTGGCGATTTTGTAACGATTTTCGTCAGTTGAACAAAGTTACAAAATTTGACACCTACCCCATGCCACGTATAGATGAGTTGATCGACCGGCTGGGAACAGCCCGATACATGACGACTCTTGACCTCACAAAAGGGTATTGGCAAATTCCCCTGGCCAAGTCGGCCAAAGAGAAAACCGCATTTGTAACCCCAGACGGGGCGTTCCAATATAAGAGAATGCCGTTCGGGTTACAGAATGCGCCGGCCACATTCCAGCGGAAAATGGACCAGATGCTGAGGCCCCATCGGAAGTATGCTGCGGCTTACCTGGATGACGTAATTGTCCATAGCACAGATTGGGCCTCACATCTGCCAAAAGTGCAAGCAGTCCTGGACTCTGTTCGGGAAGCGGGGTTTACGGCTAACCCCAAGAAGTGTACCATTGGGCAGGAGGAGGCCAAATATCTTGGGTACACCATTGGCAGGGGAGTAATAAAACCCCAACTCAACAAAGTCGAGGCCATCCAGAGTTGGCCACGTCCCAACAGCAAGAAGCAGGTACGAGCCTTTCTGGGAATCGCGGGTTATTATCGGCGCTTCATTCCCCACTTTGCTTCTAAGGCTGTGCCCCTAACCAACCTGACGAAAGGGAAAGGGTCGGTCATGATTAAATGGACCCCCGAGGCTGAGGCAGCATTCCAATTCTTGAAACAAGCCTTATGTAGCCAGCCAGTGTTGTACTCACCCGACTTCTCTAAAGACTTTGTCGTACAAAGTGATGCGTCAGATGTGGGGTTAGGAGCAGTATTGTCCCAGGTCTGGAACGGGGAAGAGCACCCAGTCATTTACCTCAGCAGGAAGTTGAAGTCCCATGAGGTAAATTACGCCACGGTTGAAAAGGAGTGTTTAGCGGTGAAGTGGGCTCTAGATTCCCTTCGGTACTATCTGCTAGGTAGGCACTTTGACATGGTTACGGATCACGCTCCGTTAAAGTGGATGGCTCAAAACAAGGAGACAAATAGAAGAGTGAATAGGTGGTTCCTGGCCCTACAGGAATTCAACTTCACAGTAAAGCATCGCCCTGGCGTTCAAATGGGGAATGTGGATGCTTTGTCTCGAGTACATGAATGCCTGATTGCTGGTGTTCCAACCCCAAGGTTAAAACAAGAGGGGGGGGTATGTGACAGCAGGAAGGTAAAGTCACCTGGTTGCATCCAGGGGGGTAGATATATTTCTCCCAGATTCAGGCTTTATGCCGACTTATACAACTAGGGAGTTGATGAAGCCCAGCTGAGGCTAGTGGGCTCATGAATGACTCATACCTCTAGGGAGAGTGCTGGGCGTCGTGAGGCAGGGAGTTGATGAGACCAGCTGAAGCCTGTCAGTTCGTTTAAGGCCTCTATAAAAACTCCCAGCTTCATTAGATGTTAGCTCATGCCTGGAACCAGACCTGTGTGGACTGTCTAGGGAGAGTGAACCCCTGTGCGGTGAGGCAAAGCCTGTGTGGCTATTTGTTTGGACTTTTACTAAACCAGGGACTTAGGGACTAGGACAGCACCAGGCTGATCCCAGTTGTTAGTTTAGGAAACCTGCATGTTTAGTCAGAGGTCAAACTGACCAGGATTTATTTTGTTTGTTTCTTTTTGGCTTTGCTGTGTTTTTGTCACTGTACATAGAGAAATAAACCGCACCTTTTGATTTTGAAAACCACAACCTCCGTCTGCTGGCCCTGTTTTTGTGTGGGGAGCCCAACCAGGGGGTCACACACACCCGCTACCGAGTTAACCCCCTCACAATATATATATATTCAATCTTGTTGCTTGGGTTTATAAAAATAGAAAGACAAAAACTTGGGGGCAAAACAAAAAGAGAAAAATAGAAAAGGCAGGAAAATGCAGGAAATACAGTCAAATCAGTTTGAATCACAATTGCTGAACTGCAAAAAGACATTAAGTAGCAGAATATCCTTACATGAAATATGAATGGATGAAAAATAGTAGTACATCTAAGTAACTCCGTGATGGTAATTATTGGACTTCAAAGGTAGTGCCGAAGCACTGAGAACAAGGAGCCAGGACATCCCTAACTTATAGTGTAAAATTAAATTCTCCTAATATCCATAGGTTATTATTGAAAGAAAAATGTATATATGGCATGACCTATAATTATATGATATGATTGTAATATATGTAATAATAGTTTGTTTTGGAATCATGAGGCTGCCATATCGGTCCCTCATAAGAAGGGCCGATATGATAGTACCTCATTGATTTCTGGTGGTTTAGTTGCCTCCAAACGCTCAATCCAAAATGTTTCTTTCTGCAAAATGCGTTTGTCCCAGTTTCTGCCTCGTGGGTCTTGGGGTACTACCTCTAGAATGGTAAACTTGACCACTGAGCTGTCAAATTTGTGGTATAGACCCAGGTGGCGGCTAACTGGTGTAAGCATCTTTGCATATTGCAAGTAATACAGGTGATCATAGATGCATTTTTTTAAAGGAACGAAAAGTTTTACCAACGTAAAATGCGCCACTTCTACATGTCATGAGATATACTACTCCTTCCGTGTTGCATGTGGCATGAAAGTGAGGTCGAAATGTTTCCCCATTTGGCAAACTAAAACATGATCCTGTTTGGACCCATGGACAATAGGTACAATGGCCACAAGTAAATATGCCTCGTAATGTGGGTTGGTCATTGTGATTGGGTTTGTATTCACTTGCTGTTAGTTTATTTCCAATCAAGGTATTTCTGCGGAAGACTATTTCAGGGGTGTTTCTTATATACTTGCGAAGTATTGGATCCTCACTAAGGAGATGCCAATGTCTCTCCATACAGGTGCAGAGCGTTCGATGTTGAGCTGAATATTTTGTAATAAATTTGGTTGTAGTCTGATTAGGGTCAGATTTTTTACGTGAGTAAAGCAAGGTAGTTCTTTCTCTTCCTACAGCTTTGTTATAAGTCCTCCTTAGGAGGCTTTTGCTATATCCCCGTTTTTGTAAACGTGTGCGCAATTCATTCGCTTGCAGTCGAAACTCTGCTTTGTGCGTACAGTTTCAGCGCAAGCGAATGTATTGCGCATATAGTATACTGTGTGCCAGGGACATTGGATGTCCACTGTTGGCATGCAGCAAGGTGTTGCCTGCTGTGCTCTTGCGATATAGTTTGGTTGCTATGTTGTCATGAGAGTCTCTAAAGATGGATAGATCCAAAAAGGAAGTGTGGTTATGATATTCAAAGGTAAATTTTAGATTAAATCTATTGATATTAAGTTGACAAATGAATTCATCAAGGGCTGTAACTGTGCCCTTCCAAATGACCAAGATATCGTCGATGTACCTGAACCATCACATGGCATGGTCCAGGTACACCCCACAGGTACAGATTGGCATACGCCGGTGCACGGCACGTGCCCATGGCGACACCCTGCACCTGGAGGTAGTGGGAGCCAAGAAACAATTGTGCTGAAGGATAAATGCCAACAGTTTAACGACAAAGGACTGAAATTTCCACTGCCTGTGATCCTGTTCCATAAGGAAAATTTTTGTAATTTCAAGACCCAAATCATGGGGAATACTTGAGTATAATGCCGCATACACACGATCATTTTTCCCGTCGGGAAGAATTACATTTTTTCCTTTGGAAAGAAAAACGACGGGAAAAACGGCATTAATCACGACGAGAAAAATTAGAACATGCTCTAATTTTTCTCGTCGTGATTCCTGTCATTTTTTTTCGCGGCAGTTTTCCCATATGGAAACACTGCCGCGGAGCCTACACACGGTAGTTTTTTCTTGCCAAGAGAAAAAATGACGGGAAAAATGGCCGTGTGTGGGGGAACAAGCCGTCCCCTCGTTTTTCCTGTCGTGATTCACGGCGGTTTTTTCACCGCCGTGAATCACGATCGTGTGTACGCAGCATAAGGCCTCTACATCGATATTAACACAGAGGGCATCTGAAGGGATGGTAAGCCCATCCAACCGTTTCGGTAGATCCGACGTATCCCTTACGTAGGAGGGAAGTCCTGTCACATGGGGCATAAGAGAGAAATCCACCAACCTACTAGCATTTTCTGTAATCGAGCCAATGCCCGATATAATGGGTCTACCCGGTGGTTTGTTTTTGTTTTTATGTATCTTCGGGATTGCGTAAAAGATAGCCTCTCTTGGAAACTGAGTATTTAAGCATTCATATGTTGATTTGTCAATCAAGGCATCGATATAGGCTGTATAGATCAACATTTTGTATTGTAGTTTAAATTTGGCTGTAATCTCGGTTGTAATGGGTCTATACCATTCATCATTGCTTAGAATGTCAAGGCACATAGTTTCATATTGTTGTTTTGTTAGTAATACTATGTTGCCGCCCTTATTGGATGCCTTGATAACTGTGTCTTGTCTGACTTGTAGACTTTTAAGGGCTTGTAATTGTCCATCAGTTAAATTATAAGGGACAGATGTCATAGTCATCTTTCTAATATCACTGATCATAGCTATAAGGAAGGCAGATACCTGAGGGTTGGTATTTAAATCAGGAAACTGATCTGACTTATTTTTAAAAATTGTTGTATTTTTTGCACTGACACTCGGCACCTGACTGAGTTCACTAGATTGAGTACTGTTATATTCTGGGTTTTCGTCCATTAAAATCATAAGATCTTTAAGGGCACGAAAATCCTTCATAGTAAATTTTTTAATTTGTTTGGATAACTCCTTTTCTGCTCTATGTCTTTTTTTGTCAGGATCAAAAATAAATTTGTATGTCAATTTCCTAGAAAATAAATATAGGTCTTTGATGACCTCATATTTATCAATGTTAGTGTTGGGGCAAAAACTAAGACCTAGTTTTAATACACTAAGCTCGTCTTGAGATAAAGGATACGGGGTGAGGTTGATGATGCTTAGTTCCTCATCACTGTCCTCTCCCCTAAAGGGATATCCTGTTGTACTACAGTTGTATTGGGTGTCCTCTGTTGTTTATCACCACTATGTATAGCCATAGACCTAGATTGGTGTGTAGAGGATCCTGGGGGCCCTGTGGCTCCTCCCTCAGCACCTTCAGGTGTGGTAATGGGTGTAGTGCCTGATTGGGTATGTTGTAAATTATGTTGTGTATGCATCTGCTGAACTGCCTGGGCTGCAATGGGGCCCATGTATGCATATTGTGACAGGTCATAATTAGGTGTTTTCCCATCACCCCTATTTGGGCCACCAAGAGGCTGTGCGTGTGAAGGTGTAAAGCCTGAAACGTTGGCTGGTTTTTTCTTGGTGCTAGGTGTGACAGGGTACCCACCACCATGATGACCCCGCTTACGTGATCTGCTTTGAGGATATTGGCCAGTCGTAGATTGCGTTGAACATGCCTGTGAAACAGAAGAAGATTGTGAGGAGTCAGATTCAAACTCATCTTCAGAAACTTGTACATTTTGACGATTTTTAGGATAATGATTTCTAGTATTAAAGCCTCGACCTCTAACTGGGTTGTCCTATCTATAAGCATAGCCTTCCTTGAAGGCCATTCTATCCTTAATTATTTTGACCTGTTTTTTAGAAATAATGGTTTTATTGAGTTTGTCCAGAAATATTTTTAGGAGAAAAGGAACCAACGATTGCAGAATTGTAAGTGTTGACAGTCACCACATCCCTAATTTGTATGAAAAATTGGAAAAACCCCCATTGGAGGTGGGACTTTAAAAGTGACTGACAACACACAGAGATATATAAAAAATATATGAATTTAATCATCAAGTATAAAGAATTGATTACACAGACAGTTTATAATAAAAAATACATGAATTAAATACAGATCCACAAAAAACTGTTTGCATTCAAAAAGAGAGAAAAAAATGAAATTTTACGGTCAGACCCGACAGCTGTTTCGGTTACCCTTCTTCGGGGGTTTTGTAGACACAAAAAGTCAGGAGTTGTCTATAAAAGGACAAATTCCATTAAATACATAATGCTATTGTGTGTATATATACATAAAATTATTTACATAAATAAACAAGCATAACAAATATATATGTAAGAGTAGATAAATAAATATTTGCTTACAAATATTTCCAGACGTAGTTCGATATTCCATGCGTAAATAGGGCATGCGTGTTGCTGTGTACGTGGAGCGAAAGAAAAAACGCACCACAAAAAAGGGGGGGCTCAAGGTGGAGCGGGGTCCAAAAAAAGCCTTCATACAAGGGTCCCCAATGGTAACAAACGATGGAGCTAAAAAAGACTCTAAATGAAGAGTCTTGATTTCTGCAAAACATATACAAACAAACCCATAATGTTAATTACTATCCTTATTTGGATTAAAATTAAAACCATATAAAAATATCTTCAAAAACCACCTACCTGTAACCCTTCATTTCAATAAATAAAAAGAAGAAAGAAGCGACTCTTGTCAACTCAAGAAAAAAATAGGAGATCTCTCATTCATGAGAGATTGCATAGATTATGCATTCCTTTGGTAGTGGAATTGTGTATAGTAGCTGTCTTCTAATTATTGAAGGGAATTGCTGTGAAAGAGAATAAAGGTGCAAATAAGCACCATTAGCATACACTAGAAGAAGAGATAGTAATGTCAAAGATGACCTAAAAACATCTAACCGGGTGGGTGAAAATATGTACCTGTTTAGCTCCTTCAGACTGTGACCGGTGCCGTGTCCCGTGCCCGTACAGATCTCCATTTGGCAAGATGGGCTTTAAATGGCGTCTTAATGAGCAGCCACAGCTGTGTAGGCGGGCGGCGCAAGACACAGGAGTATGATGACGTCAGTGCGCATAGCGTCGCTTGAGTGTAAAGCACTCTAAAGCGAAACTGAAAGAGCCGCGAGCAGAAGTGCATACATGTATAGAAGCGCCGACACCGGAAACACAGAAAACAAGCCAACATCCACAGACTGCGACGGGACGTAGATGGTACATATAATATCAATCCATCCATTAAAGCTCAAATCAATGTATATATATGTATATGAGAAAAGGGAAAGAGCGAAGAAAGGGGAGGTATTATTTTTCTATATTGTTAAATTAGAACAGAGACCAGATTGACTATATTGACTATATTTGCTTGTCAACTGGAGTCGTTACATTGACGATATCTTTATTGTGTGGGCAGGCACCCCGGAATTATTGTTGTCATGTCTAGATGCTATGAATGACAATTCTTACAATTTAAAATTTACCATGACTTACAGCGACGTGTCTATCAATTTTTTAGATATTACTATACTAAAGGACACGAATGGAAAATTATCAAGTGCTCTTTATCGCAAAGATACAGCTTGTAATTCCATACTCCACGCTGAAAGTGCACACCCTACACCTCTTGTGAGATCAATACCATTTGGGCAATATTTGCGACTACGCCGGAATTGCACAAGTGATGCTATCTTTCAGAGAGAGGCTAATGCCCTTAGAGATCGCCTTCTGATACGAGGATATTCCCTCAGCAGTCTCAAAAAATCATTCAGAAGAGCCACTCTCAAATCTAGAGATCAACTTCTGACCAAAAGAGAACCGATCAATAGGCTCGAGAAATCGTATCCAAATGATGTACGTATTATTACCAAATTTAACAGACAGAGTGACCAGATTAGGAAGATTGTTTCCAAATATTGGCATCTTCTAAAAATTGATCCATCATTGGCCCCATTTGTGCCAGCCAAACCCCTAATCACCTATCGTAGAGCAAACTCAATAAGGGATAATCTAGTACAGAGTGAGTACACAGGTGAATTCCGTACTGATCCATGTAGGCGACCAGGTACATTTCGATGTGGAGGCTGTAATTTATGCCAGTATATGAATATTGACAATAAAGCAATACTACCTAATGGAAAAGTCTTCAAAGCAACCCACTTTGCCAACTGTAAAACGGAAGGAGTTGTGTATTTACTCTCATGCCAATGCGGATCTTTCTACATTGGCAAAACCAAACAGCCATTCTTTAAAAGAGCGGCTAGACACATCACTTGTATGAAAAAATGTGACCCAGATCTTCCCCTAGGACGGCATATTAGAGATATTCACAACAGCAAAATTCCAAGAATTAAATTTCTAATCTTGGACAGGATCTATCCCAACAATAGAGGAGGAGATTGGAATAGAACTCTCTTACAGAGAGAAACAAAATGGATTTTTATTTTGAATGCCACCCTACCACCTGGGTTAAATGAACTTATAAGTTATCGCCCCTTTCTGGAGGGCTTCTCCTCTGGCCGGTGGGAAGAATAGGAATATAGATCTATTAGTTATATATATTAGCGTATTATTTATAATCTTTTTTTTTTTACTGGGTTATAGGTTTTTGTGTGCCTGCTGTGTTGGGCTTGCTGGGTCTTTAGCTTTCTACACGACGCACGTAGGGGGTTATGTGTCAGTTTGATCTCTTGACACATTTTTTTCCCCCTCTTTTGATGCGAAATAATTCTCTTTTTGCACACGTGCGTCGGCGCGCATTATCTGCCAATTGCTGTCACATTGAGGCCGCGTTTGGCATTCAATGCGCGGGGGGTCCCCTTTTCCGGGTGACATGACTTTGTGTCTGCTCTAAGGGATTATTTTTTTTCTCATCCAGTTTTTGTCATTGTATTTAATCATGACAACAATGGAATCAGAGGCAAGGTTTTTATGTGTGTTAGATATTGGGGGTGTTTTTGATTTATTTAACCTTTAACATATACAAGTATAATATCATTAACGCTATTGGAACATATATGGGCATGTTACTATTTATGCAATTAGTGGTCCAATTGGATCTGAATAATATTTGAACATGAAATGACCATAGAGATATAATACAATATGTAAGGTTTAAACAGTAAAAAGCCAATATAGTCAATCTGGTCTCTGTTCTAATTTAACAATATAGAAAAATAATACCTCCCCTTTCTTCGCTCTTTCCCTTTTCTCATATACATATATATACATTGATTTGAGCTTTAATGGATGGATTGATATTATATGTACCATCTACGTCCCGTCGCAGTCTGTGGATGTTGGCTTGTTTTCTGTGTTTCCGGTGTCGGCGCTTCTATACATGTATGCACTTCCGCTCGCGGCTCTTTCAGTTTCGCTTTAGAGTGCTTTACACTCAAGCGACGCTATGCGCACTGACGTCATCATACTCCTGTGTCTTGCGCCGCCCGCCTACACACCTGTGGCTGCTCATTAAGACGCCATTTAAAGCCCATCTTGCCAAATGGAGATCTGTACGGGCACGGGACACGACACCGGTCACAGTCTGAAGGAGCTAAACAGGTACATATTTTCACCCACCCGGTTAGATGTTTTTAGGTCATCTTTGACATTACTATCTCTTCTTCTAGTGTATGCTAATGGTGCTTATTTGCACCTTTATTCTCTTTCACAGCAATTCCCTTCAATAATTAGAAGACAGCTACTATACACAATTCCACTACCAAAGGCATGCATAATCTATGCAATCTCTCATGAATGAGAGATCTCCTATTTTTTTCTTGAGTTGACAAGAGTCGCTTCTTTCTTCTTTTTATTTATTGAAATGAAGGGTTACTGGTAGGTGTTTTTTGAAGATATTTTTATTTGGTTTTAATTTTAATCCAAATAAGGATAGTAATTAACATTATGGGTTTGTTTGTATATGTTTTGCAGAAATCAAGACTCTTCATTTAGAGTCTTTTTTAGCTCCATCGTTTGTTACCATTGGGGACCCTTGTATGAAGGCTTTTTTTGGACCCCGCTCCACCTTGAGCCCCCCCTTTTTTGTGGTGCGTTTTTTCTTTCGCTCCACGTACACAGCAACACGCATGCCCTATTTACGCATGGAATATCGAACTACGTCTGGAAATATTTGTAAGCAAATATTTATTTATCTACTCTTACATATATATTTGTTATGTTTTGTTTATTTATGTAACTAATTTTATGTATATATACACACAATAGCATTATGTATTCAATGGAATTTGTCCTTTTATAGACAACTCCTGACTTTTTGTGTCTACAAAACCCCCGAAGAAGGGTAACCGAAACAGCTGTTGGGTCTGACCATAAAATGTCATTTTTTCTCTCTTTTTCAATGCAAACAGTTTTTTGTGGATCTGTATTTAATTCATGTATTTTTTATTATAAACTGTCTGTGTAATCAATTCTTTATACTTGATGATTAAATTCATATATTTTTGATATATCTCTGTGTCTTGTCAGTCACTTTTAAAGTCCCACCTCCAATGGGGGTTTTTCCAATATTTCATACAAATTAGGGATGTGGTGACTGTCAACACTTACAATTCTGCAATCGTTGGTTCCTTTTCTCATATATCATAGGGTAGCAAATACCCAAACCCCCTATCCTTTTTCCAACCATTGCAGCATTGTCGTACTTGTGCATACATAGCTATATATTTATTAATATTCAATTGGTGGAATTTGCAAATTTATATTTTGTTATTATATTTATTATATGTATTAATGTTTTGCTTACTTTTTCCTTTTGTACTTGTGTTTGATTTTGTCTTTTAAAAAAAAATTTTGTCTCTTTCTTTTTCTTTTTCTTTCTTCTTTTTTTTTTCTTTTTCTTTTTCTTATATATTATATAATATTGAGTATATTCACTATTAAGGAACCACTATGTTTAAATCTAGGGACTTTGAGGGACATATGTCCAGATATAGAGAACAAGCCAAAAAGGAAGCTCAGACTTCCGAAATGTCGGCTCTTTTCTCCCAATTGTCTAAATTGGTGGAGAAAAAGGCACAATTATTATGGCATATTGAGGGTTTTGAGCAATATATTAGGGAGGATCTGAATCAATTGGGTCTGCGCATTCAGATCTTTCCCACCTTTGACAACATTGACGAATCATTCAAGAAACAATGGGAAATGAATTTGAAACAATGTAGCTTAATTATGATGAAACTTCTAATGGAAGAATATTCTAGAAGAATTCTGATATTGAATACAGATATTGAAAATATATACACACAATTAAAACCATGTGAAAATTTAGACAACTATAAAATTCTAGAAGAAGGCATCAAAACTCACCTTGATCTCTTGGCCGGCAGTGTATTGCCAGCCAAGGAACAGAAATTTTGGAGGGACAAGATAGCCTTCAAAGAATCAAAAGCTTATCATTGGCAAAGAAATAGTAACCCTCGCTCACGCCCTAGATTCAACAAAATGAAGGGCGCAGTCGCTGATAGGGGATCCAATGTTTCACTTAACTCTTCCCTTTCCTCATCCTCACAACGCTCAATTTCTGACAAAAGAAAACCACTTAAGAATAAATGGAAATCACCCAATAAGGAACATACTAAAAAACGTATGGTGGAAACAATGCCCATCTCTGCTCAGAATGAGACTCTTAATACTAAGGTATTGGGACCACGAGGTGGTCCATCTGAACAATCTATACCAGGTATTCTTTTTCCATCAACTAATGTGTCAAATATGACTGAACCCATGGCAGAGATGAGCATGGGTTCATCCAATATGATATCATAGCTGGACAATCATGAAGCCATTGGTGATAGACTAAATATTATCAATCTGTCGGATTATGCACTATCAGAGGATGAGAGATCTGTCCTATCTCGAGGTTTAAATTTTTGCCCAAGCTCCGATTTAGATAAATTCGAAATAATTAAAGATCTACAGCTATTTTCAAGGACTCTACTATTGAAAAATATGTATACAAAAACAGCAGTCCCAACTATAGAGGAAGATAAAACTGCAGTTCAACATGAACAAGATGTTCAAATTCTTGTAGATCTGTCCATGGACCATGGTGGTGCGAACCTTATTGATAATATAGATTTAGAGAGTCTATTGAAGGGGGAGGTACCATCCGTGACCACGAAAAAGGTCAACTTACCCAAAATTCAATCATTATTAAAAAAGAAATCTGACAAGTTTCCAGCCATTGGTACCAATGTCAATCTGGGCGCATTTTTGTCTATGACAACTAGAGACATTAAAAAACTTCATCTGAATCATAAAATTCCATCTAATTTAACGGAAGGAGAAAATAAGGCTCTGAAGAATTTAACCAAACAAACTCAATTAACAATAAAATCAGCAGACAAAGGGGGCAATATCGTAATCATGGAGAATTACCAATATAGAGAAATGTGTTTAAAAATACTAAATAACAACGATTGGTATAAACGTATCTCCAAAACCCAGATTACTAAGTTCAACAATGCATTTTATTTGTTGATTGATGAGGCATACACTAATAAAATCATCAATTTCCAAATTTGGAACTTTATAAGAACTCTTCATCCCAGAATTCCGACTTTTTATAGTCTCCCTAAGGTGCATAAGAGCAAAACTTTGCCCCCAGGTCGTCCTATTGTCTCAGGATGTGGTAGTATTACTGAGAATCTAAGTAAATTTATCGATGAACAAATTCGTCCATACGTAAATAATCTACCCTCCTTTGTTAAAGATACTATGCATTTATTAAATCAATTGGATGAGATGTCGGTACCTCCCAATGCCCTTCTGGTGGCTGTTGATGTAGAAGCTCTGTACAGCTCCATCCCCCACCAGCGGGGCATTGGGGTTATCAGACACATTTTGTCCCAGTCCCATCGGGATAATCGTGCTTTTGATCGGTTTTTGCTCTCTGCACTGGAGCATATTCTTACCTGCAATGCATTTTCTTTCGATGGGTCCCACTACCTCCAGGTACAAGGCGTGGCAATGGGGACTTGTTGCGCCCCATCTTACGCCAATTTGTACCTGGGGGAGTGGGAGCAAAACTTTTTATCGGAAGAAACACTTTTACCATTTACCGAACCGATTGTCAACTGGAGTCGTTACATTGACGATATCTTTATTGTGTGGGCAGGCACCCCGGAATTATTGTTGTCATGTCTAGATGCTATGAATGACAATTCTTACAATTTAAAATTTACCATGACTTACAGCGACGTGTCTATCAATTTTTTAGATATTACTATACTAAAGGACACGAATGGAAAATTATCAAGTGCTCTTTATCGCAAAGATACAGCTTGTAATTCCATACTCCACGCTGAAAGTGCACACCCTACACCTCTTGTGAGATCAATACCATTTGGGCAATATTTGCGACTACGCCGGAATTGCACAAGTGATGCTATCTTTCAGAGAGAGGCTAATGCCCTTAGAGATCGCCTTCTGATACGAGGATATTCCCTCAGCAGTCTCAAAAAATCATTCAGAAGAGCCACTCTCAAATCTAGAGATCAACTTCTGACCAAAAGAGAACCGATCAATAGGCTCGAGAAATCGTATCCAAATGATGTACGTATTATTACCAAATTTAACAGACAGAGTGACCAGATTAGGAAGATTGTTTCCAAATATTGGCATCTTCTAAAAATTGATCCATCATTGGCCCCATTTGTGCCAGCCAAACCCCTAATCACCTATCGTATAGCAAACTCAATAAGGGATAATCTAGTACAGAGTGAGTACACAGGTGAATTCTGTACTGATCCATGTAGGCAACCAGGTACATTTCGATGTGGAGGCTGTAATTTATGCCAGTATATGAATATTGACAATAAAGCAATACTACCTAATGGAAAAGTCTTCAAAGCAACCCACTTTGCCAACTGTAAAACGGAAGGAGTTGTGTATTTACTCTCATGCCAATGCGGATCTTTCTACATTGGCAAAACCAAACAGCCATTCTTTAAAAGAGCGGCTAGACACATCACTTGTATGAAAAAATGTGACCCAGATCTTCCCCTAGGACGGCATATTAGAGATATTCACAACAGCAAAATTCCAAGAATTAAATTTCTAATCTTGGACAGGATCTATCCCAACAATAGAGGAGGAGATTGGAATAGAACTCTCTTACAGAGAGAAACAAAATTGATTTTTATTTTGAATGCCACCCTACCACCTGGGTTAAATGAACTTATAAGTTATCGCCCCTTTCTGGAGGGCTTCTCCTCTGGCCGGTGGGAAGAATAGGAATATAGATCTATTAGTTATATATATTAGCGTATTATTTATAATCTTTTTTTTTTTTTTTTCACTGGGTTATAGGTTTTTGTGTGCCTGCTGTGTTGGGCTTGCTGGGTCTTTAGCTTTCTACACGACGCACGTAGGGGGTTATGTGTCAGTTTGATCTCTTGACACATTTTTTTCCCCCTGTTTTGATGCGAAATAATTCTCTTTTTGCACACGTGCGTCGGCGCGCATTATCTGCGAATTGCTGTCACATTGAGGCCGCGTTTGGCATTCAATGCGCGGGGGGTCCCCTTTTCCGGGTGACATGACTTTGTGTCTGCTCTAAGGGATCATTTTTTTTCTCATCCAGTTTTTGTCATTGTATTTAATCATGACAACAATGGAATCAGAGGCAAGGTTTTTATGTGTGTTAGATATTGGGGGTGTTTTTGATTTATTTAACCTTTAACATATACAAGTATAATATCATTAACGCTATTGGAACATATATGGGCATGTTACTATTTATGCAATTAGTGGTCCAATTGGATCTGAATAATATTTGAACATGAAATGACCATAGAGATATAATACAATATGTAAGGTTTAAACAGTAAAAAGCCAATATAGTCAATCTGGTCTCTGTTCTAATTTAACAATATAGAAAAATAATACCTCCCCTTTCTTCGCTCTTTCCCTTTTCTCATATACATATATATACATTGATTTGAGCTTTAATGGATGGATTGATATTATATGTACCATCTACGTCCCGTCGCAGTCTGTGGATGTTGGCTTGTTTTCTGTGTTTCCGGTGTCGGCGCTTCTATACATGTATGCACTTCCGCTCGCGGCTCTTTCAGTTTCGCTTTAGAGTGCTTTACACTCAAGCGACGCTATGCGCACTGACGTCATCATACTCCTGTGTCTTGCGCCGCCCGCCTACACACCTGTGGCTGCTCATTAAGACGCCATTTAAAGCCCATCTTGCCAAATGGAGATCTGTACGGGCACGGGACACGGCACCGGTCACAGTCTGAAGGAGCTAAACAGGTACATATTTTCACCCACCCGGTTAGATGTTTTTAGGTCATCTTTGACATTACTATCTCTTCTTCTAGTGTATGCTAATGGTGCTTATTTGCACCTTTATTCTCTTTCACAGCAATTCCCTTCAATAATTAGAAGACAGCTACTATACACAATTCCACTACCAAAGGCATGCATAATCTATGCAATCTCTCATGAATGAGAGATCTCCTATTTTTTTCTTGAGTTGACAAGAGTCGCTTCTTTCTTCTTTTTATTTATTGAAATGAAGGGTTACTGGTAGGTGTTTTTTGAAGATATTTTTATTTGGTTTTAATTTTAATCCAAATAAGGATAGTAATTAACATTATGGGTTTGTTTGCATATGTTTTGTAGAAATCAAGACTCTTCATTTAGAGTCTTTTTTAGCTCCATCGTTTGTTACCATTGGGGACCCTTGTATGAAGGCTTTTTTTGGACCCCGCTCCACCTTGAGCCCCCCCTTTTTTGTGGTGCCTTTTTTCTTTCGCTCCATGTACACAGCAACACGCATGCCCTATTTACGCATGGAATATCGAACTACGTCTGGAAATATTTGTTAGCAAATATTTCTTTATCTACTCTTACATATATATTTGTTATGTTTTGTTTATTTATGTAAATAATTTTATGTATATATACACACAATAGCATTATGTATTTAATCGAATTTGTCCTTTTATAGACAACTCCTGACTTTTTGTGTCTACAAAACCCCCGAAGAAGGGTAACCGAAACAGCTGTCAGGTCTGACCATAAAATGTCATTTTTTTCTCTATAATATCATTAACGCTATTGGAACATATATGGGCATGTTACTATTTATGCAATTAGTGGTCCAATTGGATCTGAATAATATTTGAACATGAAATGACCATAGAGATATAATACAATATGTAAGGTTTAAACAGTAAAAAGCCAATATAGTCAATCTGGTCTCTGTTCTAATTTAACAATATAGAAAAATAATACCTCCCCTTTCTTCGCTCTTTCCCTTTTCTCATATACATATATATACATTGATTTGAGCTTTAATGGATGGATTGATATTATATGTACCATCTACGTCCCGTCGCAGTCTGTGGATGTTGGCTTGTTTTCTGTGTTTCCGGTGTCGGCGCTTCTATACATGTATGCACTTCCGCTCGCGGCTCTTTCAGTTTCGCTTTAGAGTGCTTTACACTCAAGCGACGCTATGCGCACTGACGTCATCATACTCCTGTGTCTTGCGCCGCCCGCCTACACACCTGTGGCTGCTCATTAAGACGCCATTTAAAGCCCATCTTGCCAAATGGAGATCTGTACGGGCACGGGACACGGCACCGGTCACAGTCTGAAGGAGCTAAACAGGTACATATTTTCACCCACCCGGTTAGATGTTTTTAGGTCATCTTTGACATTACTATCTCTTCTTCTAGTGTATGCTAATGGTGCTTATTTGCACCTTTATTCTCTTTCACAGCAATTCCCTTCAATAATTAGAAGACAGCTACTATACACAATTCCACTACCAAAGGCATGCATAATCTATGCAATCTCTCATGAATGAGAGATCTCCTATTTTTTTCTTGAGTTGACAAGAGTCGCTTCTTTCTTCTTTTTATTTATTGAAATGAAGGGTTACTGGTAGGTGTTTTTTGAAGATATTTTTATTTGGTTTTAATTTTAATCCAAATAAGGATAGTAATTAACATTATGGGTTTGTTTGCATATGTTTTGTAGAAATCAAGACTCTTCATTTAGAGTCTTTTTTAGCTCCATCGTTTGTTACCATTGGGGACCCTTGTATGAAGGCTTTTTTTGGACCCCGCTCCACCTTGAGCCCCCCCTTTTTTGTGGTGCCTTTTTTCTTTCGCTCCACGTACACAGCAACACGCATGCCCTATTTACGCATGGAATATCGAACTACGTCTGGAAATATTTGTTAGCAAATATTTCTTTATCTACTCTTACATATATATTTGTTATGTTTTGTTTATTTATGTAAATAATTTTATGTATATATACACACAATAGCATTATGTATTTAATCGAATTTGTCCTTTTATAGACAACTCCTGACTTTTTGTGTCTACAAAACCCCCGAAGAAGGGTACCCGAAACAGCTGTCAGGTCTGACCATAAAATTTCATTTTTTTCTCTCTTTTTGATTGCAAACAGTTTTTTGTGGATCTGTATTTAATTCATGTATTTTTTATTATAAACTGTCTGTGTAATCAATTCTTTATACTTGATGATTAAATTCATATATTTTTGATATATCTCTGTGTGTTGTCAGTCACTTTTAAAGTCCCACCTCCAATGGGGGTTTTTCTAATATTTCAGAAATATTTTTAGGGTTTGACTTCTATCAGCATATTTTATATGCATTTTGATATGCTCGTATTGTGTATTGAGGATGGCCCATTCTTGGTCCAACATGTTTATATGAATTTGATACCGAGCCAATAGCAACTGCATACAATCTTTGCTGCATTGATTTAATACACCCTCCCAGGAATTTCTAAGGTCCTGTGAGGCATTTTTTATAGTGGGGAACATTTGGACTCGCAAGCCCATAGGGCTGATGTTTTCCCTAATGTATTGTCTGAAAAACTCTATATGCCATTGGAGGTTGGACTTTTTTTTGAGCAACTGTCTAAGTCTTTCGAAATACAGCCTAAGGTCATCATCCTCTTTGTTAGATCCATTATAAGATGTTTGAAATTCATTCATTAGGCCTGACCAGGCTGTGCCTACAAAGTCCATGTCAATTCAAGATTCTCCGTAACCTGATTTGCCGCCCAAACTAAAGTACTTCCCAAATGAACTCAATGTGCAACATATATAGAAAAATTCAAAAGAAAAACTACACGGGTAGAAAGAAAACTGACTATAGATAAATCTATAGCTTAGGGCTGACCGCGTATAATAAAATAGACGGTCAAAAAATGGTGCTTCCACCTGACATATATGAAGTAAATTGATTACAGATGCTCTGGGTGGTAATCAAACACCCCCTATATTGATAGTGCCACGTCCTATTAAGTATTGATATAAGAAGAATGTGAAAAGGATGGACTTTGTAGGCAAGTACGTAAAAAATAAGATAATTTTATTTCACATGATGTGACATAATAATTTAAACAATTGCATTTAATAATAGAATACACAGGTAGAGACAAATACTAAAAGACAAAAAGATCACGTGGTTGATCCCAAGGAGAGTTGCTCAATATGTGAAGACTTGTTGCGATGGTGTCTATGAAATAGATGCCCACGCTTGTTCAAGAGTATCTCCTGGGTATAGATCCACGAAATCCTTGGATTGGGTTAAAATATTAGCTCAACATGTTTCGCGACATAAACATCAATCGCTTCCTCAGGAGCTTCTAGATAGTGCGAAGAAATTTAACCTCAATTAATTGGTGGAATACATCATTATTTAAATTATTACATAAATATAGAATTTAAAAACATTTGAACATGTAAAATGCTCACCAAATACTTGGTGCCAATAAAAGGGATACCTTGGGGCAGCCACCCTAACCGCAGGCGTAATCAACAGGCCAGACCCCACCCCATTGGTGGATTTTTGGGGTGGATGACCAATACCGCCGACCTCAGCTAAGTAGCCCAGATGACCAGGTGGGAAAATATGGGGGTGTACCGGGTAGCTAAGGAAAAGAGGGATAATATAGAATAAATTGCTAGAAAACTTTTCAAGTTTTGCAAAAAATGGTTACTGTCTCTTTAAGAAGACAAACAGCAGCTTAGGTAGGATAACACAGTCCAATGCAGAGAGACAGTATTTAACCACTCAACGACCGCCCATGTACATATACGTCAGCAAAATGGCACGGACAGGCACAATCACGTACCTGTACGTGACTGCCTTCGTATGGGTGGGGGGTCCAATCGGTCCCCCCTCCGGTACATGCGGCGGTCGGTATCGATTTGGTAGCGATCCGTGATGAGGGGGCGGCCATTGGTTTCTGGCCACCCCCTCTCGATCGCTCCCGGCGAATGAGATGCTTCCCTTGCCTGTGTAATGTAAACACAGGCAGGGGAAGTGATGTCATCTTTCCATGCGGCGCTCTATTCGTCCGGAGCCGCCGAGGAGAGAAGACATCAGGTTAGTGCACAAACAGTACACTGACACCAGGACACATAGGCACACAATCCACCCCCCAGTCACCCCCAGATCACCCCCCAGCCCCCATTCACAGTGTCACTGATTGCAGTGATCATTTATTTACTGATCACTGCAATCAGTGACATTTGTGATAGTAAAACTGTCAGGGCAGTTAGTGTTAGGTCCCTTTAGGTCCAGGGTAGCCCCCTAACCCCCCCTAATAAAGGTTTAACCCTTTGATCGCCCCCCAGGTAACCCTTTCACCCCTTATCACCAGTGTCACTAAGCGATCGTTTTTCTGATCGCTGTATTAGTTATGCTGGTGCCGCTAGGTTGCCAGTTATTTTTTTAGGTTCGCCGCCAGGTTTTTATAGCGTCAGATACCCCCATATATTACCTAATAAAGGTTTAACCCCTTGATCGCCCCCCAGGTAACCCTTTCACCCCCTATCACCAGTGTCACTAAGCGATCGTTTTTCTGATCGCTGTATTAGTTATGCTGGTGCCGCTAGGTAGCCAGTTATTTTTTTAGGTTCACCGCCAGGTTTTTATAGCGTCAGGTACCCCCATATATTATCTAATAAAGGTTTTAACCCCCTGATTGCCCCTAGAGTTAACCCTTTCACCAGTGATTACCGTATAAGTGTCACTGGTGACACTTGTTAGCCAGTTAGTTATTTTGTTATTTAGGTTCCTCGTCAGGTTTTTATATAGCGTCAGGTACCCCCATATATTACCTAATAAAGTTTTTAACCCCCTGATTGCCCCTAGTTAACCTTTTTACCAGTGATCACTGTATAAGTGTTACGGGTGACGCTGGTTAGTTAGTTTGCTTTTTATAGTGTCAGGGCACCTGCCGTATATAACCCAATAAAGGTTTAACCCCCTGATCGCCCGGCGGGTGATATCAATTAGGTTTTAGTGTCAGAGAGGGTCTGCGTCACACCCCAGGCAGCGTCAGGTTAGTGCCAGTAACGCTAACACCCACACGCAAAGCATACACCCCCCTTAGTGATATAGTATCTGAACAGATGAATATCTGATCTGATCAGATCAATACTAGCGTCCCCAGCAGTTTAGGGTTCCCAAAAACGCAGTGTTAGCGGGATCAGCCCAGATACCTGCTAGCACCTGTGTTTTGCCCCTCCGTCCAGCCCAGGCCACTCAAGTGCAGTATCAATCGATTACTGTCACTTACAAAACACAACACACATAACTGCACCATTCGCAGAGACAGGCCTGATCCCTGCGACTCCAGTGCTATAGGAGGTGATTTCACCACCACAGTTAAAAAAAAGAGCATATATGCCGAAGCATAGGGGCAGCAGGGGCGGAGGAGCGATTTTGCTCTTTTGTACATACGGTCGAAATTCCGATGGAGGCTTGCCCGTGGAAAAGTCCGTCCGTGTGTACGCGGCATAACTTTTGCGGGAGGATGCCCCCATGCTTCGACATATATAAATGGTGCATGTATGCCCATCATTAGAAGTGGGAGAATGAAGGGAGGTATTCTAATGGTGGGCATACCCACCGATCAATCTCTTTTTTTCGTTCAGCCAGGCTGCATGAAAAAAAAGATTACAATACATGTCCAACAAGGACCAGCAACGTACTGGTATGTTGCTGGACTTTGAATGGTTATACCAGAATGATGCCTGTTGGTTTAGGTATCATCTTGGTATCATTCTTTTCAGCCAGCGGCCGGCTTTCATGTAAAAGCAATCCTAGCGGCTAATTAGCCTATGGACTGCTTTTGCAAGCAGCGGGAGGGAATGTCCCCCCCCCCGGATATAAAAAGCGCCATTGGGAAACCATTTTATCACACCGATCTTGGTGTGGTCGAATGCTTTGAGGGCAGAGGAAAGATCTAGGGTCTAATAGACCCCAGTTTTTTTAAAAAAAGAGTACCTGTCACTACCTATTGCTATCATAGGGGATATTTACATTCCCTGAGATAACAATAAAAATGATAAAAAAAAAAAAAAAATGGAAGGAACAGTTTAAAAATAAAATCAAAAATCAAAATAAATAATAAAAAAAAAAAAAAAAAGTACCCCTGTCCCGCCCTGCTCTTGCGCAAAGGCAAATGCAAGCGTCGGTCTGGCATCATATGTAAACAGCAATTTCACCATGCATGTGAGGTATCACCGCAAAGGTCAGATCGAGGGCAGTAATTTTAGCAGTAGACCTCCTCTGTAAATCTAATGTGGTAACCTGTAAATGCTTTTAAAGTCTTTTAAAAATGTATGTAGTTTGTCGCCACTGCGCGTTTGTGCGAAATTTTAAAGCATGTCGTGTTTGGTATCCATGTACTCGGCCTAAGATCATCTTTTTTATTTCATCAAACATTTGGGCGATATAGGGGTTGATTTACTAAAGGAAAATCCACTTTGCACTTGAAAGTGCACATGGAAGTGCAGTCGCTGTAGATCGCTGTAAATCTGAGGTGAAGCTCTGAAATTAGGGGAAGCTCTGCTGATTTTATCATCCAATCATGTGCAAGCTAAAATGCTGTTTTTTTTTTTCCTTGCATGTCCTCCTCGGATCTACAGCGACTGCACTTCCATGTGCACTTTCAAGTGCAAAGTGGATTTTCCTTTAGTAAATCAACCCCATAGTGTGTTTTAGTGTATTAAAATTAAAAAAAGTGTACTTTTTCCCCAAAAAATGCGTTTGAAAAATCGCTGCGCAAATACGGTGTGGAAAAAAAAATGCAACACCCACCATTTTAATCTGTAGGGCCTTTGCTTTAAAAAAATATATAATGTTTGGGGGTTCAACGTAATTTTCTTGCAAAAATTTTTTTTTTCATGTAAACAAAAAGTGTCAGAAAGGGCTTCAAGTGGTTAGAAGAGTGGATGATATGTGCCATAAGCATCCTAATTTGTGCATAAAATGCCAGGACAGTTCAAACCCCCCCCCCCCCCCAAATGACCCCATTTTGAAAAGTAGACACCCCAAGCTATTTGCTGAGAGGCATGTCGAGTCCATGGAATATTTTATATGTTGACACAAGTTGCGGAAAAAAGACAATTGTTTTGGGTTTTTTTTGCACAAAGTTGTCACTAAATGATATATTGCTCAAACATGCAATGGGCATATGTGGAATTTCACCCCAAAATACATTCTGTTGCTTCTCCTGAGTACGGGGATACCACATGTGTGAGACTTTTTGGGAGCCTAGCTGCGTACAGGACCCCGAAAACCAAGCACCGCCTTCAGGCTTTCTAAGGGTGTAAATTTTTGATTTCACTCCTCACTGCCTATCACTGTTTCGGAGACAATGGAATGCCCAGATGGCACAAAACCCCCCAAATGACCCCATTTTGGAAAGTAGACACCCCAAGCTATTTGCTGAGAGGCATGGTGAGTATTTTGCAGATCTCGCTTTTTGTCACAAAGTTTTGAAAATTGAAAAAAAAAATATATATTTTCTTTCTTAATTTTCAAAAACAAATGAGAGCTGTAAAATACTCACCATGCCTCTCAGCAAATAGCTTGGGGTGTCTACTTTCCGAAATGGGGTCATTTGGGGCGGTTTTGTGCTATTTTGGCATTTTATGGCCTTCAAAACTGTGATAGGTAGTGAGGAGTGAAATCAAAAATTTGCGCCCTTAGAAATCCCGAAGGCGGTGCTTGGTTTTCGGGGTCCCGTACGTGGCTAGGCTCCCAAAAAGTCCCACACATGTGGTATCCCCGTACTCAAGTGAAGCAGCAAAATGTATTCTGGGGTGCAATTCCACATATAACCATGGCATGTGTGAGCAATATATCATTTAGTGACAACTTTTTGTCATTTTTTTTTTTTTGTCATTATTCAATCACTTGGGACAAAAAAAAAATATTTAATGGGCTCAACATGCCTCTCAGCAATTTCCTTGGGGTGTCTACTTTCCAAAATGGGGTCATTTGGGGGGGGGGGGGGGGGTTTGTACTGCCCTGCCATTTTAGCACCTCAAGAAATTAGATAGGTAGTCATAAATTAAAAGCTGTGTAAATTCCAGAAAATGTACCCTAGTTTGTAGACGCTATAACTTTTGCGCAAACCAATTTATATATGCTTATTGACATTTTTTTTTACTAAAGACATGTGGCTGAATACATTTTGGCCTAAATGTATGACTAAAGTTGAGTTTATTCGATTTTTCTTATAACAAAAAGTAGAAAATATAATTTTTTTTCAAAATTTTCTGTCTTTTTCAGTTTATATCGCAAAAAAAAAAATACCATTAAAAGAAAGCTCTGTTTGTGGGAAGAAAAGGACGCAAATTTCGTTTGGGTACAACATTGCATGACCGCGCAATTACCAGTTGCCAAATTGTAAAAACACCTCTGGTCTTTATGCTGCGTATTGGTCCGGGGCTTAAGTGGTTAACATTCACAGGTAAAGCGTAGTAGGCTTGTGCGACCATATGCTTTCACAAGATGGCAGATGGCACTGAGCTTGATTGCAGATTCGACATACACATCTACACAGCAGGCTGTAGGAATTCTACCACATGTTTTGACTATTCTATTTCCAACTGTTGTAATAGTATATTACTGCAGACAATCTTTATCAGATAGCTGAACTCACCAAAACATGTATTTTTTCCATCAGCGTAGGTCTTTATTGCAAGCAGGAGGTATAGCAGACAACAAGATGTGGCACATGATTGAAAGACAATATTTGAAGGTCAAAACATGGCAATGTGTTCCCGGATGCCAGCAGATTGCATGAAAGGCCTAGACAAGTGGCCATCTCTTATACCATAAGCATAATGAAGATGAACAGGAAATACATCACAAAATGGGTGGAGCAGAGAGAATATAGGAGGGAAAGACAGAAAAAGATGGTGCAATAACCAAAACAACCACAAGATAGCCAATAATATAAACATTACCAAGACTATACATAGCATTACAATTTAACAGCACAAAGCTTAATATTTGTCTCACTATTATTCAAGTCATTTACTGCATTTAGTATTTAAAGATTCCTTTCCACAATTTACAGTGTGAAGATAAATTTTTTTTATTTAGCTGGCACTCAGTTTCTTTGAAAACATTTATTGGCACACTGTACTCAAAAGGTTGCCTACCCCTGGACTATATGTAGACAGGTGGTTGGAACTAGTCATGACAGTAGCCTGTAAAGTATATGGTTAAGCATCTTCTGTCACAATAGACTAGAAAAAATGCTGTGTCCTAGGCTACAAGTACCCTTTCAGAAAAAATTATCCCTGGGAATGGGAGCAATAGGAAGAATTAGGAGAAAGCACTTTTTCTTATGGGAACTAATTAAGCATCAGGATAATTGAATCAGAATAATCTCTGCCATCTAAAAATGTAGTGGGCTGAATGTAAAACAAACAGACAGGTCGGAGCCGCTGTACTAAAAATTTGATGTTAGTGCAGCAATCTCCCCTCCTGTTCTATTGTGTTCTGACAGGGGACGACCACCACTGTTTGGAATATTTATGAGGGCCTCAGCCAATCCCAAGTAAAGGGCTGGCAAGGGGCAGGCCACCTCATAAATAGGCATGAGTCATGCCAGCAAGATGGAATGCTGAGGAGGCTGTCGGTGGCCCTCAAGGGTGCCCCCTAGTCTGCGGGGGGGGGCTGACCTTAGGCCAGGGACTGGGTGCTGGAAGGATCTTGCCATAACACATGGAAGAAGCCCTTCCTGGAGGCACGGGAGTAAGGAGACAGAACAACAGGAGCAGGTTAGCAATACTGGGAGATCTTCTGAGAGTCAGCCGGGTGGGCTGGTGAGTGTCAGTCTGAAGGACTGTGGTAGATAACTTAGCCTGGAGGGCTAGTGAAAGGGGCAGCTGCAGCCAGGTGGTGCTGAGATCAGTAGCCACAGGAGTAAATGTCCAAGCTGTTTCATTGTATTTTTGCTACACTACAAGGGGCCTTGAGTTCCTGCCTGTAATGGGCCATCGTTCAAACATCTGACTGGGGGTTTGTCAGATATCCAAACAGTGATTCAGCTGGGGTCTGCAAGCAAGTGTGTGCTGGAGGAAGAAGTTGGAGCTGTATATAGACTGTATATAGGAAGAGTGTCCCTGAAGATGTTACTGAAGTTTTGCTAAAGTCAAGTGGGCATCCCATAACCTCCCATCCCTATCAAAGTTATTAACCCTCAATAAATAACAAAAACAAAGTCACAGACTGTTCTCTGTCTCTGGAGTGCCTGTAAAAATTTGTGTGCCTGTCTGTGCAGGGTGGAGCATCCCATACTACTTGCGGCTCAGGGTGGTGCTCTACACCTCTTATGCCACGTACACACAGCCGGACTTTGCCACGGGCAAAACTCCGTCTTAATTTCTGATGGAAACCTGCTCTCTATCTAAGTCTAAGTGTGTACGCGGCATTAGGTCCAACATTACAAGTATCATGTAAGAATTAAACTTCCAGTTCATCCAGGTAGGGACCTCTGGATATCCACTGCTTATACCTTCTTTTTTCTCACTGTACTATTGGAGCTAAAGCTAGCCTAATTCAGCCTCATGGTCCTTTCCTATGCTCCTATGTAAACTTCCATATTGCGTACGATTATTCTGACATATACCGCTGATCAACCTATGTGACCCCAAAGCTGTTCTGTAATAGCGTATACCATTTGTTTGTTTTTTTCTGATCTGTAATGATAAAAATTCATAAATAGAGAATTAAAAAAAAAAAGATGCATTAATAATTACAGCTGGGTTTAAAATAGACTTTGTAGAAATGCTAATCTAGCTTTATTACCTAGTCTGCTTTGTAAAATAACTGCTGTGTAGAAGTACCTATTATTTTCTTAGACAATCAAGTAAAGCATGCCATAAAACAATTATGGGGAAAATGAGGATTGTGTAAAACCTTTTATACATGAATGCCACAAGCTAACGCAGCCAAAAGCACCCCCCAGGGAAATTCTAAAGACATACCTTTCAGTAAAAAAAGATATATATTTAGGCTGCATTAACATGACTATTGTAGGCATTTGTAAGCTTTACCTTTTGTTACAAAAAGCTTTGTTTATTAATATCATTATCAATTTGTTGTGAAAAGGCATTCGAAATGCATGTATTGCATCTATCACGCAATTGGATGCTATCCCATCAGCAATTATGGAATTAAAAGGAGGATGGTGAGACTTGAATGGAATTATTTGCATTCATAAAACCAAATGTGGCATAAAATAAAACAATGCTGTATTTTAGTAACTTTAAACAGTACTGCAAGCAATTTATTTGTGTGCATAAGCCCTTAGAGGCATATAGCAACACTAGCAGCTTTCACACAATTTACCCATGCAGGGAGTTTTCCCCTCATCACATTGGTTAAATGCATGTTTTGCAGGTAAAAAAAAATTGATGTGTACCCCAGGAAGCTCCATACCATGCGTTATCTGTGCATTTGTTCCCAAAGACCTCACTCCAGTTTCTGTGACTCCCCGGCAGGGTCCGTAGGACGCCCCATACCGCAATCAGGCCCAAGTTAGTGGTACCGATCACTAGGGATGGAGCTTTTGTGCACAGAGACTCCTTCGCTACTAGGGACCTCTGTCACCTATGCCAAGTCACCTCAGTTTCCAGATTGAAGGGCTACTATTATGCACTAAACTCTTGTACCTGGATTCCTTATTGTAGCGCTATCACCTGCAAGGGTTAACCATGCTACCTGTAGGACATTGGTACCATTTTGTGTGAGAATTTATCTTTTTCTAATGTGTGCCCAATCTGTGGGTTATGTCACGCATGTACCCATTTTTCACAATGTTGAAATTACTTCAGACCAGGCAGTTGTCAGTGGCAACAGAACTTCTCTTTATTTCATAGAAACTTCATCCGTTATGGCTCACAGCATATTACACCACTTACAACATGGTTTACAGTCTCAATCAAACGCTATAACTCCTGGTACCTCATGGTAGCCCTTGCCCCTATAAATACTCATACCTCAATAATGCAGACAAGTTCACTGAGCCCATAATGTCAATGTTCTGCGAACCCTGGCCAGCATCATGCCAAGGGGAGAACACTTAGGCAAAGTTCACCGACATAGCGATTTAATCTTTCTGGTTCCCATACGCAAAGCGTCTGTCAGCCCCTTTAAGCTGCTCTTCCCATGTATTTATCTACCACGGATAGGGCATGGCATCATAAAAACCCAGGAAACTGGGCAGTACAGTTTACTGTTCCCAGAGGCACCAACTACATGCACGGATGTTGCACCCTGGGGTTTAGTCATGGAGCTCCTCACAAATTTACTTGCCAGGAGTAGTTATCTAAGTTTGGCCTTGTTGCACTTTACTCTTCTACCACTAGGTGGCCAGGTGCTTGGTGGTACTAGATACGAGAAGGGCAACCCAAGGTCAGGTTATGAGTATATGGGATATCTCAGCTAATGGGCAGGGGTTTTCTTGGATCCATTGGCCTGCTGAAAGAACCCATGTATTCGGGTGATGTTCTGTGCCACCTGGACGGCTGTCTGGGTGGATGTGTGCATACCTCCCAACATTTTGAGATGGGAATGAGGGACACCTACTAACAAAGGTATGTAGGCATAGGACACGCCCTCTGTCACACCCCCTTAAAGGAGAATTAACCCCAAAAAAGTTAATTAAATCCACAAGGGCTTTTTTTTACCATTACTATTCCTTTATATTGGCTTTTAAAATGTAAAAATGCAGCAATTTAGAAATTTGATGAAAAGTTTAGCACTGAGAAGCACTTTTTGGAAGACAAAAAGTGCATTTTATATACAACTATATGTATCAGACCATAATGAGGGACAAATGAGGGGAAAAGAGGGACAGATGGACGTTGCTCCAAATCAGGGACAGTCCCTCAAAATCAGGGACAGTTGGGAGCTATGCTTGTGTCGTATTTCCTAGGCTGCTAGGCGGAGATTGGGCTTATCCCAGGGGGCATCTGGTTTCTGGGCTCTGTAAGGGCCTATCCAGAAGTAAGAGGGCAACACAGGTTTGGGACTGCGGCTTGCAGTCCAACCAGGAGTGACAGTTCTGTCGGCCGGAGAACATGTCAGTGGTCAGAGGTAGAAGGGAAGCTGTCGCCACAAAGGGATCAACCACCTTTACCAGGGACCACATTGAGTGACTAAAGCAAGTATGGGAACCATATTCTCACCGAACAGGCACGGTGAAGAATCTGGAAACTTCAGGCAGTGATCAAGTCAGGGACACAACCCGTGGAGGAGACGCTTGCAGAGCAGCCTTGTCAGTCAAGCCACGGACCTCGCCGGTTAGCGGGGTGAAGCTAAGCTAAAAGACCCAGCAGGGAAGTGTGGGTGACGCTTGAGGGGATACCACCGCAAACCTTGGAGGAGCTCAAGGGATTCAGAGTCAGTGAATCAGAGGGTCTAGTGAGAGACCAGGAGCTCAGTTTTGAAGAACTACAAGAGGCAGTTGTAGTGAAGTTGAAAGGACTGTTACGTTTGATTAAGGAACTGTTAAAGACTGTTACCATAGGAGACCGCATTTCTGCATGTGCAGATGGTGAAAATAAACTGGATCAAACACAGGAATCAAGCAAAGATCACAGGAACAGGTACATGGGGTAAAGCTGCATATCAGACAGCAATGCACTAGTGCAGCTGCTGCCCTTATATAGGCCATTTGGTGCCAGCATTAATAGCCAACGTGCGTGTGCATTTTATGCGCATATGCATTCGCATTTCCACATATGGACATTAGCTTATGCCCCGTAAGACAGTGACCTACAGATGCATGTCTGCACATGTGTATCTGCCTCTGCTTAGGAGCTTCGGCTGCACTATTGCCAGCAAGTCCCTGACAGGATCTATGAGTTGATCCCCTGCTGAATGGAACTAAATTCACCCCATGTGAAAGGGGCATAAGGCTACAATCCAGGAAGTCACAAGAGATTAATGACATGGGCTTTGTGCGAAAGGTGGCTACCTACAATGAAGACTAGGAAGAGTAAAGGGACGGGGCTCCCAGGGGACATCCAGGAAATGCACACAGTGAAAATGTTGTACCTAGTGGCAGTATGGATCCTGATGACCAGCCTAGCCAAGATTGGTAAATGATGGTCTGTGTATGTAGGAGATAACGCTGTTTGTGCTGAGCGACCCCCTACTGCCTATAACAGTCGCATTTTCCCTGTAAGTCATTCATACCCTTCCTCTGTGTCCTCTTCCCTCTTCATACCTTCTATTTTCTATGCCACTTTACAATATACTGTACCTGTAATTTGCCCCCTACCTATAATATACTCTGTACTGTGCCAGCCTACCATACACTGCTTCTGCACTGTGTCATCTACCATCCTCATACTATGTACTGTGCCAGCTTACTATATATTATATCTGTACTGTGCCTTCTACATTCATCAGACTCGTTACTGTCTCAGTTTATCATGCATTTGGGGGAAAGCGTTAATTTAAAGCAGGGGTGTCAAACTTAAATTCATCGGGGGCTCCATTAGCAGTTTGGTTGCCCACAAAGGGCCGGTTGTATCTGTACTCCACCATAGTGTTCAGTCTGAGCAGTCTCCAATAAAGTTTTCTTGCGCTGCATAGGAAGCACAGGGTTCAGGAGTGCGCTGCATAGGGAGTGCAGGGTTCAGGAGTGCGCTGCATAGGGAGCGCAGGGTTCAGGAGCGTGCTGCATAGGGAGCACAAGGTTCAGGAGTGCGCTGCATAGGGAGCGCAGGGTTCAGGAGCGTGCTGCGTAGGGAGGCCAGGGTTCAGGAGTGTGCTGTGTGGAGAGGCCAGGGTTCAGGAGTGCGCTGCGTAGGGAGGCCAGGGTTCAGGAGTGCGCTGCGTAGGGAGGCCAGGGTTCAGAAGTGCGCTGCGTAGGGAGCACAGGGTTCAGGAGTGCGCTGCATAGGGAGCGCAGGGTTCAGGAGTGCGCTGCGTAGGGAGTGCAGGGTTCAGAAGTGCGCTGCTTAGGGAGTGCAGGGTTAAGGAGTGCGCTGCGTAGGGAGCACAGGGTTCAGGAGTGTGCTGCGTAGGGAGCGCAGGGTTCAGGAGTGTGCTGCGTAGGGAGCACAGGGTTCAGGAGTGTGCTGCGTAGGGAGCGCATGGTTCAGAAGTATGCTATGCACAGTATGCAACAACTGATTTTCACCCCTCCTCCTGGGTTCTGACCTCACCGACCCCTGGGCTCTCTCCTTCCTACCTGACCTAGCTCTCAGGCTGCAGCCCACTGGATAAAAGAAAAACATAGTCCGAGCTGTCAGGAACCTCTGGGAGGACCACGCATGCGCTCAGCTCACAAACAGCCAGCGCTACTAGAGGGACTGAGGAGGAGAGAGAGCGGGAGATGTTCCCTTGAAGATCGAATGGCCGGCCACGCATGTGCTCACACAAAGCAGGCGCCGCTGGCATGACGGAGGTTTACGCTTGTTGCCTGGGAGACCTGCCGGTCAGACAAATAGACAGCGGCGACAAAAAGAGGTTGTGGACGGGGCTGCTGCGCAGGCCCCATGACAAGGCCTGGCGGGCCGGATTCGGCCCGTGGGCCTTGTGTTTGCCACCTATGATTTAAAGTGTATGGAGAGACACTTGGGGGGGGCTGTCAATTAGGTTGTACAGGGCCCCATGATTTCCAATGTGGGCCCCAGATAGATAGATATTTGTGGGATTTCCTCTCCACTCCCCTTTTCTTTTCATCTAGGGCCCCTGGTGGTAAGTTGCCTCTTTCATGTCACCTGTGGACCTGTCTACAGGTGGACCTTCAACGTTATTAAAAATGTTTATAACTGTATAGTATTCTCTAAGTGGTAATTCCGCTTTCTGCTTTTTTATTCTTATTATCTGTCACCTGTTTAGACGTCTGAGACATACTTCCCCTGACGAAGCCCCAACGGGCGAAACATGTTGGGACCATGTACGATCTTCTCAGCCTAATGTTGATGCAATCACCATTCTGGAATTGCCCTATCGTGAATTGATTCAGTGATACTGCTCGTATTTTTATAAATTTTGTATAAATTATCAATAACATTTATTGTATATTTTTTATTTAAAGTGGAAGTAAACCCTCCTATCGTTTTCAGCCAAGGAAGCTGCCATCTTAGCCTCTGTTTAATTTTCAACTGCCATGATGCTGCACATGTGATCTGTTATGACACCAAACATTGGATGGTTTGACAGTTTGGTTGAGATCACAACCAATGTGACAGCTAGCATTTCTGGCATGCTGGAAATGTTAACTGTTTTTTAAACTATCAAATCGATGGGTTTACTTCCGCTTTAAGTGGTAATCGAGTCTTCCATTGTGTGTAATATCTATTTGTTAGCACCGTTATAGTCCCGTTTCCTTTCCTTTTGTTTTTCATTAAAAATTAGGGATGAGGTGTGTTATATTAGGTGTGTACCCATCGTCAGACCATAAAAATAATAGATAGATAGTGTAACACCCTTGTCCTAAACAGGGCTGCTAGTAAATTTAGTTGTGCTAGGGGGTAACTAACTTGGCTAATTTGTAGTCTTTGATTAAATGGGTTTCTCCTAATCTTGAGTTTAACCGTGATTTCTCTCTTTTGTCAATAGTTGGCACTGTTACCTTTGGCATTAGTATGATATATAACAGGGAATTCAGGTTATAAGTGAATATGCTTTTCTCAGCCAATCAGCAGGAGTTTCTTTGGCCGCTGAGGCTGCTGAGATAGGCCTCGTACACACGACCGATTTTCTCGGCAAGAACCAGCAAGAAACTTGCTGGCAGAGATGTCTTGCCGAGTAAATCGGTCGTGTGTACGCGGCTATCGGGTTTCTCGTCGAGAAAACCGACAAGTAACCTCGACGAGAAAATAGAGAACCTGCTCTCTATTTTCTCGTCGAGATTCTCGTCAGCCTGTTTCTCGACGAGAAAAGTGAGTGTGTGTACACTTACCTGTCCGCCCGGAAGCCCGCGCATGTTCGAAATGAATTTGACGCATGCGCGGTACCTAGGGTATACCAAGATTGCGGCGACGGCATCGAATGTGACGATGACGTCACCGCGTACGCTCCATTCAAAGAACCGCGGGTTCTTTGAAACGAGCGTGTGTATACTCGGCCGGGACAAGTTTCTTGTCCAAGAATCTCGTCGAAAAAAACGACATGTTTTTTTCAACGAGAATCTCGGCCGTGTGTACGAGGCCATAGTCTATTTATTTGGAGAGAGTCAGGTGATCAGGGTTCATTCCACCCGGGCTGCGTCCTGGCGTTCTTTCCACCCGGGCTGCAACCTGGGGTGTGGAGCAGCAGCCGAGTGTAGGCCTGAAGCCTGGGGCCTAGCCACGTGTAAAGGGGCTCAGCCTGAGGGGAGCCTGATCACTGCCAGGAGGCAAGGGAGAAGAAGTTGCCAGAGGGTCAACCACTCTTGTTGCCAGAGGCATGTGCAAAGGGATGGAGTTCTGAAGGAGTACCAGAGGAGACTCTTCATCAGCCGGGGACTGTGAAGTAGCTGGGAAAGTTTCAGGAGAGAATTCATCCACAAAGTACAGTGAGTAGCTGTGAGTAAAGCTTGAAGGAGTACAGCGGGTAGCTGTAAGTAAAGCTTGTAGAGAAGTACAGCGGGTAGCTGTCAGTAATGCTTGAAGGAGTTCGGCGGGTAGCTGTAAGTAAAGCTTGTAGAGAAGTACAGCGGGTAGCTGTAAGTAAAGCTTGTAGAGAAGTACAGCGGGTAGCTGTCAGTAATGCTTGAAGGAGTACGGCATGTAGCTCTAAGTAAAACTTGAAGCGGGTAGCTGTGAGATAAGCTTGAGGGATCCAGCGGGTAGCTGTGAGTCTGAGGAACCCAGTGGGTAGCTGTGGGTGAAACTTGAAGAATACAGTAGGTAGCTGTGAGTGAAGCTTGAAGAATCCAGCAGGTAGCTGTGAGCTAAGCTTGAGCATCTGCAGTGGGATACTTTTTAGAAGAAAAAGAAAACATTGGGACTTTAAATGAGGCGGTGACCGGGTAAGGTCAGTTGCATCCATCCCTATCTAATTGACACAAACAAAAAGACTAAGGGTTGGGACTTTGAATGAAGCAGGCAGGTGTAAGTATTTTAAATTTATTGGAAATCAATGATAAGTGCATGAGGGTAGTCATGGGCAAACATAGAAAACCAATATAATTCATTCGGTGGATAACCATAGAGCAATTACAATTTACCACTTAATAATACAAATCACATAATACAAGTGATCACTAAATAGATAAAACATATAGTTGGCATAAAAACATGGCATATAGTAGCTCTATGCATTTCGTGGATTCCTCCACTCTTCAGGAGCATGCACATGGAAAGCCCCCAACCAAAACAGTGCCAAAATGTCCCTCCACCTGGCTGCTAGATGTAAAAGGCAATGGAAAGCGGCGGCGCCATAGGCGTGGCACAACAGTTCCATCGCATAGAGCGTGATGTCGATGCATAGTACAGGGTGGTCCCCCCACCCTAATGAGAGGGGAGGAGGAATACCCGCAGTATGCCTCGCAACTCCCAAACGCGATGGAGCCACTGCTCCTATCTATAACATGTGGCACACGCAACTGCCAGGGGTATTAGACTAACTAGTATGGGGGTGGGGGAACAGCCCCATCCCATGGGGATTGGCCCGGTGGAAGGAGGGGGAATTCCTATATTGGATGAATAACATATTACATGGTATAATAGGGTAATAATCAAACCTGAAATGATATAAACAAGCATGCTTCCATCCCTATATTTTTTAGAAGAAAAATAAAACGTTGGGACTTTAAATGAGGTGGTGATCGGGTAAGGTCAGTTGTCTCCATCCCTATCTAATTGACACAAACAAGAGGACTAAGGGTTGGGAATTTGAATGAAGCAGGCAGGTGTAAGTAGTTTAAATTTATTCGAAATCAATGATAAGTTGCATGAGGGTAGTCATGGGCAAACATAGAAAACCAATATAATTCATTTGGTGGATAACCATACAGCAATAACAATTTACCACTTAATAATACAAATCGCATAATACAAGTGATCACTAAATAGATAAAACATATAGTTGGCATAAAAACATAGCATATAGTAGCTTTATGCATTTCGTAGATTCATCTACTCTTCAGGAGCATGCACATGAAAATTGAATGCTGTAGTATAGTAATAACAAGAATATCTGCAAGGTCTGACCCTGTCAGGGAAAGGAGATTAAAATGAGATAATTAGAGGTAATATTGCCTAGGATAAACCTCCCAAAACCACTCTCAACAGTACTTACATTGTCTGTATCTATGCAGTAGCAGTATGCTGACATGAATCAGAAAACCCCAGAGGGGTGCCGCTGGTGGGAGCTGAGGTGGTTATGACAGACCGGGACTCAACAAGGATGGTTTCCAAAAAAGGACATTCCGAAAAATAATGGTCATAACTGACCATAAGTGCTGAAAACAAAAGTGAAATTATAAAATAGACTGGGAACTCATATCATGTGATAATATGGGTCATAAGGATACTTGTGTCCTGTGCCCTACCCCTCTCTCCCCCGGTTCCTGTTAAAGGAGAAATAAAACTCTCTGTTCATTTTTAAAAGTGACTAGCACCCATCTTTCCACTTGCACTACACCCACCATGCCTAGTAACCTGCACCCTGAGGAGGAATGTCAGCCCTCCTTGACTCTGGGGGTCACCACCAGGCCTCTGGAGGTCAGGGAGAGTGATACAATAGTCTAACCTGAACTGTAACTAATAACTGTTGTGGAACATCTTCCTTTGTTGCTGCTGTAATATACTTCTGCAGTGTGGACAGGGTTAAAAATGAATATTAATGCGGAGTTCCGCCTTCGGGATTTTTTTTTAAAGTCAGCAGCTACAAATAATGTAGCTGCTGACTTTTACTATATAGAAACTTACCTGTCCAGGGAGCCCGCAATGTCGGCACCCCAGACGATCTTCGGATGGACTGTCGGGTGCAGCCGCCGTCATTCCAGGTAAGGGAACCCGGCAGTCAATCCAATCGGCAGCATCTGCAGCCAAGGATTATGGGATATGAAGTCCCCTGACAGAGCGGCCTAACTGACTCTTAAAGGGGCGGGACTACAAATCCCAGAGGGCTCTGCAAAAGCAGAGGGCTGGCTAAAGACTCCATTTTGGAATGCTGTGGAGTTCTCCACGAGGCAAGGAAAGACGACAGATGTGATCTGAGGGGCTGACGTGATCTGAGGGGCTGCTGTTACCCACGGAGGGGATCCATCCAGCCACAGTTCCAGAGGTCGGTATTTTGATTCTGCCACAGGTCCGGAGGTCGGTGTGCTGATCCTGCCATGGTTCCAGGAGTCAGGCGGTGACAGACATCGCACCTGAGAGGGATCCCGGCTGTATTTCCAGGCATGTTTTTTGATTGTGGAAAGTCTCCCAGTAAACAAACTTCCTGTTCACTACATTTGTGTCTGTTTTACTGTGTTTGCAAGTACACTGTTTGCTAGGTGTGCCAGAGGGGCTGGGACAGTTCTTTGGGGTTGAGAGGTAGAGTAACGGACTGAACAAACTTCAGCAGCTCCTTCGGGGGTATCGCTACAGGTGGAACTCCACTTTAATGCAGAAGTGCAGCAGCCATCTTTAACCACTTCAGCCCCAGACCATTTTGGCTGGTTAAAGACCAGGCCCCTTTTTGCGATTCGGCACTGCGTCGCTTTAACTGACAATTGCGCGGTCGTGCGACGTGGCTCCCAAACAAAATTGACGTCCTTTTTTTCTCACAAATAGAGCTTTCTTTTGGTGGTATTTGATCACCTCTGCGTTTTTTTTTTTTCCGCTATAAACAAAAATAGAGCGTTAATTTTGAAAAAAATTACATATTTTTTACTTTTTGCTATAATAAATATCCCCAAAAAATATATAAAAAAACATATTTTTTCCTCAGTTTAGGCCGATACTTATTCTTCTACATATTTTTGGTAAAAAAAAATCGCAATAAGCGTTTATTGATTTGTTTGCGCAAAAGTTATAGTATCTACAAAATAGGGGATAGTTTTATGGCATTTTTATTAATAATTTTTTTTTTACTAGTAATGGCGGCGATCAGCAATTTTTATCGCGACTGCGACATTATGGCGGACACATCGGACACTTTTGACACATTTTTGGGACCATTGTCATTTTTACAGCAGTCAGTGCTATAAAAATGCACTGATTACTGTGAAAATGACACTGGCAGTGAAGGGGTTAACCCGTAGGAGGCGCTGAAGGGGTTAAGTGTGACCTAATGTGTGATTCTTACTGTGTGGGGGCGTGGCTTGGCGTGTGACATCACTGATCGTCGTTTCCTATGACAGGGAACAGACTATCAGTGACAGTCTAACTAGGAAGCACGGTGAGAGGTTTGTTTACACTTACCTCTCCCCGTTCTTCAGCTCTGTGACCCAATCGCGGGACACCGGCGCCGATCGGGTCCACGGGTCCCGCGAGCGCTGTCACGGAGCTCAGGACCTGGTCGCGAGCGTGCCGCCGGCGGCGCGCGTGCGACTCATTGGTTAAGCATCTTAAAGAGGACGTACCTGTACGTGCTTGTGCCCAGCCGTGCCATTCTGCTGATGTATATGTACAGGAGCGGCCCTTAAAGGAGACTAGTTTGCAATGCTAGTCTATAGAGTGGCAAGACATCACAGCAACTCCTATCCCTGTTTGAGGACTTGAATTGAACCAGATAACATGTCTGGAGACCCAGAAGAGGGTGCCCTGGGTCTGATAAGAGACGAAAACTGCACAACTTAATCTGTTGTCTGCTGGTAACTCTTCAAGGGTCCCAACTTTTCCGGAAAGGTTTTCTCTCTTTTTTGCATAATTCGTTGGTCAGTGAGATAAAACAGGGTCTGTTATATCAAGTTAGGACTGTCTTTATATACTATTGCTATTTAATAGGTAAATGCAGTTCCGTTCTTTTAAATACTGCAGAATAGTCAGAATACCGCAGATGTTTAACCATATCTCTCAGAGTAACGTTGTTATCTTATTGATTGTTTGTATACAGTGACGGCTGGTGCTCAAAATTTTTGGGGGGGCGCAAACCAACTGAAAAAAAAAACATAAATTGCCGCCACTGTGCCCATTAAACACAACCACTGTGCCCAAAACGCCACAAGTTTGCCCCCTCAAATGCAGCCAGTTTGTCCCCAAATGCAGCCAGTTTGTCCCCATATACAGCCAGTGTGTCCCCAAATGTAGCCAGTTCCCCCCAAATGCAGCCAGTTTGTCCCCATATACAGCCAGTGTGTCCCCGTATACAGCCAGTGTGTCCCCCATATACAGCCATTGTGTCCCCCATATACAGCCAGTGTGTCCCCCATATACAGCCAGTATGTCCCCAAATACAGACAGTTTGTCGCCATATACAGCCAGTGTGTCCCCATATACAGCCAGTGTGTCCCCGTATACAGCCAGTGTGTCCCCGTATACAGCCAGTTTGTCCCCGTATACAGCCAGTGTGTCCCCCATATACAGCCAGTGTGTCCCCCATATACAGCCAGTATGTCCCCAAATGCAGCCAGTTTGTCCCCATATACAGCCAGTTTGTCCCCATATACAGCCAGTGTGTCCCCATATAAAGCCAGTTTGTCCCCATATACAGCCAGTTTGTCCCCATATACAGCCAGTGTGTCCCCATATACAGCCAGTGTGTCCCCATATACAGACAGTTTGTCCCCAAATGCAGCCAGTTCCTCCCCCCCAACTTCTTGTCTTCTCCCGCCCTCGATGTCGCTTCAGCCAATCAGGTTACCGGTAACCTGTCAGTGTTCACCAAGGAACGCACCCCCCGTGCGTCCCTTGGTGAACTATTTGGATGCCGATTACAGCCTGAGGGCTGTAATCGGAAAGCCTATCAGAGCCGCTGGCTCTGATAGACACTTCCAAAACACACCCACCGCCGGCCATCGCTCTAATTCTAAATGGCCGGCGCTCACCAGGGGGCCGGCCATCTGAATAGTGGGCGGCAGCGGCAGCGGCGACAATACATAGGTTCATGCAATGCATGAACCTATATATTGTTTTTTAGTGGCGGTGCAGGAGCGAGAGGGGGCGGCGCTCCGGCGCCCTCTATGGACGCACCGCCACTGTTTGTATAAGTAGACTTGCTAATCTACTCTTCTTTAAAGCTGACTACACATTATACAATTTTCTTGTACAGTTTTCCTTTAGATTTACCAAAACCATATAATATGAGGTCAAACCTAAACACTTGCAAATTGTATGCAATCAGACAGGCCCTTGCACTACAAAGATAATGGCAAGTCTAAAGGAAATTGAACAAAAAGAAAATTGTATAATGTGTAGTCAGCATTAGGCTATGCTTGGCCTAATGAATTCTTCGAAATACCTTAAGGTGTGTCAGTGCTGGGTGTGGATAAATAGATAGATACATTAGATTTGAAATTTGCTTACACTTCAAAGACCTATTAAATACATGTCCCAGGACACAGATCATTATTCTCCATTTGGTCAAATGAGATCAGGTTCTGTAATGTTTTTCAGATTCAAGTAAAATTGGGGTTGGCCCTTGCAAATGCAAGGGAGCAAAGAACTAAAGAAGGTGTAAAATCATTGGAGAGATATTGTAATGCTAAATTTGCTGACTATTTTAGCCATGCGGTTGAACTGTTACGGTATCGATTTATGTGTCTTGGTATGATTAGTATGATAATTAGTAGCGTGTAAAGGCAAACCAAAATTGGAAAAGAGAGCAGCAAGTAATTACTAGGTCCCAAGAAAATGGGTACCTAAAGGCATATCTGTTAAGGCAGTGTTCAATTTATTTTCAGAATAAGCATGGACAGGTTTGAGCAAAACAACTTGTAAGATATGCTTAGCTTAAGGCAGATCCAAGTAGAAGACTATATAAAATACAAGCCAGAAATTGCAATTTCATTTAAATAAAGACTCACCCTGCTGAAAATGCATTTTGTTTGATTTGGTACATAAGATTGTCATCTATAGCTCAACTGACCTTCCAGTTTAAATCAGATAACGACATTGCAGGTTCACATCAAAATGTAGCGCTCACCCCTGAAGGAGCCGCTTGGTAATTGCGTTTCCCACTCCTGCACAGCCAGGAAACAAGTATTCTCCACACTTTCTTCAGACGCAAGGAACATACTTTGAGCTTGGCTTTTATGTTTTATTAGGGGTAATAACTTGGATGGGGAATAGGAATTATGATATGCCCAACTTGATAGCAACAAAACCCGGGATAACTTGCTCCCTATGTACAACTCTAATTGATCTCACTTCTGATAGCTGACCGTCTCTGATAGAAAATTAAAAGCCCCTAAAAGACTAGGAACTTTCCGTTCCTTTTGAAAGTAGCACAAAAGTTGTAGGTTGCATACAGGAGTGACTCCAACACCACTGTAGACCCTCTTCCCACTTCCACTGACTGCAGAATTACCAGCCCACCTGGCTGGTTCTTCATTAGCCCACCTGGATGCCACTGAAGATTTCCCAGGCCAAGGTAAAGGAAAGATTTAAGCCCAACGACAGGGGCGGACTGACCAGTCGGGCAGTTCGGCCGTGGTCCAGTAGGGGGGACCCATGAGAGGCTGCACAGAGAGCAGGGGAATGCTGGTGAGAGGAGCAGAGGAGGCGGTGGCGGCACTCAGGGATGCCGATCTAGGGGGCCCCTTGCATTGCCGCTCACTACGGTCACTTATAAAACACAGAAGCCTGGCTTATTATTGACAGCGATCCCGGCGGCACACTCAAAACCTTCCTTGCTCTCCCTGCATATTCAAAAGAGGAGGGGGCGGGGCGATGCACACAGCTCTATCCTTAGAGCCAGCAGCATCACAAGAAGCCCGTGGCGGGCAGCCTGACCTGTAAGTTCACACTTTCCTGTGAGGCAGTTGATCACTGTGTCCTAGACAGGGAGGAGAGGTCTGTACTGGGAAAGGAGAAGAGAGGTACTCTACACTCAGCAGGGAGGAGATAATAGATCTGTACTGGGGGGAGGGGGCACAAATTTAGGGGGAGAGCTCTGTACTGGTGGGGGGGGGTGTTCTGTGAGAATTGCACACCTGCACTCTGTACATAGCACAATCATCAACCATGCACTCTGAATGTAATGCACTCCTGAACGCTGTCCTCTGTATGTAGCACAATCCTGAACCCTGTCCTGTGTACTTGGCGCAATCCTGAACCCTGTCCTGTGTACATAGCGCAATCCTGATCTCTGTGCATAGCACAATCCTGAACCCTGTCCTCTGTACGTAGCGCAATCCTGAATCCTGTCCTCTGTACGTAAAGCAATCCTGAAACCTGTCCTCTGTACGTAGTGCAATCCTGAACCATGTCCTCTGTATGTAGCGCAATCCTGAATCCTGTCCTCTGTACGTAACACAATCCTGAAACCTGTCCTCTGTACGTAGCGCAATCCTGAACCCTGTCCTCTGTACGTAGCGCAATCCTGAACCCTGTCCTCTGTACGTAGCGCAATCCTGAACCCTGTCCTCTGTACGTAGCGCAATCCTGAACCATGCCCTCTGCATGTAGCGCAATCCTGAACCCTGTCCTCTGTACGTAGCGCAATCCTGAACTCTGCCCTCTGTACGTAGGACAATCCTGAACCCTGTCCCCTGTACGTATCGCAATTCTGAACCCTTCATTCTGTACATAGCACAATCCTGAACCCTGTCCTCTGTACGTAGCTCAATCCTGAACCCTGTCCTCTGTATGTAGCGCAATCCTGAAACCTGTCCTCTGTACGTAGCGCAATCCCGAACCCTGTCCTCTGTACATAGCGCAATCCTGAACCATGCCCTCTGTATGTAGTGCAATCCTGAACCCTGTCCTCTGTACGTAGCGCAATCCTGAACCCTGCCCTCTGTACGTAGGACAATCCTGAACCCTGTCCCCTGTACGTAGCGCAATTCTGAACCCTGCATTCTGCACATAGCGCAATCCTGAACCCTGTCCTCTGTATGTAGCTCAATCCTGAACCCTGTCCTCTGTATGTAGCGCAATCCTGAACCCTGTACTCTGTACGTAGTGCAATCCCGAACCCTGTCCTCTGTACGTAGGGCAATCCTAAACCCTGTCCTCTGTACATAGCTCAATCCTGAACCCTGTCCGATGTATGTAGCTCACTCCTGAATTCTGAACTCTGTATGTAGCACACTCCTGAACCCTGCACTCTGTACAAAGCACAGTCCTGAACCCTGCACTCTGTACGTAGCACAGTCCTGAACCCTGCACTCTGTACGTAGCAGTCCTGAACCCTGCACTCTGTAGGTAGGGCACTCCCGAACCTGTACACTGAATGTAACGTATGCCTGGGCTCTGCACATAGTATACCCCTTAGCCCTGCACTCTGTACATAGCACAATTCTGAACCCTGTATTCAGGGTATGCATTACACTCCTGGGCCCTGCAATCTGTACACTGCACACTCTGTACAAATCGCACTCCTGAACTCTGTGCTCATTGCACTAATTAATTCTGCACTCTGTTCGCAGTTCACTGCTCAAACCCCGCAATTCTGCACTCTGTACATAGCACCCCCCTGAACCCTGCACTTTCTGCATAATACACTGCTGAGCCCTGTACTCTGTATATAGCGCACTACTGAACTCTGAATTTTGTATGATGGGCACTGGTGAGGCCGCATTGATAGGCACCGGGGATGGCTGCATTGATGGGCACTGATCAGGCTTGCATTGATGAGTACTGGTGAGGCTGCATTGATGGACATTGATCAGGCTGCATTGGTGAGGCTGAATTGATGGGCACTGGTGAGGCTGCACTGATGGTTACTGGTGAGGCCGCATTGATGGGCACTGATCAGGCTGCATTGATGGGCACTGGTAAGGCTGCATTGATGGGCAATGGTGAGGCTGCATTGATGGGCACTGGTGAGGCTGCATTGATGGGCACTGATCAGGCTGCAATGATGGGCACTGGTGAGGCTGCATTGATGTGCACTGATCAAGCTGCACTGATGGGCACTGGTGAAGTTGCATTAATGGGCACTGATGAGGCCTGCTGATGGGCACTGATGAGGCTGCATTGATGGGCACGTATGGGGGCTCTTTCTAACATAGATTCTCAAATGGACACAGAGAGGACCCACACACACACGCAACATCATTATGTGTTGTGCCGCATGCCTCTGCGCACTGGGCCTGCTTCAAACCTTCTAGTTCTACCATGCCAGATAGGGCAAAGGCCGCTGCCTCCCTCCGAGTCCCTCCCTCACCTCAAAAAAAGTGCCCGAGATGGCAGAAAAGTAGAGGACACACCAGCCAGCCACAGCAGGGCCAGGGTGCCAGCCAGCCAGCTACCCAAGCCGGTGACCAACCCACACCAGGGCCAGGGTCCCAGTCAGCCACCCACGGTGACCCACCCACAGCAGGGCCAGCCAACCACCCACGGTGACCCATGCACACCAGGGCCAGGGTGCCAGCCAGCCACCCAGGGTGACCCTCCCACACCAGGGCCAGGGTGCCAGCCAGCCATCCACGGTGACCCACCTACACCAGGGAGCCAGCCAGCCACAACAGTGTGCCAGCCACAGAGGACCTGGGAGCCAGCCAACCACAGAGGATGTGGGAGCCAGCCAACCACAGCTACAGTACCCATGGTTAAGGTAAGAGGAGCACTACACAGTGCCAATGTTTTTTCTACTTTGTGAGAGGTTGGGACAGGGATGAGAGTCATGGCACAAGGAGGGGAGTCCTGTGAGGACCAGAATGAATGAAGGTGTTCACTGTACACTCTGTTAGAAAGAGGCCCCCTCCAGGTCCCATTATACTCCTTTGTAGTCTCTAATGTGACCTGGAGGGGACTCTTTCTAACAGACTCTATAATGGACACTGAAAGGGCCTCTGTTAAAGAGACCCCCTCTCCAGATCCCATTAGACTCCTTTGTAGTCTATAATGGACACTGTTAGAGAGAGACCCCCCTCCAGGTCCTATTAGACTCTGTTGTAGACTCTAATGGGGCCTGGAGGGGATGCTTTCTAATAGACTTTCTAATGGACACTGTTAGAGAGAGACTCCCCTCCAGGTCCCACAAAAAAAAGGCATAAGTTGTACTTTGTGCAAAATGTAGGGATGGGGTCAGGGCCAAGTCATGGGCGGGGCCTGACAGGGGGCCTTTGCTTTATTTGGTCCAGGGGCCATGAGTGCTGTCCTGTCCGCCCCTGCCCAACGCTGTCTTACAGAAACGTTTACTACATGTGACAGTCTCTTTCTTTGCAAGTTCCTTACCATGTTGATGTACTCACACGGTCCTCCTTGCTCTTACTGCTTGCTAGGCAAGATTCCTTCCAAAAAGTGATACTGCCATAATCCTCCCAGGACAGCCCCAGCCAAAGGCAAAAATTCCCCCCCCCCTTCAAGGGGGTTCTCCTCAAGGGCCACCAACAGTCTCCTCAGCACTCCATCTTCCACTCTACTCCCAGCCAACATGACTCAGACACCATGCCAGGCCCACTGCCTGGGGATTGGCTGTGCTCCCCTAAGTATGCAGATCAACCCTCCTGGTCTCTGCCCTCCAGTTTCCAGAAAGTTCTCCAACCTTCCAGAACCAGAGGGAGGCACCAGAGACCTGCCTGTATGAGTCATCCAGCCCTGAACTGCAGTAAACTTTTGACCCAGATTCAGAGACTAATTTTACCACAAGCCAAAAACATAAGTTTGCCTGCACTGCCACTAGTAGCACACTAGAGAGTGCTACGCAAACAAAAGGTGTATAAAGTCTCTCAGTTTTTCTTTAGAAAGCAGCTACAGATTGAACAGTAAAGCCTTTTCTTTGCCAGCATGCTGCATTGCTGTATATATGGAAGTAGTGGCCTCTCTGCTGGCCCCTACAGAGTCATAGGCATACCGTTCCAATCTCAGGGAGAATGTTCTTTGCTAATTGCTGAGCTGTACCTCAGCAGGAGGCATTTCGTGCCTCTGCAGAGAGACCAGTGCTTCCATACAAAAAACAGGGTCTTTTCTTACAGTATGCTAGCACCGGACAGGCTTTTGTTCCCAAGTTTTGACTGCTTTTAAAAAAACTATGGTAACTTTAAGACTTTACACACCTTTACTTTTAATTGGATTTTAAACTACCAGACATTCTATCGGTGAGATTTTTGTGCTTTTGTACTTGGGAGAGCAGCCTAAACACTGTGGTGCTCCCAAGGAAAAATGTAAAAGGGAAGATAGCTAAAATAAGCTTGGAAAAGACTGCTACAGAAGGTTCATTGCTACTAGTGGCATTACATGCCACGAGGTTCTGTTAGTATGTCAAATATATGTCATGAGAAGAAACATGAAGATGCAGTAAAGTGCTAAAAATGCATCTGAGTGTGGACATTGCTCTTTTTCAAGCAATGTGACCAAGTTGGTGGCTACAAAGACAAGTATGTGGCTCCTCTATCCAAGAAGAAATTGGGCAGGACTTGTACTGCTTGGCACCAACATCTGCCCAATCCAGGTCCCTTACATGCATTTTTGCACATTTCCATATGGCACATTTTTGCAGTACATTATTTTTAATGGATTGCCAAATGCACAGGAACGCACAATGGGTCCGACAGGCATGATTTTTAAAGTTGTGGCACACCAAACCATATGGTACTGTGATACCATGCATTTTGGTAATTGCAAACCAACCTGCATTTGCTAGATGTATGTCTGCATCTGCAGAGGGCAGTGTGGGGGAATGCGCATGTTTCTTGCACCCTAACTGGTGTGAACCGCCCAAAACGCAGTTTCTGTCCTAGGGTGACAACTCTCACCATACTGTATACTATTGAGGAGTAGCATTGATACCTTAGGGCAGGACTACAGAACACCATCCCTCTTCTCCATAACAAAAAGGAGAGATGTTTTGTAGGTCACAGAGATAGCTGGGTACAATGCAACTGAAAATAGTGTGGCACAGGAAGTTATCGGCTAACAATATTCATGGCCTAAGAAATAGGTACAGCAATAAAGCACTTAAAAAAAAAAAAAAATTAACAGACCAAAAAATAAGTAAATAAGACAAATTGATCATTTATACACACTTTAATAGTAAACATGTTTAATAACAATGTTGGATCAATGCTCTAAACTGGCAACTTACTGTCTTTTTTTTTTTTTGTAAATTATGTTTTTATTGGTTTTTTCACAGTACAGAAAACAACACTCCACACAGCGTGGAGACAGCCAGCCACAAAATTTGCCGGTGTATACAGTCATAAAACAGAACACAAATTATCACATTAAACCTGTGACACTCCCAACCCCCCCCCCCAAAACCAACAAAGTATACCTCCCCCCCCCCCTTGCCTAGATAGGAACACAGATGTCACGGGCCAGCTACCAGAGGCGGCCCGCCATGATTGAGAAGTACAGTCCAGTAGCTCCCTGTAGAAACAAGTTGGATAAAGCTTATGAAAACAGTTCCCCCCTCGCCCCCAAACCCCCCCACCCAGACACAGGACCTCAGGAAAGGAGACACTACCCCATCCCTACAATTTAGATCAATCAGATGCCGTATCTATAGTAGCCATCCAACCCCCCCAAACCTTGTCAAATTTAGTCAGTGCCCCCCTACTCAAATAAGTGGCTTTATAAAAGGGTATTGCTTTATTGACCAACGCTTTCCACGCGTCAACAGTAGGAGCTACAGAACACTTTCATGATAGGATGATGCGCTTTTTAGCGTAGTACAACAAAAGCATGAGTAAAGTTCGTATAGCCCTGGTAGTGGCCAGGGGTTCAACCAAATGTAGGAGACAAACCTCAACAGACATGGGGATAGATATGGATGTGACCGACCTAATACAGTCAGCAACGGCCTGCCAGTAGTGTTTGATTGGAGGACACTCCCAAAAGATGTGCATAAAGGTGGCTAAGGGTGCAGAGCATCTCCAGCAGAGAGAGCTCTGCGTCCCATACATCCTTGCCAGTCTTGCCGGAGTAAGATAAACTCTGTGCAGAAACTTATACAGGATCAGTCTGTCCCTACTCAAGACCAAACATTGAAAAGCCGTCCCCCACATGTCATCCCAATCATCTCTGTCCAACCCCGGGGCCACAGCCTCCCAAGCATCTCTGCAGGGTCTGAGTAGGAAAGTAGTTTCCGGGAACAGGTCTTTGTAAAAACTGGAAACTGGTTTTGATAGAGATTCGCTGCGCGCCAATAGCTCAAGATCACTGGGCTCCAGGCTAAGGGTCCCCCCAAACTGCGAGTGAAAGGCATGCCTCAACTGCAGATACCTGAAAAAGTGGGAGTTGGGTAAATCATACTTTTGTTTCAGTTCATCAAAGGACTATAGGGTACCATCGGACACAACATGGGTCAAAAGCTTAATTCCATACCCCGTCCAAACCGCCGGGTCCGGGTAGCAGAAAAAATGTGGTAGGTTGGGGTTCTTCCACAAGGGGAGACTAGGCGATAATCTAGTAGAGCTAGGTGACCGCAATCCCTGGACCACAGCCCAGGCCCTCATCACTGAGCGTATGGAGTGCGTCAAAGGGTAAGGAGCCCTCAGGCCCCTGTAGACCAAATGAGACAATGCCTCATAAGAGCCCACACAGGCAGCCTCCAGGGATACAGACGTATCATCCGGAGGAACAGTTAACCAGCAGTGGGCCACCGCTAATTGCCCAGCCAAAAAATATTTGTGGAAGTTAGGGACTGCAAGCCCTCCCTCCCCACATGGCTGCTGCAAAATCGCCAATTTAAGGCGAGGGACGCCTCCCTGCCACAAAAAGGAGGAAATCATGGTATCAATGGATTTAAAAAGGGACTTGGGAATCCACACTGGAGAATTTCTAAGGGTATATAGCAATAGTGGCAGAATTTTCATCTTAATCAGATTGATTTTCCCTATGAGGGACAATGGGAGATTTTTCCAAGCCTGAAATTTTTTAGATATTGCAATGAGTAGCGGAGAGATATTGAGATTAACAAAGTCCGTCACAGAGTTAGTGATCTGAAGCCCTAAGTATTTAATTTGGGAGACCCACTGCAAAGGAACGTCAGGATCAGCCCGATCAGGGACGGGGTGGGAACACAGGGGAAGTATCTTAGACTTAGTCCAGTTAACCCGGAGCCCAGAGACTGCAGCAAATTTTTCCAAAAGTGACAACGCCGCCCGTAGAGAAGGCCCAGTATCTCTGATAAACAACACTAAGTCATCCGCATAAAGTGCTGTGGTTTCAGTTAGTGTGCCTACGCAGATGCCCTGGATTTGGGAGGAAGAACGTAGCGCAATCGCCAGAGGCCCCATGACGAGAGCAAACAGGCCGGGTGAAAGCGGACACCCCTGCCTGGTGCCCCTGGACACCGGAAAAGTCCCAGACACCCCTCCATTAAAGCGGAGGGCCGCAACCGGGTGGTCATACAACAACGAAATCCATTTAAGGAACCTGGGGCCGAACCCCATGCGTTGCAGGACATAGGTCATATAACCCCAATCAATGGAGTCAAAGGCCTTCTCCAGGTCAAAGAACACCAGAGCCCCCCCGAAGACACCCCAGCCCCCAACTGTGTGTGAGTAAACACCCGTCTCAGGTTTATATCAGTGGCTTTCTGGGGCATGAATCCAGTCTGGTCAGGCGATACCAAGAGGTGTATAATTTCCATCAGTCTATTAGCTATCATTTTGGTGAGGATTTTCAGATCCATGTTTAAGAGCGCTATGGGTCTATAGGAAGAACAGCAGAGAGGGTCCTTATCGGGTTTGGGGAGTAACACAACATGCGCCTCATAGAAAGATGCCGGAAGGTCCCCTAAGTCAAAACAGTCACTATATAGTTTTAAGAGTCTGGGGGATAAAACATCTAAATACTGCCTATACCACTCTGCCGGGAGTCCATCCGGGCCCGGCGACTTAGAATTAGGGAAAGATGCAATGGCAGACGCCAATTCTTTGTCCGTGAAGGGGGCCTCCAGACTAGCCACCACCTCCTCGGACAACTCCGGGATCTGAAGGGGACCCAGCAGGTCAGTCAGGTCCTGGTGGTCATATGGCGGGATAGCTGAATAAAGTTCTGAATAGTAGGACACAAAGGCCTGCATTATGCCCCCACTATCTCTTATTATGGTCCCATCTGGGGAAGAGACGCACGGGACGACGGCATGCGCCCTAGTGTCCGCAGAGAGGTACGCCAACAGCCTCCCATTCTTATCGCCCCTCTCAAACAATTCCTCAGCCCTACTCTTGCGAGTGCAGTGGGCCAAGTCCTGAAAATGTACCAGAAGGGCCCTCCTGGCCATTTGCAGCTCAATCAGAGAAGCGGGGGAAGGCACATTGGCATGCGTCTGTGTGCACAGAAGTTCATGGGCCTGCAACTCCTCAGATTTTGAGTTTTTCTCCATCCTAGCAGCCTTTATGGCCGACACATATGACCCTCGTGTGGACGCTTTAAACGCGTCCCACACCACCGGCCCACCCGCTGAGCCCTCATTATGCTGCCAATATTCCTGCAAATGAGGTGAAACCAGGGCCTCGACGGAGGGCTCGTCCACCCAACCAGGGTGTAGCCTCCATACCCTCCTGCGGCCCCGAGCAGCGCAAGTCATTGCCACCCACAAAGGGGTGTGGTCAGAAAGACCCCCGGCCAGATAACGGACCTCCTCAACGTGGGGCAAAAGAGCAGGGTTGGCAAATGCCAAATCAATGCGGGAAGAGGAGGTACTGACGTGGGAAAGATAGGAGTAACCTCTTTCACCAGGATGCTTCCACCGCCAGACCTCCTCTAAAGCCGCCGCGTCAGCCCAAAGCCCCAGGTCAAGGTTCCGCGCCCTATTTGGGTTTGAGGAATCCAAGGAGTAATCAAGAATATTATTAAAATCCCCAGCCACAAATAGCCTCAGGGGCCAAATGTGGCCACCTTGTCCAGGACCTGATAGAGAACCTTGTTTTTAAAGGGAGGGGGGACATAGACATTAACTATTGCAATGAATTGAGACTCAACAGTTAGGACCACAATAGCATAACGGCCACCCGGATCCGTCACCACATGTTCAATGTTACATACCAGTTTCTTATGGATTAAAATAGCCACCCCTCTCGCATAGGAGGAGTAGGTGGAGTGTATGGCCCTCTGTATCCAGTTCCTGTTAAGGGACAGTATCTTAGAGCCCATGAGGTGGGTCTCTTGTAAAAGGATAATGTGGGGACCAAGGGTTTTAAGATATTGCAGGACCAGCGAGCGTTTAAATTTAGAGTTTAACCCACGGACGTTCCATGAGATAAGTGTAAGGTCACTCATCACGTTGGAGAGAATACAATATGGGGGAAGGAGAAGAGCACCAGACAGGGGAGGCCGGAGGGGGGAGAACCTGAACACAGAGAGCCACGGACCACCATATGACAGCAGTTGCACAATAGGAACCATACTAGGCAAGGTACCCACCCATCTGCACCAGCTTGTGAAGCAGGGCGCAAGCGGGGTAAAAAAATAACCCCAAACAGCAAAAAAAAAAAAAAAGGAAAAAGAAAAAAAGCAAAACAGTCCAAAAAATTAACAGTTCAACATCCCAACGCCCTGTTTGCTCTAGGCGAGCCAAACCAAAAACACGCCCGAGAAACTTTGTTCCCAAGAACCAGAGAAACAGTAGTGGATAGTTCAGAGAGTTCATCCACTCAGTAGGGGGTCACTTCCAGTGGACACGTAGTATCATCCAGCAGGGCTCCCGATGATGAACGGACCAAAGACCCCGGGTAGTAGACACAGTGCCCTCCCCCCAAAAAGGTAGTTGCAGCTAGATGACCGCACAGTATCGGATATTCATGTGGGAAACAACAACCACTTGTCCCAGCAAGGGGACACGCAGTCCCAGAGTCAGGATTCACAACCAACCTGCCACTTGCACACATCTCTAGGCAATGGAGTCTAGCCATTCCGCCACCTCCACAGGGGAATCAAAAAATGTTGAAGAGCCACGATGAATAACCTTTAGACGACTCGGGTACAGTATACTGTAGACCAGGTTCTTCTCCCTCAATCGCTTGCGGACATCCGTGAAAGAGCGCCTTTTCTTCTGTAAATCCGGAGAAAAGTCAGGATATAGATGTATGATAGCATTATCATGTTTCAATTCCTGATGCTTGCGGGCCTCCGCCAGGATCAGATCCCTGTCTCTGAAGATGAGCAGGCGGACCAGAAACGCACGCGGCCATGCGCCGGCAGGCCTCCGACCAGTGGGCACTCTATGGGCACGTTCCACAACATATACTGGTGACAGGTGCTGCAGGCCAAGGAGTTGTTTAAAAAAAGTCTCTGCAAATACAACAGGGTTGGGGCCCTCCGCACCCTCAGGGAGCCCCACCACCCGTACATTATTGCGCCTGAGGCGATTCTCTGCGTCCTCAGAGCGCGCCATAAGGACTTTAACCTGCTGCTGCAACTCAGACACGGAGCGCAATGTGGTGGCAGTGGTGTCCTCCACAGCAGATATGCGGTGTTCTGCTTCCGTAAGTCGGCCCCTGAACTTGTCCATGTCCTGCCTAATAAGCCCACACTCTATGGCTAGGGTATCAATCTTACCCTCCACAGAGGCCTTACTGTCTGCAATGGCCGCCAGGATCGCCGCAGTGGACTGCTCCCCCAAGGGTTCCGGATCCTCACGAGATGCTGCCGAGGCTCCCTCCAGAGCAGATGTCCCGAGAGCCGCCATCCCTGGGTCCGTCTGTACCGCAATAGAGCTCAGAGACAGGGAGATGGCAGGCAAGATGGCCGCCGCACGAGTGACAGGCGGCGAGAGATGGCCAGATTTCGCTGCTGCCTTCTTAGCCAATTTACGTTTCCCAGTCATGGGGAGGACCGGGGGGTCCCCCTAGACCACAGCCCGGTGTTTGCTGAGCAGGATGGCAGGGGAATAGAAGGATTAAGGCGGATTAACTGGACGGATGGCGGGAGCCTATGCTGCGCACGTCCTTCCTCGCTCACATCCCGGCCACGCCCCCCAACTTACTGTCTTTTTTTATTTATTTTTTATTCTTTATTTAAAGTATTCAGATCCTGCATACAAATAGTGAGTTGTACAGAAAGCAGTTACAACACAAATCTTTACCAATTAAGAACAAGGCATTTACCAAAGTGTTGACAGGGTTCAGATACAAATCCATATTTTAATAGGAACACAAGAAAAAAATATTAGTTTTAAATAACATGGTGTCCACCCCTGGATCAAACCAGATAGTGCTATTATTTTGCCCAGAAAGCATACAGTACAACTACGAACATTAATTGTTTGTTTAATGCTGTAAGGGAAGGCAATTGCCAGGATGTTGAATTCCTATCTTTATCCTATATTCTCAGAATAGAAAGGTAATAGAAACAAGGCGTGAATCAGCTGAGAAAAAAAAAAGGTGAGAAGGAGGGGGAAGAGGGGAAAAAAACGTACTGAATTTTCAATGTAGCACCCTCCTAGCGTAGGATGCCAAGATGTCAAATTAAGTTTTTGGGCTCCTTCTGTAATCAGGGGAGCAGTGATTATTTGTTCTGGCCTGATCAGGGTTTTAATAGACTGGGAGATGGATTGCTTCCCCCTGCCTCTGAAAGAAGTTTCCAGAGCTTAGGGGGGGAGAATTCAAATAACCAGCCTGAATATTTATCTGGTTCCAGCCAATGCCTGGCGAGGAGTGTTCAGCAGGGGGCTTGAATGGAGATAAAGTCGATAATGAGGGTTTCAGGGATGCAGGGCTGCTTTTGTCAAGTGGCCAATGGACCATGTAGCTGCTGTAGAAGGACTAAGATGCTCCAACTGTAAATGGACTTAATCAGACTCTGACTGTAGAACCACACTACCAGGGATCTGGTCCTGAGAGGCCCCATCTCACTTACTGGGTTGTGACCTGAGGAAGCTGGAAGCCAGCAGCTGTCTTAGGGACTTGCGAGTAGTGACCCTAACTTGATCCTGGAGACTGAGTGTTAGCTGTTTAGGTATCAATCAGTGTTAGCTAGTTATCAATAGAGGGATCATTATCAGCAGGAGGAAGGAGGTCCTGATTCCTCTATATAGATCCTTATATCACTAGAGGGAACATCAGCAGGAGGGAGGAGTTCCTGATTGGGAAGCTGCACTGGCAACTGTGCTTTGCGAAAGGTACCCAGACGTTTAAAGGACTTGCCTTATGGTCCTAAGTTGTAAGGCCGTACCAGCAATAAATTGCAAAAAAGACACACCACTAGACTGTTTATTGGATCCAGAGTGTATGGACTGTTGCTTGGGTGGGTGGGTGGCTGGCAGTCGGTGTACTGTTTGAGGGAGAACCAGTTAAAACCAGCAGTCCCCATGGGGGTAGCTCTACATATATTTCTCAGAACTAGAAAAAATACTGAAAGTACTGTCAAGGTCATACCTTTTTGGCTTCTCTACTCCTGGCTAACAAGGCCATTACTATTTTACTTTCTGTAAACGTAAGTCTACTCAGACCCATCTCCTTACTTAATTGTGACCTCAAATTGTTCGCAAAAATCTTAGCAGAGAGACTGGGTACTATTCTCCAGCGTAACATTCCACTTGTTCAAGTCGGTTTTATCTGTAACAGAGAGGCCCGTGATAACACGATTAGAACTATTAATGTCTGTCAGAATAGGGTACTTACCGAGGCCGAGATGCTGAGAGCGGCTCACTCTTGCGACTAAGCACACTCCACCCCCTGGAGATGGGACAGAGGGTGGATGGCACAAAGAGGCACAAGCTACCAGTAGGCTGAGCAAGACTTGTGTGAAGGTCCCAGAAGACAGGTACAGGTACTGATGAAGATCAGAACTCAGCTGGAGTGGTTGTGCAGAAAGTCCAGAACAGACCGGGGGGGTCAAACACCCAAGAGGAGGAAAGTCCAAAGTCAAGCAAGGGTCAAGTACTGGAGACTTGGAGATAATCCGGTTCACAGGCAAGAAGGTCAGGTGCAGGAAGCTGGCAGCAAAGTCCGGGTCACAAGCAGGGAGTCAAACACAGGAGATAGCAAGAGGATTTGGAAATAATGGGACTTTTAAGGTGCATAGACCACACAATTAATTATCAAAAAAAAAAATTTAATTACACAAAGTAGAAAAATATGAAATGTAAAAACCATCATATGAAATACAGTTTCAGATAGCCATAAAGACAAATTTCTCTACCTGTTTCGCCATATAAGGGGTTAGGTGATCATATGGGCGCCCTGGGCGTCTATCCTGATCCCCTTCTTTTTGGGGGGTCTTGGTTGTCGCCATCCGACCAAGGTTTCCCCTTTTGTCTAGGTGATGGCCTATTCTTAGGCCCTCCTGCCTTTATTTACTCTGGCTCCCTTGTTTCGATTCGTTTTTGATCTAAAAGGATGTTGGCCTCCTTTTCTATACTTGCCGGTCAGTCTTGCCCTTTCCGGGTCTGTCCATTTATGCATCAGATCCTGTTGATCGGAATGACTTCCTGTCAGTTCCGATGAGTGGGCTGGCGCCTGTTTGGTAATTTCCGGTTATCGGATGAGAGATTCGTCACTTCCGGTTTGGACGTCTGGCGGCAACCGACGTCGGAAATTACGCGCCCGCTCCGCCCATTGATTTGGCGCCACTGTGCGTCCAATGGGACGGTGGAGGGGGGTATATATCAGGACATGCAGCCAGTTGTTTGTTATTGGCATGGCCGTTATCCTGAGGAGAGGACTGTCTCAATATGAGTTAAAGGTATTTTTATTCTATATTTTTTTTGGTTGATTCCGAATCCCCTTGGTAGTGTCTTACATTAAGGGATGTGGTGCCTATGATACATAGGTGACAGGTATTTCTTCTAAATTCTCCACAGGAGATAGCAGCGGTGTCCAATAAGCAAGCCAAGGGTCAGGTTAGGAGAGAGCAGGGTAGTCAAAGGCAATCCAGGTCACAGCAGAAGATCAGGCAGGCAGGAAACAGGAACTTGAGTCACAGGAAGCTGAAGATAAAACAGCAATTTGCTTGTGGGCTTGCTCCGCTTTTATAGGCAGCCAAGGTGTCATGTGACACGTGCACTAGTGCGCGTGTGCACGCGCCGCTCAATGTGACCACAAACGCGCATGCGCGGGAGTGCCATTCCTCCGCGCATGCGTGGGAGGAACTAGCAACACTGAACGGATTGGAGCTGTCTATTTCCCTGACAATGTCATAGCGAGAGCCAAGCATCTTAACATACCATTCATTCTGCTTTCAACTGATGCTGAAAAAGCATTTGACAGAGTGAATTGGACTTTCCTCCAAGCCACCTTACGACAAATTGGGATGCCGAGCACTGTCCGATCTTGGATTTCTGTCCTATACTCGGCCCCCACAGCCACGGTCAAAGTCAATGGAGTAGCCTCCAAATCCTTTGAGATTGGAAACGGATCAAGACAGGACTGTCCCCTCTCCCTGCTTCGGTTCATTTTATCATTGGAACCTCTGTTGCAGCACATTCAGAATAACCCAGACATTAGGGGTCTTGAAACTAGTATGTATCATAACAAAGTCGGCGCTTACAGGGATGACTTGTTATTTTACTTATCTAATCCACTTGTATCCTTACCAGTACTCCTATCTGAAATCTGTACATATGGAGAATGATCAGATTTTAAAGTAAACCTACAAAAATCAGAAGCTCTCAATGTTAACCTTTCTCCTCAGTCCATTGCTTGCCTCAGTGGAAATTTCCCCCCAAGCCATCCAATACTTGGGTACTAGGCTAGAGGAAGGGACACATATGGGAGAGATGCGCTGCGAACCCCGAAATAATGTGAAAAACAAAAAGAAAATGTTCCCCGGTGGGGCTTTTAACAGCAGTATAGTATGGTTTAAAATAATAGCAAATGGATAGCAAAAGAAATACATTTATCATAATACTTGGGGACTAGAATCCTTTTCTATCTTCAATTTATTTTCCAATACAATTTCCAACATTTATTGGCTACCCTCTCTGCAGATTTAGAGAAGTGGAAATACTTGGCAGTGTCGTGATTTGGCAGATGTAATGTCTTGAAAATTAACTTCATGCCACGTCTGTTATACCTTTTACAAGCTTTGCAGATCACACTGCCACAAAGGTTTTTTCGAAAGATCCGAATGGCCTTTATCTGATATGTTTGGCAAGGTAAACCTTCCCGCCTCAAACAGCACAACTTACAAAGATCCAAGCTCAGAGGTGGTGTTGGCCTCCCTGACCCTGCCTTATACTGTACAGCGGTACATATGGCCAGAGTGGTTGATTGTGTAGACACGCCTCTCACAAACTTTGGGTGTCTTTGGAACAGGAATCGGTAGCTGACTCCCTAGCCGGCCTTCCATGGACAGGAGTCCAACGCTCTTGAGTGGCACCTCCCTACTCTCTGATTGAAGCCACCCTGATAGAGCTCTCTAGCTCTCTAGATACTACAAATTGGCAGCGACTTCTAGCCTCCCCTCGCCACTGACTTCTATCATCGGCCACCCGGACTTTGTTCCGGGTCTGACAGATCAAGCCTTCCAACTCCAACATGATCTGAACCTGATCAGAGCTTCTTCTTTCCTCAGGTGGTCTGGATGGGTTCGTCCATCGGAACTGTTTTGTTCCTTTAACTGTTGAGCACTGGGCCAAAGGAAATTGTTGCAGTTGACCTACTTCCTCCGCTCCTGTCCCGGGTTTCAAAGACAACCCACCTCATTTGAAGACCTTTGTTTGGGAGAGGTGCCAATTTGGAAATCTCCGTCCGTTTCTTACGGTATCTTACTTGCAGCCACCTCTCAGCACGACCCACCATTTTTGCTCAAATGGGAACGAGACCTAAATACCTCGTTCTCAGATGATCAGAAGAGCTGAATATAATTTTTTCTCACAAATCTTCCCTTTGCAGCAAATATCAGGAGACCTCTTACAAAATCTTAACGTGTTTGTATCAGACCCCTTCTGTGTTAGCGGCCCTCTTCCCTGGATACAGCCCATTATGTTGGCATTGTGGCATCCAGACTGGCACGTTATTTCACATTTTCTGGGACTGTCCATAGATTCACCCCTTCTGGCATCAGGTACTACAAATCGTACATAAACTCACAGACCACTCCCTTTTCGACAACCCTGCTGCAGTGCTGCTTAATTTGACTCCTATGTCGAGTAAGAGATACCGTAAATCCCTCTTGAAACATCTGCTGAATGCCGCTAGGGCATGTATTCCCAGTATGTGGAAACAACACGCACCACCCCTTATATCACAGTGGTTTGCCAGGGTGAACGATATACAGCAGATGTAACACCTCACTGCAGTTCTCAGGGACAAGACGGAGGAACACAATACGCGTTGGCTATATTGGGACATGTTTCATTACTCAGATGAATACATAACATATCCTTAACTAACTGAGTGTATTCAGCCCTGAGAGCTCGGTTCACTATGCTGTCAACCCCACAGAGGTCCCCTTCCTCTCCCGTACTCCACCCCCCCTCTTTTTTTTTCTTCTTCTCTCCCCCCTGGCCCTCTCTCCACCATCCTTACAACTCTTCTTATCATCTTTCCCACCTCTGTTTTTAGGCACCCATCGTGTCCACTTTTATATATTTTTTTAAATACACTCGAAAATGCCTTTCGGTATGCACCGACCTTATGGTACAATGTTTTCTTTTGGGGGGGGGGGGGTGTTTTTGTTTTTTTGAGCTGAGCAGGTAACCCCCTTTATGAAGGGGTCTTCACTTGCTTTTTAATTGCCAATGATGCGTGCCTGTAAGTAATCTGATCCTCTCAACATATACCTACGAGTTATGTTCCTAGAGTTACTTTGTTACTTATGGTTATACGAATTGACATGAGGTATATGGATTGGTTAATGATAATTAACCTATTTTATTTTTATTTCTGTCATATCACTGCTAATAATCCGTATCAGAACTGTGCTGACATGTCATAATAATGTGCTATGTTGCATACCTTTAAATAAAGAATAAAAAATAAAAAAATAACAGTAAATTAAATATAGAGATTTTTTCTACAACAGGCCAGTCAATGCTGAGAAGAGAACAAAAAAATAAAATAAAAAAGAAGAAAGGAGAGAACTTAGAAGGGCAAGCATCCCCATTCTTTATTGTAAGCTTAGAGTAGAACATGGGGCATCTGTCTATTTTTTCCATATTTTTTCAAACTTCCAAGAAGCATTACGTGGGGCATAAGTGTATTTTTAAAACGTTACGTGTTTATCCATTTCCAGAATCTAGTCCACAAGGGTAGGAGGATTGAGTGAAACCCAGTGAGAGGCTATTAGCTTGTGGGCCTTGAAGAGCAGTCTTACAATGGCCACTGCCTCATCGTGTTCCAAATTGTTGTAATTTATATACCCAAGGAGACATAAAGCGTGGTCTGTAGTCAGCATAGTATCATATACAGAATTTATCGCATCTATAACATCCTGCCAATACCGGTGTCATTTTGGACATCTCCAGAACAGATGTATAAAAGAACCAGGAGATGAGCACATCTTACACATTCAGAGTTTTTTTTCCTGCCTACCCTGTACAGCAGCTCCAAGGTGTGGTAGGCAATGGTGTATTTTGATTTTGTGCTGCCCTAGGCAAGACTAAAAATTTGTCCCACCCCTTCCCGTCTGTTGACACCCGCCACCATCCAATCTGATCCTGTCTGCCACAAACAGACGGATGGGGGCAGGGAAAAAAGGCAGGGCAAAAGGGGAAGCTGCATCATTGTTGTGGGGCCCAAAGCAGCTGCCTCATACTTGCCAACTATCCCAGTTTAAATTCCCTTGTTACTTGAAGTTTTAGTCCTGTGCTGTGTCCCGATACCTCAGTCTGAAGTTCTGTTACTAATGCTGCCCAGCTCTGCCCTATTGCCATGTACAGATGACTAACCCGAAGACCCTGTGTTTACATGTAAATAACGTGCATTGATATGTAAATAGTGGCAGCATCAATATGTAAATAGCTGCAGACCGGCGGCATTGATAAGTAAATAGAGGCAGCATTCATATGTATATCATGCCCCCCTGAGGTCATATCCACCATCACTTCTTCTAAATGCTGTCCACTGGGCAGGTAAAGGGACATGCTTGAGAGTCCTGCCTCCAACTGTGGTCATTAAAATGGAAGTAAACCCATCCATAAAACAGTTTCATTTCTGGCACGTGCCGGGAATGTAACACTCCCATTGATTGTGCTCTCAACCAAACTGTCAAACCATCCAATGGCTGGTGTCATAACTGATCACATGTGCAACATCATGGAAGTTGTGGCTTAAACAGAGGCAAAAATTACAGCTTTCTTGGCTGAAAACGATAGGAGGGTTTGCTTACACTTTAAGTCTAACATCAGCCTGTTCTGCAAAGGTAAGCAAATTAGAGGTGGAACCCTTTTTCAAAACAACATGGTGCCATAGCACTGTGAATTTTGGTGCATATGAATACGCACATCTCAGCAGATGAGTGAGGGTGTCATTAACAATTATGGCACTGCTGTGTATCTGCTAAATGGCAGCACGTTTTTGTGGTGTCAGGAAAGCGATTTTGCATGCGTTCCTAACACACACAAATGTGAACGCAGTCTTAATTCTCATTACATTGGGGCTTGGTGTACAATCCTTCCATTCACACTAGTGGCCAATGTGAAGGTCCTCCTTACATTGGTGGTTACTGTGAATGCTCCTATTACATCAGTGGTCAGTGTAAATCCCTATTACATTGGTGGCCAGTGAAGAAACTCCTCTTTATAATGATAATCTATAAAAATAAAAAAAAACTTGCATTTGTGATCAGTTTTGAATCCTCCCTTACATTGGTGGTCCATGTAGAAGCCCCTTTAAATTGGGGGTGAGTGTAAATCCCCCCTTACATTGGTGGCCAGTGTAGAAATCCCTTTATTGGTTGTTGATGTAAAATCCCCCATTACATTGGTTGTCAGTGTAAATTCTTCATTATATTGGTGATCAGTGTACATTTCCCTTTACATTGGTGGTAAGTGCAGAATTGCCCTTACACTGGTGGTCAGTGTAAACCCCCCTATACATTGGTGGTTAGTGTAAATCCCCCCTAACATTGGTGGTAGGTGTAGAAGTGTCACCTTACATTGGTGGTCAGTACAAATTTCCTCTACAATGGTTGTCAGTATAGATTTCCCCTTACATGGAGGTCATTGTATATTCCCCCTTACACTGGTGGTTGTAAATTATCCTATTACATTGGTGTCAGTGTAGAAATCCCTCTTTATATTGGTCGGTGGTGTTAAAGCCCCCATTATGTGGTGGTCAGCGCAAATTCCCCCTCACATTGGTGGTCAGTATAAATCCCCCCTCACATTGGTGGTCATTGTAAATTCCCCATTACATTGGTGGTCAGTGTAGAATTCCACACTATATACTTGCCAAAGATTTCCAGCTTTCCTCTACATGATTCAGAATTTGCCACAGTTTACTGCCTCCTAACTAATCCCCCCCACCACTGCCACTGATCCCATCAACCCCCCAGCATTGCCACTGATCACACCCCCCCTCCCCCAGCATTACCACTGTTCCCAGGAGTCCTAGGATCTCTAGGAGTTTTCTGTCTATTTATGGGTCCCCTCGCCTCCCCAGTCCATGGTGTGCAGGCAGTGAGGAGATCATGTGCTGTAACCTTTAGCAACCAATCAGTGAGCAGTAATGATGTGCATTAACCTCTTGCAACCAATCATTGAGCGGTAAGGATATGCAGTAACCTCTAGCAACCAATCAGTGAGCAGTAATAATGTGCAGTAACCTCTAGCAACCAATTAGTGAACAGTAATGAGGTCCAGTAACCTCTAGCAACCAATCAGTGAGCAGTATTTATGTACAGTAATCTCTAGCAACCAATAAACAAGCAGAAGTCATTTGCTGTAACCTCTAGCAGCCAATCTGTTAGCGGTAATGATACACTGTAACCTCTGGCAACCAATCACAATCGTTGCCTGATGTGATTCTGTAAACAGAATTTGAGACTAGCTGCTATTTATTGTAGGTCTCAGAGCAGGTGGAGAGGGAAATTGCATTGAAAGAGGGCCCAAGAAAATGTTTGGCCAGGGTCCAATCAATATTAAAGATGGCCCAGGATGGGGGATCTATTCCCCATCTGTCTGGCGGATCAGATGGCATGTTTACCAGCCCGCCTGCTCTCCATCCATCCAGCCCAGCGATCTCACGTACTAGCAGCGGCTGCAGCCGGCGGGAGGGATAGGAGGGAGAACCAGCCAACGGCTGCATTGAGGGGGTGCCCAGCAATCAGGAAGTTGGCGGGCACTGAAGGGGGGGTTGGAGGTTGGTTGCAGATCCCTCTGCAGCCCCCTGAAAAATGCCGCCCAAGGCAAATGCCTTTTTTGCCTCCCGGTAGATATGCCGCTGGCGGTAGGCCCTATATAGATACATGAAAATAAGAGGACACCACAGCAAGATAAATGCCTTTTGAATGTGTTTATTGTCACAGACAATGTTTATTGTCACTAGACAAATATCACAGGAACATTGTTGACGCGTTTTACACAAGTTTTTCGTGCTTGTTCAGCTATTCGTGCCCTATATAGGATATAAAGTTGGGTCGCTCTATTGGTTGGGGATATCAAAACCAACTGTACATTCTTCATTATTTGATCTCATATATCCCCTTCAGAAATTTAAGAAGCAGTTCAGGTAACAGTTGCGTATAGACTTTAGAGATGAGACCCGTAGTTTTATTTTTTTGGACTGTCCAGAATAGGAAATTGCATATTTAATATTATTATATTTTATATTTTTCTTTATCCTTTTCTGTATTTGTCATTATCTTTAATGAATTATATATTTATAAGTATTTGTGTGATCTCTCTTTGTACATATTGAATAAAAACCCTAAAAGAACGTAAACGATCATGTGACCGTGATACAACACAGCCCTGTAATACCCAATATTGTTTTTGTGGACTGCCAAACCTTATAAATCAAATGAAATGTTGTGTATGTATTGTGACAGCAGGAAGGTAAAGTTACCTGGTTGCATCCAGGGGGGTAGGTATATTTCTCCCAGATTCAGGCTTTATGCCGACTTATACAACTAGGGAGAGAGTTGATGAAGCCCAGCTGAGGCTAGGGGGCTCATGGATGATTCATACCTCTAGGGAGAGTGCTGGGCGTCGTGCAGGCAGGGAGTTGATGAGACCAGCTGAAGCTTGTCAGCTCGTTTAAGGCCTCTATAAAAACTCCCAGCTTCATTAGGTGTTTGCTCATGCCTGGACCCAGACCTGTGTGGACTGTCTAGGGAGAGTGAACCCCTGTGCGGTGAGACAAAGCCTGTGTGGCTATTTGTTTGGACATTTACTAAACCAGGGACTTAGGGACTAGGACAGCACCAGGCTGATCCCAGTTGTTAGTTAGGGAAACCTGCATGTTTAGTCAGAGGTCAAGCTGACCAGGATTTATTTTGTTTATGTTTCTTTTTGCTTTGCTGTGTTTTTGTCACTGTAAATAGAGAAATAAACCGCACCTTTTGATCTTGAAAACCACAACCTCCGTCTGCTGGGCCTGTTTTTGTGTGGGGAGCCCATCCAGGGGGTCACACACACCCGCTACCGAGCTAACCCCCTCACAGTTGGTGGAGAACCAGTGGCAGTTTTTTTTTAAGCCAGCATGGAGGAGATACTGAAACAGCTGGCTCTAGCAAATGCCAATCAACAGCAGACAAATGCAGGTTTGCAAAAGAGCCTTGCAGCTCAACAACAGAGCTTCGCAGCCCAGCAACAAGCCCAGCAGCAATCTGAGGCCCGCTTCATAGACCTGTTGCAGAAGCAAGAGCAGAGACTACAACAACAGATGGAAGCAGTAATGCAGCAACGTCCGCAGACCAGTGAGGAAAGCCGTCCCACTAATACCGCGTCCTTTGGGGTGAGTCGGTTATTGACAAAAATGACTGGAGAGGATGATCCAGAGGTATTTTTGACCACATTTGAAAGGACTGCTGAAAGAGAAAAGTGGCCTGAGGAGCAGTGGGCTGGACTGGTGGCTCCTCTGTTAACTGGTGAATCGCAGAAAGCTTACTATGACCTAGAGCCTGACCAAGCAAAAGACTATGTGATGCTAAAAGCTGAAATATTGGCAAGGCTGGGTGTCACCCTGGCTGTCCGGGCTCAGCGTGTGCATAACTGGACTTTCCAGCTTGGAAAACCCCCCAGGTCTCAAATGTATGATCTCATTCACCTGAGCAGGAAGTGGCTACAGCCAGAGACTTTGTCCGCACCGGAGATTGTGGAACGAGTTGTGATGGATCGTTTCTTGAGAGCTCTTCCTACCGCCATTCAAAAGTGGGTAAGCCAAGGAGACCCAGAAACGGCCGGTAAACTTGTGGATCGTGTAGAGAGATACTTGGCTGCAGAGAACCTGACGGCCTCTTCCAGAGACTCTCGGACTTTCCACCCTAAGACCAGACCATCCCCAGGGGCGGATAAGATGATTCCAAGGGGTGAGGGTGGAGAGAGTGAGAGGGTGGGAGCTCTGCCCAGGGTTTGGCGAGAACAGCCTGGGAAGTCGGGGGCTCAAGAGGCAGCCAAAAGGATTGTTTGCTACCGCTGCCGGCAAGCGGGACATATTGCAGCAAATTGCCCGGTTGTGGAGGAACCCATGCAATGTGACTTTCTGACGGACAGACGTCAGTCGCTGTGTGCGACAGTCGCATGCACTGCCATTCGGGGAACTGAGAAACATTTATGCAAAATGTGTATTAATGGTAGAAATGTTGTGGTATTACTGGATTCAGGTAGCCTTGTGACCCTGATAAAGGCTGAATTAGTTAAAACAGAGGTCTCTGGGAATAGCAAGGTAGCTGTTATTTGTGTGCATGGGGACACCCGAGAGTATCCAGTGACTACAGTGTGTTTCAAGACCCCCAAAGGTACCCTATCTCATCCAGTGGGGTTAGTATCTCAATTACCGCATGATGCCATTGTGGGAAGGGATTTTCCGAAGTTCTGGGAACTGTGGGATGATCCTGAGCCCCCCACTGGTGCCCCTATGTACCAGGAAGGTGATAGCCAGAACTCCTCTGAGAGTGGTGAGGACTCTCCAGAATTTCCCTTGTCAGTATTGGCAGGCGAGACTCAAGAAACTGGAGAGGAGCCCACCTCCTCAGACGAAAACCTACCGTCTGTGGAGTTTTCTGATCTTGAGGTTCACAGGGAAAATTTTGCCACAGAACAGTTGAAAGACCCCGCCCTAATAAAGGCACGGGAAAACGTAGTGGAAATAGATGGCGAGTTAGTGAACCCAGATAATACCTGCACTTACCCATACTTCAGCGTAGAGAAGGACCTACTGTATCGGGTGGCAAAAAGGGCAGAAGAAACCGTTGAGCAGCTTGTGGTGCCCAAACCTTACAGGAAGTTGGTGTTGGAGTTGGCCCATGGGCACATTCTTGGAGGTCATCTGGGGACAGAGAAAACCCGAGAGGGTATTACAGAGATTCTATTGGCCTGGGGTGATGAAGGACATAGAAAATTATTGTTCCTCCTGCCCTGTGTGTCAGAGGTCGGCCCCGATGCCACATTTCCATAGCCCGCTGGTCCCTCTACCCATCATTGAGGTCCCGTTTGAGAGGATCGCAATGGATTTGGTAGGTCCTATAATCAAGTCCGCTAGGGGGCACCAGTACATATTAGTTATAATGGACTATGCCACCCGTTATCCAGAAGCGATCCCTCTCCGAAATACCTCGGCCAAAACCATAGCCAAAGAGCTATCTCTTGTTTTTAGCCGGGTGGGTATTTGTAAAGAACTGCTTACGGACCAAGGTACACCCTTTATGTCCCGGGTTATGAAAGAGCTGTGTAAATTGTTCAAAGTGACGCAATTGCGTACGTCTGTGTATCACCCCCAAACCGATGGGCTGGTTGAAAGATTCAACAAAACCCTAAAACAAATGTTGAAGAAAGTGGTGGATAGAGATGGAAAGGATTGGGACTGTCTACTTCCTTATTTGATGTTTGCTATTAGGGAGGTGCCCCAATCCTCTACGGGATTCTCCCCCTTTGAGTTACTGTATGGGAGACACCCAAGAGGGCTGTTGGATATTGCCAAGGAAACTTGGGAAAGTGAGAGTTCTCCCCACAGGAGTGTGATTGAGCATGTCGCCCTGATGCAAGATCGAATTGCACAGGTAATGCCCATCGTGAAGGAACATTTGGCCCAAGCGCAGTTGGCACAGCAGAGAGTGTACAACCGTGGAGCCAAGACCCGTACCTTTTCCCCGGGGGATAGGATATTGGTACTTGTCCCTACGGTTGAAAGTAAATTCCTTGCCAAATGGCAAGGCCCCTACGAGATAATGGAAAAAGTGAGCGAAGTGAATTACAAGGTCAGACAACCAGGAAGGCGAAAGCCCGAACAGATCTATCACGTTAATCTGTTGAAAGCCTGGAGGGATAGAGAGTAGGCTTGTGCAATTCGTTTCGTAACGAATCGAAATTCGTCCGAATTTAGCAACTTTCGGACATTCGGAAGCATTCGAATTTCCGAACAAAGCAATTACGAATAAAACCGAATCCGAAATAAATTATACCGCAAAATAGCGAATGCCCGAATGTCTTCGGCGTAATTCGTTATGAAAAAACTTACGAATGTACAAATCCATTGGAAACACAATAACACTCTTCTCTGCTCTGCTCTCTGCTTCTCCTTCACCGTGCTGAACTCCCTCTCAAAATGGTGTACAGGGGCGGAGGCTATAGCCGCATGTAAAAAACGAAAGTAAAATACGAGATTTCTAATCCATTCGAAGCACAATAACACTCTGCTCTGCTCTCTGCTTCTCCCTCACCGTGCTGAACCCTCTCAAAATGGTGTACAGGGGCGGAGGCTATAGCCGCATGTAAAAAACGAAAGTAAAATACGAGATTTCGAATCGTTACAAATAACCGCTATGTATTTCGAAAAGTACAAATCCATTCGAAGCACATTAGGCATAATAGTCAGCGTCGTCGTGAGAGAGACACAGAAAATTACGAATCAACGAACCCAAAAAAAGTTACGAAAGTAGGAGTTGTGTCCAGAATCGACGAAAAACAACGTACTCTACCGAAAGTACGAATTATAAAGCAACAAAAAATTCAACGAAAAATGTCGCTTGCAAAAATACGAATGAGTCCGAACACGAAAAATCCCGTCTAGCAAAATTACGAATGATTACGAATCAACAGGACCGGAAAGAAACGAACCGAAACGGAACGAATTTTTCCGTTGTGCACAAGCCTAATAGAGAGTCCCTAGTCGCAGAAACTTGGTCACCAGCTCAAACTGGTTGCGTGATTCCGGAGGTTGGAATAGCAGCCACCTTGTCACAACCCCAACAACAGGAGGTTAAGGAGTTTGTGCTTCGCAACAAGGAGGTGTTCTCTGAGCTGCCGGGACAAACATCTGGGGTAGAGCATGATATTATTACCCCGCCCGGTGAAAGGGTGAAGTTAAAACCCTATCGGATCCCAGAGGCCCGACGGGAGGCAATACGGGAGGAAGTACAGAAAATGCTGAACTTAGGGGTGATAGAGGAGTCCCAAAGTGATTGGTCTAGTCCCATTGTGTTGGTGCCTAAACCGGATGGGAGCTGGCGATTTTGTAACGATTTTCGTCAGTTGAACAAAGTTACAAAATTTGACACCTACCCCATGCCACGTATAGATGAGTTGATCGACCGGCTGGGAACAGCCCGATACATGACGACTCTTGACCTCACAAAAGGGTATTGGCAAATTCCCCTGGCCAAGTCGGCCAAAGAGAAAACCGCATTTGTAACCCCAGACGGGGCGTTCCAATATAAGAGAATGCCGTTCGGGTTACAGAATGCGCCGGCCACATTCCAGCGGAAAATGGACCAGATACTGAGGCCCCATCGGAAGTATGCTGCGGCTTACCTGGATGACGTAATTGTCCATAGCACAGATTGGGCCTCACATCTGCCAAAAGTGCAAGCAGTCCTAGACTCTATCCGGGAAGCGGGGTTTACGGCTAACCCCAAGAAGTGTACCATTGGGCAGGAGGAGGCCAAATATCTTGGGTACACCATTGGCAGGGGAGTAATAAAACCCCAACTCAACAAAGTCGAGGCCATCCAGAGTTGGCCACGTCCCAACAGCAAGAAGCAGGTACGAGCCTTTCTGGGAATCGCGGGTTATTATCGGCGCTTCATTCCCCACTTTGCTTCTAAGGCTGTGCCCCTAACCAACCTGACGAAAGGGAAAGGGTCGGTCATGATTAAATGGACCCCCAAGGCTGAGGCAGCATTCCAATTCTTGAAACAAGCCTTATGTAGCCAGCCAGTGTTGTACTCACCCGACTTCTCTAAAGACTTTGTCGTACAAAGTGATGCGTCAGATGTGGGGTTAGGAGCAGTATTGTCCCAGGTCTGGAACGGGGAAGAGCACCCAGTCATTTACCTCAGCAGGAAGTTGAAGTCCCATGAGGTAAATTACGCCACGGTTGAAAAGGAGTGTTTAGCGGTGAAGTGGGCTCTAGATTCCCTTCGGTACTATCTGCTAGGTAGGCACTTTGACATGGTTACGGATCACGCTCCGTTAAAGTGGATGGCTCAAAACAAGGAGACAAATAGAAGAGTAAATAGGTGGTTCCTGGCCCTACAGGAATTCAACTTCACAGTAAAGCATCGCCCTGGCGTTCAAATGGGGAATGTGGATGCTTTGTCTCGAGTACATGAATGCCTGATTGCTGGTGTTCCAACCCCAAGGTTAAAACAAGAGGGGGGGGTATGTGACAGCAGGAAGGTAAAGTCACCTGGTTGCAATCAGGGGGGTAGGTATATTTCTCCCAGATTCAGGCTTTATGCCGACTTATACAACTAGGGAGAGAGTTGATGAAGCCCAGCTGAGGCTAGTGGGCTCATGGATGATTCATACCTCTAGGGAGAGTGCTGGGCGTCGTGCAGGCAGGGAGTTGATGAGACCAGCTGAAGCTTGTCAGCTCGTTTAAGGCCTCTATAAAAACTCCCAGCTTCATTAGGTGTTTGCTCATGCCTGGACCCAGACCTGTGTGGACTGTCTAGGGAGAGTGAACCCCTGTGCGGTGAGACAAAGCCTGTGTGGCTATTTGTTTGGACATTTACTAAACCAGGGACTTAGGGACTAGGACAGCACCAGGCTGATCCCAGTTGTTAGTTAGGGAAACCTGCATGTTTAGTCAGAGGTCAAGCTGACCAGGATTTATTTTGTTTATGTTTCTTTTTGCTTTGCTGTGTTTTTGTCACTGTAAATAGAGAAATAAACCGCACCTTTTGATCTTGAAAACCACAACCTCCGTCTGCTGGGCCTGTTTTTGTGTGGGGAGCCCATCCAGGGGGTCACACACACCCGCTACCGAGCTAACCCCCTCACAGTATATTTATTAAAGGGTGTAATAGAGGAATATAAGGCCAGTAAAAGATTACCATTATAAAGTAGAAAGTTAAGTATATTAAAAGAGGATACAGTATATGCAAGCCACCACTTTCCAAGCCTGCGAGATGTTGACGTTGATCCACCAGGAAATATACCCAGGGATTTGGAGCCGAAAGCCCCCCTTGAACATTTGGATATTGTAGAGCCATTGAAAGAGCCATTGGAAGACAAGCTGTCACTTGTAAACACAGAAGCCAGACTTCTGTGTTTACAAGTGATAGTGATGAGCAGGGAGCAATGTGCCTGACCAGAGGTGGTGGAACTGAGTTCCACCAAGTTCCAGCTGAAAAAAAGCCCTGGTCTCAGCAGAGCTGCAAAGGGTCCAGATGAAAAGAACTAAACACCTACTGGAAAACACACCTCAGTTCTAGCCCCGGCTCGCCTCTGTGGTAAATTGTCAAAATAAGAAACGGCTGCACCTCACGTGGGCTCCAAGTAAAGTTTATTGGAATATGAAAATATCCAAAATGACACCAGAGGACACCAGCAGTGGTCAAGGTAGACACGTTTCACACAACAGAAATGTGCTTAATCATGCAAAGGGTTTTATCACTACCAAGAACAAAAGAGGTGACAATGAGCACGCTTGTCTAATACCTTGGGACAGAGAAAATAAATCAGACATTGTCCCATTTAACATATTTTAGTGTAATTTGCTAACCAGATTAGTTTACATGTTTTACGGGTCACATAGCATTATGTATCTGAATTGCTGCTTATTAAATCTTTAGATCAGGTCAGTTGTCAAAAAAAATCTCCAACAAGACTTTGTACACACTGGTTGTAAAAAGGGCACTCCACTGTGCAGTGTGAGACTATTCCTGAATATTGAGTCTATGCTGCACCTGTACATTTGGGTAAATGATTTACTTGGCAAACTACATTGCCAAGAGAATTGCAAAGCCAGACAATTAAAGCTCTGTGTGCTTCCACATCCCTAACCAATGTCTACTTAGGTTGGATTGAATAAATTTACCCAAGGATAAGAACAGACTTACAAAGTATCAATTAATGACTTTGGGAATCCAGTACCTGAGGAAGATAACAATAAAACTAACAAGTGCACTTCCTTGTCGTTCAGATCCCATCATTCTTCCAGCCAGTATACTGCAGGCATTGATTAAACTCTACACTCTTCAGCCACATCAATAGAAGCCAATTATTCTATCATGCCGGCAGCTTGTTTATGAGCGGCATTGATAGTCTGTGCTTCACTTCTCACCATGGTTCAAATGTGCTGGAGCCTCACTCAAAATGAAGTCATAGTTGCTAAGATTTCTCTACTTATCACAATTTTTTTATGAAAACTTTGTGTGTACTGCAAAAAAAAAAAAAGTTTTGTACCATAAATATATTTTCTTGAAGGATTATTGAAAGAGCATGGTTCAACTAATCTAGGTCATGCATTATGCATAAAGTATCTTGTTTCACATTCTAAATACAGCGCCAACACATCGTTTTACAGAGTACACAGGGATATGACTTCAGGATTCCAGCACTGCAAGACCACTTAGCAACCATGAGTCATAGAGATAGGTATGACATTGGCACAACATCCTAAGTTTTTCGTTTTAGATAGAATAGGGAAGGATTCAATTATTTTTTTAACCGTTTGCCTACTGACGCAATTTTTTATTTATTTTTTATTTTTCTCATACGAAATAAAATTTGCTTTTTTTCCCTAGATAATTACTTAGAAACCCTAAACATATATTTTTCTGAAAGCAGAGGCCCTGAAGAATAAAATGGGGGCTGTTGCAATTTTCTGTGTCACATGATATTTGCATAGTTGTTTATCAAATGCAGATTTTCAGGAAAAAAATTATGTTAGCGCACACAAACACAATATAATACCCCATTTTTGGTAAACTAGTATAGAAGATGATGTTACATTGAGTAAGTAGTCATCCAAACATGTCAAGATTTAAAATTGTGCATGCCTGTGAAATGGCGACAAACTACGATACCTAAAATTTTCCACAGGCAATGCTTTAAAAACCTTTACAGGTTATCAGTTTAAAGTTAAATGTGAGCTATAGCACTAAACTTATTGCTCTCATTCTGACGTTCGTGGTGATATCTCACACGTGTGGTGCAATCACATATGCGTGCTGGACCTACATTCACATTTGCATTTGTGCATGAGCACAGTGGGACAGGAGTATTTTTTTACTTTTTTTAATTATTTGTATTCATTGATTTTGTGTACACCTTAAAAAAAAATATATATATTTAACTTTATTGCTATCATAAAGTGGTGAACATACACCCTTCCGATAGCTTTGGGTAGTGACAGGTACTTAAAGCGGAGTTCCACCCAAAAATTGAACTTCCACTTTAAGTATAGGTGACCCTCTGACATGCCACATTTTTTTTTGCGGGGGGGGGGGGGGAGCGGGTACCAAGTTTTTAATGGCTATTATATTTGTGGTGTTTGTATGTGACCTATTGTAATAAATATTGATTTATTTTCGATAGCTTAGTTTGCATTTACACTGATCCTGTTTGTGTTCCTAAACTATTCAGCTTGGCTAAAAACTAACTCAAAATAATTAATTAAGTCAATTAAATTATTCTTATATTGGAGACACTGTGATTCAATCGATTTAGCTGACTAATAAAATCATTCAGGCATTTCCTGACATAACTCAACAGGAGGGAGTCCTTTTGTAGTCCTGAAAGAAACCCGAGAAAGCTATCTGATAACACTCAGAAGAAGCATACAGGACTTTAAAAACTAACTGGATTTCATAATCAACAAGTATGTTCTCACTAACTAAATAGATATAGCAACATACTTTCAATGCCATTTTTAAAGTGTAACTACACTGCAGCAGAAAATAACAAGAACTCCCTCTGGGTGATCTATGTACAGTAATACCTTGGATTGCGAGTAACGAGTGTTTCGCAATAAGAGCAAATTTTTTTTTAAATCCTGATTCGGTTTGCGAGCGTTGTCTCGCTAAACGAGCAGGATTCAAGCCAATGCGGTGTGCAGTACCAGATGCACTCGGAGCCGCTCGGAGACACTCGGAAACACTCCGAGTGGATCTGAGCAGCTCTGAGCGGTCTCTGAGTGTTTCCGAATGTCTCCGGCGCCCCCCCCCCACCAAACGCTTTGATATACGAGTGCTTTGGATTACAAGCATTCTTCTGGAACGAATTATGTTTGTAATCTAGGGTACCACTGTATATTGCAAGGATTTTAACAAACTTTGTTACAGATTCCTACTGAAGAAATCGCTTGTTGTTTGATCATGTCCTTTCCAGACTTGATTCCTGAGATGGGGGGGTCTGATTTCATTACCTGAGAAAATCTCAGTGTTCTAATGCAATGTCTGCGTCCATTTAATAGACAAGCCTTGGGAAGTATTTCACCAAAATAGAAACTCCTATTGCGTGGGATGCCTAAAATGTGCATTTTAAAGTGGTATTAAACACAAACTCAGACATATATTGCAGCTTACCAACTTTTAGATGTAATGGCTGTATTTGTTTTCTTTTTTAGGCTTTCTTTCATTCATTTTCACCTGGTGATCTGGCCAGTAAGTTTGTTGTTTTTCAAAAGAACAAGCTCTCCTGTAGATGTATCAGTTACAGGGATGAAATTACCCATTCAACACTGGCATGGGTGCTTACAATGATCAGTTTTATTTATTTATGTAAAATCTTTATCCCAAAAAGAAACAAAATGTGTATTTTCGCTCATGAAATGTGAGCTGGAGTTCAGCTTCAGTTTGTTATTGTATCTAAATCTGCTAGTTCATCTAACACTCCCCTTCCCAGACTGACAATTCTGCTGTCCAAAGCTGCCCCTGTGCTCCTTCATCCAGATTGGAGGCACTCTAATATAGGAGATGTGTTACTGGCCAGAATACCAGGTGAAAACAGAGGGAAAAAGCCTTAATAAAAAAAGAAAACAAATGCAGACACCATTTCTAATGATTGGTATTCTGCAATATATTACATGTTTAGTTTTGGGTTTAATACCGCTTTAATACAGACTTCTGAGAAAATCAGTGTGCCAATCATAAACGCAGGATTTGAAATTTCTCTGGTAATTTCATACACCAATTGTATACAGAAAACCTTCAAGGTGGCTCTACAAAGTATTGACTTTAGGGGGGTGAATAGTTATGCATATTGACTTTTTCTGTTATTTTGTCCTATTTGTTGTTTGCTTCACAATAAAAAAAAAACATCTTCAAGGTTGTGGGCATTTTCTGTAAATTAAATGATGCAAATCCTCAAACAATCCATGTTAATTCCAGGTTGTGAGGCAACAAAACACAAAAAATGCCAAGGGGGTGAATACTTTTGCAAGGCACTGTATTTGGCTCCATCCATCTTCTCATCAACTCTGATCAGCTGCCCTGTCCCTGATGAAGAAAAGCATCCCCACAACATGATGCTGCCACCACCATGTTTCACGGTGGGGATGGTGTGTTCAGGGTGATGTGCAGTGTTCGTTTTCTGTCACACATAGCGTTTTGCTTTTAGGCCAAAAAGTTTAATTTTGGTCTCATCTGACCAGAGCACCTTCTTCCACATGTTTGCTGTGTCCCCCACAAGCCTTCTCGCAAACTGCAAACGAGACTTCTTATGGCTTTCTTTTAACATTGACTTTCTTCTTGCCACTCTTTTATAAAGGCCAGATTTGTGGAGTGCACGACTAAAGCCTCGTACACACGGCCGGTTTTCTCGTCAAGAAACGTCAAGAAAACTGCTTGCAGAGATTTCTTGCCGAGTAAACCGGCCGTGTGTACGAGGCTTTCAGGTTTCTCGTCAAGAAAACTGGCCAGAATCTCGACGAGAAAAAAAGAAAACCTGCTTTCTTTTTTCTCGTCTGGATTCTTGTCGGCATGTTTCTCAACGAGAAACCCGAGAGTGTGTACACTCACCTGTCACAGTGGAAACCCGCGCATGCTCGAAATGACTTTGACGCATGCGCGGTAGCTTCCTAGGCATAGGTAGGGTGTAGCAAGATGGCGGCGACGGCTTTGAATGTGACGAGCGCACGCTCGTTGTAGTCGATGACGTCACCGCGTTCGTTCCATTCAAAAGAACGGCGGTTCTTTGGAATGGAGTGTGTGTACACTCGGGGGCACAAGATTCTTGTCAAGAATCTCGTCAGGAAAAACAACAGGTTTTTTCCTGACGAGATTCTCGGCCGTGTGTACTCGGCTTAATAGTTGTCCTGTGGGCAGATTCTCCCATCTGAACTGTGGATCTCTGCAGCTCCTCCAGAGTTACCATGGGCCTCTTGGCTGCTTCTCTGATTAATGTTCTCCTTGGAATGTCAGTTTAGGTAGACGGACATGTCTTGGTAGGTTTGCAGTTGTGCCATACTCTTTCTATTCTCTGATGATGGATTGAACAGTGCTCTGTTAGATGTTCAAAGCTTGGGATATTTTTTAATAACCTAACCATGCTTTAAACTTCTCCACAACTTTATCTCTGGCCTGTCTGGTGTGTTCCTTGGCCTTCGTGATGCTGTTTTTTTCATTAAGGTTCTCTAACAAACCTCTGAGGGCTTCACAGAACAGCTGTAATTATACTGAGATTAAATTACACAGAGGTGGACTCTGTTTACTAATTAGGGGAGTTCTGAAGGCAATTGGTTTCATTCGATTTTTGTTAGGGGTATCAGAATAAAGGGGATGAATACAAATCCACGCCACACATTTCAGATATTTATTTGTAAAAAAAAATGGAAAATCATTTATCATTTTCCTTCCACTTCACAATTATGGGCCACTTTGTGTTGGTCTATCACATAAAATCCCAATAAAATACATTTACGTTTTTGGTTGTAACATGACAAAATGTGGAAAATTTCAAGGGGTTTGAATATTTTTTTAAGGCAATGTATGTATGTACAGTATGTTCGGCCCATCCCTAGTTGTTATAAGTAGGAATAGGAAAATGTCCTCCATCAAATAAATCCTCTGAGAAGTCCCGCCTAAAGCCTAGTACACACGGGCAAAATGTCGGGCGGCATCGGCTGGCTCAATAAAAACTATCCGACATTTGGCCCATGTGTACTGTAGTTGTTCTGAAGCCAGCATGTGTATGGCCATCAGGGGTTGGTGTCAGTGGGAAGAATAGTCACCCATCATTGGTGTCAGTGGAAGGAATTGTGACCCATCATTGGTGTCAGTGGGAGAAGTCCACTGACACCAATGATGGGTGACTATTCTTTGCACTGACACCAACCCACTGACGGCCGTACACATGCTGGCTTCAGAACAATAAAAACCATCGGCCCATGTGTACTGTAGTTGTTCTGAAGCCAGCATGTGTACCAAAGTCAGCAGCTCGGCCTGCTTCTGTCAAAGAATCATGACAGGATGAGGTCTGCCGATTGGCTCCCAATCAGTGCTCTCAGCCAATGGCTGAGAGCACTGACCGTAGTGTTCTGGCGGGGGAGCCGCCCCACTGTCAGAACACAATAGCACAGCAGGGGAGATCGCTTCACTAACGTCGGAAAGTTAGTATAGCGGCTCCTCCTGAGCTTTCAGTTTTTTTCCTTCAGCCCTGCTGGGTTGAACAGAAAAAACTACAAGTGTGTATTAGGCTAAAGAGGTGCAAAATGACTGCTATGTGTCCATCAGACAGTGCATACATGTAAGGACCTTGTTGACTCGTCCCTCAATGCCAGGGGTGTCCAAACTTTTTTCAAAGAGGGCCAGATTTGATGAAGTGAACATGCGTGAGGGCCGACCATTTTGCCTGACATTCTTTGAACCATTAAAATTCGGTCTAAGTGTGTTCGTTCGAGCACTAATACACTGCCCAACAAGAATTCTCTTGCATTTGTGGCTGTGTGTGAGTAAAGTGATGAGCTCAGGCGTATTATTTGGATATACCGTATTTATTGGCGTATAATGCGCACCTTCACTTCAAGAGGGAAGTTTCAGGAAAAAAACTTAAAATGTAAAAAAAAGAACTGTGAAGCAAAATAAGGGTCAGTGCCCATCTGCAGACCCCCAATTGCCATGAATACAGCACCCCCAATTGCCAGGAATGCAGCACCCACCATTGCTAGGAATGCAGCACCCACCATTGCCAGGAATATACCCACCATTGCCAGGAATGCACCCACCATTGCCAGGAAGGCAGCACCCACCATTGCCAGGAATGCACCCACCATTGCCAGGAATGCAGCACCCACCATTGCCAGGAATGCAGCACCCACCATTGCCAGGAATGCACCCACCATTGCCAGGAATGCAGCCCCCCCCATTGCCAGGAATGCACTCACCATTGCCAGGAATGCAGCACCCATCATTGCCAGGAATGCACTCACCATTGCCAGGAATGCAGCACCCATCATTGCCAGTAATGCACTCACCATTGCCAGGAATGCAGCACCCATCATTGCCAGGAATGCAGTACCCATAATTGCCAGGAATGCAATCACCATTGCCAGGAATGCAGCACCCATCAATGTCAGGAATGCACTCACCATTTCCAGGAATGCAGCACCCACCATTGCCAGGAGTGCACTCACCATTGCCAGGATTGCAGCACCCATCATTGCCAGGAATGCAGCACACACCATTGCCAGGAATGCTCCCACCATTGCCAGGAATGCACCCATCATTGCCAGGAAGGCAGCACCCACTATTGCCAGGAATCCACCCACCATTGCCAGGAATGCAGCACCCACCATTGCCAGGAATGCACCCACCATTGCCAGGAATGCAGCCTCACCATTGTCAGGAATGCACTCCCCATTGCCAGGAATGCACTCACCATTGCCAGGAATGCAGCACCTATCATTGCCAGGAATGCACTCACCATTGCCAGGAATGCAGCACCCATCATTGCCAGGAATGCACTCACCATTGCCAGGAATGCAGCACCCATCATTGCCAGGAATGCCCTCACCATTGCCAGGAATGCAGCACCCATCATTGCCAGGAATGCACTCTCCATTGCCAGGAATGCAGCACCCACCATTGCCAGGAATGCAGCCCTACCATTGCCAGGAATACACTCACCATTGTCAGGAATGCAGCACCGACCATTGCCAGGAATGCACTCACCATTGCCATCAGTGCAGCCTTGGAGGGGACATGGAGGGGGCAGGACGAGCGCCAAAGATATCCTACAGGAGAATCTCCTGTTTACACAGCGGCCTCTTTAAGAGAAAGTCCCACCTCCTTTGATGGACAGAACAGTCGTCCAATGGCAGCGCCGGAGACGGGACTTCCTATTACAGAGGCTGCCGTGTAAACAGGAAATATTCCTCCTGTGTGCACGGCACTCGTCCCGCCTCCTCCCTCCAAGGCAGCCAGCCTATATATCTTTTGTGGCCCCGGCGCTGGGAGATCGTCAGGGGTCACAAAAGATATCTATGTTTAGATAACCAGGCGGGCCATTCAAAACCGGGCCGCGGGCCGCGATTGGCCTGTGGGTCAGGCTTTGGACATGCCTGCTCTATTTGCATTGGAAAATTTGGATTGTCATTGTTTCATTAAGCCAGGATTCCTAATTCTAGAGTTCCGGACTGAAGTAGTTCAGCTGGTGATGCTTAAGTAGTTGAATGTCTGGTTGCCCTGTAGATCTGTAAGAACTCTGCAGAGACATTTTCCAAAAGTTCCCTGTAAAGCTGGCCATACATGGTAAAGCTGGCCATACATGGCTAGCATGTGAGCTCTGGGTGGCCTTGTCAGTGCCGCTTGGGCCAACCTATGACACTTTTTCAATTGACTTCCATATAAAAAGTTGGGTAGCAAATTGATGGCTGAACAGCGACTGCCTCCAGTCATTTGCTGACAAGGGAGTTTCCTTCATCCACTCTATTTGGCATGGATGGAGAAATCCATTAATGTATGGCTTGCTTAAGATTTGCAGTCCAAAGAGGTACTTCAAGGCTTCTGTTAAATCTCCCCGTCTCTCCATTTGCTTGAGGGTAAGAAACTGAGGATTTCCTATGAGCAATATTTTTCTCTTAGTTTCATCTGAGTTTGAATCTTTCCTAATTGTGGTCCATTGTCAGACACTAGATGCTTTGGATTGCCTTCCCTGCTGAAGACTGTGGAGGGAAATGTAATTACAGTAGCAGAGGTTATATTTGAGACAAATGCAATTTCTAGCCATTTACTGTAATAATCTATTAACGTTATAGAAAAAGGCAGTCCACAGGTGCATCTGAGAGCACGTGTTATTACAGTAGCAAGCTGAAGAAACACAGTCATGAGTGCAGTAATTTTTTTTTTTTCAAATAATGTTGAATAGAATTTGTCTAATACATCGGCCAAACCAACTGATGTAGATAATTTAAAAAAAGCAACATTTAAAGCTGAATTCCAGCCTTACCTTCACTCTTCAGCCTGGTGCAGTTGTACCAACTCCCGTCCTGTATTGAAATAGCTTACTCTGATTTCACTGCACACTGTAAGCTCCTTGTAGAGTGCATTCGAAGTAGAAGCAGGTAAGACAGAGCCTGTGCCATTTCCTGTCTGGAGGACATTCAGCATCATCTATTCATTTCCTTCCAAACCTTGCTGTCACTGGCCAGCATCACTTGTGGGCATTCTGCATGGTACATCAGTCTGCCTAGGAATGCCCATTCCTCCTGACTGACATTTACCTATTATGGCATTTTTATATTTGCATACCTTCTTCCAAAAGCAAGCCTACTTCTTCATCAGGCATGTGGGCTCTGGAAAGGAGTACTGAAGGAAAGTGCTGTGACACTTTAATGAAGATTTGTACCGCACCCTGCTGGCCCCTTCCACCAACTATGATCTGCTTGCATTATATAGAGAAGCACAGACCCCCAGTGATGGTATCATTGGGTCTAAAATAGGGTATATAATGAAAATGGGAAAGTTTTTATTTAAAAATGTCATTACTATGTTAATGAAGGTGAAAGGCAAACACAAATAGTTTAAATGTCAAATGTTAACTCCTGACAGATATTTTTTTTAAAAATCACTGAATGTAGTGTAGCCCCCTGCCCCTATTGGGTAGGCGCTAGTGTAAATTTAGTTGTCTGAGTTATAGTTCAACTCAGAATAATTGTACCAAATTATGGGTTGAACTATAACTTGTTCCAGTTCAGCTGAGTTGCACATTTTCCACCTTCCTCTGGGTGTCGTTGTCACCACAGGTCAAGGTTGGAACTGCAGCTGGCTGGATGTATTGGGTACCTCTTGCCCAGAAGCAGCTCAGTGGGTTTGGTCACCCCGCTGTGCATTCTGGGAGAGGGTACTTAAGGGGCAGACACCGTTTTGGCCTTGTCTTCTTCCGATCCTGACCTGGCGGCCCTCCTGGCCTCAGGGATGTGTTAGCAGTTTTATGCCTCAGGGCATGCGGACCCCCCGAGGCTCCAATACTGAGAGTAGGCCCAGAAGTTGCTGGGGCCTACTGATCCAGAGATGGTCCTATGTCGCCTTGCCTGCGGGAAGGGACTTAGCAATTGAGAACTCAATTGGAGGACGCAGCCGGATCAAAAATCTACCTCACAGTGCTGCCGGCCTGGCTGAAAGATCCTGGCACTGTGTGTTGTGTTTCGAAAATTTTACCAAGTGTGTGGTTACACAAGTGTGTGGCAGAGACTTTTTTAATGAGCTCACACCGGCTGCTAGGTCAGTGAGAGAGGCCTATCCGGTGGATGCTACATCCAGTGTGGAAGTTATTGGTCCTCTGCATAAAGGAAAGTACCGTGATCCGCGGCCAGGCTAAAGAAGCCGCAAGTTTTCATCTATATAACGCCGGTAAAGAACAAGGCCTTCAGGCGGGTCAGAGAACACGGCTTCTTCTTCCCATTTGGACATAAACAGTCCCGCAATGCTGCGGGACTGTTTATGTCCCGTTGCAGGACTGTTTATGTCCAAATGGGAAGAAGAAGCCGTGTTCTCTGACCCGCCTGAAGGCCTTGTTCTTTACAGGCGTTATATAGATGATATTTTTATCATTTGGAAGGGCGATCGTAACCATTTCATTTCATTTTTCGAGGAACTAAATAATAACCACAGAAATATTGTACTTACGTGGCAAATAGAAGAATCTACCATTCCGTTTCTCGACTTGGAAATATCCCGCCTTAATGGGAAATTTGTCACAAAGACTTTCTTCAAAAATGTAGATCGCAACAGCTACCTGCCAATTAAAAGCTGTCATCATAAGAACTGGGTATATAATACACCTAAAGGTCAGATGATGAGACTTAGACGCAACTGCACTAAGGTAGAAGACTTCCATATCCAAGCCAAGATGATTGGTGAAAGATTCATACAGAAAGGATAGGAGGAAAACTTCATAAAAGAGAAAATTGAAGAAGAGACCCACATACAGAGAGAAGTTTTGTTTGAAAACAAAAAGACTGAATTCCAGTTAGATCAGGTTCCGGTGGTATTGGATTTCAATATCCAACACAAGAAAATAGAAAAAATCATCTCACGCCACTGGCACATCCTGAAATCTGATAGGAGTCCCAAAAATGTGCTACCTGCCAGACCTAAATTTGTGTATAAGAGAGCCCCGACCCTTCGGGACCAGTTGGTCAAAAGTGTCATAGACCCTCCGAAAAAGCAGTTCACCTTTTTCACTGGTAAGGGATTCTACCCTTGTAAAAGGTGCTATGCCTGTAAGCGTACCAAACAGCCAAATGAAAAGAAAGTTTCCTTCCAGTCTAACAGTAACGGCACAAAATATGACATTAAGGAATTGATTGGGTGCAATACTGAGGGAGCAGTGTATATCCTGGAATGTAGCTGCGGCCTACAATATGTTGGCCGCACAAAAAGGCTGCTAAGAATCCGTAATAAAGAGCATGTCCAAAATATACAATATGGGTTCTTAAAACATAGCATTTTTTAGAAGTTCACAATAAAGATCCCAATCACCTTAAATTTTGGGGGATTGTGCCATATACTAGACCATGGCGGGGGGGCCATGAGGTGAGAGCCCTCAGTCAAGTCGAATGAAAGTGGATTTTCTCTATGGATACTTTAGCGCCAAAAGGGCTCAACATAGAATTCGACTTGAACTGTTTCCTGAGTGACTTGTAGTACATGAACCACCTCATTAGTCACTCCCATTTTAGTGCCACTCTTATTCATCTTTTACAATACCCACTGAGCACTTACCTTGCTGATGACCTGGAAGCAGAAGAGGACCAGATCAGAGCCAAACACACAGTGAGGGCTGACGAACTCAGAGTTTGTGGATTGTTGCCTACACTCCTTTTTAACAAGTGAGAGCAATATTGTGTGATTGGCATTTGGTCCACTGTGGTTCCCCGTCTGAGGTACGCTATGATGGCTCTCCCTGTTTTTACATCTCCATGTATGGTTTACACCCGCAATTGAGAGGACTGCAGCAACAGAAAGGAGACCACCTTGTTGCTGCAATCACCATCCACATTTACACTCTGCGGTCTGCTTATGCTGTTTGTCCAACAGCAGTGAGGTGAGCTGCTTGCAGACACAGAGGTGTATTACTGAAGATTTCTCCAGCACTGCGTGCTTGTAGTTTTTTGGTGGAGGGATCCATTATCACAATTAAGACTTTATACATTTTTTAATTATCATTGTTGGACTATTCATTTATTGGATCTTTCAGCATTGCTATATCACATTTCTTATAGTTTTTTGGATACTGCAACATTGTGTTTACTTGTCTGTATTGAGTTTCACTTTATGGTCCATATTTGGTGGTGCTCCTGATCACTCACCTTCTCATTGGTTCATTGTTTTCACATTTATCACTGTTTGTGTCTACAGTGACACTCCTCCCACTTTCCCTGCCCCATCACAGAGCAGACACCACCCTTTTCTTTCTCATTATCACATGTTTCTTTGAATTAGATTCACACGTGTCTTGCAGCAGTGCCCTCTAGAGTAGATTGCTAGATAGTGCAGGAATTCCCCTTTTATACCATCAGAGGGATGGTGACACTGAAGTAAACTCAACCAGGGTGGATGTTCCGGGTGCTAGGCTCCTTCCGCGTTAATGCGGCCTGTATAATCAACAGTATGCAAGAAGAAAAAGGGACCATAGCGTAACTCCGCAACAAGTAGCATTTATTTAAAAAGTTGGTTGTACTTTCAAAGGTTCCAGTTTAAAATCGCATGTAAAAAAACCCCATTGAGAACATCTGTGTATGACGAAACGCATCTGGAAGGGCGCGCAGTGACGTCTCCACGTCGACTTGAGGAGGAAGGGCTCCTATTGCTGGCCGACATCTTTTTTACATGCGATTTTAAACTGGAACTTTTGTAAGTACAACCAACTTTTTAAATAAATGCTACTTGTTGCGGAGTTACGCTATAGTCCCTTTTTCTTCTTGCATCCTGTTTATTATACGGACCGCATGAACGCGAAAGGAGCCTAGCACCCGGAACATCCACCCTGGTTGAGTTTACTTCAGTGTCATCGTCCCTCTGATGTTAAAGGCTGCGGCTGGGTTATAGCCGAATGCTCATTCGTGCTTGCCCTCTGACTGTTGTGAGGAGACTTACCTTGATCGTTGATTATACGGACCGCATGAACGCGAAAGGAGCCTAGCACCCGGAACATCCACCCTGGTTAAGTTTACTTCAGTGTCACCATCCCTCTGATGTTAAAGGCCGCGGCTGGGTTATAGCCGAATGCTCATTTTTGCTTGCCCTCTGGTAAGCGGCTTTTTTATACGGTGGTGGGCTTCCCACTTATCTGTGGATTCACTGCGGTGTTGTTCAATCAATGCTTATGGTACCATGCTTTTTACCTAGACTGTTGTGAGGAGACTTACCTTGATCGGTATATGCCTGGAGAACATCTAGTACTATTTTTTATCCTCTCGTCATCTGAGGACCTTTTGTGGACTTAATATTTGGCGCAGCTTCACTCTTTCTTATAGCTTGAATATGTTTTGGTAAATAAATACCTGGAAAAAAATAAATTGTGCTGTGTCCAAATATATATGGACCTCACTGTAGCTGTGCATATCATGGGATTAGAAGAACATAAATACAAACACTTTAGATGGTTAAACAATTCCCACTACTATGCTTTTAGCTACTTGCTTGAAGTTCAGCTTTAAATGAATTTCCTCATAAACATTTTATATTGTTCATTCTTTACATAGAAAGGGGGGGATTCCGGCGCTCCTAGCGATGTGATGCCTTTAAAATGAATGTAATAGTGGCTCTAATGGCACTTCTAAGTCAATCTGTATATTAAAAAACAAGAGGAGGCAGCCATCCTCAGAGGGTGTCCATGTCCTCTCTCAGCAAGAAGTGTAAAAAAGAAGGGGGTGGAGGCGCTAACTAAATGAATCCTACTGTAATCATTAATGTAAGTATAGTGTATATACTTACAGGTTCACTTGAAAATTATGTCCATTGAGGATGGGGGTGTTCTGAGGTCTGTTGGTGCCGCTCTGCTGGCTCTGGCAAAGTTCCCCTCGGTCGTGAGGTGTAGGAGATGTAGATTTTCGTTTGCACAGGCTTCTCTGCGGTGTCACATGACAGGAAGCTCCATGCTAACCAGTCTGGAATGCGGAAGTGATGTTATACAGCAAGGCGGTCCTCCAAACATAGAGTGGAATGTTTCACAGGCTACGCGCTCGGGGCTCACAGCTCCTTCTACTGGCCTGTTTGCTCTCTGGAGGAGAGCAGTTTAAATACATTGACAGGAAGTAGGAAAAACAGTCTTTTGTAATTAAAAACATTGCAATCACAATTCCCTAGGGCTTTCTTTCACACATGTCAAGGACCCTGACAAACTAGCCTTTTTAGACCTCGAATTCTTCCATAGTGAATCCCAAATACATGCAACCAACTTTGTCAAACCCGCCGCCGGGAATTCCTATATCCACTACCAAAGCTGTCATCATCCTAGGTGGATCCAAAATATACCCAGGAGTCAATTCCATATGATTCGACATAATTGCACCAAAGATGAAGATTACCATACACAAGGCAAACTCCTTTTAGAAAAATTTCATGACAAAGGATACCCACCTGCTTTGGTTCACGAAGCCTTCCTCCAACAGGCCTCAAAACCACCCTCGAAACCCAAAATAACACATGAATTACAACCTACACGATTCACCACCCAATTTCATGACTGTCATAAAAAAATGGAGAACATCATGGCTAAACATTGGTCCATCCTGCTCAGAGATCACTTTTTGGGTTCCTCCCTTACCCAACAACCCAAGGTTTCCTACCGTAAAGCAAAAAACATAAAGAGTAAAATAGCACGTAGTGAAATCCGAAATTTTTCACCCACCTCTGTCCCATACATTCCCTTAATCCCATTAGTGGGAATGTATCAATGTAAGAAAAAATTATGTCTCACCTGTAAATTTGTTGAGCATGGGCAAAAAAACTTCACTATCCAGGGTAAAGCATACACCATAAAGGAATTTTACAATTGTTCAAGTGAGTACGTGGTGTACTGTCTGACATGTCCTTGCGGCCTCTTTTATGTGGGCAGGACCATACGCACCCTGCACCATCGCTTTGGCGAACATAGACGTTTCATTGAGAAGGGCTGTGACAAACACAGTGTCCCTCTTCATTTTTTGAAAACACATCGCAAATCCACTGTGGGCCTCAGAGTCTGGGTCATTGAGGCCATTCCCAGAGATCTTCCTGCTGCAGAACGCTTCAAACGCTTATGTCAGCAGGAGACCTATTGGATATATTCATTAAACACTCTCTCACCGGGGGGACTCAACGAGGAAATAGAGACCCATTCCTTATTGTAGTCCCCCCTCTTTACCTATTCCTTTCTTTATGATTCCCATGTTTTCTCTTTTTGGTATTTTTTGCAGTGAAGGATTTTGTATTGACCAACTATGGACATCAGGTCACTTGCTATCTGGGGACGGTACTCTGTCACATGTATAGTAAGTGACTATCTGTCCAAAATATACAAACACCACCCAATATAATTACATTTTCCCTCTCAATTTTCTCTATAAAATCTTTTGCATATAATATATTTTCATTTCCTTTTTATTTTTTACCCATTACTCATCTTCTAAAAACTATTTTATAGTTTACCTATAGTTTACAGGTTAGCATGGAGCTTCCTGTCATGTGACACCGCAGAGAAGCCTGTGCAAACGAAAATCTACATCTCCTACACCTCACGGCCGAGGGGAACTTTGCCAGAGCCAGCAGAGCGGCACCAACAGACCTCAGAACACCCCCATCCTCGATGGACATCATTTTCAAGTGAACCTGTAAGTATATACACTATACTTACCGTACATTAATGATTACAGTAGGATTCATTTAGTTGGCGCCTCCACCCCCTTCTTTTTTACACTTGTTCATTCTTTAGAATATGATCCATATATTGATACATATTGAATAATCAACACATATAGATTACTAAATACAAAATTATATCATGTGTATGGGGGGGGGGCTCTACCTCGGTGTTGCCACCCCTGGGCATTAAAGCTTGCAAAATTTATTAAAAACCAGCCTGGTCAAACAGCTTTCATCAGAATTTTAAGTCCTGAGATATATCAATCTGACAAGCATTGAAATTGTTATATAATATGTACTACATTATCTACAGTAAATCTATATTGTTCCTCCTTCATATTTCTACTAGTCTTAACAATAAGCGAGAAAAGGATAGATATCAGGCGCCAGTATATTTGTGCAGAGGTGACAAGGTAAGCTTATAATTCTCATACAAGCCCTTCAAGCAAGAGGAAATGGAGAGCACATGTTGGCTGCATAAACTATCATGTTTTTTTATGGAATGTTTCCAGCTACAAATGCTTGTTCCCAGCAGGGGAACATTTCCTCAATAAACAAATTCAGAAAACCCCTTGCGATGTTTGCACTAAGCCGGACACTTCCCACTCCCATCGTCACTCACATCAACGTCCTACTATCCTGTCCCTTACTACATTGAAAACATAAATTTTTTTGAATAGTCCCTGTAGGCAGTTTTTTTCAAAAGGCTAAAAATGATTTAACAAAAGCCATGATTAGACTACTAATAGCATTTCAGCTAGGAATGGTTATTTTATAGCTCTTGGTCTTTCCGTGAGAAGATCAAAATAACCCATTCACTGCTAGGCATTGTCATATAATTTAAATAATTGTATTTAAATTGTGTAAAAATCTAACAAAATAGACATAAAACGATAGCAGCGAACAAGCAGTAGCTATTAGGACATCATCTGACAATTTAGCTCGTTTGACATTTCCTCTATTTTGCTAATTAATTAGAGATATGCTGCCACTACATGTAGTGTTTTGTGAAGGGTATCTCAAATAGTGCTAGTTAGATGAAACCACAGTCATTTACAGTTCCCAATTGTTCCTAAGAATATTACCAGATGCGTTGCCTTGTGTTGAGGGACATGGTAAATACCGGTAAGTGGCAAACGACATGATTAAACTGGTTTTTAATTTGTTTGCCTAGCACATCTAGGTCTGTTCTTTTTTGAAGAGCACAGGGATCCTGGCTTCAATTATACCATTCATTGCACCACTGTACATGTGGGCTGGGATTCCTCCTTCAAGTGGACATTCACCTGAAAAAGTAACCAGTAAGACTGAGTCATTAGGAAGTCAAAGCCAAGATGGCGGCAACAAAATTCTTTCAGCCCTGAAAATAATTGGCTATAGCTGCTGACTTTTAATTTTCACATGCCTGGTGAAGTTTCTCATTAAACTTAGGACTCCCGGGGGATAGCTTCACTCAGAAGGTGGCCCAGAGGGTATTAATGTAAAAAATGTGCACCTGAACTCTTTTCACACCTCCTTCATGGCGGTAGTCACACCACCATGCCTGACCTATCCGCCATTCTTCTTGCTATAGACGCTTAATTTATAGTGCTGATGGAGACAAGAAACACACCATTGCTTTTTGCTTGCATTCTCTACAGTGACATGAAAAGAAGAAACATCTTGGTTCAAAGATCAAGCACACACTAGAACATAGTTTAATAAAATATTGTGGAGCTCCAAAACACATATTCAGCCATTTGTTAGTAGTCTCAGGTTGGTGAAAATACTGCAACATAGCATATCCTCACCTCCTTTTCCTATCTCTATCCATCTCTATCCCAGTATGTGTTCCCCAAGGAAAGGGTACTAATTTTTTGCGCACATGGTGGGGTCCAGTTATCTCACAACTTCAGAAAACATGTATTTTCTCTTTCTCTTCTACATAACTCTTCCTCCACAGAGAAACTGATCAATATGTCCACCAATTATAGAACAGGACCTCAATTGCCCTGTGGGGGGAGGAAAGCATTAGACATGTGCACACTGAAATATTTTGTTTCAGAATTTCAGTTTCGTCCGAAAAATGTATTTATTTAGTTACTCCTGAAATTAGTTTTTATTTATTTTGTTACGTTAAAAAATGCATTCGTCCCCAAACCTGAATTAATTAGGTTTGAATCTGTCAATTGAAGGCTTATGGTGTCTGTTCTAAGAAGATTAGACGAAGCAGCTAAACTGTACGACGCCGTGATCATACATTTCCGGTCAAATGCTCCACCCACAAGCTATAGTAGAATTCTAAGGTTGTTTGACTAGTAATAATTATAATTACTAGTCAAACAACATTACAATTCTTCTATAGCTTATGGGCAAAGCATTTGACTGTAAATGTCAGCTCGAGGCGATAGTATGTTTTTAGCTACTTTGTCGAATCTATATGTCTCTATAATGTTGAATATTTTCTCTCTACGTCGAATAATCTGAAGTAATAGAGTTAGGTTAGGCACATTCAAACGCAGGTTCGATACACACAGATTGCTATTGTCATCGTCATGTCGAATCTTCTATCTACCCTGTATCTATATCGAACTGTTGTCGCAACGATACGAACATATAATGGATACGAAAATAAAGCATTTTTTTATTTCGGATCTTTCGGATTTCACATTCTGCGCATCCTTTATCGTTTGTTAAAACGAACACCAAAATCCCCAAAATTCAGATGAAAATGTATTCGGATGAAAATGAATGCACATGTCTAGAAAGCATCAGAAAAGATGGAAGCACCCCCAATGTTTCAACCTCTTAAAGTGTTACTAAACCCATAACAGTAAAATCAGTCTGTATATGCAGTAAAGCATGCTTGTTATACTCACTGTGGAACCTAAGAGGTTAATAATCTGCATTGTGTAAAAAGGCTGTTTGATCTTGTCTTTTCTGATTTACCCTTTCTTCCACAGCCCCCAATCCATCTGCTGATAGTACAGAGCCCTAGGAGGCACTCTGCACATGCTCTGTTTGGCGTGTATTGCTAGAGAGTTTTTTTTTTTTTTTTGGGGGGGGAGGGTGCATGTGATCAGCACGGGGCCAATCAGCATGGTTAGTAGAAGAAGATGATCTGAAACTCCATACATGCTCTTAAATATTTCCAAATGTATTAATACTCCATAAGAGACAAATAACGTACAGTAGGTGTTAACGCGTTTCAGCCATGATGGCCTTTTTCACAACAGATATGTACAAAAACAACACAATATATATATTGAAAATGATCCCCCTCCTTTTATTGATCGCATTAGTTTTCAATTAGGTCCATAATAGTTATTAGGATGAAACAATGAAACAATTTAAAGGGGTGAGACACTTCAGGAAAGCAAGCCAAAAAAATCGAACAATAATCATAATCAATAAAATACATAGGACATAGGACGGTCTCATAGGACCGTCAGAGGAGAATGAAAACTCTTCCTACAGGCCTTTACCAGTGCTTGGCTGAACTCTGATAGAAATCACAAGACTACTATATACTGCTGATGAGAAAAGGTATTAGTAGTTTATGTTTACTGAAATAATTGCATTCCCATGTTCTGTGTACAGTGGGAGATTGGATACAGTGAATGCAGGGTCCTGGGTTTAGTAATACTTTAAACCCTGGCTACAGGTACATGTGCATAATTAAATATTTTGTTTTTCTTTATAGTAGGGGTTACATAGGGTTGCCACCTGTCCAGGATTCACCCGGACAGCCCGGATTTTGAATTATGTGTCCAGGGTTCAGTCTTCCTGAAATCCGGACACATTATTCAGACTGGGCTTTGGCTCCCCCAGTAACTGAGATAGTCACACACAAATCTGTTGCCGTCCGGAAGCTGCGGGCGTCTGTCTGGGTTTGGCATCACTGGGGGGTGGGATGATGATGTCAGCAGAAGCAGTTTGGCCACACCCACTATTTGCCACAGCGATCATAGTTACTACTCTCCTTGGGGCATCAAAAGGTGTCCCAGGACTTTTATAATCCTATAGTGTATACTACAGGGAAAAAAATTGACCCTGTGCTGCTAAAGTGTTTGGGTTTGGTTTGAAGAAAATGTGGCAACCCTAGGGTTACACAGAGTTACAGAGAGATATTCCTGTAAGGTACAACATTTTGTATGTGGTAACAAGTACTTGACAGTTGGAAGTTATCACCTTCTAGAAGTACACTTCCTGGCTGAGACTTCAACCAATCAATAGTTGATGCATGAACCGGTGTCACTGCTTACAAAGACTGGATCATGTATAGGGACCCTAAGGATCTCATACAAAGCACTAGAATCCCACAATAATTGCCTCTTTCTGTGTGTACATTTAGCCTGTGTGCTTTTCTCTCTTCTGTATGATTTTTTTCTTCACACCAAAATAAAAGATGTTTACAGAACCTCTTCACCTATGAAACTGGATTTGATTAAATCTGGATAAATAGATTTTCATTGAGTTATTGAATGCAGTGTGTGGAAACATGAAATGTTTACAACATATTCCATAAGGGGGGATTAGGGAGGTTTAGAATTTATTGCAAGGTCAACTACCTATGCACTTCAGGGGCGGATCCAGGGGGGGTCAACGTGGCAATTGCCCCCCCCCCAAGAATGCGGGTGAGTGAGTGGACGGGTGGGCTTCTTCACGCGTGAGAGAGCGGGCGGCTCCGCGGGCAGCTCCGTGGGTGAGAGAGCGGGCGGCTCCGCGGGCGGGCAGGGCTGTCGGGCGGCTCGGTTGGTGAGTTGGCGGGTGAGAGAGCGGGCGAGCAACTGGGCGGCTCTTGGGTGAGCGGACAGCTGGCCAATCATCTCTCACCGCCCGGCGCACGCCCTGCAGCCCTGCAGTGCAGTTCTGTCCTCACTGTGCAGGCAGCCGCGGGAAGCATATAGATGACATCATCTCTCTGCTGCCTGACTGAAAATCTGCTGCCTGACTCTGGAACACAGCAAGAGACCACCTTAGCAGGAAAGTGACACAGCAAGTGACAATCTGCAACGTGTGGCAGGTGACGTGGTAAGTGACAATCCGTAATGTGTGGCAAGTGACAACCCGTAACGTGTGGCAGGTGACGTGGCAAGTGACAATCCGCAACGTGTGCAGGTGACGTGGCAAGTGACAATCCACAACGTGAGGCAGGTGATGTGGCAAGTGACAATTCGCAACTTGTGGCAAGTGACAATCTGCATCTGGTGACAGGCGACGTGGCAAGTGACAATCTGCATCTGGTGACAGGCGACGTGGCAAGTGACAATCCGCAATGTGTGGCAGGTGACATGGCAAGTGACAATCTGCATCTGGTGGCAGGCGAAAGTGGCAAGTGACACAATCAGGGCTCCCACTGATTCTGCATTATGGTGAGTTGAACTATTTCATTTTATATAACAATGTAATAATAGAAATAATGTGCTTCAATCATCCTGACACCACATCAACCATGGTGCCGGGATGATTGAAGCGTCAACACCAGCCATTTCCACGATAAATTGCCCACAAAAAACGTATTTTCTAGCAATGCCCCTCCCGAGACTAGACTCTGGATCCGCCCCTGATTCACTTTGGTAATTAATTGTTCTTTTCAAAAGACATCCAAGGCTATTGAGTTTAATCTTTAATTTCTGACAAACATGGTCATAATAAGATTAAAATTCTACTAAAAACTTTCATTATGCTTAATTATGTCCATATTAGTGCATGTGCAACAACACAGTTGAGTACTGTCCATGACACTTTTTTTGCACTAACAGTATAATTTAAAGGACAAGATTTTGGGGTTTAGAACCCTCTTCTTAGTCTAAGCAGAATTGGTACACAAAGGTTTAGCAAACGAAAAAAAACTACAAGTTAACGTGATTGTAAAGGCTTGTTTAAAAAAATAAAATAAAAAATATAACAAACATGTTTTCCTTACCTCCTCTATGCAGTTGGTTTTGCACAGAGCAGCCCCAAACCTCCTCTTTTCTGATCCCTCTTTGCTGCTTTTGGCCCCTCCCTACTTTAAGTGCCCCTTAGCCAGCAGCTTGCGACAGGGGGCACCCAAGCCGAGTAAGAGCTCTGTGCATCCATTTAGACAAGGAGCCCTGACCTGGCCCCGCCCCCTCTCTCCCTTGATTGGCTGACTGACTTTGACTGACAGCCGCATGAGCCAACGGTGCCGCTGCTCTGTCTCAGCCAATCAGGAGGAGTGTCCTGGATGGCTGAGGGGATCATAGACATCGTGAAGAGAGAAGGGGCTCAGGTAGGTAATTAGGGGGGTGCTGGGGAGGCTGCTACACACAGAAGGTTTTTTATCATAATGCATAAAATGCATTAAGATAAAAAACCTTCTGCCTTTACAACTCCTTTAAGTAATTTAAAGAATAACTAAAGGCAAAACTTTTTTTCATTTTGGATAGGGTGGAGACAGATTAGAACTCTTCTCAGTTTTAATTGCTGTCTGTGTCCTCGTTAAAAAGATTCACCCTCTCAAATTGTCCTGATTACCATTATCATTGAAAGTAAAAGTAAAAGAAAATCCTATATTTTGTGTTGCCTCCATAATAATAAAAGAGGGGAAATCGTCCAATGGGGACACTAGTTCTGGTGTCCTAGGGGTTCCCAAGAAATTCCCTTAATTTGCAGGGGTGTTTTCCCATTTCCTGTTTGGCTATGGGACAGGAAGTGAAGCGAAATCTCCACAATGGTACACAGATGCCGAAAAAAATCTTACAGGGGTTGTAATCATCCTTTGCTCTCTCCAAAATGAAAAAAAAAGAAATTTGTCCACAGTTCTACCTTAACCACTTAACGACCGCCCAATGTATATATACGTCGGCAGAATGGCACGGACAGGCACAATCACGTACCTGTACGTGCCTGCCTTCGTATGGGTGGGGGGTCCAATCGGACCCCCCTCCGGTACAGTGAGCGGCCGGGATCGCTTTGGGAGCGATCCGTGATGAGGGGGCCGCTATTCGATTCTGGCCACCCCCTCGCGATCGCTCCCGGCGAATCAAATGCTTCCTCTGCCTGTGTAATGTTTACACTGGCAGGAGGAAGTGATGTCATCTCTCCTGCGGCGCTCACATATACAGAGCGCCGCATGAGAGAAGACACACAGGTTAGTGCACATAACAGCACACTGATACCACACACATAGGCACACGATCGCCCCCCCAGACACCCCCAGATCACCCCCCAGTCACAGTGTCACTGATTGCAGTGACCATTTATTTACTGATCACTTCAATCAGTGACATTTGTGACTAAAAGTGTCAGGTTTAGGTCCAATGTAGCCCCCTAACCCCCCCTAATAAAGGTTTAACCCCTTGATCGCCCCCCAGGTAACCCTTTCACCGCTGTCACTAAGCGATTATTTTTCTGATCGCTGTCTAGTTGTCGGTGATGCCGATAGGTAGCCAGTTATTTTTTTTAGGTTCGCCGCAGGTTTTTATAGCGTCGGGAACCCCCATATATTACCTAATAAAGCTTTAACCCCTTGATCGCCCCCCCAGGTAACCCTTTCACCCCCTTTTGCCAGTGTCGCTAAGCAATCGTTTTTCTGATCGCTGTCTTAGTGTCGGTGATGCCGATAGGTAGCCAGTTATTTTTTTTAGGTTCGCCGCAGGTTTTTATAGCTTCAGGTACCCCCATATATTACCTAATAAAGGTTTAACCCCTTGATCGCCCCCCCAGCTAACCCTTTCACCCCCTTCTGCCAGTGTCACTAAGCGATCGTTTTTCTGATCGCTGTCTTAGTGTCGGTGATGCCGTTAGGTAGCCAGTTATTTTTTTTAAGTTCGCCGCAGGTTTTTATAGCGTCAGGTACCCCGATATATTACCTAATAAAGGTTTAACCCCTTGATCACCCCCTCAGCTAACCCTTTCACCCCCTTTTGCCAGTGTCACCAAGCGATCGTTTTTCTGATCGCTGTCTTAGTGTCGGTAATGCCGATAGGTAGCCAGTTATTTTTTTAAGTTCGCCGCAGGTTTTTATAGCGTCAGGTACCCCCATATATTACCTAATAAAGGTTTAACCCCTTGATCGCCCCCCAGGTAACCCTTTCACCGCTGTCACTAAGCGATCATTTTTCTGATCGCTGTCTAGGTGTCGTGATTCCGATAGGTAGCCAGTTATTTTTTTTAGGTTCGCCGCAGGTTTTTATAGTGTCGGGTACCCCCATATATTACCTAATAAAGGTTTAACCCCTTGATCCCCCCCCAGGTAACCCTTTCACCCCCTTTTGCCAGTGTCGCTAAGCAATCGTTTTTCTGATCGCTGTCTTAGTGTCAGTGATGCTGATAGGTAGCCAGTTATTTTTTTTAGGTTCGCCGCAGGTTTTTATAGCATCAGGTACCCCCATATATTACCTAATAAAGGTTTAACCACTTGATCGCCCCCCCAGCTAACCCTTTCACCCCCTTTTGCCAGTGTCACTAAGCGATCGTTTTTCTGATCGCTGTCTTAGTGTCGGTGATGCCGATAGGTAGCCAGTTATTTTTTTTAAGTTCGCCGCAGGTTTTTATAGCGTCAGGTACCCCCATATATTACCTAATAAAGGTTTAACCCCTTGATCGCCCCCCAGCTAACCCTTTCACCTCCTTTTGCCAGTGTCACCAAGCGATCTTTTTTCTGATCGCTGTCTTAGTGTCGGTGATGCCGATAGGTAGCCAGTTATTTTTTTTAGGTTCGCCGCAGGTTTTTATAGCATCAGGTACCCCCATATATTATCTAATAAAGGTTTTAACCCCCTAATTGCCCCTAGTTAACCCTTTCACCAGTGATCACTGTATAAGTGTTACTGGTGACACTGGTTAGCCAGTTAGTTATTTTGTTATTTAGGTTCCCCGTCAGGTTTTTATATAGCGTCAGGTACCCCCATATATTACCTAATAAAGGTTTAACCCCCTGATTGCCCCTAGTTAACCCTTTCACCAGTGATCACCATATAAGTGTTATGGGTGACGCTGGTTAGCTAGTTTTCTTTTTATAGTGTCAGGGCACCCGCCGTATATAACCCAATAAAGGTTTAACCCCCTGATCGCCCGGCGGTTGATATCAATTAGGTTTTAGTGTCAGAGAGGGTCTGCGTTGCCCCAGGCAGCGTCAGGTTAGTGCCAGGAACGCTAACACCCACGCGTGAAGCATACACCTCCCTTAGTGGTATAGTATCTGAACAGATCAATATCTGATCTGATCAGATCTATACTAGCGTCCCCAGCAGTTTAGGGTTCCCAAAAACACAGTGTTAGCGGGATCAGCCCAGATACCTGCTAGCACCTGCGTTTTGCCCCTCCGTCCAGCCCAGGCCACCCAAGTGCAGTATCGATCGATCACTGTCACTTACAAAACACAACACACATAACTGCAGCATTCGCAGAGACAGGCCTGATCCCTGCGACTCCAGTGCTGTAGGAGGTGATTTCACCACCACAGTTTAAAAAAAAGAGCATATATGCCGAAGCATGGGGGCAGCAGGGGCGGAGGAGCGATTTTGCTCCTAATGCCGCATACATACGGTCAAAATTCCGACGGAGGCTTGCCCGTGGAAATGTCTGACCGTGTGTACGCGGCATAACTTTTGCGGGAGGATGCCCCCATGCTTCGGCATATATAAATGGTGCATGTATGCCCATCATTAGAAGTGGGTGAATGAAGGGTGGTATTCTAATGGTGGGAATACCCACCGATCAATCTCTTTTTTTCGTTCAGCCAACAGGCTGCATGAAAAAAAACATTACAATACATGTCCAACAAGGACCAGCAACGTACTGGTATGTTGCTGGACTTTGGTTATACCAGATTGATGCCTGCGGGTTTAGGTATCATCTTGGTATCATTCTTTTCAGCCAGCGGCCGACTTTCATGTAAAAGCAATCCTAGCGGCTAATTAGCCTCTGGACTGCTTTTACAAGCAGTGGGAGGGAATGTCCCCCCCCGGATATAAAAAGCGCCATCGGGAAATTGGGAAAGCATTTTATCACACCGATCATGGTGTGGTCAGATGCTTTGAGGGCAGAGGAAAGATCTAGGGTCCAATAGACCCCAGTTTTTTCAAAAAAAGAGTACCTGTCACTACCTATTGCTATCATAGGGAATATTTACATTCCCTGAGATAACAATAAAAATGATAAAAAAAAAAAAAATATGGAAAGAACAGTTTAAAAATAAAATAAAAACGCAAAATTAATAATAATAAAAAAAAAAGCACCCCTGTCCCGCCCTGCTCTTGCGCAATGGCGAACGCAAGCGTCGGTCTGGCGTCATATGTAAACAGAAATTGCATCATGCATGTGAGGTATCACCGCAAAGGTCAGAATGAGCGCAGTCATTTTAGCAGTAGACCTCCTCTCTAAATCTAACGTGGTACCCTGTAAAGGCTTTTAAAGGCTATTAAAAATGTATGTAGTTTGTCGCCACTGCGCGTTTGTGCGAAATTTTAAAGCATGTCGTGTGTGATATCTATGTACTCGGCCTAAGATCATCTTTTTATTTCATCAAACATTTGGGCAATATAGTGTGTTTTAGTGCATTAAAATTAAAAAAAGTGTATTTTTTTCCCCAAAAAATGCGTTTGAAAAATCGCTGTGCAAATACTGTGTGGAAAAAAAAAATGCAACACCCACCATTTTAATCTGTAGGGCCTTTGCTTTAAAAAAATATATAATGTTTGGGGGTTCAACATAATTTTCTTGCAAAAAAAAAATGTTTTCATGTAAACAATAAGTGTCAGAACGGGCTTTGTCTTCAAGTGGTTAGAAGAGTGGATGTAAGCTTCCAAATGTTGTGTATAAAATGCCAGGACAGTTCAAAACCCCCCCCAAATGACCCCATTTTGGAAAGCAGACACCCCAAGCTATATACTGAGAGGCATGTCGAGTCCATGGAATATTTTATATGTTGACACAAGTTGCGGAAAAAAGACAATTGTATTTATTTTTTTTGCACAAAGTTGTCACTAAATGATATATTGCTCAAACATGCCATGGGCATATGTGGAATTACACCCCAAAATACATTCTGTTGCTTCTCCTGAGTACGGGGATACCACATGTGTGAGACTTTTTGGGAGCCTAGCCGCGTACGGGACCCCAAAAACCAATCACCGCCTTCAGGCTTTCTAAGGGTGTAAATTTTTGATTTCACTCCTCACTGCCTATCACAGATTCGGAGGCCATGGAATGCCCAGATGGCACAAAACCCCTCCAAATTACCCCATTTTGGAAAGTAGACACCCCAAGCTATTTGCTGAGAGGTATTGTGAGTATTTTGCAGATCTAACTTTTTGTCACAAAGTTTTAAAAAGGAAAAAAAAAATATTTTATTTCTTCATTTTCAAAAACAAATGAGAGCTGTAAAATACTCACCATGCCTCTCAGCAAATAGCTTGGGGTGTCTACTTTCCAAAATGGGGTCATTTGGGGGAGTTTTGTGCTATTTTGGCATTTTATGGCCTTCGAAACTGTGATAGGTAGTGAGGAGTGAAATCAAAAATTTGCGCCCTTAGAAATCCTGAAGGCGGTGCTTGGTTTTCGGGGGCCCGTACGCGGCTAGGCTCCTAAAAAGTCCCACACATGTGGTATCCCCGTACTCAGGAGAAGCAATTCCACATATAACCATGGCATGTGTGAACAATATATCATTTAGCGACAACTTTTTGTAATTTTTTTTTATTTTAGTCATTATTCAATCACTTGGGACAAAAAAAAATATTCAATGGGCTCAACATGCCTCTCAGCAATTTCCTTGGGGTGTCTACTTTCCAAAATGGGGTCATTTGGGTTGTTTTTGTACTGCCCTGCCATTTTAGCATCTCAAGAAATGAGATAGGCAGTCATAAATTAAAAGCTGTGTAAATTCCAGAAAATGTACCCTAGTTTGTAGACGCTATAACTTTTGCGCAAACCAATAAATATACGCTTATTGACATTTTTTTTACTAAAGACATGTGGCTGAATACATTTTGGCCTAAATGTATGACTAAAATTTAGTTTATTCGATTTTTCTTATAACAAAAAGTAGAAAATATCATTTTTTTTCAAAATTTTCAGTCTTTTTCCATTTATATTGCAAAAAAAAAAAAACGCAGAGGCAATCAAATACCATTAAAAGAAAGCTCTATTTGTGGGAAGAAAAGGACGCAAATTTCGTTTGGGTACAACATTGCATGTCCGCACAATTTCTAGTTAAAGCAGCGCAGTGCCAAATTGTGAAATCACCTCTGGTCATTAAGCTACGTAATGGTCCGGGGCTTAAGTGGTTAATGCCCTGTACACACGAGCAGTGAGAGCTTTTGGATGGGAATCCTCGCTGTGTGTATGCTCCTTTGCAGTTTTTCTAATGGGAAAACTGCCGGAAAAAAAAAAAGAGAGCAGGATCTCTTTTTTCCTGTTAGTAAAAAATCCTAGCAGGAAAACCATTCGTCTGTATGCTTTTCCGACGGGAAAAAAGCCGTGCATGCTTGGAAACAAATCAACGCATGCTCAGAAGCATAGAACTTAATTTTCTCGGCTCGTCGTAGTGTTTTACGTCACCGCGTTCTTGGCAGTCAAAAGTTTACCGGACTTTTGTGTGACTGTGTGTATGCAAGGCAGGCTTGAGAGGAATCCCATCGCGAAAACCATCAGTTTTTTTTCTGACGGGAAAACTGGTCGTGTGTACAGGGCATAAGAACTTAATCAAAAATCTACAAAAACAACAATCTCTGGGGAAGAAAGTACACATACAGGGTATTAACTGTGAAGCCCTGTACACACGGGAGGGAATCTCGTCGAAAAAAGACATTGGAATCTCGTCGAAAAAAAACATTGGTTTTCTCAACGGGATTTCTGGCAAGCTTGTCTTGCCAAGCCCTGTGTACACACGCAACCATTCAAAAGAACCGCCGTTCTTTTGAATGGCAAGAACGCGGTAACGTAATCGACTATGACGAGCCTGCGCTCTTCAGATTCAATGCCGTCGCCGCCATCTTGCTACACCCCACACTAACCTTGTATGCTACAGCGCATGCGTCAAAAACTTTTCGAGCATGCGCGGGTTTACCTTGGACCAGGTAAGCATACAGACGACCGGTTTTCTCGGCAGGAAAACTCTGCCGAGAATCCCGACGAGATAAATAGAGAGTAGGTTCTCTATTTTTCTCATCGAGATTCCCGGCAGTTTTCCTGCCGAGAAACCATACACACGAACGGTTTTCTCGGCAAACAGCTCTCCCAGCAGTTTTCTTCCCGAGAAAACCGGTCGTGTGTACGGGGTATAAGAATGTTAAGCTGATGGATTGAAATTTGGCCAGTTTAGCAAGAACCTGCTTAATTTTGATCCATCTATAGCCATTCCCACTTGATATAACAATTGTGTTGGAAAATGTTTCTCAATCTGTGGGCTGCAGCCAATGCTGGTCAGTTTATTCTGACAGTGGAAGTGTCCCAGTTGTCAGAGTACAATAGCACAATGGGGAGAATTCTTCCATCTGCTTCACTTGTGTGTATGGGGAAATACATTTATTTAATTTCATCAGATTTCTGGATCATCATAAAAAAATAATAATAATAACTATGGCAGGCCTTAGTCAGAGAAGAAAAGTGGGCTAAGAAGTTGTTGTTTTTTTTTTTGGGGGGGGGGGGGGGGGTCACCGAAGTGAGAATGGTCCTAAAAATATTTTTAAATTTTAGAAAGTTGGGGTCCACATATAACCCATCATCACTAGAAAACTGATTTATCATTCGTAGCTCAAAGTTTTGGTTTTCCTTAATTTTTTTTCCAAGTTACCTTTGAGAATCAAAACATTCAAGTCATCTATAGAGTCAGAAGCAGCACTGCCTTAGTATTTGCACTGCAGATATACAGCTATGAGGAGTGCCTAGACTACTTAGGCATTCTTCACATTTTTAAAATGTCCCTTCTAACATAGCAAATCTTCACTTTCTGTGTTCATTGCCACTTTTGTTCGGTCCTTTTTTTTTTTTGCCTTTGTCTTCCTAAGTCCCTGTAATACCCCCTATAGAACTTAAGTAGCACATGTTATAACGGTTATCTGATCCTCAACAAACATACATTAAAGTGATGCAGACAAGTCATAATGAGGCCTGAAAGCACGATTCATAAGCACTAATGCAGATTTCCAGCCATAGATGCTGTTGTTTTCCGCAATTTCCTCTGCAGAGCCAAGCATTACATTACCAGAATATCACATGAAAATAATGCTGTTTTCATCATTTTATATTAAATTGCAATGTTCTAATGGGTCAAGGTTCTTTTTCAGCTGTGGGACTCATATCAAATCTTCATTATGATATGATTATCCTGTGACAGGATATCACAACTGTAGAGTAATGAGTTTAAAGCTAGCTTAAAGACATCGCTGTTGGTTGAAGGCCAGGAAATTGTGACATTCAAATGAACATTAATCTAATGACATTAAACATTGTTTGTGGTGTTCAACAACAAGCTGGAAATGTACATTCATAGTTTAAAAACCCTGACTAGGACATTAATATTGTGACATCACACTGACTGACCTATTGTTGAGTCTGTTTACCAGACAGTACTGAGGGGAACAGTGGCATTGTACACCAGGTCTGCTTCGCCACTAGACTCCATAGTACCAGTATGTGTCACCAAAGGTGAGGTTCCACTATTGCTCTGTTTTATGAACTATGTCAATATAAGAGTGTTCTGGTGATATTTGGACAATGTAAGAAAATAATATTGAAGAGGATAGGTGGGAAAGACTAAAGACTTTGGCTCAATCTTAACATGGTTCTATAGCTTAAACATTTTTTACGTTAAAGTAGAGCTGCACGATCTTAATCCAGCATTTCTACGATTCATGTAACAAGTGCAGAGCAGTTCTGCTTACAGCTGTAAAAAAAAAAAGCAGAAGCTGGGTTCACACTGGTATGTCATACGCTTCGACTTTGGGAGCACATGTCGCATGACGTGTGTAAATCAATGGTTCCCTACAGAGGCGTATCTAGTGAAAATGGCGCCTATGGCAATCACTGAAACTGCGCCCCTGTCAAAACATTTGAAACCCATCTTTCAGATAACCTTAACAAAAAAAAAAGCACCAGAACCCATAAATGCAGTAACATCAGCACCCATAAAACGGCCTTACCAGAACCCATAAATGCAGTAACATCAGCACTCATAATTGCAGTAATATCAGCACCCATAAAAGCGGCCTTACCAAAACCCATAAATTCAGTAATATCAGCACCCATAAATGCGGTAACAGCACCCATAAATGCAATAATATCAGCACCCATAAAAGCGGCCTTACCAGCACCTATAAAAATGAAGCCTTACGAGAACCCATAAATGCAGTAATATCAGCACCCATAATTGCAGTAATATCAGCACCCATAAATGCGGCCTTACCAGCACCTATAAAAATGAAGCCTTACGAGAACCCATAAATGCAGAAATATCAGCACCTATAAATGCAGCCTTACCAGCACCCATAAATGCGGCCTTACCAGCACCTATAAATGCGGCCTTACCAGCACCTATAAATGCGGCCTTACCAGCACCTATAAAAATGAAGCCTTACGAGAACCCATAAATGCAGTAATATCAGCACCTATAAATGCGGAGGAATCGTGCAGTGTATGGGCACTTAGCAGGAGGAAGAGAGAGCGGCCTCCATGGGGGCGGATCATGCGGTGGACGGGCACAGCACTGGGCAGAAAGGCAGAGTGGAAAGGAACATCAGAGACAGTGACTGCGCGCAGTGGTACACAGACAGGTCACACTCACTGGCAGTGGCACGGTGATGATCAAGGACACACAGCGGTGCAGGGGATGTTTCCTCATAATGGATACAGTCCTCCGCCACTGCTGCTCCAGCACCTCTGACACTGTACAGAGGGAGTAGGATCACCAGCGGCCCTTTTTGCTTAGCACACACGCACAATCGCACATGATGAGGACTTTATGGCCTCTTTCACACTGGGGGGGTAAGGGCGTTGGCGGTAAAGCGCCGTTATTTTTAGCGGCGCTTTACCGTAGTTTTCTGTGCGCTATTCAGCCGCTAGCGGGGCGCTTTTAACCCTGGCTAGTGGCCGAGAAAGGGTTAACAAAACGCCTGAAAAGCGCTGCTTTGATTTCAATGGGCAGGGGCGCTTTAGGAGCCACTCCTACAGCGCCTCAAAGATGCTGCTTTTTTCAGGGCGCTTTGCAGGCGCTATTTTTAGCGTTATAGCGCCTGCAAAGCGCCTCAGTGTGAAAGGGGTCTTAGGCTACTTTCACACTGAGGCGCTTTGCAGGTGCTACATCGCTACAAAATAGCGCCTGCAAAGTGCCCTGAAAGAGCCTCTTTTCTCACTCCAATGTGAAAGCCCGAGGGCTTTCAGACTGGAGCGGTGCGCTGGCAGGACGCTCAAAAAAGTCCTGCTAGCCGCAACTTTGAGGTACTGTAGGAGCGGTGTACAAACTGCTTCTAAAGTGCCCCTGCCCATTGAAATCAATGGGCAGTGCAACCGAACCGCCAGCAAAGCACTGCTGCAGCGGCGCTTTGCGGGCGGTTTTAACCCTTTTTGGGCTGCTAGTGGTGCGCTAGCAGGATGCTCAAAAAAGTCCTGCCAGCCACATCTTTGAGGCGCCCTGCTAGCACCGCGAAAACCATCAGTAAAGCGCCGCAAAAATATCGGCGCTTTACCGCCGACGGCGCAACGCCCCAGTGTGAAAGTAGCCTAAGTCATCATGTGCCAGGCACAGACCCAAACAGAAGCAAGCAGCCAATCAAATATAGTGCTCAATATGGATTAAATAAATTGAATTATTCATAGCCATAGATATCATAAATAAAGTGATTTGTGCAACAGCAGGTACTACTTGCACAAATCACTTTATTTATGATATCTATGGCTATGCATAATTATAATTTTTTTATTCCATATATTAAGCACTATATTTGGCAGTTGGCACACATCATCATACTGTACACAATGATAACATAACACAGTACACGTGTGACTATAGAATATAGTACTGTCCGTACCTGCTGCAGTGCTGCCTGCCTTGTTGGGTGTTCCAGGGACTAGTCTCTTCTCTGTCAGACTCAGACTAGCCATTTCTTCTCCTCAGTGACCTGACCTCACAAGTGACGACGGTGACGTCACCGACCCGCTCGCGCTCGGCGCTCGGGGAGAAGATGAAGCTGCGATGCGAAGAGGACTGGAGGGTAGGCGGAGCTTTAGGCGGAGCCTCCGCAAGTTAGCTGAATGACGGTCTGAGCAGTGGGCGATACCACTCATAGACAAGCATGGGGGCGCCCACGGCCCGCGCCTGTCACTCTCCTACATGCCAGCCAGGAAACATTACTTATAAGTGAATTGCCGTGCCGCCGCCGGCACCGGGACTATAGTGCAGGATGCGGCCGCAGGAGAACGGGTGGGAATTTTTTGTCGTGCAGGGAACGGTTTTTTTTGGCGCCCCCCCCTACGGCGCCCATGGTTCTTGCCATGCCTGCCATACCTTGGATACGCCACTGGTTCCCTATGAGAGCCGTCTTATCTGGTCTGACACAAGTTGGTCTGACTTTGAAAAAGGTTCCTGCACTACTTTGGTCGGACTTTGGTCCTACTTCAGCCCATTGAATATCATTGAAGTCGGATCATTATCTTAACTGATCTGACTTTGGAATGTGACTTGTGCTCTGAGAATCTTGAAATCCCTAGCAGACCTTTATCCAAGCACACAGGTCAGGAAAGGGGGGGAACGAGCGAGCGCCCCCCTCCTGGACCATACTAGGCCATATATGTCCTCAACATGGGGGGGTGGGTGCTTTGAGGCAGGGGGGCTCTGTGCCCCCCCACACGAAAGCACCTTGTCCCAATGTTGAGGACAAGGGCCTCTACCCGACAACCCTGGGCGGTGGTTGTCGGGGTCTGCGGGCTGGGTGCTTATCAGAATCTGGAAGCCCCCTTTAACAAGGGGGCACCCAGATCCCGGCCCCCCACCCTATGTGAATTAGTATGGGGTACATTGTACCTATCTATTCACCAACAAAAAGTGTGGCGGGGCGGGGTCTCGGATGACATTTACCAGATGGCCATGGCCTATGGCTATAAAACAACCTGCAGAGAGCAGAGCTCGCACAACTGCGAGAGATAGCATCAGGAGAAGATCAGAGCAAGAACCGGCAAAGGAAGAAGACATCAGCGGAGAGAAAAAGTACCGGAGGAAGAACCAGGGGAAGAAGACATCAGTGCAACGAAAAGAACCAGAGGATGAAGACATCACTGGAGGGAGAAGAAATCGAAGGGAAAAGAGATGCTGGAGCTGCTTCAATAAAGGATTTTGTCAAAAACCTGAATGCTGGTTTTATTTCTTTGACACTTTTTTGGGGTGAATGGGTAGGGGTACAATGTACCCCATACTTATTCACATAGGGTAGGGGCCAGGATCTGGGGGCCCCCCTGTTAAAGGGGCCTACCAAATTCTGATAAGCACTCTGACCGCAGACCCTGACAACCACTGCCCAGGGTCGTCGGGAAGAGGCCCTTGTCCCTATCAACATGGGGACAAGGTGCTTTGGGGTGGGGAGGCACAGAACGAAGAATCTGGTCTGCTCTTAGGGGGAAACCCTATGCTGTTTTTTTTTGGGAGGGGTTCCTTCTCAAGATTCCAGACTCAAAGAGCCTGGTATTGTCAGGATTAAAGTCGGATCCCGTTCATTGAAATCAAACAGAAGTCGGACATGAAGTGACAGGACAAAGTCGGATCCACAGTCGTACAACTGTCGTGTCGTACCAGTGTGAACCCAGCCTAAAAGAGTGATAAAAAGAAACATTGTATCCTTCTGTTCTTTTAGAGATCAAAGGGATGAACTTTGGTCTGCAAATTAAGTCAGTTTACCACTTAAATAGGAACTGCAGTCTGCTCACATAATTTTTTATAAAAACATCTTTGCCATTCTGAAGCTTCCCTCCAACCACTTTGCATATTATTTTACACACTGTACAAACTGTGATTCTGTACTTGTCTAATATGCTGCAGAAATCTCCCTCCACAAAGTCTGGCTGCAGCCATTTTAACTGTGGGCAGTTGAAGCTGCTGCCTTCCACTTCCTGGATTTACACAGACACACAGAGGCACACCTCCAGCTCTGCAGCTTTCATTGGCCCTCTTATGACCCACCCTCCTTTTTTCCTGGAAAACTCTCACAAGAGTGAGAGAAAGAGCTGTGCATGATGTCATAAGCCTAGACTAATGACCAGGCAAGAAACAGGAAGTGGGCTGTATATATATATATATATATATATATATATATATACACAGTAGCTCACAAAAGTGAGTACACCCCCCACATGTTTGTAAATATTTTATTCTATCTTATAATGTGACAACACTGAAGAAATGACACTTTGCTACAATGTAAAGTAGTGAGTGTATAGCTTGTATAACAGTGTAAATTTGCTGTCCCCTCAAAATAACTCAACACACGGCCATTAATGTCTAAACTGCTGGCAACAAAAGTGAGTACACCCCTAAGTGAAAATGTCTAAATTGGGCCCAAAGTGTCAATATTTTGTGTGGCCACCATTATTTTCCAGCACTGCCTTAACCCTCTTGGGCATGGAGTTCACCAGAGCTTCACAGGTTGCCACTGCAGTCCTCTTCCACTCCTCCATGAAGACATCACGGAGCTGGTGGATGTTAGAGATCTTGCGCTCCTCCACTTTCCGTTTGAGGATGCCCCACAGATGCTCAATAGGGTTTAGGTCTGGAGACATGGCCAGTCAATCACCTTTACCCTCAGCTTCTTTAGCAAGGCAATGGTCATCTTGGAGGTGTGCTTGGGGTCGTTATCATGTTGGAATACTGCCCTGCGGCCCAGTCTCCGAAGGGTGGGGATCATGCTCTGCTTCAGTATATCACAGTACATGTTGGCATTCATGGTTCCCTCAATGAACTGTAGCTCCCCAGTGCCAACAGCACTCATGCAGCCCCAGACCATGGCACTCCCACCACCATGCTTGACTGTAGGCAAGACACACTTGTCTTTGTACTCCTCACCTGGTTGCCGCCACACATGCTTGACACCATCTGAACCAAAGAAGTTTATCTTGGTCTCATCAGACCACAGGACATGGTTCCAATAATCCATGTCTTTAGTCTGCTTGTCTTCAGCAAACTGTTTGCAGGCTTTCTTGTGCATCACCTTTAGAAGAGGCTTCCTTCTGGGATGACAGCCATGCAGACCAATTTGATGCAGTGTGCGGCGTATGGTCTGAGCACTGACAGGCTAACCCCCCACCCCTTCAACCTCTGCAGCAATGCTGGCAGCACTTGTACGTCTATTTCTCAAAGACAACCTCTGGATATAGTGCTGAGCATGTGCACTCGACTTCTTTGGTCGACCATGGCGAGGCCTTTTCTGAGTGGAACCTGTCCTCTTAAACCGCTGCATGGTCTTGGCCACCGTGCTGCAGCTCAGTTTCAGGGTCTTGGCAATCTTCTTATAGCCTAGACCATTTTTATGTAGAGCAACAATTCTTTTTTTCATATCCTGAGAGAGTTCTTTGCCCTGAGGTGCCATGTTGAGACTGAGTCAGAGCGATAACACCAAATTTAACACACCCACTCCCCATTCACACCTAAGATCTTGTAACACTAATGAGTCACATGACACCAGGGAGGGAAAATGGCTAATTGTGCCCAATTTGGACTTTTTCACTTAGGGGTGTACTCACTTTTGTGGCCAGCAGTATAGACATTAATGGAGGGTACTTAAGGGGCAGATGCCATTTTTGGAGAGGCTCTCTCACCTCATGGCCACCCTGGCCGGAGGTATGTGACAACTCCTCTTCTGCCTCTGGGCCTGCTTGCCTGAGGCTTTCGTTACTGAGGGTAGGCCCAGAAGCTATCTGGGGCCTACTGGTTCGAGGGTGATCCTGTGCTGTCTGTCCTGTGGGAATAAGCCAAGCAATTGCAGGAACCAGGGGAGGACTCATCTTGGAGAAAACGCAGCGGAAGGCTGGTATCTCGAGAGGAGCCTGGGGCCTCAATTGGAGGATGCATCCCGACCAATCTGCCTCACAGTGTTGCCGGGTTGGCTTAAAGGACTTTCTTAAACTGTGCAGTTGTGCTTGAACTTTGGAAATTCTGATTACCTGTAGCAGAGACTTTTCATTTTGTCCATACATCATCCCGGCTGCTAGGCTGGTGAGAGGGGCCTATCCGGGTGAGCAAGATCCAGTGACAGCAAGTATATCTGTCTCCAGGATCTCAAGTTTCTCAGTGATCTGCACCAGGTACCTGAGCTCCCCCTAATCCTCCATCCCTCATTCTGCTAACGTTGTGATTAATAAAAAAGCATTGGAAAAGACTCAGTGACTGGCGACCGTGTTTTATGCAACTTTTATCCCTAGACTTTGAGCCAACACGGAGAACAGTGGGGTAACGGCAGACCAAAACTAACCAGCAGCTCCTACGGGGGTAGTGCTATATATATATTGTGAGGGGGTTAGCTCGGCAGCGGGTGTGTGTGACCCCCGGGATGGGCTCCCCACACAAAACAGGCCCAGCAAACGGAGGTTGTGGTTTTCAAAATCAAAAAGGTGCGGTTTATTTTCTATTTACAGTGACAAAACACAGCAAAGCAAAAGAAACATAAACAAAATAAATCCTGGTCAAGTTGACCTCTGACTAAACATACAGGTTTCCTAACTAACAACTGGGATCAGCCTAGTGCTGTCCTAGTCCCTAAGTCCCTGGTTTTAAATGTCCAAGCAAATAGCCACACAGGCTTTGTCTCACCGCACAGGGGTTCACTCTCCCTAGACAGTCCACACAGGTCTGGTTCCAGGCATGAGCTAACATCTAATGAAGCTGGGAGTTCTTATAGAGGCCTAAATGAGCTGACAAGCTTCAGCTGGTCTCATCAACTCCCTGTCTGCACGACGCCCCACACTCTCCCTAGACATATGAGTCATCCATGAGCCCACTAGCCTTAGCTGGGCTTATACAACTCTCCACCTAGTTGTATAAGTCGGCGTAAAGCCTGAATCTGGGCGAAATATATCTACCCCCCTGGATGCAACCAGGTGACTTTACCTTCCTGCTGTCACATACCCCCCCCTCTTGTTTTAACCTCGGGGGTTGGAACACCAGCAATCAGGCATTCATGTACTCGAGACAAAGCATCCACATTCCCCATTTGAACGCCAGGGCGATGCTTTACTGTGAAGTTGAATTCCTGGAGGGCCAGGAACCACCTATTCACTCTTCTATTTGTTTCCTTGTTTTGAGCCATCCACTTTAACGGAGCGTGATCCGTAACCATGTCAAAGTGCCTACCTAGCAGGTAGTACCGAAGGGAATCTAGAGCCCACTTCACCGCTAAACACTCCTTTTCAACGGTGGCGTAATTTACCTCATGGGACTTCAACTTCCTGCTGAGGTAAATGACTGGGTGCTCTTCCCCGTTCCAGACCTGGGACAATACTGCTCCTAACCCCACATCTGACGCATCACTTTGTACGACAAAGTCTTTAGAGAAGTCGGGTGAGTACAACACTGGCTGGCTACATAAGGCTTGTTTCAAGAATTGGAATGCTGCCTCAGCCTCGGGGGTCCATTTAATCATGACCGACCCTTTCCCCTTCGTCAGGTTGGTTAGGGGCACAGCCTTAGAAGCAAAGTGGGGAATGAATCGCCGATAATACCCAGCGATTCCCAGAAAGGCTCGTACCTGCTTCTTGCTGTTGGGACGTGGCCAACTCTGGATGGCCTCGACTTTGTTGAGTTGGGGTTTTATTACTCCCCTCCCAATGGTGTACCCAAGATATTTGGCCTCCTCCTGCCCAATGGTACACTTCTTGGGGTTAGCCGTAAACCCCGCTTCCCGAACAGAGTCCAGGACTGCTTGCACTTTTGGCAGATGTGAGGCCCAATCTGTGCTATGGACAATTACGTCATCCAGGTAAGCCGCAGCATACTTCCGATGGGGCCTCAGCATCTGGTCCATTTTCCGCTGGAATGTGGCCGGCGCATTCTGTAACCCAAACGGCATTCTTTTATATTGGAACGCCCCGTCTGGGGTTACAAATGCGGTTTTCTCTTTGGCCGACTTGGCCAGGGGGATTTGCCAATACCCTTTTGTGAGGTCAAGAGTCGTCATGTATCGGGCTGTTCCCAGCCGGTCGATCAACTCATCTATACGTGGCATGGGGTAGGTGTCAAATTTTGTAACTTTGTTCAACTGACGAAAATCGTTACAAAATCGCCAGCTCCCATCCGGTTTAGGCACCAACACGATGGGACTAGACCAATCACTTTGGGACTCCTCTATCACCCCTAAGTTCAGCATTTTCTGTACTTCCTCCCGTATTGCCTCCCGTCGGGCCTCTGGGATCCGATAGGGTTTTAACTTCACCCTTTCACCGGGCGGGGTAATGATGTCATGCTCTACCCCAGATGTTTGTCCCGGCAGCTCAGAGAATACCTCCTTGTTGCGAAGCACAAACTCCTTAACCTCCTGTTGTTGGGGTTGTGACAAGGTGGCTGCTATTCCAACCTCAGGAATCACGCAACCAGTTTGAGCTGGTGACCAAGTGTCTGCGACTAGGGACTCTCTATCCCTCCAGGCTTTCAACAGATTAACGTGATAGATCTGTTCGGGCTTTCGCCTTCCTGGTTGTCTGACCTTGTAATTCACTTCGCTCACTTTTTCCATTATCTCGTAGGGGCCTTGCCATTTGGCAAGGAATTTACTTTCAACCGTAGGGACAAGTACCAGTATCCTATCCCCCGGGGAAAAGGTACGGGTCTTGGCTCCACGGTTGTACACTCTCTGCTGTGCTAACTGCGCTTGGGCCAAATGTTCCTTCACGATGGGCATTACCTGTGCAATTCGGTCTTGCATCAGGGCGACATGCTCAATCACACTCCTGTGGGGAGAACTCTCACTTTCCCAAGTTTCCTTGGCAATATCCAACAGCCCTCTTGGGTGTCTCCCATACAGTAACTCAAAGGGGGAGAATCCCGTAGAGGATTGGGGCACCTCCCTAATAGCAAACATCAGATAAGGAAGTAGACAGTCCCAATCCTTTCCATCTCTATCCACCACTTTCTTCAACATTTGTTTTAGGGTTTTGTTGAATCTTTCAACCAGCTCATCGGTTTGGGGGTGATACACAGATGTACGTAATTGCGTCACTTTGAATAATTTACACAGCTCCTTCATAACCCGGGACATAAAGGGTGTACCTTGGTCCGTAAGCAGTTCTTTACAAATACCCACCCGGCTAAACACAAGAGATAGCTCTTTGGCTATGGTTTTGGCCGAGGTATTTCGGAGAGGGATCGCTTCTGGATAACGGGTGGCATAGTCCATTATAACTAATATGTACTGGTGCCCCCTAGCAGACTTGATTATAGGACCTACCAAATCCATGGCGATCCTCTCAAACGGGACCTCAATGATGGGTAGAGGGACCAGCGGGCTACGGAAATGTGGCATCGGGGCCGACCTCTGACACACAGGGCAGGAGGAACAATAATTTTCTACGTCCTTCATCACCCCCGGCCAATAGAATCTCTGTAATACCCTCTCTCGGGTTTTCTCTGTCCCCAGATGACCTCCAAGAATGTGCCCATGGGCCAACTCCAACACCAACTTCCTGTAAGGTTTGGGCACCACAAGCTGCTCAACGGTTTCTTCTGCCCTTTTTTGCCACCCGATACAGTAGGTCCTTCTCTACGCTGAAGTATGGGTAAGTGCAGGTATTATCTGGGTTCACTAACTCGCCATCTATTTTCACTACGTTTTCCCGTGCCTTTATTAGGGCGGGGTCTTTCAACTGTTCTGTGGCAAAGTTTTCCCTGTGAACCTCAAGATCAGAAAACTCCACAGACGGTAGGTTTTCGTCTGAGGAGGTGGGCTCCTCTCCAGGTTCTTGAGTCTCCCCTGCCAATACTGATAAGGGAAATTCCGGAGAGTCCTCACCACTCTCAGGGGAGTTCTGGCTATCACATTCCTGGTACATAGGGGCACCAGTGAGGGGCTCAGGATCATCCCACAGTTCCCAGAACTTCGGAAAATCCCTTCCCACAATGGCGTCATGCGGTAACTGAGATACTAAGCCCACTGGATGAGAGAGGGTACCTTTGGGGGTCTCGAAACACACTGTAGTCACTGGATACTCTCGGGTGTCCCCATGCACACAAATAACAGCTACCTTGCTATTCCCAGAGACCTCTGTTTTAACTAACTCAGCCTTTATCAGGGTCACAAGGCTACCTGAATCCAGCAATACCACAACATTTCTACCATTAACACACATTTTGCATAAATGTTTCTCAGTTCCTCGAATGGCAGTGCATGCGACTGTCGCACACAGCGACTGACGTCTGCCCGTCAGAAAGTCACACTGCATGGGTTCCTCCACAACCGGGCAATTGGCTGCAATATGTCCGGCTTGCCGGCAGCGGTAGCAAACGATCCTTCTTGCCGCCTCTTGAGCCGCTGATTTCCCAGGCTGTTCTCGCCAAACTTGGGGTAGAGCTCCCACCCTCTCACTCTCTCCACCCTCACCCCTTGGAATCCTCTTATCCGCCCCTGGGGATGGTCTGGTCTTAGGGTGGAAAGTCCGAGTGTCTCTGGAAGAGGCCGTCAGGTTCTCTGTAGCCAAGTATTTCTCTACACGATCCACAATCTCTGGTGCGGACAAAGTCTCTGGCTGTAGCCACTTCCTGCTCAGGTGAATGAGATCATACATTTGAGACCTGGGGGGTTTTCCAAGCTGGAAAGTCCAGTTATGCACACGCTGAGCCCGGACAGCCAGGGTGACACCCAGCCTTGCCAATATTTCAGCTTTTAGCATCACATAGTCTTTTGCTTGGTCAGGCTCTAGGTCATAGTAAGCCTTCTGCGATTCACCAGTTAACAGAGGAGCCACCAGTCCAGCCCACTGCTCCTCAGGCCACTTTTCTCTTTCAGCAGTCCTTTCAAATGTGGTCAAAAATACCTCTGGATCATCCTCTCCAGTCATTTTTGTCAATAAACGACTCACCCCAAAGGACGCGGTATTAGTGGGACGGCTTTCCTCACTGGTCTGCGGACGTTGCTGCATTACTGCTTCCATCTGTTGTTGTAGTCTCTGCTCTTGCTTCTGCAACAGGTCTATGAAGCGGGCCTCAGATTGCTGCTGGGCTCGTTGCTGAGCCTCCAGACTCTGTTGCAAAGTTGCGTTTGTCTGCTGCTGGGCTGCAAGGCTCTGTTGATGAGCTTGCTGCTGGGCTGCGAAGTTCTGTTGTTGAGCTGCAAGGCTCTGTTGATGAGCTGCAAGGCTCTTTTGCAAACCTGCATTTGTCTGCTGTTGATTGGCATTTGCTAGAGCCAGCTGCTTCAGTATCTCCTCCATGCTGGCTTAAAAAAAACTGCCCGCATTCTCCACCAACTGTGAGGGGGTTAGCTCGGCAGCGGGTGTGTGTGACCCTCGGGATGGGCTCCCCACACAAAACAGGCCCAGCAAACGGAGGTTGTGGTTTTCAAAATCAAAAAGGTGCGGTTTATTTTCTATTTACAGTGACAAAACACAGCAAAGCAAAAGAAACATAAACAAAATAAATCCTGGTCAAGTTGACCTCTGACTAAACATACAGGTTTCCTAACTAACAACTGGGATCAGCCTAGTGCTGTCCTAGTCCCTAAGTCCCTGGTTTTAAATGTCCAAGCAAATAGCCACACAGGCTTTGTCTCACCGCACAGGGGTTCACTCTCCCTAGACAGTCCACACAGGTCTGGTTCCAGGCATGAGCTAACATCTAATGAAGCTGGGAGTTCTTATAGAGGCCTAAATGAGCTGACAAGCTTCAGCTGGTCTCATCAACTCCCTGTCTGCACGACGCCCCACACTCTCCCTAGACATATGAGTCATCCATGAGCCCACTAGCCTTAGCTGGGCTTATACAACTCTCCACCTAGTTGTATAAGTCGGCGTAAAGCCTGAATCTGGGCGAAATATATCTACCCCCCTGGATGCAACCAGGTGACTTTACCTTCCTGCTGTCACAATATATATATATATATATATTGTGAGGGGGTTAACTCGGTAGCGGGTGTGTGTGACCCCCTGGTTGGGCTCCCCACACAAAAACAGGGCCAGCAGACGGAGGTTGTGGTTTTCAAAATCAAAAGGTGCGGTTTATTTCTCTATGTACAGTGACAAAAACACAGCAAAGCCAAAAAGAAACATAAACAAAATAAATCCTGGTCAGTTTGACCTCTGACTAAACATGCAGGTTTCCTAAACTAACAACTGGGATCAGCCTGGTGCTGTCCTAGTCCCTAAGTCCCTGGTTTAGTAAAAGTCCAAACAAATAGCCACACAGGCTTTGCCTCACCGCACAGGGGTTCACTCTCCCTAGACAGTCCACACAGGTCTGGTTCCAGGCATGAGCTAACACCTAATGAATCTGGGAGTTCTTATAGAGGCCTAAATGAGCTGACAAGCTTCAGCTGGTCTCATCAACTCCCTGCCTCACGACGCCCAGCACTCTCCCTAGAGGTATGAGTCATTCATGAGCCCACTAGCCTCAGCTGGGCTTCATCAACTCCCTAGTTGTATAAGTCGGCATAAAGCCTGAATCTGGGAGAAATATATCTACCCCCCTGGATGCAACCAGGTGACTTTACCTTCCTGCTGTCACATACCCCCCCTCTTGTTTTAACCTTGGGGTTGGAACACCAGCAATCAGGCATTCATGTACTCGAGACAAAGCATCCACATTCCCCATTTGAACGCCAGGGCGATGCTTTACTGTGAAGTTGAATTCCTGTAGGGCCAGGAACCACCTATTCACTCTTCTATTTGTCTCCTTGTTTTGAGCCATCCACTTTAACGGAGCGTGATCCGTAACCATGTCAAAGTGCCTACCTAGCAGATAGTACCGAAGGGAATCTAGAGCCCACTTCACCGCTAAACACTCCTTTTCAACCGTGGCGTAATTTACCTCATGGGACTTCAACTTCCTGCTGAGGTAAATGACTGGGTGCTCTTCCCCGTTCCAGACCTGGGACAATACTGCTCCTAACCCCACATCTGACGCATCACTTTGTACGACAAAGTCTTTAGAGAAGTCGGGTGAGTACAACACTGGCTGGCTACATAAGGCTTGTTTCAAGAATTGGAATGCTGCCTCCGCCTCGGGGGTCCATTTAATCATGACCGACCCTTTCCCTTTCGTCAGGTTGGTTAGGGGCACAGCCTTAGAAGCAAAGTGGGGAATGAAGCGCCGATAATGACCCGCGATTCCCAGAAAGGCTCGTACCTGCTTCTTGCTGTTGGGACGTGGCCAACTCTGGATGGCCTCGACTTTGTTGAGTTGGGGTTTTATTACTCCCCTGCCAATGGTGTACCCAAGATATTTGGCCTCCTCCTGCCCAATGGTACACTTCTTGGGGTTAGCCGTAAACCCCGCTTCCCGGATAGAGTCTAGGACTGCTTGCACTTTTGGCAGATGTGAGGCCCAATCTGTGCTATGGACAATTACGTCATCCAGGTAAGCCGCAGCATACTTCCGATGGGGCCTCAGTATCTGGTCCATTTTCCGCTGGAATGTGGCCGGCGCATTCTGTAACCCGAACGGCATTCTCTTATATTGGAACGCCCCGTCTGGGGTTACAAATGCGGTTTTCTCTTTGGCCGACTTGGCCAGGGGAATTTGCCAATACCCTTTTGTGAGGTCAAGAGTCGTCATGTATCGGGCTGTTCCCAGCCGGTCGATCAACTCATCTATACGTGGCATGGGGTAGGTGTCAAATTTTGTAACTTTGTTCAACTGACGAAAATCGTTACAAAATCGCCAGCTCCCATCCGGTTTAGGCACCAACACAATGGGACTAGACCAATCACTTTGGGACTCCTCTATCACCCCTAAGTTCAGCATTTTCTGTACTTCCTCCCGTATTGCCTCCCGTCGGGCCTCTGGGATCCGATAGGGTTTTAACTTCACCCTTTCACCGGGCGGGGTAATAATATCATGCTCTACCCCAGATGTTTGTCCCGGCAGCTCAGAGAACACCTCCTTGTTGCGAAGCACAAACTCCTTAACCTCCTGTTGTTGGGGTTGTGACAAGGTGGCTGCTATTCCAACCTCCGGAATCACGCAACCAGTTTGAGCTGGTGACCAAGTTTCTGCGACTAGGGACTCTCTATCCCTCCAGGCTTTCAACAGATTAACGTGATATATCTGTTCGGGCTTTCGCCTTCCTGGTTGTCTGACCTTGTAATTCACTTCGCTCACTTTTTCCATTATCTCGTAGGGGCCTTGCCATTTGGCAAGGAATTTACTTTCAACCGTAGGGACAAGTACCAATATCCTATCCCCCGGGGAAAAGGTACGGGTCTTTGCTCCACGGTTGTACACTCTCTGCTGTGCCAACTGCGCTTGGGCCAAATGTTCCTTCACGATGGGCATTACCTGTGCAATTCGATCTTGCATCAGGGCGACATGCTCAATCACACTCCTGTGGGGAGAACTCTCACTTTCCCAAGTTTCCTTGGCAATATCCAACAGCCCTCTTGGGTGTCTCCCATACAGTAACTCAAAGGGGGAGAATCCCGTAGAGGATTGGGGCACCTCCCTAATAGCAAACATCAAATAAGGAAGTAGACAGTCCCAATCCTTTCCATCTCTATCCACCACTTTCTTCAACATTTGTTTTAGGGTTTTGTTGAATCTTTCAACCAGCCCATCGGTTTGGGGGTGATACACAGATGTACGCAATTGCGTCACTTTGAGCAATTTACACAGCTCTTTCATAACCCGGGACATAAAGGGTGTACCTTGGTCCGTAAGCAGTTCTTTACAAATACCCACCCGGCTAAAAACAAGAGATAGCTCTTTGGCTATGGTTTTGGCCGAGGTATTTCTGAGAGGGATCGCTTCTGGATAACGGGTGGCATAGTCCATTATAACCAATATGTACTGGTGCCCCCTAGCGGACTTGATTATAGGACCTACCAAATCCATTGCGATTCTCTCAAACGGGACCTCAATGATGGGTAGAGGGACCAGCGGGCTACGGAAATGTGGCATCGGGGCCGACCTCTGACACACAGGGCAGGAGGAACAATAATTTTCTATGTCCTTCATCACCCCAGGCCAATAGAATCTCTGTAATACCCTCTCTCGGGTTTTCTCTGTCCCCAGATGACCTCCAAGAATGTGCCCATGGGCCAACTCCAACACCAACTTCCTGTAAGGTTTGGGCACCACAAGCTGCTCAACGGTTTCTTCTGCCCTTTTTGCCACCCGATACAGTAGGTCCTTCTCTACGCTGAAGTATGGGTAAGTGCAGGTATTATCTGGGTTCACTAACTCGCCATCTATTTCCACTACGTTTTCCCGTGCCTTTATTAGGGCGGGGTCTTTTAACTGTTCTGTGGCAAAATTTTCCCTGTGAACCTCCAGATCAGAAAACTCCACAGACGGTAGGTTTTCGTCTGAGGAGGTGGGCTCCTCTCCAGTTTCTTGAGTCTCCCCTGCCAATACTGACAAGGGAAATTCTGGAGAGTCCTCACCACTCTCAGAGGAGTTCTGGCTATCACATTCCTGGTACATAGGGGCACCAGTGGGGGGCTCAGGATCATCCCACAGTTCCCAGAACTTCGGAAAATCCCTTCCCACAATGGCATCATGCGGTAATTGAGATACTAACCCCACTGGATGAGAGAGGGTACCTTTGGGGGTCTCGAAACACACTGTAGTCACTGGATACTCTCGGGTGTCCCCATGCACACAAATAACAGCTACCTTGCTATTCCCAGAGACCTCTGTTTTAACTAATTCAGCCTTTATCAGGGTCACAAGGCTACCTGAATCCAGTAATACCACAACATTTCTACCATTAATACACATTTTGCATAAATGTTTCTCAGTTCCCCGAATGGCAGTGCATGCGACTGTCGCACACAGCGACTGACGTCTGTCCATCAGAAAGTCACATTGCATGGGTTCCTCCACAACCGGGCAATTTGCTGCAATATGTCCCGCTTGCCGGCAGCGGTAGCAAACAATCCATTTGGCTGCCTCTTGAGCCCCTGACTTCCCAGGCTGTTCTCGCCAAACTTTGGGTAGAGCTCCCACCCTCTCACTCTCTCCACCCTCACCCCTTGGAATCCTCTTATCCGCCCCTGGGGATGGTCTGGTCTTAGGGTGGAAAGTCCGAGAGTCTCTGGAAGAGGCCGTCAGGTTCTCTGTAGCCAAGTATTTCTCTACACGATCCACAATCTCTGGTGCGGACAAAGTCTCTGGCTGTAGCCACTTCCTGCTCAGGTGAATGAGATCATACATTTGAGACCTGGGGGGTTTTCCAAGCTGGAAAGTCCAGTTATGCACACGCTGAGCCCGGACAGCCAGGGTGACACCCAGCCTTGCCAATATTTCAGCTTTTAGCATCACATAGTCTTTTGCTTGGTCAGGCTCTAGGTCATAGTAAGCCTTCTGCGATTCACCAGTTAACAGAGGAGCCACCAGTCCAGCCCACTGCTCCTCAGGCCACTTTTCTCTTTCAGCAGTCCTTTCAAATGTGGTCAAAAATACCTCTGGATCATCCTCTCCAGTCATTTTTGTCAATAAACGACTCACCCCAAAGGACGCGGTATTAGTGGGACGGCTTTCCTCACTGGTCTGCGGACGTTGCTGCATTACTGCTTCCATTTGTTGTAGTCTCTGCTCTTGCTTCTGTAACAGGTCTATGAAGCGGGCCTCAGATTGCTGCTGGGCTTGTTGATGAGCTTGCTGCTGGGCTGCAAGGCTCCTTTGCAAACCTGCATTTGTCTGCTGTTGATTGGCATTTGCTAGAGCCAGCTGTTTCAGTATCTCCTCCATGCTGGCTTAAAAAAAACTGCCACTGGTTCTCCACCAACTGTGAGGGGGTTAACTCTGTAGCGGGTGTGTGTGACCCCCTGGTTGGGCTCCCCACACAAAAACAGGGCCAGCAGACGGAGGTTGTGGTTTTCAAAATCAAAAGGTGCGGTTTATTTCTCTATGTACAGTGACAAAAACACAGCAAAGCCAAAAAGAAACATAAACAAAATAAATCCTGGTCAGTTTGACCTCTGACTAAACATGCAGGTTTCCTAAACTAACAACTGGGATCAGCCTGGTGCTGTCCTAGTCCCTAAGTCCCTGGTTTAGTAAAAGTCCAAACAAATAGCCACACAGGCTTTGCCTCACCGCACAGGGGTTCACTCTCCCTAGACAGTCCACACAGGTCTGGTTCCAGGCATGAGCTAACACCTAATGAATCTGGGAGTTCTTATAGAGGCCTAAATGAGCTGACAAGCTTCAGCTGGTCTCATCAACTCCCTGCCTCACGACGCCCAGCACTCTCCCTAGAGGTATGAGTCATTCATGAGCCCACTAGCCTCAGCTGGGCTTCATCAACTCCCTAGTTGTATAAGTCGGCATAAAGCCTGAATCTGGGAGAAATATATCTACCCCCCTGGATGCAACCAGGTGACTTTACCTTCCTGCTGTCACAATATATATATATATATATATATATATATATATATATATATATAGTATATATACAGTATATTTTTATTTATCATTATTAATCATTATTAATACAATTTTTTCCACATACTCTCTTGTCAGCTGCATAAGGAGCTCAGAGAGGTGGTAGAGGAGGCAGAGCAGCACACTGGTCTTTCCAGTGAATGGCTGTGAAGTGTGGCATGTCCGGACAAGTCTGATCATTGGAGGAGAGCAGGCTGAATTCTCAGCACAGCTAGAAAAGTGACCATGCTGTGCTCTCATGCCTAGTGCGGTCAGTTTTTAATAGGAAAGCAGAGGGATTGGTAAGAATACCAGGAATTTCACACAAAGGAAGCGATGCAAAGAGAACAGGATACTTTTTCATACAAGTATATGACGCAGCAGGCACATATCAGGAAGTTGATATGTTGGGTTTACAAATGTTTAGGTACCAGTATGATCCCTCACCCCCCCCCCCCTTATACTTACCTGAGCCCTCACTCGATCCAGCTTTTTGTCCATCTGTAGCGGCTCTTTTCCTTCTCCCCACTCTCGCAGGCTTGGCTGATAGCAGCGGGAGCCATTAGCTCTTGCTGCTCTCAGTCAAATCCTGTGATGAGGGAGTGGGGGAGGGGCCGAGCCGTGCTGTATGCGTCTATGGACACAGGCAGTGCATTTTTAGGAGCAAGCCCGCAGGTGTGCCCCCTTTACAAAATGGCTTGATATGGGGGCACCATGAGGAAGAGCAGGAGGAGGGTAGCGCCAGCAGTGTACCCAAGAAGAAGAGGTTTGGGGTCGATCTGTGCAAATAAGTTAGACAGAGCAGGTAGGGATAAACATGTTTGTTATTTAAAAAAAAATGAATTAAAAAAATAGAGTTTACAATCACTTTCATTCGCATGGGACCTGTATAGTTTTGATGTGTGACTTGTTAAAGGGTCAGTCCACCTAAAACTGGCATTTTTGTTACTGGTAAGCTGGTGGAAAGTTAAGCAACCTGACAATTTCCTATATTTCTTATGCCGCGTACACACGGCCGGTTTTAATGTCATTGAAAAAAACTAAGTTTTTCTTGACGTGATTCTTCTCAAGCCTGCCTTGCCTACACACTATCATGAAAAAAAAATGCTTGAGCAAAGCGCGGTGACGTACAAAACGTACGACAACATGTACGACGGCACTATAAAGGGGAAGTTCCATTCGGATGGCGCCACCCTCTGGACTGCTTTTGCTGATCACGTGTTAGTAAAGTTTGGTGAGAGACGACTTTTCTGCCTCGTGCTTTTCAGTCAGTTACAGCATGACGAATGTGCTATCTCCATTACGAACGCTAGTTTTACCAGAACGAGCGCTCCCGTCTCATAACTTGCTTCTGAGCATGCGCGTTCTTTCCCGTCATTAAAGCGTACACACGGCCGTTTTTCACGACGAGAAAAACGACGACGTGAAAAAAATAGAGCATGTTCTAAATTTTTAATGCCCATTTTTCTCGTCGAGAAAAATGCTCTTGAGCCTACACACCAGTGGCGGTGCGTCCATAGTGGGCGCAGGAGTGCCACCCCCTCTCGCTCCTGCGCCCGTCACTCACAACAATACATAGGTTCATGCATTGCACGAACCTATGTATTGTCGCCGCCGCTGCCGCCCACTATTCAGATGGCCGGCCCCCTGTTGAGCGCCGGCCATCTGAATAACAGTGGCTGGTTGGTTTTTGGAAGTGCCTATCAGAGCCAGCGGCTCTGATAGACTTCCCGATTACAGCCTGAGAGCTGTAATCGGCTTCCAAATAGTTAACCAGAGGACGCACGGGGGTGCATTCTTTGGTTAACACTGCAGGCGTTTCAGCCAATCAGGTTCACCGGGTCTGGTTACCGGTAACCTGATTGGCTGAAGTGACATCGAGGGCGGGAGAAGACATCGAGGACGGAAGAAGGACGCGACCCGAGGAAGGTAAGTGTAGGGCTGGGGGGAAACTGTCTGCTTTAATTCCTGGATCTGATAACTTGCTATGGCATTATGGGGGATTTCCATTCTCCCTATTATATTTTGTTTGACAGAAACATTAGGCTTCATTTACACCTGAGTTGAGTATAGCAATTTATTGGCATTTTTCTGGCATTTTTTAACCACTTAAGCCTCGGACCATTACGCAGCTTAATGACCAGAGGTGATTTCACAATTTGGCACTGCGCTGCTTTAACTGGAAATTGTGCGGACATACAATGTTGTACCCAAACTAAATTTGCGTCCTTTTCTTCCCACAAATAGAGCTTTCTTTTAATGGTATTTGATTGCCTCTGCGATTTTTTTTTGCGATATAAACGGAAAAAGACTGAAAATTTTGAAAAAAAATATATATTTTCTACTTTTTGTTATAAGAAAAATTGAATAAACTAAATTTTAGTCATACATTTAGGCCAAAATGTATTCAGCCACATGTCTTTAGTAAAAAAAATGTCAATAAGCGTATATTTATTGGTTTGCGCAAAAGTTATAGCGTCTACAAACTAGGGTACATTTCTGGAATTTACACAGCTTTTAATTTATGACTGCCTATCTCATTTCTTGAGGTGCTAAAATGGCAGGGCAGTACAAACCCCCCCCCCCCAAATGACCCCATTTTGGAAAGTAGATACCCCAAGGAAATTGCTGAGAGGCATGTTGAGCCCATTGAATATTTTTTTTTTGTCCCAAGTGATTGAATAATGACAAAAAAAATAAAAAATTACAAAAAGTTGTCACTAAATTATATATTGCTCACACATGCCATGGTTATATGTGGAATTGCACCCCAAAATACATTTTGCTGCTTCTCCTGAGTACGGGGATACCACATGTGTGGGACTTTTTAGGAGCCTAGCCGCGTACGGGACTCCGAAAAACAAGCACCGCCTTAAGGATTTCTAAGGGCACAAATTTTTGATTTCACTCCTCACTACCTATCACAGTTTCGAAGGCCATAAAATGCCAAAATAGCACAAAACCCCCTTCAAATGACCCCATTTTGGAAAGTAGACACCCCAAACTATTTTCTGAGAGGCATGGTGAGTATTTTACAGCTCTCATTTGTTTTTGAAAATGAAGAAATAATTTTTTTTTTTTTTTTCAAAACTTTGTGACAAAAAGCGAGATCTGCAAAATACTCACCATACCTCTCAGCAAATAGCTTGGGGTGTCTACTTTCCAAAATGGGGTCATTTGGGGGGGTTTTGTGCCATCTGGGCATTCCATGGCCTCCGAAACTGTGATAGGCAGTGAGAAGTGAAATCAAAAATTCATACCCTTAGAAAGCCTGAAGGCGATGCTTGGTTTTTGGGGTCCCGTACGCGGCTAGGCTCCCAAAACGTCTCACACATGTGGTATCCCCGTACTCAGGAGAAGCAACAGAATGTATTTTGGGGTGCAATTCCACATATGCCCATGGCATGTTTGAGCAATATATCATTTAGTGACAACTTTGTGCAAAAAATAAATAAAAAATTGTATTTTTTCCGCAACTTGTGTCAACATATAAAATATTCCATGGACTCGACATGCCTCTCAGTATATAGCTTGGGGTGTCTACTTTCCAAAATTGGGTCATTTGGGGGGGGGGTTTGAACTGTCCTGGCATTTTATACACAACATTAGGAAGCTTACATCCACTCTTCTAACCACTTGAAGACAAAGCCCTTTCTGACACTTTTTGTTTACATGAAAACATTTTTTTTTTTGCAAGAAAATTATGTTGAACCCCCAAAAATTATATATTTTTTTAAAGCAAAGGCCCTACAGATTAAAATGGTGGGTGTTGCATTTTTTTTTTCCACACAGTATTTGCGCAGCGATTTTTCAAATTTTTCAAAAATACACTTTTTTTAATTTTAATGCACTAAAACACACTATATTGCCCAAATGTTTGATGAAATAAAAAAGATGATCTTAGGCCGAGTACATACATACCAAACACGACATGCTTTAAAATTTCGCACAAACGCGCAGTGGCGACAAACTACATACATTTTTAAAAGCCTTTAAAAGCCTTTACAGGTTACGCCGTGAGATTTACAGAGGAGGTCTACTGCTAAAATGACTGCCCTCGATCTGACCTTCGTGGTGATACCTCACATGCATGATGCAATTGCTGTTTACATATGACGCCAGACCGACGCTTGCGTTCGCCATTGCGCAAGAGCAGGGCGGGACAGGGGTGCTTTTTTTTTTTTTTAATTATTGATTTTGCTTTTTTATTTTATTTTTAAACTGTTCTTTCCATATATTTTTTTTTTTTTATCATTTTTATTGTTATCTCAGGGAATGTAAATATCCCCTATGATAGCAATAGGTAGTGACAGGTACTCTTTTTTTGAAAAAACTGGGGTCTATTGGACCCTAGATCTTTCCTCTGCCCTCAAAGCATCTGACCACACCAAGATCGGTGTGATAAAATGCTTTCCCAATTTCCCAATGGCGCTTTTTATATCCGGGGGGGGGACATTCCCTCCCACTGCTTGTAAAAGCAGTCCAGAGGCTAGTTAGCCGCTAGGATTGCTTTTACATGAAAGCCGGCTGCTGGCTGAAAAGAATGATACCAAAATGATACCTAAACCCGCAGGCATCAATCTGGTATAACCAAAGTCCAGCAACATACCAGTACGTTGCTGGTCCTTGTTGGACATGTATTGTAATCTTTTTTTTCATGCAGCCTGTTGGCTGAACAAAAAAAAGAGATTGATCGGTGGGTATGCCCACCATTAGAATACCTCCCTTCATTCAGCCACCTCTAATGATGGGCATACATGCACCATTTATATATGCCGAAGCATGGGGGCATCCTCCCGCAAAAGTTATGCCGCGTACACACGGTCAGACTTTTCCACGGGCAAGCCTCCGTCGGAATTTTGACCGTATGTACGCGGCATTAGGAGCAAAATCGCTCCTCCGCCCCTGCTGCCCCCCTGCTTCGGCATATATGCTCTTTTTTTTTAACTGTGGTGGTGAAATCACCTCCTACAGTACTGGAGTCGCAGGGATCAGGCCTGTCTCTGCAAACGCTGCAGTTATGTGTGTTGTGTTTTGTAAGTGACAGTGATCGATCGATACTGCACTTGGGTGGCCTGGGCTGGACGGAGGGGCAAAACGCAGGTGCTAGCAGGTATCTGGGCTGATCCCGCTAACACTGCGTTTTTGGGAACCCTAAACTGCTGGGGACGCTAGTATAGATCTGATCAGATCAGATATTGATCTGTTCAGATACTATACCACTAAGGGAGGTGTATGCTTCACGCGTGGGTGTTAGCATTCCTGGCACTAACCAGACGCTGCCTGGGGCGACGCAGACCCTCTCTGACACTAAAACCTAATTGATATCACCCGCCGGGCGATCAGGGGGTTAAACCTTTATTGGGTTATATACGGTGGGTGCCCTGACACTATAAAAAGCAAACTAACTAACCAGCGTCACCCGTAACACTTATATGGTGATCACTGGTGAAAGGGTTAACTAGGGGCAATCAGGGGGTTAAACCTTTATTAGGTAATATATGGGGGTACCTGACGCTATATAAAAACCTGACGGGGGACCTAAATAACAAAATAACTAACTGTCTAACCAGTGTCACCAGTAACACTTATACGGTGATCACTGGTGAAAGGGTTAACTAGGGGCAATTAGGGGGTTAAAACCTTTATTAGATAATTTATGGGGGTACCTGACGCTATAAAAACCTGCGGCGAACCTAAAAAAAATAACTGGCTACCTATCGGCATCACCGACACTAAGACAGCGATCAGAAAAACGATCGCTTCGTGCAAATGGCAAAAGGGGGTGAAAGGGTTAGCTGGGGGGCGATCAAGGGGTTAAACCTTTATTAGGTAATATATGAGGGTACCTGACGCTATAAAAACCTGCGGCGAATCTAAAAAAAAATAACTGGCTACCTATCGGCATCACCGACACTAAGACAGCGATCAGAAAAACGATCGCTTGGTGACACTGGCAAAAGGGGGTGAAAGGGTTAGCTGGGGGGGCGATCAAGGGGTTAAACCTTTATTAGGTAATATATGGGGGTACCTGACGCTATAAAAACCTGCGGCGAACCTAAAAAAAAGAACTGGCTACCTATCGGCATCACCGACACTAAGACAGCGATCAGAAAAATGATCGCTTAGTGACACTGGCAAAAGGGGGTGAAAGGGTTACCTGGGGGGGCGATCAAGGGGTTAAACCTTTATTAGGTAATATATGGGGGTACCCGACGCTATAAAAACCTGCGGCGAACCTAAAAAAAATAACTGGCTACCTATCGGCATCACCGACACCAAGACAGCGATCAGAAAAACTATCGCTTTGTGACAGCGGTGAAAGGGTTACCTGGGGGCGATCAAGGGGTTAAACCTTTATTAGGGGGGGTTAGGGGGCTACACTGGACCTAAACCTGACACTTTTACAGTCACAAATGTCACTGATTGCAGTGATCAGTAAATAAATGGTCACTGCAATCAGTGACACTGTGACTGGGGGCTGGGGGGTGATCTGGGGGGTGATCTGGGGGTGTCCGGGGGGCCTGGGGGGGCGATCGTGTGCCTATGTGTCCTGGTGTCAGTGTGCTGTTTAGTGCACTAACCTGATGTCTTCTCTCATGCGGCGCTCGGTATATGTGAGCGCCGCATGAGAGATGACATCACTTCCTCCTGCCTGTGTAAACATTACACAGGCAGAGGAAGCTTTTCATTCGCCAGAAGCAATCGCGAGTGGGTGGCCAGAATTGAATGGCGGCCCCCTCATCACGGATCGCTCCCGAAGCGATCCCGGCCACTCACTGTACCGGAGGGGGGTCAGATTGGACCCCCCACCCATACGAAAGCAGGCACGTACAGGTACGTGATTGTGCCTGTCCGTGCCATTCTGCCGACGTATATATACAGTGGGCGGTTGTTAAGTGGTTAAAGTGTTTTTGCAGCTTTTGCAATCATTTTTAAAGTGTTTTAGAAGCATATTACAAGCGTTTTACAGCTTCATGAGTTTTTGTTTAGCCGACTGAAAGCACTAGGGGAGGAGAGAGTGAGAGGAAATTAGGGACAGAGAGCTGCTGTTTGATCAAAAAATAAGCGACAAAACGATCATAGAAAGCTCAAGTCAGGCATTTCTATTGAAGTGTATAGGGCCAAAAATGCTTGTAATCTGCCAGAAAAGAAGCTCATGTATATTTTTGAGTGACAAGCTTTTTGCTTCAAGTGACAGAATGCTCAGATGTGAACAGGGGCCATTGAAATAAATGGGATTTGGCTTGTTGGGCGTTTCAGAGCTACAAGCTTCAAGCAGAAAATCGCTCAGGTGTGAACGGGGCCTTAACCACTTCGCACCCGGGCCAATTCTGACACTTCGCTCCTACATGTAAAAAGCCAATTTTTTTTGATAGAAAATTACATATAACCCCCAAACAATATATATGTTTTTTTAGCAAAGACCCTAGAGAATACAATGGCGGTCATTGTAACTTTTTATCTCGCACGGTATTTGCGCAATAATTTTTCAAACGCATTTTTTGGGGAAAAAAAACGGTTTCATGAATTAAAAAATATTAAAACTTTAAAGTTAGCCCAATTTTTTTGCATAATGTGAAAGATGAAGTTACGCCAAGTAAATAGATACCTAACATGTCACCCTTCAAAATTGCACACGCTCGTGGAATGGCGCCAAACTTCGGTACTTAAACATCCTCATGGGCGACGCTTTACAAATTTTTACTGGTCACATGTTTTGAGTTACAGAGGAGGTCTAGGGCTAGAATTATTGCTCTCGCTCTAAAGTTCACTGCGATACCTCACATGTGTGTTCTGAACACCATTTTCATATGTGGGCGGGACTTACATATGCGTTCGCTTCTGCGTACGAGCTACCGGGGACAGGGGCGCTTTAAATTTATTTATTTTTTTATTTATTGTTAATTTTACTTTAACCTTTTTAATTTGACACTTAAAAAAAAAAAAAGATCACTTTTATTCCTATTACAAGGAATGTAAACATCCCTTGTAATAGGAATAAGCATGACAGGTCCTCTTTACAGTGAGATATGGGGTCAATAAGACCCCACATCTCACCTCTAGGCTGAGAAGCCTGAAATAAAAAAAATAAAAAAACGATCACCGCTTCCTAGCTGAAGCGGCGCAGTTTTTTTGAATGCAGAGGCCGGGCGTGACGTCATAACATCGCGCCCGGCCTCCGAACGATCATAGAGACTCCGGCGACCATCTGGTCCACCGGGAATCTCTATTGTAAGAAGCCGGGGCTGGCGGATCCTGTCATCCACTCACCGATTGCTCAGGTGAGTCGGTAGAAGCACCGGAGGGCGGCGGGAGTGGGGGGGGACGTCCCCTCTCGCCGCCTGTAAGAACGATCAAGCGGTGGAACAGCCGCTATGATCGTTCTTACGGTACACAGAATCGCCGGCTCTAAAAAACTATATCTGAATGATGCCTGTAGCTGCAGGCATCATTCAGATATCCCGGCTCAAACTCAAGGACATCCATGGTGGTCCTTGGGTGCAAAGTGGTTAAACTCCCATGTGGACAGGAACACAGTTAGAACTTATGACAGTGTTAGGGTATCAATATAGGAATCCAGGGGAGGTTTTAGGCCCCTCAGCTCTGCATATAACTAGAATATTACTTTTAATCCTTTGGGGAATGAGTTTCTAATCCTTCAGGGTTTACAGTCAAATCTACAACAAATAGGACAGCCTTGCTTAAAAAAACTAAAACTAAACATTCACTAAAACAAGTCTATAGTATAAAGTACAGTACAAAATTGCTACCCAAAGCTATATATAATTGCTACAAAAAGCCAATTTGTTATTTAATATTCAATAAAATGATTTTTCCATTTCAATCAACTATGGTTTTCTAAAATTAACACAGATTTTTCATTTCCTTTTCTTAAAACTATGGCAAGATTGGGGGCATTCTGTATACAACACAGTCTCCAGAATTCTTTTTCTACCTCAAAGCCCTGCAAAAAGTTGGTGATCTAATTAGTAGCACCCCTGCAATATACAGTATGTTTCATGCTTGGCGAGATACTTTCAGTTCTAAGTAATGATTAAAGAGATACAGAGCCTGCATGGTTTCTAATCATAAAGCTGGGATTGATCAAGTGATAATGAAGGCCAATTCTTACACTTCACTTGGTAGGCCTGATGCCCTCCCAGTAGAGGTTCAGACTTTCTTCCTAGCATGGATTATTGCAAGGCAAGATGTTACAACTTTGTTGATGAAATAGCTAAGTGGATTTGCAAGGATGGTGCAGATTAAAGTGTATTTAAAGGCAAGTTTAAGATAGCGTGGGTAGGGATTAGACACTGTATATTTTTGTTGCTGTCTGTGTCCCTGCTCTACAGATTTACTGCCGTATTTGTCCTGGTGACCATTGTCACGGAGGTCGAAACTAATAAGTGATGGAAAATCCAAAAGTTTAGAGCTGTTACCAGAAGAGAAATAATGAAGAAGTCTTCCAATGGAAAAAACAGTCTATAGACAACTGTCTAGGATAGGATTTCCTTCATTTTGTGGAGATATCTAGTTATTTCCTGTCGTGTCTTGAGGACAGGAATTAAGGAGAATTCCTTCCAGTGGGAAAGAGAGAGAATGACAAAAATAATAACCTAACAAGGGCATTACCCCGTCCCTTCTTAGGGTATAGTTATAAAGCAGTAAATATGAAATTTACTGAACATTCACTGTAGGTGAAGAATCATTGTATCGTAAAACATACACTTAGCAGATTCGCCTGCCTTCACTACCCCACTTCAGCCCCGGAAGGTTTTACCCCCTTCATGGCCAGGCCATCTTTTGCGATACGGCACTGCGTTACTTTATTGACAATCGTGCGGTCATGAGCCACTGTACCCAAATAAAAATTATGTTCTTTTTTTCCTCACAAATAGAGCTTTCTTTTGGTGGTATTTGATCACCTCTGCGTTTTTTGTTTTTTTTTAAGCGCTATAAACAAGAAAATTTTGAAAAAAACACAATATTTTATACTTTCTGCTATAAAATACATCCAAGAATAAAAAAAACAAAAACAAATTTCTTCAGCAATTTAGGCCAATATGTATTCTGCTACATATTTTTGGTAAAAAAAAAATCCCAATAAGCGTATACTGATTGGTTTGCACAAAAGTTATAGCGTCTACAAACAATGGGATATGTTTATGGAATTTTGATTTATTAATTTCTTTACTAGTTATGGCATTAGCAATCAGCGACTTATAGTGGGACTGCGACATTGCGGCAGACAAATTGGACACCTGACACTTTTGTGGGGACGAGTGACGTTATTACAGTGATCAGTGCTAAAAAAATATGCACTGTTACTGTACTAATAACACTGGCAGGGGATTAACATTAAGGTGATCAAAGGGTTAAATGTGTTCCCTGGGAGTGCTTGCTAACTGTGTGAGGGATGGTCTGACTGGGGAAAAACAGAGATGCCTGTTCCTGCTTAGAAGAAACACAAGATCTCTGTATTAGTCCCTGACAGAACGGTGATCTGCCTTGTTTACATAGGCAGACCGCTGCTCTGTGTCTCTTGGGAGTGATCGCGGGTGGCCGAAGGACATCGGGTTCACTGGACCCGCTAATTGGCTTCCCCTGTAGCCAATCACCTCCAGCGGCGCGTGTGCACCCCCCAGAGCTCCAGCACAAAATAACGGACAGGTATGTGATTTTGCGCAGGAGAGCCAACTTGCCGCAGTACATGTACATTAGGCGGTCGGCAAGTGGTTAAAGTGTATCTATGGTCAAAATGTAAAAACTAATTTCATTTCTACATTGTATTTAAAGGATTTTTAGCCTACTCCTATTCATCTGAACAATCTTAAAGACTGTAAATCATGAAGATTCACACACATTTACTACTTTGAATCCTGTGACACGTATTCCCTATGCCTTATTAGTAGGCTCTGCTTTGTCACACATTTCACAGAGCCTGCCTTCTGATATACAGAGGAGGAGCTTCAGGAGGCGGAGTCAGTAAAGGAATCCCTGCTTGCAGGTGTTTTCTCAGATATGGCGACCCGTCAGAATTGGTAACGGAAGTAATCTTGCTATACCCTGCACTCCTCCATAGTAAGGATACACAGAGAAGGGGGAAAGCAGACATGTTGTTACACCCACCGGACTTTTGCATTTTAGACTTGTTTTTAACCGGAAAGTTATCCTTACTATGGAGGAGTGCGGGGTGTAGCAAGATGGCGACGACAGAACGTCACTTCCGTTACCAGTTATGATGGGTCGCCGAATCTGACGAAACACAGGCAGCAAGGTACCATGGGATGTGTAGAAATTTAAAGTAAACTGCAAAGCTTTCAGGGAATCTAGGAAATTGTTGAAAGACATGGCCAGCATAACACCGCTTAACCTCCTCAACCAGGAGGGTACGGGCATATAGTACGGTGTGCCTTTTTCCTGCAAGTGAGCCAAAGTAGGGAAAAGGGTCCGTGTGCTACACGTGGGGGCTCGGGTCCGGGATTCTGCAGCTATACCCCCCTTGAAGTTGGACTTTGTTTCCCTGTGTGGTTCCGAGGAGGTCGGCCATTTTGTTAAATTTGAACTGCGCCACTGATGTAAGTGATGGAGGTGCAAGCCTAAACTGTGCTACATATGTATGAGAAGGCAAACAATGAGACCATGTCTGAGGAAGCCATCCAAACACACTTTTTAATTAAATACCTTTTTAAAGCAGACCTCCAGGAATATAATCCACCAACGAATGTAGTTATTAAAAAAAAAAGGTATATTTTAAATGCAACTAGTATAAATGCCTAAATGTAGTATGTTTCAACCATTGTAATCTCCTGTACAGCAGCCATAAAGGGGATGGGGGAGTACTTGGACCAATCAGGTGCCCTGTATTCTCATGTGCTGACAAAGAACATGCTAACAGCAAGAGAGAACAGAGTGATGACATCTTCAGTCTATTGCTGCTCCTTCACTGTCCAGTCACAGGCTAGGGGTGAGAAGGTGCCCTTGTTAAATTTCCAAACTGCAATAAAAAAATATAAAGTCACCAGGTTGGCTGTGCTGTGTGGCAGGATTGTGTAAAGGTCAGGACTGGATGGACAGACATACAAATTGTTTGCAGATAGAATAAATCCTGTTAACTTGGATTCTCCAACCTTAGATCTTTCCAGGCGGTGTCCTTCGTTAAAAGAGAAGTATTGGTTTGGGGGGTTTTCCCCCATCATACTTACCTAGGTGGTGAAGCATCTGTCCCCAGGCGCCTCTACACTGAGAACCGAGCGATCGAACATCGCTAATGGCTCGGTTCTCACAGTGCCCCGAGCAGAGAGCTGCTGACTGTCAACCAGTATCTCTCCTGCTCTGCTCCTCCACGCTCACTGGAGCGATGAGCTGTGGAGGGGCAGGGAGCAGCCGTCTAAGGCTCTCAGCGGCTCGCTGAGAGGCTGAGACGGGTGTCAGTCCAGGCACCTGGCGGATCCCAAATTCCATTGTCGGGATAACGCGGTGCCTGGACTGATTCCAGAGACGTCAGCAGAGAGCAGACTTCAGTCCGCTCTCTGCTGAAAACGGGTCACAGAAGTGCAAAACAAATTGCACTCCTGTGACCCATAGGAGAAGCCCAGCCTAACAAACTCAGGCTGGACTTCTCTTTTAAGTTATCCTATCAGGTAGAGTTTGTCAGTCCCATAGTTTGTATGATTCTCATCTGCCACGAGTCAGAACAGATTGATCACACTGCAAACCATGTGTATTCTGTTCATAAATGTAGCGCCCTGCTCCTGTAAATTTAGTGGGTTATCTGTTCTGTACATAGTTCAGATTCAATATTATGGCTAAATTAGCCTCTGCTCCAGCATTGGCTGTGTTGCGTGCAGTTCCACACTGTCGCCTGTAGGTGTCGTTGTCACCACAGGCCAGTGATGAAAGGGCAACAGGCTAAGGTGTATTGGGTGTCCTTTTCTCCCGAAGCAGCCCAGTGGGAGTGGTGTGCATTCTGGGAGAGGATACTTAAGGGGCAGATGCCATTTTCCTCTCTCCCTCACCTCATAGCCCGTCTGGCCTAAGGTATGTGACAACTCCTCTTCTGCCTCTGGGCCCTGTTGGCCCGAGGCTATGTGACTGCAAGTAGGCCCAGAAGCTGTCTGGGGCCTACTGGTTCAGAGGTGGTCCTGTGCTGTCTGTCCTGCGGGAAGAAGCTGTGCAATTGAAAGATCCGGGGGAGGACTCATCTTGGAGAGGACCGAGCGAAAGGCTGGTATCTCAAGAGGAGCCTGGTGACTCAATTGGAGGATGCACCCTAACCAAAAGTACCTCACAGTACTGCCGGATGGCTTAAAGGTATTTTAGGTACTGTGTAGCTGTGTTCGCTTGTCTATTGCTGATCATCGAATCCTGTGGCAGAGGATTGTACAAAGATTTATTGCTATCATCAAGTCTGTGGCAGAGACTTTATTCATTTCACCCAAGTCTGTGGCAGAGACTTTTGTCCGTGCATCATTCCGGCTGCTAGGCCAGTGAGAGAGACCTATCCGGGTGAGCAAGATCCGCTGACAAGGAGTTGTATTTGTCTTCCGGATCTCAAGTTCCTCAGTGATCTGCACAAGGTATCTGAACTTTCCCCTAACCCTCCATCCGTCTACTGCTCAAGTTGTTTAATAAAAAGCATTGGAAAAAGAACTAAGTGACTGGTGCATACATCCGTGGGCGCAAGGCCTAGTATAGACTCTAAGCTTCTGACCTGGTGAACTGTGGGTAGGGGTGACAGCAAAGACCCAAAATAATAACCAGCAGCTCCTACGGGGGTAGTGCTACATAAACTTAATCTTTCTAACCTATTGTTGTACTGAAATAAATATTGATAAATCGATAATATTGTATTAATATTCGATATTCAATAATTCATATTGATGAGAAAAGTTCCAAGAAAATCCATTCCGTTCTCGTGTAAAAACTCCAAAATTGATTTAATAATAAAATAGGTAAATGTTACATAAAAATAACATTAATTGTAGAATATAAAAAATAGCATCGATAAGTTTCTTATTCTTAAAATGAAAATTGTATAAATATATCTTTGTGTGTGTGTGTGTGTGAAGCTGAATTAGCATGTCAGCTCATTTCTGCAAGTGTGAGTAGAAGTGTGTGTAGCATTCAAGAGACCGCATGTCTGCTCCTCTCTGCTTATATAGCCCGCCCCCACCTTCCTAAAAGAGGCTCATTTAAAGTTCATATTTGCCTTGTGGTTCTACAAAAAAAATGCAAACTTCAAATATATCCTTCAGAAGGGAGTTGTTCAGTGTCTAAAATTCCCAAGGGTGGGGCTGTGAACGATGTGAGTAGCTAAAATAAGCATTATTCAACTTGTAATATAATATTACTAAATATCTGGATCAAATACTAAATATTACACTATGGATACATTAAAAATCAAACATTCTTATTAATATCCTAATCAAGAAATATAGCAATATTTAACAACTTATAATCTTGGCTAAAATATTTAAACGTTTGTATCTTTTGAAAAGGATGTAACCTTATCTACTCACGATGGGAGGATGGTAGAAGCCTAATTACAAACACATGTTAACTTTACCATAGAAAAGCATTTGAAGCTTAAAAATGAACTATATACTTACATAATTCTACAAGTTTATATATTTCACTTTTCCATATCCAGACACAAATATAAATATTTTAAATGTATTCAAGTCCATTATTCTCAAAGACCCAACTCCATTCATTCATTTGTTAATATTGTTAATAGATGAATATTAGATATTAGATTAAAGAAAATCTTTATAACATGTACCCACTTTGGTTACACTGTACTCAACTGCCAACTGAATCTATCATATGCCTGTAAAGTTCTACTCTTTGAAAAAGAATAGGCATTTATTGAACGAAAAATGTATGTATTGCAACTGTACGTGTAGCTGTTGGCCTGAAGTTCATCTTTTAAAGTGATTGTAAACGATCACCTTGTTAAACAAGCTCAGCGAAGCTGGCCCCCCTACAATCAGCACAAATAAAAACTCAAGTGTGTTTCTTTAGTGCTACGTTTGTGCTGTTTTGTGCCGTACAAATTTACATTTGTGCTGCTTTTATTTTTAAGATATTAACAATTGTTTTTTCCAGACTATGACATCATCTAGCCCCCCTACAACAGCCAAATGACACGAAACTGGTCTCGTTGGTTAGTGCTACGTTTGTGCTGTTTTGTGCTGCTAACATTTTCGTTCTATATTTATCGTTTTTGCGTTATTAATGATTTATTAAAGGTCACCAAAGGTCACTCAGCCCCCCTACAACGCCCAAATGACACGAAACTGGTCTCGTTGGTTAGTGCTACGTTTGTGCTGGTTTGTGCTGCTAAAAATTTTATTTATGTGGTTATGGTTTTTAAGTTATAACAGTTTTTTTATTTTTCAAACCCCACTCACTTTGCCCACCCTACAATCAGCACAAATAAAAACTCAAGTGTGTTTCTTTAGTGCTATGTTTGTGCTGTTTTGTGCTGCTAAAATTTCCGTTCTATCTCTTATTGTTTTTGCATTATTAGTGATTTATTAAAGGTCATCAAAGGTCACTCAGCCCCCCTACAACATCTAAATGACACAAAACTGGTCTTGTTGGTTAGTGCTACGTTTGTGCTGTTTTGTGCTGCAAAAATTTCCATTCTATCTTTTATCGTTTTTGCGTTATTAATGATTTATTAAAGGTCACCAAAGGTCACACAGCCCCCCTACAACATCCAAATTACACAAAACTGGTCTCGTTGGGTAGTGCTATGTTTGTGCTGTTTTGTGCTGCTAAAGTTTCTGTTCTATCTTTTATCGTTTTTGCGTTATTAATGATTTATTAAAGGTCACCAAAGGTCACTCAGCCCCCCTACAACGCCCAAATGACACGAAACTGGTCTCGTTGGTTAGTGCTACGTTTGTGCTGGTTTGTGCTGCTAACATTTTTATTTGTGCTGTTATGGTTTTTAAGTTATAACAGTTTTTTTGTTTTTTAAAACACCACTCACTTTGCCCCCCTACAATCAGCACAAATAAAAACTCAAGTGTGTTTCTTTAGTGCTACATTTGTGCTGTATTGTGCTGTTTAAATTTCCATTCTATCTTTTATCGTTTTTGCATTATTAATGATTTATTAAAAGGTCACCAAAGGTCCCTCATCCCCCCACAACACCCAAATGACACAAAACTGGTCGCATTGGTTAGTGCTACATTTGTGCTGTTTTGTGCTGCAAAAATTTCTGTTCTATCTTTTATCATTTTTGCGTTATTAATGATTTATTAAAGGTCACTCAGCCCCCCTACAACACCCAAATGACACAAAACGGGTCTCGTTGGCTAGTGCTACGTTTGTGCTGGTTTGTGCTGCTAAAATTTTTATTTGTGCTGTTATGGTTTTTAAGTTATAACAGTTTTTGTTTTTTTTCAAACCCCACTCACTTTGCCCCCCTACAATCAGCACAAATTAAAACTCAAGTGTGTTTCTTTAGTGCTACGTTTGTGCTGTTTTGTGCTGTTTAAATTTCCTTTCTATCTTTTATTGTTTTTGCATTATTAATGATTTATTAAAGGTCACCAAAGGTCACTTAGCCCCCCCTACAACGCCCAAATGACACAAAACTGGTCTCGTTGGTTAGTGCTACGTTTGTGCTGGTTTGTGCTGCTAAAATGTTTATTTGTGCTGTTATGGTTTTTAAGTTATAACAGTTTTTTTGTTTTTTTTACAAACCCCACTACAATCAGCACAAATAAAAACTCAAGTGTGCTTTTTTAGTGCTACTTTTGTGCTGGTTTGTGCTGCTAATATTTTTATTTGTGCTGTTATGGTTTTTAAGATATAGCAGCTTGTTTTTTTTTTATAACACTCCACTCACTTTGCACCCCATGTTATTAAATCTTAAAAACAAACATACTTTTTGTTAGTGCTACGTTTGTGCTTTTTTGTGTCATAAAAATACAAATTTGTGCTGCTTTTATTTTTAAGATAATAGCAATTAGTTTTTTCCTAGACAATGACATCACCCTGCCCTCCTGTCACGTACCTGGTTAGTGATCTCCTGGTTAGACAGCAGCCATGGGAGCACAGTGAGGTACAAGTGCCTGTGATCAGTCCAGTACACTGCGTGGTGGTAGCAGTCAGCTGGTGGATGTGGCAGCATAACCGGCTGGTGGCATATAAGCTGGCACTGAGCTTGGCTGGTGGCAGACTGTGGGTAAGCATCTGGAAGCAGGAGACAGGTGAGACCTTGCTGGACTGAAGAGCTGTAGCAGGCTGGATGAGCAGGATGCAGGGTCAGATGAGCCGGGTCCATAATGGTCGGGCAGATCAGGCATAGACGGCAGACAACAGGATAGTCGGGTCACAAGCCAAGTCAGCAACGGGAGTTAGATCAGGCAAGAACAGAAGGCAGAAGCAGAATCCAGAGACAAGCCATGGTCAGGGCAGGTAGCAGTCAAACAGAGGTCAGGAGCAAGCTGAGTTAGGATCAGAATTCAAACACAGCAATCAGGAACGAACACACAGAAGCTGCACACCAAACTACAGCCTGTTTAAATAGTCTGTCTGTCACAAGCATTGGTGACAAGCTCGCGCTCATCTGCCCGGCCAGTTGCCAGTCTGCGCATGCGCATATGTATGCACAGGGAGACATCATTTGTGCTATGGGCAAGCCTTCCCTGACAACCCCTACAACAGCCAAACAAAATGAAAACGGGCTGGTTGGTTAGTGCCACGTTTGTGTTGGGTTGTGCCATTTTACTCTCCATTCTATCTCCTTTTGTTTTTCAGTTATTGTTGATTTAATAAAGGTCACCCAGCCCCCCTTCAAGAGATAAAAGACATGAAACCAGGCTGGTTGGTGCCTCCTTTGTGCTGTTTAAATATCAGTTCCACTGCTTTTTGTTTTTCAGCTATTTACTATTTGTTAAAGGTCAGCAAAGGTCACTCAGCCCCCCTACACATGAAACTGGGTTGGTTGGTTAGTGCCGCGTTTGTGCCAGTTTGTGCTGTTAAAATTACGATGAGGTCCCTGCCACAGACCTTTGGATAGGTCTCTGCCACCGACCTGATTGTAGTTGGGTCTCTGCAAAGACCATAGAACGTGGACTACCTTCTAATGACTGCCCCTGTTAGGGAGATGATCCATCCGGACGGTCCCCAGAGGCCTGCACTGTCACCAGCCAATGCTGTGCTGGATCTTCAGGCCAGGTCACCTCCCTGGTTCTCCTCGCCCAAAACTCGGGTCCCCTCACTCGGTGGGCCCCTGGGTATCTTCTCCCATGCAGGACCCAGTCGAAGGTACTGGGCCCCAGGCCTTTGCTAGTACCTCACCGCAGGCTTAAGGTGCCTGGGATGGAACTCGAACTTCCCCCACGCCCAGGCCGAGGGCACCCGGGCGCAGACGAACAGGACAGCAGCCCCCAGGCTGAAGGTGCCTGGGGCTCGGACCTCGTGCGCAAGATGTCCGCCCCCTTTATACAATCTCCCAGCAGGCACAGCAGGTTCCCCGCCCCGCTGTACTACTGCCGCGAGAGGAAACAAAGGGCACGGCCCTACAATGGTGGTTCAACCCCAGCCCAAGGCGACAGCGCCACCCAGGGGCCGCAGGGAACTGAACACCATTATTATCTTCCACAAACCAAAATGGCCATAAATCCCTAATAATTAGTGTATCTGGGCCAAGCTACTGCCCACACACTCCCCCTAAATGTTGATACCCGCTACACACATAAAAAAATAACTGTTAAAGCGGAGCTCCGCCGAAAAAAAAAAATTAAAAGCCAGCAGCTACAGCTACAGCAGCTGCTGACTTTTAATATTTGGACACTTAGCTGTCCAATTTAGGGTGGAGCTCTGCTTTAATATATCAAAACCTGAGAGAATGGATGTTTATGCAGCACAAAAGCAGCACTAAATAATCAGCCAGTTTCACGTCCCTATGCTTTTATAGTGGGGGAGGTGGGGCTGGGTTTTGATTGGTGGGTGGGGTTTGATCAAATTAAAACAAACTTTTGCAATAAAAAAATCAAAGCAGCACGCATAGTAATTTTAACAGCACAAACTGGCACAAACGTGGCACTAACCAACCAACCCAGTTTCATGTGTAGGGGGGCTGAGTGACCTTTGCTGACCTTTAATAAGCGGTGGAACTGATATTTAAACAGCACAAACCAGCACAAAGGAGGCACCAACCAGCCTGGTTTCATGTCTTTTGTCTCTTGTAGGGGGGCTGGGTGACCTTTATTAAATCAACAATAACTGAAAAACAAAAGGAGATAGAATGGAGAGTAAAATGGCACAACCCAACACAAATGTGGCACTAACCAACCAGCCCGTTTTCATTTTGTTTGGCTGTTGTAGGAGTTGTCAGGGAAGGCTTGCCCATAGCACAAATGATGTCTCCCTGTGCATACATATGCGCATGTGCAGACTGGCAACTGGCCAGGCAGATGAGCGCGAGCCTGTCACCAATGCTTGTGACAGACAGACTATTTAAACAGGCTGTAGTTTGGTGTGCAGCTTCTGTGTGTTCGTTCCTGATTGCTGTGTTTTGAATTCTGATCCTAACAGAGCTTGCTCCTGACCTCTGTTTGACTGCTACCTGCCCTGACCATGGCTTGTCTCTGGATTCTGCTTCTGCCTTCTGTTCTTGCCTGATCTAACTCCCGTTGCTGACTTGGCTTGTGACCCGACTATCCTGTTGTCTGCCGTCTATGCCTGATCTGCCCGACCATTATGGACCCGGCTCATCTGACCCTGCATCCTGCTCATCCAGCCTGCTACAGCTCTTCAGTCCAGCAAGGTCTCACCTGTCTCCTGCTTCCAGATGCTTACCCACAGTCTGCCACCAGCCAAGCTCAGTGCCAGCTTATATGCCACCAGCCGGTTATGCTGCCACATCCACCAGCTGACTGCTGCCACCACGCAGTGTACTGGACTGATCACAGGCACTTGTACCTCACTGTGCTCCCATGGCTGCTGTCTAACCAGGAGATCACTAACCAGGTACGTGACAGGAGGGCAGGGTGATGTCATTGTCTAGGAAAAAACTAATTGCTATTATCTTAAAAATAAAAGCAGCACAAATTTGTATTTTTATGACACAAAAAAGCACAAACGTAGTACTAACAAATAGTATGTTTGTTTTTAAGATTTAATAACATGGGGTGCAAAGTGAGTGGAGTGTTATAAAAAAAAAACAAGCTGCTATATCTTAAAAAACATAACAGCACAAATAAAAATATTAGCAGCACAAACCAGCACAAACATAGCACTAAGAAAACACCCTTGAGTTTTTATTTGTGCTGATTGTAGTGGGGTTTGTAAAAAAACAAAAAAACTGTTATAACTTAAAAACCATAACAGCACAAATAAACATTTTAGCAGCACAAACCAGCACAAACGTAGCACTAACCAACGAGACCAGTTTCGTGTCATTTGGGCGTTGTAGGGGGGCTAAGTGACCTTTGGTGACCTTTAATAAATCATTAATAACGCAAAAACAATAAAAGATAGAAAGGAAATTTAAACAGCACAAAACAGCACAAACGTAGCACTAAAGAAACACACTTGAGTTTTAATTTGTGCTGATTGTAGGGGGCAAAGTGAGTGGGGTTTGAAAAAAAACAAAAACTGTTATAACTTAAAAACCATAACAGCACAAATAAAAATTTTAGCAGCACAAACCAGCACAAACGTAGCACTAACCAACGAGACCCGTTTTGTGTCATTTGGGTGTTGTAGGGGGGCTGAGTGACCTTTGGTGTCCTTTAATAAATCATTAATAATGCAAAAACGATAAAAGATAGAAAGGAAAATTAAACAGCACAAAACAGCACAAACGTAGCACTAACCAACAAAACCAGTTTTGTCTCATTTGGGTGTTGTAGGGGGGCTGAGTGACCTTTGGTGACCTTTAATAAATCATTAATAACGCAAAAATGATAAAAGATAGAACGAAAATTTTTGCAGCACAAAACAGCACAAATGTAGCACTAACCAATGCGACCAGTTTTGTGTCATTTGGGTGTTGTGGGGGGATGAGTGACCTTTGGTGACCTTTAATAAATCATTAATAATGCAAAAACGATAAAAGATAGAATGGAAATTTAAACAGCACAATACAGCACAAATGCAGCACTAAAGAAACACACTTGAGTTTTTATTTGTGCTGATTGTAGGGGGGGGGCAAAGTGAGTGGTGTTTTAAAAAAACAAAAAAACTGTTATAACTTAAAAACCATAACAGCACAAATAAAAATGTTAGCAGCACAAACCAGCACAAACGTAGCACTAACCAATGAGACCAGTTTCGTGTCATTTGGGCGTTGTAGGGGGGCTGAGTGACCTTTGGTGACCTTTAATAAATCATTAATAACGCAAAAACGATAAAAGATAGAACAGAAATTTTAGCAGCACAAAACAGCACAAACATAGCACTACCCAACGAGACCAGTTTTGTGTAATTTTGGTGTTGTAGGGGGGCTGTGTGACCTTTGGTGACCTTTAATAAATCATTAATAACGCAAAAACGATAAAAGATAGAACGGAAATTTTAGCAGCACAAACAGCACAAACATAGCACTAAAGAAACACACTTGAGTTTTTCTTTGTGCTGATTGTAGGGTGGGCAAAGTGAGTGGGGTTTGAAAAATAAAAAAAACTGTTATAACTTAAAAACCATAACCGCACAAATAAAACTTTTAGCAGCACAAACCAGCACAAATGTAGCACTAACCAACGAGACCAGTTTCGTGTCCTTTGGGCATTGTAGGGGGGCTGAGTGACCTTTGGTGACCTTTAATAAATCATTAATAACGCAAAAGCGATAAAAGATAGAATGGAAATTTTAGCAGCACAAAACAGCACAAACGTAGCACTAACCAACGAGACCAGTTTTGTGTCATTTGGGTGTTGTAGGGGGGCTGTGTGACCTTTGGTGACCTTTAATAAATCATTAATAACACAAAAACGATAAAAGATAGAATGAAAATGTTAGCAGCACAAAACAGCACAAACGTAGCACTAACCAACGAGACCAGTTTCGTGCCATTTGGCTGTTGTAGGGGGGCTAGATGATGTCATAGTCTGGAAAAAACAATTGTTAATATCTTAAAAATAAAAGCAGCACAAATGTAAATTTTTACGGCACAAAACAGCACAAACGTAGCACTAAAGAAACACACTTGAGTTTTTATTTGTGCTGATTGTAGGGGGGCCAGCTTCGCTGAGCTTGTAAAACAACCCATTTACGGTAGTTTAAAATAGAAATAAAAGGCAAAACATTTTTGTATAGATAAAAAAAAAAAAACACTATAAATATTATTTTTCCCTTTTTTTTTATAAGTGATCACACTCCCTATGTTCTGAGCTGCATAAAGAGCTGGAAAGAGGAGAAGCAGCAGTGCACTGAGGTTCCCAGTGATTGTTTGTTTAGCAGGGGCATGTCAGAACAAGTCTGATCATTGGAGGAAAGCATACTGAGTTCTCAGCACAGATAAATAATTGACCACGGTGTGCTCTCCTGCTTAGTGTGGTCAGTTTGCAATAGGAAAGCAGAGGGACTGGCAGAAACACCAGGAGCATAACAAAGAGAATGGGATACTTTCTCCTAATATGTGTCTGTTGTACCATGTCTGTTGCACATGGTACAACAGACATATATTAGGAATATGAAGTGTTGGGGTAAAAAAATGCATTAAAGCAGAGTTCCACCCAAAAGTAGAACTTCCGCTTATCTGTCTCTCCCCTCCCCCCCCCCCTCCGGTGCCACATTTGGCACCTTTTGGGGGGAGCGGGTATCTGTTTTTGACAGGTACCCTGTCCCCACTTCTGTTGGACCTCGCTGCGGTGAGGTACGTCACAAGTCCGGCCCCCCTCCTCCTCCCTCCCCCTTCCCCTGCTGCTGAGCCAGTAAGAGAGTGCAGCTCACTTTGCGCATGAGCAGTAGGGACAAGGCCGTGGAGATGGGTTCCCTTACCAGAAATGGCAGCTCCCCAAAGCCAATTGAAATATTGGCTGCGGTGCCGACAGGCAGGATTCCAGGACAGGTAAGTGTCCTAATACTAGGGTAGTATAGCAGTCAGCAGCTACAGTATTTGTAGCTGCTAACTTTTAACTTTTGGAGGGGGAGGCCGGAACACCGCTTTAAAGTAGGTCTAATCCTGGCAAACGGGATCTCAGGAATGGATAGTCAACAGGAGTTTTTTTTTTTTTTTGCTTATCCATATTAATAACAGTGGCTTATAGACATTGGCTTGGTCTAAATAGGAGTGTGCAAACCTGCATTGCCTGTTAAAATGTCTAAGGAGCCCACAGATGAAATCAAGTGTTAAGATTTATGCACTGTGTAGACATACCTGGAGTCCATTAAGCTGGAAGAAATGTAGCAATCATTCTTATCCCAAGCCTCCATGGCCAAGGGGTGCAGCCAGGGCCATCCAGGCAGCACTTTGAGAGGGGCAGAAAATTGAACCACGGCCGCCTCTCCTTCTTTTCTATTTACCCAGCAAAATTGACGACCAAGATTTTTTTCCAGCAGTTTTGTGTGTCATGATGACAACTGCCCCCTGGGCCGCTCCGCCTGCCCCTATACTTCCCTAGCCCACCCCTATACTGCCCTATCCTGTCTATATACTACCCTAGCCTGTCCATATACTACCCTAGCCTCTCTATATACTACCCCGGCCTGCCCCTATACTGCCCTAGCCTGTCCATATACTACCTTAGCCTGTCTATATACAACCCAAGCCTGTCCCTATACTACCCTAGCCTGTCTATATACTACCCTAGCCTGTCTATATACCACAATAGCCTGTCGATATACTGCCCTTGCCTGCCACTTTACTGCCTAGCCCACCAATTGGAATTGAACATAATGGTATGTCAAATTATTTTGCATATAGACAAGGTGCTGTTGCATGTAAATCTGACTTCCTGAAAAATCAAATTTTAGTTTTAATTGTCATGATATAAAATAATGGATGTGGGGGCCTTTTGGCTTCTTATCCCAAGCCTCCATGGCCAAGGGGTGCAGCCAGGGCCAGCCCTACCATGGGTCCCAGTGAGTCCATTGGGACCCAGGCAGCACTTTGAGAGGGGCAGCAAATTGAATCAGGGCTGCCTCTCCTTCTTTTCTATTTACCCAGCAAAATTGACGACCAAGATTTTTTTCCAGCAGTTTTGTGTGTCATGATGACAACCGCCCCCTGGGCCACTCTGCCTGCCCTTATACTACCCTAGCCCACCCCTATACTGCCCTAGCCTGTCTATATACTACCCTAGCCTGTCCATATACTAGTGTAGCACTACCCCCGTAGGAGCTGCTGTTTGTTTGATTTGGGTCTACGTCCTGCCTATCAACCCCTGGAAGTGGCTCAAACCTTCCCTTAGCACAACTGATATGAATAAGGAGTGTGAGACCTATTGAGTATTAGGAGACACAATCCTGCATACATCACACAATAACCTGTAAATGTTATTACCTTTGCTGGTCACTAGTCCTTCTAAGTGACAGAGATACTTCACACAAGTTATATGCTTAATCAAAGGTACCTTTACTCAGTATAAAAGGGAAGGGTAAAGAATCACATTAATACACACAGTTGACTCTGCATGCGCATTGCAGAGTCAATAAACCAATAAGGATAGGTATCACTGAGATTAGGTAATAACAGGAAATAACATCAGCTATATATATGTACATGTATCTATATGTGTCTCTGCACGGCTAACTGGTTGCTCGCGAGCTCCCCCTTTGTTGCAATACCTTGCACGTGTTCATTCCCTATAATAGGTAAGCAAGGCCTATCTGCGTCCCACTCAAAGTTCCTTTCTCCAATGAAGTCTTCGCTAGCCACCGTCGGTGCACAAGTTAAATTGTAATCCACAGGGTTTCAACAAGATGCTGTAATTATCCGCAATATACCTGAGTACTCGTGTGCCTGCCACCCACTAATGACGGATGCACCAATCTCTGATCACATAGTCTCCAGTGAGATACACTAGGCCGCAAGCTGTGGCGTGATAGGTGAAGTGTGGCTGGCACTAACTAAATCACTTTCCTCTAAGGTAGTAGTCAATTCTGGGCAGGTGCCCTTCTCACCAAACAGGCCCGACTTTCAGATAGTCTCCTCTGGCTTGTCCCGGTCACTCGATCTCCACGCTTCTGCTTCAGCTGCAGTCTCCGGACTCCATCACTAACAGCATATGGTGATGGATGACTCCGGTCTCTGCTGGGCAATCACAGGACGCTGTGGACGATCCTCTGCTGGAAATCACTCAGGCACTCCCGTAATTTAGGCCCAGGCTTCTGGCCTAATCCTTAGAAAGCAGGCCTCCGTGCCAACTTCCTGCTTGATTGAGAGCTGGATCTAGAGAGAGAGACGCTGGCCCCTCCCCTGGTTTAAGTAGTCTGCCCAGAATGCTTTGCGGTGTTGCAATGCACCCTGGGTAATGTAGTCTGTCTTTTACTAAAAGCAACAAAGTCTTTTCTCCTAGCTGATATCTGTCCCAAAGTGCATTAGTTGCATTGTAACACTTATACCACTGGAGGGAGCCGGATTCCTTCTTTCATATGGACATCCTGCTACACACTCCCCCCACTTAAAGTCTTTGGTCCCCAAAGAGGACAACAGTATGTAACCTAACACATACTTTGGCAATACCTGCAGGGAAATTTGTTAGTTTATGCATGACAATAAACAACTTGCCTTTTCATAAGCAGGATTTAAACTTAAACAGCTCATATCATAACACAGAGCCGACAGAGGAACCTCCCACCAATTATCACAAGGAGGGAGGTTGTCCTGTATACGGACCACCGACACTTGGGTGTCTGTTTCAGATGTGCTAGGGAGTGAGCTGGGGTTGTCTTCCACTGAATCTGAATCTGGAGTGGAAGAGCTAGACTGATCAATGGTTCTCTTAGAAGTGATGATGGCCTCCTCAGAGCATTCACCCAATTGGTCGTATGTCAGTCTTTTTGGGGGGTGAATTACTCTTCTTTCCCTCTGCTCTTTAGGTATCATATTCTCAAGGACATTGGGGCTGGCTGTTTCTAGAAGCTCTTCAGGGGCTTCCTCATCTAGTTCAGGCATGTTGGGCTCCAGAACTTCAGGAGCGTCCCGCTCTCCTTCAGATAGAGACAACGACCCTTCTTCTGGGTCTTCCATTGACAAAGAGTCTGAGTCATCAGCTACCTCCTCAATGAGAATGTTTGAAGGCACGAATTCAGGAGCTTCTGCCCGAAGAGTTCCATTGTCAACTGTTTTGGGTGAGGTTTGGGAGGTGGTCATGGGTTCTGGCAATTGGGATGACCACAACCAGTCAGATTCTGCTTCTTCATCCTCTTGACCTTCATTGTCAGAGTCTCCATCTCTCACATCTGGAAGCACTGTTTGAGATCGGGTGATGGGTCTGGAACCTTGAGAAGTTGAAGGGGTTTCTTGTGAGTCAGATGCAGGAGGCATGCGAACTGCCTCAGAGGGGCGGCAACAAGTGATTCCTGTGCCAGGTCTTTAACGGTCCCACGCTTCCTTCTGGCCTAATTTGGTACACAGGAAGGTTTTCCAGCTTCTTGCAGATAACATAAGGTTGGGATTTCCAACGGACAGCCAACTTATGTTTTCCCGGAATTCCCAAGTTCCTCAACAGCACTCTATCTCCTGGCTGTAAATCTTGAATTCTGACTCTTAGGTCAAAGTTTCTTTTATTTCTCAGCCCCCGTTGCTCAGATGCTGCTTGGGCCTTTTCAAAAGCTGTCTTCAGACTCTTTCTCAATCGGTCTACATACCCCTTGTGGGATGCTGCTGAGGTATGATCCAGCGATATGCCAAAGGCCAAGTCCACTGGCAACCGAGCCTCCCGCCCGAACATCAAACGGTATGGGGAATACCCGGTGACATCACTGGCAGTGCTATTGTAGGCATGCACTATGGCAGCTACATGCTTGCTCTAATGCTGCTTTTTCTCTGAACTCAGAGTCCCCAACATATCCAAGAGAGTCCGGTTAAACCGTTCAGGCTGAGCATCTCCTTGTGGGTGATAAGGGGTTGTCCTGGTCTTCTGGATGCCTAACAGGTCTAATAACTTCTTTATTAATTTGCTTTCAAAGTCTCTGCCCTGATCAGAATGAAGGCGTTGGGGTAGACCATAGTGCACAAAGAATTTTTCTACCAGTACTTTGGCTACTGTTGAGGCCTTCTGGTCTTTTGTTGGGAATGCTTGAGCATATCTGGTAAAGTGATCTGTTATCACCAAGACATTCCCTTGACCACTCAGATCAGGCTCCAGGCAAAGGAAGTCAATGCACACCAGTTCCATAGGTCCCTGACTTTGCAGATGGCCCATTGGGGCTGCTTGACGTGGCAAGGTCTTCCTTTGAATGCATCGGACACAGGAATGGCAATATCCTTCCACTTCAGCCCGCATGCAGGGCCAATAGAACCTATAAGGTGAAAAGTCAGTTCGGACCCTAGGTGACCATGGTTGTCATGGAGGGCAGCTAGGACCGCTTCTCGATATTTGGCTGGTAGAAACAGCTGCCACTTCTCTTCTGAGTCATCAGAGGGGCCCCTTCGGTAGACCACCCCTTGACGTATGTGTAGCCGATCCCACTCCCTGCGCAACAATCGGGCTTCTCTTGGGGAGTCTGTTTCAAGCATCTCGGGACGCTGGCTTTCCAGGGCCTTTATCAGGAGTTTCCCTAAAGAGTCTTCTTCTTGCTCCTTTCTCAAATCCCTTTTTGTCAGCTTGGGCAAGCCCTCCCCTTCGACTTGGGTCACACTGCAATAGCACTTCGGTACTCCAACAGCTGAGACCCCAATTTCTTCGGCTCTTGACCCACCTCTGGCTTGAAGTTCTGTCCCCTGATATAGGGCTCGCACTCCCTCTGGGTCTAGTTGGGCCCATTCTTCGGTAGGGTCAGTGGGGGCATGAGACCTCCTGGACAGGGCATCTGCATCCCTATTTCCCACTCCGGGTCGGTACTTCAAGCTGAAGGTGAAGCTTGAAAGGGCAGCCAACCACCGGTGTCCCGTTGCATCCAACTTGGCAGTGGTCAGAAGGTAGGTGAGCGGGTTATTATCTGTCTTCACCACAAACTCCGCCCCATATAGGTAGTCTCTCAGTTTGTCTACCACTGCCCATTTCAAGGCCAGGAATTCAAGCTTGTGGGTGGGGTAATTCTTCTCAGCAGGTATCAGACTCCTGCTCACATATGCGACGGGTCTTAGGTAACCATCATGTTCCTGGTACAGCACCCCACCCAGCCCATCTTGGCTGGCATCTACATGCAGTTCATAAGGCTTCTTTGGATCAGCATAGGCCAGGACTGGTGCAGTGGTAAGACTCTTCTTTAACATCTGGAAGGCTTCCTCGCACTCCCCTGTCCACTGGTCTTGAATCGACTCTTTGGGCCTTCGGGGTCCCATGGTGAGTTTCACTGGTTTGACCAGCTCTGGAACATCATCTTCCCCTTCGTTTCTGAGTAACTCGTTCAGGGGTCTGGCAATCTTGGCGAATCCTTCTACAAATCTTCTGTAGTAAGAACAGAACCCCAGGAATGACCGAAGCTCAGTCACGTTGGTAGGTCTCGGCCAAGAGGTGACGGCATCAAGCTTCTCTGGGTCCGTGGCCATCCCTTCTGCAGAAACGATATGGCCCAGGTAATGGACTGAGGACTGGTAAAATTGACACTTCTCTGGGGAGAGTTTCAGGCCCTCTTCACTGAGCCTCTTCAGGACCTTCTCCAGTCTCTCTTCATGCTCTTCTAGGGTTCTCCCGAACACGATGACGTTGTCCAAATATACCAGTACCTCTATTAGATTCATGTCCCCGACGGTTCTCTCCATTAGCCTTTGGAAAGTGGCGGGGGCTCCTGATAACCCTTGAGGCATACGGTTGAACTCAAAGAACCCCACAGGGGTGATGAAGGCTGTCTTCTCCCGATCCTCAGGGTGCATGGGGATTTGGTAATATCCACTTTTTAGATCCATTACACTGAACCACTTGGCCCCTGACAGACTCTGCAGGGCGTCTTCAATTCGGGGAGTGGTGTATTGATCTGGGATGGTCCTTCTGTTTAGTGTTCTGTAGTCGATACACAGTCTCAGCGACCCGTTCTTCTTTCGGACTACCACTATTGGAGAAGCGTAAGGGCTCCTGGATTCTCGAATAATCCCCGTCCTCTTCAGCTCAGCCAACTGTTCCCGCAAGTCTTCTAAGTCACCCAGTGGGACCCGTCGAACTCTCTCTCTAAAGGGCTTATCTTCTTGTAAGCGTATCTTGTGAGTGGCACTCCTTGCGCACCCCACATCAAACTCATCTTTAGAGAAGATCTTTTCCCACCTTGCAAGTTGAGCTTTGGCCCTTTTTCTCCATTCTGGTGGGAGGGCCGTGTCTTCAGAACAGAGCTTCTCTATGGTGACTTCACCCCTTTCTTCTTTCTTCAATTCACACGGGGCAATGGGGGTGGCTGGATTCACCTGGCCCAACAGCATTCTGGCCGGCACCTTCACTGGTGTATTAGCAGTGTTCCTTATACTCACTGAAACCCTCCCATGGCTTTTCTGTAGGGCCTTCAATGGGATCACTTCGGGGATTACTTCAATCCCTTTCTGTCTTTCCTGTGGGCCTGGTTCGAAGACAATGAAGGGGCCTGGCTGTTTCCATGTGAGCTTGACAGAAGCCCTCAGGCAAGTCACCTCTCCCGGTTGTAATACCTTCTCCGTCTTGTCTAGCTTCCAAATCTTGCCAACTCCCTCAGCCGGGGCCTTCTGCTCCAGTACCAGGCGCTGGTAGGCTTGCCTTAACATGGGGTGGACTCTTGTGGTCGGGGCTTCTTCCTGTTGGGCCAACGGTGTCAGCAGTCGCCTGACTAGATCAGTGTTGGTCCCTATGATGAGTGAGCTCTTGCTGGCCCCTGGTGGGCGAGGGCACACTACTGCCAGAGTATCGAAGGTCTCTGTCTCCCCAGCCACTGAGGGATCAAAAGTCAACTTGATTGGCAGGTAACCGTCATAGGGAAAGCTCTGAGTTCCAATACCCCATATTTCCAGTTCCTCTAATTTCTGTAGGGGCAGATGTTTAAGATGTTTATCATAGAAATCCCTATACAGAAGAGTCACTTGAGCCCCAGTGTCAAGAAGAGCCTTGGTGTAGATCCCTTCTACTTGTATGGAGACTACTGGAGAAGGCCCCACTAACTTGGCAGGGAACTCCTTCAACACAGACTTCTTGCTGGGTTCAGTTACCTGTACCCTCACTTCTTTTTTTCTTGAGTTTCCGGTGGGTCTCAGTCCCTTCTGGGTCTGGTGTGCACTGGCCTCCTGTTCAACAGCAGCCCGAGTTGTGGGACGGGGCCTAATTGGCAGAGGTTTAGGTCCCTGACTCTGATGTTTTGGATCATTGGACTTCTTGAAGGAGTTCGTGGAAACTGGTGGGCGCCTGGCTGACTCCTTCACCGGGGCCCTCTGAAGTTTTCCGCCGGCTTGCGATATCTGGATGCAACTTCATCTGGGCTGGGACACACTGCTCTAACATGCCCGATTCCCCCACAATTGAAGCATGTTATCAATCTCTTAGGCTTCTGTACTAGTTCCATATTGGAGCTAGGAGGTTTTTTTGGTTCCTCTGACGTGTTCTTGTTGTGTGGCACAGAGGCCTGGCTAGTCAGCATGGACACCATTTCTACTAGTTGTGACACCTGGGTCTTTAGGAGTTCAACTTCTGAATCACCTTCTTCTGCACTTAACATTCTGACTCGGGCAGTTGGTTCGGTGTGTTGACTCCTCCTTTTGTCTTCCAACATGGCCTCCTCCTCCCTGACTATCCGGATCAAGTCGGGGTATTCCAGGCTGCTCCCGTCCCGCCGGGTGCGTAGCAATAATGCGATGGGGTCCAAGGGTTGAGCTCCCCTCAACACCTGCTGGGCACGGGCCTCATCCACTTTTCTTGGATCAATCCCTTTCTTCAGTAGGATCCGATGCAGGATCTTATCCAGGCGTCCTATGAATTCTGACAGCTTCTCTCCCTCTTTTTGGTAGCAATGCCCCATCTGGTAAGTGAGTTCAGTGACGTTTTCCGTCCCGCCGAACACATTCTGCAGAATATCCAGATAATCCTGTGCATTGCAGTCCTTCTTGCTTAACTTGAGGTTACGTATGGCCTCCAGAGCAGGCCCCTTTAAGCTTTCCACAATCCGTTGTTTTTTTGTTGTTCTGGCACCTCCCATTCTTCTAGGGCCTGAGTGGCGCCATCTAGCCACTCTTCAAATCCATCTTCCACTGAAGGTACAGGTTTCTTCCCAGAAAAGGTCCTGAGTTTCCTGTATCCTGACATCAGGTAGTCTGGAGGGTCCTTTTTACACTTGGTCACAATCTCCCCCAGGACAGCGCACAATTCTGAGCTAAGGGTGGTCAATGGTGGTGAACCGGGACCCTTTTGTTGGGCGCTCCCTCCTGTGCTGGGGCCTCCTGAAGTAGTGGATGTGGGGCCATCTTTATTCTCTTCTGGGTGTATCAGGAGGAGTTCTACTTGGTTTGTAGTTTTTATGCTGGCACCCTTGAAGTAGTCAGAGATTCCGTTCCTCCACTCACATAATGCATAGGTGTGGGGATTTACAGTATCTGTCTTTATGTCAATCACCCATGGCTTCCTGTCCATGGACAATGCTCTCAAGACTGGAGTTAGCTGCTCCTCTACCCAGGCCTCTCTCTGAATTTCAACCACCAGGCCATTTCCGGGTAGGATGCCTTCATCCCTGCACCACCGGGCTACGGCAGCAGGGTCCATTTCTGTGCTGTAAGGGTTCTGTCTAGGGGGAAAGTTGATTGCAGAACCGTAGAATATCCCGGACGAGCCCCCACGTGTAGCACTACCCCCGTAGGAGCTGCTGTTTGTTTGATTTGGGTCTACGTCCTGCCTATCAACCCCTGGAAGTGGCTCAAACCTTCCCTTAGCACAACTGATATGAATAAGGAGTGTGAGACCTATTGAGTATTAGGAGACACAATCCTGCATACATCACACAATAACCTGTAAATGTTATTACCTTTGCTGGTCACTAGTCCTTCTAAGTGACAGAGATACTTCACACAAGTTATATGCTTAATCAAAGGTACCTTTACTCAGTATAAAAGGGAAGGGTAAAGAATCACATTAAAACACACAGTTGACTCTGCATGCGCATTGCAGAGTCAATAAACCAATAAGGATAGGTATCACTGAGATTAGGTAATAACAGGAAATAACATCAGCTATATATATGTACATGTATCTATATGTGTCTCTGCACGGCTAACTGGTTGCTCGCGAGCTCCCCCTTTGTTGCAATACCTTGCACGTGTTCATTCCCTATAATAGGTAAGCAAGGCCTATCTGCGTCCTACTCAAAGTTCCTTTCTCCAATGAAGTCTTCGCTAGCCACCGTCGGTGCACAAGTTAAATTGTAATCCACAGGGTTTCAACAAGATGCTGTAATTATCCGCAATATACCTGAGTACTCGTGTGCCTGCCACCCACTAATGACGGATGCACCAATCTCTGATCACATAGTCTCCAGTGAGATACACTAGGCCGCAAGCTGTGGCGTGATAGGTGAAGTGTGGCTGGCACTAACTAAATCACTTTCCTCTAAGGTAGTAGTCAATTCTGGGCAGGTGCCCTTCTCACCAAACAGGCCCGACTTTCAGATAGTCTCCTCTGGCTTGTCCCGGTCACTCGATCTCCACGCTTCTGCTTCAGCTGCAGTCTCCGGACTCCGTCACTAACAGCATATGGTGATGGACGACTCCGGTCTCTGCTGGGCAATCACAGGACGCTGTGGACGATCCTCTGCTGGAAATCACTCAGGCACTCTCGTAATTTAGGCCCAGGCTTCTGGCCTAATCCTTAGGAAGCAGGCCTCCGTGCCAACTTCCTGCTTGATTGAGAGCTGGATCCAGAGAGAGAGACGCTGGCCCCTCCCCTGGTTTAAGTAGTCTGCCCAGAATGCTTTGCGGTGTTGCAATGCACCCTGGGTAATGTAGTCTGTCTTTTACTAAAAGCAACAAAGTCTTTTCTCCTAGCTGATATCTGTCCCAAAGTGCATTAGTTGCATTGTAACACTTATATCACCGGAGGGAGCCGGATTCCTTCTTTCATATGGACATCCTGCTACACTAGCCTAGCCTCTCTATATACTACCCTGGCCTGCCCCTATACTGCCCTAGCCTGTCCATATACTACCTTAGCCTGTCTATATACTACCCGAGCCTGTCCCTATACTACCCTAGCCTGTCCATATACGACCCTAGACTCTCTATATACTACCCCGGCCTGCCCCTATACTGCCCTAGCCTGTCCATATACTACCTTAGCCTGTCTATATACTACCCGAGCCTGTCCCTATACTACCCTAGCCTGTCTATATACTACCCTAGCCTATCTATATACTACCCTAGCCTGTGTATATACCACCCTAGCCTATCTATATACTACCCTAGCCTGTCGATATACTGCCCTTGCCTGCCACTAAACTGCCTTGCCCACCCATTGGAATTGAAAATTATTTTGCATATAGACAAGGTGCTGTTGCATGTAAATCTGACTTCCTGATGAATCTAATTTTAGTTTTAATTGTCATGATATAAAATAATGGGGGCCTTTTGGTGGGCGTGATTTTTTTTTGGGGGGGGGCAGCATTTCATTCTTGAAACCGGGCAGCACAATGTCTTGGGCCTGCCTTGGGTGCAGCCTTAATGTTGAACTGTTATTTTTTTAGAGTGGAGAAAGGTTAGATGTTAAGTCAGGTTTTCATTATTTCTGTGTCCTCAATGATGAGATATCCCCTCCATTCCTGTCCTGGATACACCCCCCCAAAAGGAAGAGAATATCTCACTTTTGATATTTTTTGCACACAGTTGTCAGCAGTGAAAGATCTTTCTTTCACATCCTGTTCCAGTAACATCTGTCAATCCGTATACTTCTCTGGGAGAGTAACTAGAAGGAAATGTCTCCAAATAGAGCCCCAGCAGCAATAAAAAAAAACTGGCAGGGGCTCTATCCCTTTCTAACACTACCCAAAAACTAAGAAATGTTTTGACTGGAGTTGCACTTTAAGTATCTGTCATTCTTCAGCATTCTTTCTTTTATTTCCTTATAGCAGTGTTATTGCAGTAGATGGGAAATGATGAGACATACAGTAGATATTGATTTATGTATCATCCTCTGAAAGATGATGTAAATACAATTTCCTCTGCACTAGATTGATGTGTGTACGGAAAAGGTTCTTGCAATCAGTCTGAGCATTTGTCATATTTCTGTGATTAATTAGCTGTAGTTTGTGATACGTGTCTCCCTCGCTGTGGCAGATGATCACTTCTGGCTTTCCATGACACTTCGGCTCAATGTGTTATAACCTACTTATGTCCCTGGTATAGTCAGACAGCTGTAATGATCATTCATTTTTAATTGGCTCTACTGATTTTGTTCTAATTTCTGTGACATTTATAACATTAATGATCTAGCTAGTTTAGTGATGTAAAGACCTTAACTTCTGCACATACTAGGGGATTTTGTGACAGCATCAAGTTTCTGTAACCTTTTAAAAAGGATGTAACTTTTTTCTGTCTTTGTGTGGTGGAAGAAATAGCAACCAGGATTTGCATTTGCACTGAAGTATCTAGAGTTTGGTAGTACCTAGTATGCCATGATGGCATACTAGGCACTACCAAACTCTAGATACTTCAGTAATGTAAATCCTGGCATTGCCATCTTCTATAGTTTCTGTAGTTTCTGAGAGTACCTGTGTTTTCTTCTGGTGCCCTTGTAGTGATGGCATAACCAAGAATCATTGCGGGGTAATAGGAAAGCACTGAAACAATAGGTGGCTGCGGACGTACATTTTCATAATGCTCCAATGATGCCACATAACATCACAACAGGTCCGGAAAAGAAGTAAACATATGTGTTTCAGCTTGCAATAACCAAGCCCTGTCTAGGCCTTGAAGCCTGCTTAAATCTGTGATTACTGAGATCTCTGTTACTATGATATTGAATCAAATTAATGCATTTAAAATGACAATTTCAGAATTCTTCAGTGGCTTTGATGGCAGCATGACCTAACATAACATGTTAACTCCACTCATTTTTATTTGGGCCTTTAATTTGTGTATTTAAAACATTTAATAAGGATGGGGAGCTGGCTCTTCTGGGCGGGTGGATCACCCGATATGGCCTGGGATTAGAGAGGGGTTTGAAGTCCTGGACATAGTGGGCCTGGGCAGGGTTTATTGTTATACTAATGTGATCCAGTCCACATTTGAAGATCCTTCTGGATATTGTAGACAATATAATTGGGACTCTCAAGTGACATGGCCTACGTTATATATGATCCCCAAATTCTGTTTTAATACTGTACAATGAATATACATTATATTTTTGTATTGTAAAACTTTAATAAAAATCATTGAAACATAAAACATTTAATAAATGAAAATAGTGTTTGCAGTCATTTAAACTAAGGGGATATACATCTCCCTTAGACACTTCAAAAAGCTAACTGCAAGGCAAACCGATCTAGGCTGGCACTGCTAATATAGTCAGTGGAATCCTATGATAAGTAGACATGTGCACACTGAAATATTTTGTTTCGGAATTTCGTTTTTGTCCGAAAAATAAATTTATTTAGTTACTCCCGAAATTCGTCTTTATTTATTTTGTTTTTCGTTAGAAATTGCATTCGTCCGAAAATCTGAATTAATTAAGGTTGAATCTGTCATTGAAGGCTTATGGTGTCTGTCGAATGTTCAAAGAAGATTCGACGGAGCAGTGAAACTGTACGATGCTGCAATCATACATTTCCGGTCGAATGTTCCGCCCACAAGCTATAGAAGAATTCTAATGTTGAATGACTAGTAATAATTATATTTATTCATTACTATTACTAGTCAACCAACATTAGAATTCTTCTATAGCCTATAGGCGGATGCATTTGACCGGAAATGTACGATTGCAGCGTCGTACAGTTTTGCTGCACCGTCGAATCTTCTAACTTTCGATGCTTTGTCGAATCTTCGTCATTCTACCTATTTTACTGCTCCTCCTCTTTGGTTACAATCAGCCAATAACATTCATCATCAACTTTATTTTTATTTTACTTCCCCCACCCAATTCCAGCAGTGAGCTTTTCTCTCTATGTCGAATCTTTTCTCTCTATAATAACAAATCTTTTCTCTCCTATGTCGAATCTTTTCTCTCCTATGTCGAATCTTTTCTCTCTATAATGTCGAATCTTTTCTCTCCTATGTCGAATCTTTTCTCTCCTATGTCAAATCTTTTCTCTCCTATGTCGAATCTTTCTCTCCTATGTCAAATCTTTTCTCTCTATAATGTCGAATCTTTTCTCTCCTATGTAGAATAATCTTGGACTAATAGAGTTAAGGTTAGGCACATTCGACCACAGGTTCGATAGACACAGATTGTTATTGTCAGCGTCACGTCGAATCTCCTATCTATATCGAACTGTTGTAGCAACGAAAACGAAAATAAAGCATTTGTTTATGTCGGATCTTTCGGTTTTCGGATTCTGTGCTTTCGTTTTCGTTTGTTAAAACGATAACGAAAATAGCTGAAATTCGGACGAAAATGCATTCGGACGAAAACGAATGCACATGTCTAATGATAAGCTATTTTACTTCCCCACCCAACAGCTTATATATATATATATATATATATATATATATATATATATATCACCTCCAATTCTACATCCCTCACCCTCCTGCTTTTCTGTCAGGGGAATGGCTAAAGGAGAACTGGCAATATTGCCAATATTCAGCATGGCCACATCTGGTGCACTACCGTGCGCACACATGGCGAATGGCGCACGCACCAGCACGGCAGGGCGAATCAGTGAATGTGTGTACGTGGTGGCATGCACGTAACATGATAGATGCTGGCACCCACTGGCATATAAAAGACTGCTGCTCTGCTCACTAGATTGCTGGATGATCGTCAGCCCTCTCCCCCCCCCCTTCTGTGTTCCTGTGCTCTGTGTATTCGGATCTTGGATTCCCTGTTACCGACCTGGCTTGCCTCTGACCAGTCTTATCTCCATCCCCGGCTCTGACCCCTGGCTTGTACTACTGACTCCACTGCTGCCTGTCTACCTGTGTATGACCCCAGCTTGTTTTTGTTCCTGCTATCTGCCTCTGCTCATGACTGATCAACCGTGCATCCTGATCCTGTTTCCTGTCTGAAATAATAATTGAAATAAATATTACCTGGGTGGTGGCTATGGATTCCCTCTATTTATTTAATACATGTATTAACCTGCCTATTCCTATAGTTAGCTAGTCCAGTGTTTCTCAACTCCAGTCCTCAAGGCGCCCCAACAGGTCATGTTTTTAGGCTCTCCATTGTTTTGCACAGGTTATTTGATCAGTTTAACTGCTTTAGTAATTCCCACAGCTGTTTCATCTGAGGGAAATCCTGAAAACATGACCTGTTGGGGCGCCTTGAGGACTGGAGTTGAGAAACACTGATCTAGTCTATTAAAACTCTGATAATGTTACTGTTGATAGTACAAGGATTAGCTATGAAAACAAACGCATTGCTTAGTAAAACAATGTATTTATTTCCCAAGAAAATAGGAAATGCTAACATAAAAACACTAAAGGAAAATATTACAAAGCATATAACAAAAGAATATCAAAGATACTTAACGCAAGGCAGTCCTCTAGATATTGTCTTGTCAGCTGGGCTCAAAATGGCAAGAGAGAGCCATGAGGCACGAGAAGCAAGAGAGGCCAGAGATCGATTTCCCTTCGGTGAGCACTTTTAAGCTCCAATCATACTCCGTCCAGACCCAACCCCATTGCCAGCCCATCTAGGTTTTTGATGAATCAAAGTAGTTAATAGGCAGTCCTTAATATATTATATTTCTGTCCATCCTGCTATATTGGCCTCTAGGGGCAGTATTCATCCATAGATAATCGCTAAGTGACGTGAGTCATCTTCAGTGATAGCTAGCCCTTTGATCTTCTGTAATCACCTTGGCAGACGTTGTTCTCTTTGAAGCCTGTCGGCAGATGTGGCAATTTAAAAAAAAAAATGAACGTGAATGTTGCTTCTCAAAAATTCTAATTTTAAACGCTAAAAAAAACAATGCATTTATCTGTACCTTAAGACCTATGCACTATCTCCCCTTTCAGGTTGACAAAGCCTAAACATTTTGGAACTTTTTCCACGTGAATGAAAATACAAACAAAGAAAAAACCTACAATAACTCCAGCGGCTAAAATGGTTTTCTACCAACGTTTGTCTTTTTTTTTTTTTTATCTCTTTTATTAATTTTTCAACAACATATCAGACACTTTACAATACATAAAACACATATACAGTCTCAATATTTCCCCTAAGAGGGGAAAAAAAAGGGGGAGGGGAGAAACAGAGAACAATAATCTACATTCCTATATAAGGAGCCAAGCCATGTAGCCCCACATTCCACCCTGTCTCTGATCAGAGAGAAGGGAGAGGCGCTCAGGACTCAGGAGAAGGAAGAAATGGAGAGAAAAGAGGAAGAGAAGGAAAAAAAAAAAGAGGGGGAGAGGGGAGAGGTTTAATTATGTGCTAGATCTCTAATATTAGTGCCCTTTTAAGTGAAAATACATAATGTGTGGTGACAAAAAGTGATTCCAAAAAATTTTCTTCAAAACTAGATAAAAATAAAAAAAAACCCCGACCAATATTAAAATCCACCTATGGGCTATGTAAATGACTGTAAAATAAGTTTGTCTTAAACAAAATGTATTCAGCTGCTAATTGAGGCTATAACCAATGACCCCCCTTTCAGATGGACTAAACCTAACAATTTGGAATTTTTCCACCTGAACAAAACAAAAATAACATGAATGAATAAACAAATAACAAAAAAACAAAAAAATGTTTTAATTTTTTTTGTTTTAATAAAAATAAGAGAAAAAAATAAAATAAAATAATAATCATAATAGAAAAAAATAAAAATCCAGAGGCTTATCCTTGAAAATATTAAAAATATATCAAGGTCCTCTATAATAGGCCAAATCTCTGAAACTCACATCTAAACCTTATTCCTAACAAAGAAACATGAACCAGAAGATTCTTACCATCCATGCAGTTCACTAAGGGCTGCTAACATTTTTTCCCCCAGTGCTATATTTTAATGAACCATGAGTTTATGCAGCTGTTCTACATAGTGATGCCTTTCCTGCCTTAACTGACTATTTTCAGTTTGTAGTTTTGGGTTTTCAGTTTTGGGTCTTTAAAGGGACATGGGTTTGGTTACTATGGCCTCTATGCCTTGGATTGCTACCCTATCTCGCAGAATAAACTTCATAATGCCTTGGTGTAGTTTTAGGGTAGTGAGATTTCCTCTGCATACTATTATTAGCCACCGAACAATACTTTGCGATGTGACCCCCCTTTTTACAAACAAAGCACTTGAGAGCTGGTCTCCCTGCATTGCCTCTTTTCTAAGCATATGGTGATGGAGACTCCCATTGCTGCATAACTTTACTATGATTGCAATCAACAGACTTTACACTTTCATTGTCTGAGGAGTCACTAGCAATGGATTCATCAGAAGTCTCCACTGTTAATGTGTTACTATTCTTGAAAAGATCAGGCTTGCTTTCCATTTCAACTCCTGAATCAATTTAAAGCGTAGTTACCACACTTTTATTTAAATACTTCTCATTCATATCTCCAACATTGATTCCTATCATAGTGTAGCAAGGTGTCACTTTTGCACGTAGCTTATGGACTACAGTTTGTGCATATAAGAACTTAACTAATTTCATTGACTGTTTGTATCATACTGCTGCAATTTGTTTGGTTCAGCTATGGTAGAACAATGCATGACGGACCTTGTGGTGCGGAGAGATAGAGACTCTATTGCTATGGGTCAGAAATAGACTACAAGGCCCACAACGCCACTGTGCTGCGAAGGAGCATGGCGTCACGCACTGCCTGCTGGGAGGACTTATTAAAAGGTAAGGCGGGGCTTGTGTTCACTCTCTTGGGACGCCATCTTGCAAGAGGCAAGAGGCCTGCAGCGAGGGTGCTTAGGCCGGAGAAGCCTGGGCCTAAAGTGACGAAGGCCGGATCGCTTGTCGGAGGGATTCCCGCTACAGCCCGGCTAATTGGACCTGGGAGAGAGACAGCTCCACGTTCCTGAGCATCCAGAGTCACCTATCCACCGACGCCTTGTGAGCCGCTAATCGGAGGATCAGGGACCGTGACTTGTCCGGAGGTTGCAAACCAAGAGGGCCCTGTCTGAGGATATCAGCGAGGCGAGAGCTCATGTGGTGAGAGGGCACCTGCCCACCAACATAACTAACTGTGTCACAGGAAGGTGACTTCCATATTTTTACTCACGCTTGCTGGTAACTGCAGTACCGCAAGCAGAGACACGTTACATTCAGGATTGAGTTAGCGCTCTAGGAAGGATCAGCATTCCACTTGCCCTTTTCACCACACATGTTAATGGTTTAATCTTTCTTCACATTGCTTATGGACTACAGTTTGTGCATATAAGAACTTAACTAATTTCATTGACTGTTTGTATTATACTGCTGCAATTTGTTTGGTTCAGCTATGGTAGAACAATGCATGACGGACCTTGTGGTGGGGAGAGATAGAGACTCTATTGCTATGGGTCAGAAATAGACTACAAGGCCCACAACCCCACTGTGCTGCGAAGGAGCATGGCGTCACGCACTGCCTGCTGGGAGGACTTATTAACCACTTAAGCCCCGGACCATTTCGGGCCATTAGGACCAGGCCTATTTTTGGGATTCGGCACTGCGCTGCTTTAACTGTAAATTGTGCGGACATGCAATGTTGTACCCAAATGAAATTTGCGTCCTTTTCTTCCCACAAATAGAGCTTTCTTTTAATGGTATTTGATTGCCTCTGCGATTTTTATTTTTTGCGATATAAACCAAAAATTTTGAAAAAAAATGATATTTTCTACTTTTTGTTATAAGAAAAATCGAATAAACTCAATTTTAGTCATACATTTAGGCCAAAATGTATTCAGCCACATGTCTTTAGTAAAAAAAATGTCAATAAGCGTATATTTATTGGTTTGCGCAAAAGTTATAGCGTTTACAAACTAGGGTACATTTTCTGAAATTTACACAGCTTTAAATTTATGACTGCCTATCTCATTTCTTGAGGTGCTAAAATGGCAGGGCAGTACAAAACCCCCCCAAATGACCCCATTTTGGAAAGTAGACACCCTAAGGAAATTGCTGAGAGGCATGTTGAGCCCATTGAATATTTTTTTTTTTGTCCCAAGTGATTGAATAATGACAAAAAAAAAAAAAAATTACAAAAAGTTGTCACTAAATGATATATTGCTCACACATGCCATGGTTATATGTGGAATTGCACCCCAAAATACATTCTGCTGCTTCTCCTGAGAACGGGGATACCACATGTGTGGGACTTTTTAGGAGCCTAGCCACGTACGGGACCCCGGAAACCAAGCACCGCCTTCAGGATTTCTAAGGGCGCAAATTTTTGATTTCACTCCTCACTACCTATCACAGTTTCGAAGGCCATAAAATGCCAAAATAGCACAAACCCCCCCCAAATGACCCCATTTTGGAAAGTAGACACCCCAAGCTATTTACTGAGAGGCATGTTCAGTCCATGGAATATTTTATATTTTGCCACAAGTTGCGGGAATATGACAAACTTTTTTTTTTTTGCACAAAGTTGTCACTAAATGATATATTGCTCACACATGCCATGGGCATATGTGAAATTACACCCCAAAATACATTCTGCTGCTTCTCCTGAGTACGGGGATACCACATGTGTGGGACTTTTTGGGAGCCTAGCCGCGTACGGGACCCCAAAAACCAAGCACCGCCTTCAAGGTTTCTAAGGGCATAAATTTTTGATTTCACTCCTCACTACCTATCACAGTTTTGAAGGCCATAAAATGCCAAGATGGCACAAAACCCCCCCAAATGACCCCATTTTGGAAAGTAGACACCCCAAGCTATTTGCTGAGAGGCATGTTGACCCCATTGAATATTTTTTTTTTTTGTCCCAAATGATTGAATAATGACAAAAAGAAAAAAAAAATGTACAAAAAGTTGTCACTAAATGATATATTGCTCACACATGCCATGGTTATATGTGGAATTGCACCCCAAAATACATTCTGCTGCTTTTCCTGAGTACGGGGATACCACATGTGTGGGACTTTTTGGGAGCCTAGCCGCGTACAGGGCCCCAAAAACCAAGCACTGCGAACGCTGCAGTTATGTGTGTTGTGTTTGGTAAGTGACAGTGATCGATCGATACTGCACTTGGGTGGGCTGGGCTGGGCTGGGCTGGGCGGAGGGGCTAAACGCAGGCGCTAGCAGGTATCTGGGCTGATCCCGCTAACACTGCGTTTTTGGGAACCCTAAACCGCTGGGGATGCTAGTATAGATCTGATCAGATCTGATCAGATACTATACCACTAAGGGGGGTGTATGCTTTGCGCGTGGGTGTTAGCGTTACTGTCACTAACCTAACACTGCCTGGGGCGACGCAGACCCTCTCTGGCGCTAAAACCTAATTGATCTCACCCGCCGGGCGATCAGGGGGGTTAAACCTTTATTGGGTTATATACGGCGGGTGCCCTGATGCTATAAAAAGCAAACTAATCAACCAGCGTCACCCGTAACCTTTATATGGTGATCACTGGTGAAAGGGTTAACTAGGGGCAATCAGGGGGTTAAAACCTTTATTAGGTTAAATATGGGGGTACCTGACACTATATAAAAACCTGACGGGTAACCTAAATAACTAAATAACTTACTGGCTAACCAGTGACACCAGTGACGCTTATACGGCGATCACTGGTGAAAGGGTTAACTCTAGGGGCAATCAGGGGGTTAAAATAATATATGGGGGTACCTGACACTAATAAAAACCTGCGGCGAACCTAAAAAAAAATAACTGCCTATCTAAAACACCAGCGACACGAATACAGCGATCGGAAAAACAATCGCTTAGTGACGCTGAAGTTAGGGGGTGAAAGGGTTACCTGGGGGGTGATCAAGGGGTTAAACCTTTATTAGGGGGGGGTTAGGGGGCTACCCTGGACCTAAAGGGGCCTAATCCTAACTGCCCTGCAACTTTTTACAATCACAGATGACACTAAATGCAGTGATCAGTAAAATAAATGATCACTGCAATCAGTGACACTGTGATTGGGGGCTTTGGGGTGACCTGGGGGGTGATCTGGGGGTGACTGGGGGGTGATTTGTGTGCCTATGTGTACCTACGTGTCAGTGGACTGTTGGTGCACTAACCTGCTTCTTCTCTGCTCGGCGCCGGGAACGAAAAGACCGCGGCGAGGGAGATGACATCACTTCCTCCAGCCTTGTTTACATCACATGGCGGAGGAAGCATTTTCATTGGCCGGGAGCGATCGCGAGGGGGGGGGGGAATCGAGCGGCCCCCCCCCCTCATGCCTGATCGCTCCCGAACACTTAACGGCCGCTCACTGCAGTGAAGGGGGGTCCGGATGGACCCCCCAACTGCACAAAGGCGATCACGTAGATCTACGTGATTCTGCCTGTCCGTGCCATTCTGCCGACGTAAAACGGCGGTGGGCGGTCGTTAAGTGGTTAAAAGGTAAGGCGGGGCTTGTGTTCACTCTCTTGGGGCGCCATCTTGCAAGAGGCAAGAGGCCTGCAGCGAGCGTGCTTAGGCCAGAGAAGCCTGGGCCTAAAGTGACGAAGGCCGGATTGCTTGTCGGAGGGATTCCCGCTACAGCCCGGCTGATTGGACCTGGGAGAGAGACAGCTCCACGTTCCTGAGCATCCAGAGCCACCTATCCACCGACGCCTTGTGAGCGGCTAATAGGAGGATCAGGGACCGTGACTCATCCTGAGGTTGCAAACCAAGAGGGCCCTGTCGGAGGATATCAGTGAGGCGAGATCTCATGTGGTGAGAGGGCACCTGCCCACCAACATAACTAACTGTGTCGCAGGAAGGTGACTTCCATATTTTTACTCACGCTTGCTGGTAACTGCAGTACCGCAAGCAGAGACACGTTAAATTCAGGATTGAGTTAGCGCTCTAGGAAGGATCAGCATTCCACTTGCCCTTTTCACCACACATGTTAATGGTTTAATCTTTTTTCACTTTGTTTCTCTGGATTACAAATACTCAAGTGCACCAACAAGAGCTAGCGAAGATTACTGGAGACTTTTGGGAGCAATCATCAGTTCAGCTTAATGACTAGGATAATACAGCAGGACGCGTACCAGTAAAAGCTGCCCACCAGGGGGAACCATATAGCTTGTTGAATCTGCACGTATAAATCAACTCTTGTATTTGTTTTACTGTCTTGGTGCTGTTTAGTGAGCTGGGTTGGACTTGGTGGAGAAGTATCCCACTGTAGATATCATAGCAGTGGGAGATTCCTTCACCCTGCACTTCTTCAGGTCTGACTCTAAGTTGGGTTTCCTAGTCTATAGGTGAAGCTCTGGAACTGTTATGTGCATGTATACCAGTGAATTCTCACAGGGATCTGTTTGAGTCAAATGTCACATGTATAATCTTTATTTCTTTACCAAGTAAACTTATTCCTTCTTGGTTGAACTACTACTTCTGTGGGACTGTCTTTTGCAGCTGTGTGGCAGGCAAACCACAACAAGGTATCAATATTTAATCATATTTATTGTTGTGTGATATCATTGTGGCCCCCTATAGCCTTTAGGGGTTCACAATCACATTATTGTTACTGTTATCCATTTGTGCCAAGGGGAGTCGAGCCAAGATTACAGGGGTTGATAGGCAGAGTACAGGCCCAAAACTTAAACCAGCAGCTCCTACGGGGGTAGTGCTACAATAGCAAAATCACTTGCAACAACACTAGCATTTGGCTTTTCTACATGTTGTTCCAGAGTCTCTATCTTTGCTGAGCCCTGAGACTGTTCAGCTTTTGCATGTGTGGAGGATAACTTCATTATGACAGACTGAGCTTCATGTAATTCCTTCCTAAGCAGTATTATATTACGCTTATTCTTAGCATCTCTTTGATTCAAAGAGGCAATACAACTTTCTCTTTGTTTACACATTTCCTCTAATTCATTCATTTTCTGTTCCAATACACATTTCTCAACAATTGTTCAATGTGATCACAAACATTTGCATCTGCCTTTGCAACCATTGTTAATATATTCTTAGTTACACTTTGTACCTGCTCAAATAATTGATATACCATTACCTTTCTTTTCCTATAGCAATGTCTCTCATTTTCAATAACATGCATACATTGGCCATTCTCGCTTTCTTGCCTTTCTTCGAAGATGGTTTATGTTTTTAAAGGGGGCTTCCAGATTCTGATAAGCCCTCCGCCCGCAGACCCCCACAACCACCGGGCAAGTGTTGTGGGGATGAGGCCCTTGTCCTCATCAACATGGGTACAAGGTGCTTTGGGGGGACCCCAAAGCATCCTCCCCATGTTGAGGGCATGTGGCCTCAACATAGGGGGGCTGCTTTGGGGTCCCCTTAAGTTCAGGAGGGGGGGCTCTCTCGTCCCTCCCACTTTTCCTGCAGCCTGCCAGGTTGCGTGCTCGGATAAGGGTCTGGAATGGATTTTTTAGGCACGGGGTTCCCCTTAAAATCCAGACCTGAAGGTATTTTGGGGGCCCCCCACGCCATTTATTTTTTATTTTGGCGTGGGGTTTTCCTGCCTGGTATGAATTTTAAGGGGGACCCCCACGGCATTTAAAAAAAAAATTGGCGCAGGGTTCCCCTTAACCACTTCAATACACTATATTATATATATACTACACTGCCTGAATATAGATTCTACACTGAATATCTAATCTACACTAAATGCAGAGTATATACTAGGCTGTATATATATATATCAAATACACTGCCTGTACTGACTGAATATTGATTCTACACTGACTATCTTAATCTATGCTAAATGCAGAGTATATATATATATATATATATATATATAAAATACACTGCGATCACACAGAGCATTATAGGGCGTTCCGCGGCGAACATATTTGCCATGAATGCCCCATAATGTTCTAAATTGGGCGAACATGCGAAAACCCATTGTTCGAGTCGAACACAGGGCTCATCCCTACTAGAGGCTGTCCAAAGAAATGTGAAAAATTTGGTCAGGTTGGTCGGTTGATCAGTTTCTGGCAGTATAGAGGAATAAATGTATGTTACCCTATCCTTATATGGAGGAATTCTATGTCATCTCTTAAAAATGTGACTCTGTTATTGGATCTATTGCACTTTGTGAGGTTCATGTCTGTGCTTTCTGCCCCCTTATGGATTATTCCCCTTTATGGAAATGATCCTTTATGTACTAATGTCACCGGCTTTGGTTCTTTGTTTTTTTTACCTATTTTTGTTTACTAACAGTGTTAGGCATCTTATTTTAACAAGTTTGGAACATGCACACAACATTCACTTCTTTGAGACCCTTGTTATACTGTACTGTACATTATGGTAATCAGCTTGTTGTATGTCTATGTGCCTTTCTATCTGTCCTACTTAAAACTACCCTTAGAGCTTCAAGAAATAGCTTCAAATGTTGCCATGGTTCCCCATAGGGTCAAACAAGCAGATGGTGGGTCCTCTTAATTAGCAGTTGATATTTTGAAATGATCATTGACATCCATTTTTCAATTTGCACTAATTTTTGCATAGCAAAAGAAATTGGTGAAAGAAAGGTGGTTGGCCCTTATTATCTAGACAGAACCTGCCCTTTGGGTACATCAGTGGTATTAGCTTTAGTGGGCATTAAATCTGCATTCTGTCTATTGCCAATTTATCTACATGCTTTTAATATTCTTGTTTTCTTAAATGATGAGTATTTTAATAATAAGTGCCAGTCAATGGGATGTTCATTGCTTTTTTATTATTTTGAGACATATTTTACTTTCTTGGAGTGGGTGCTGTGCTTTGAAACTAGTGGTTGTAATATTATTTGTTAATGGTTACTGTGGATTTCCAGTGACTGTTGAGTTAGGATCTGTGCAATCAAGTGTACATTGCACCACATTGGTGGCTGGGGAGAATACCTTGGTATTTGGAATGCCTGCATCAATTATGTATAAAGTTCATCAAAGAGAAGAAAAAGGGAATGGTCATTAGGCTTTCACATGGGTCATCACTAGGGTTGAGCGAACCCGAACTGTAAAGTTCGGATCCGTACCGAACTTTAGCTTTTTCCCGAACCCGAACCCGGACTTTGCACGAAAGTCCGGGTTCGGGTTCAGGTTCAGGTTCGGCAATCTAATGGCGCAGTTAAAAATGATTCAGGGGCCAGCCAATCACCTTTTGATTAGCTGGTGTGCCCTTAGAAGCCATCATAGCCATGCCTACTAATGGCATGGCTGTGATTGGTCAGTGCAACATGTGACCCAGCTTCTATATAAGCTAGAGGCACACAGCACACACGTCACTCTGCTTCAGAATAGATAGGGAGAGGATCTTGTCTGCTGCTGCTGCTTTTAGGGAGAGATTGAAAAATACATGAGTTAGTCCTGATTCTGGAATCTGAGGGAAAAGATAGAGAGACAGTGTAGTGTAGGGCCAGGTTCCTGTTGGTGCTTTCAGGGAGAGGGATATATTATATAGGAATAGGAGTCCAGATTCAGAGATATAACTCAGCGATCTGCATAGGTTTACCTGTTTGTGTTGCAGTGCAGTCTTTTTACACTGCCATGAGCCCAGTGTCAGAGAAAATCTACCTTTTATCTGCAAGCTCAGTGCACCAGCACTGCATATATTACGTTGAGAGATACACCGTTTCCATACTGTGGGTGTATTGTGCTCTTGGAAAAAGATCCATTTAGGGCAACAACAAAAAAAGGCACTTTATTGTGCTCTTTTCCAAAAGACCCATTAAGGGCAAAAAAAATTAAAAATTTGCATTTTATTTTGCTCGTGCAAAAAAAGACCCGTTTAGGGCAAAAAAAATAAAAAATAAAATTTGCACTTTAATGTACGCTTGCAAAAAGACCCATTTAGGGCCACAAAAAATATTTTGCAGTGTGTTATACATATGTGGAGGCGTGTGAAATAAACCATTTCTATATATTTGTCTTCTACTGTGCTATACTAAAAAAACAACATTTTTTTTTAATAGCATTTTCTGCAGTTCTGTAGCTGTGCGATTCAGCGGTTACGTACTGTGGGTGTGTTGTGGTCTTCCAAAAAACGCCATTTAGGGCCACAAAAAATATTTTGCAGTGTGTTATACATATGTGGAGGCGTGTGAAATAAACCATTTCTATATATTTGTCTTCTACTGTGCTATACTAAAAAAAAAAACATTTTTTTTTAATAGCATTTTCTGCAGTTCTGTAGCTGTGCGATTCAGCGATTACGTACTGTGGGTGTGTTGTGGTCTTCCAAAAAATGCCATTTAGGGCCACAAAAAATATTTTGCAGTGTGTTATACATATGTGGAGGCGTGTGAAATAAACCATTTCTATATATTTGTCTTCTACTGTGCTATACTAAAAAAACAACAATTTTTTTTGAATAGCATTTTCTGCAGTTCTGTAGCTGTGCGATTCAGCGATTACGTACTGTGGGTGTGTTGTGGTCTTCCAAAAAATGCCATTTAGGGCCACAAAAAATATTTTGCAGTGTGTTATACATATGTGGAGGCGTGTAAAATAAACCATTTCTATATATTTGTCTTCTACTGTGCTATACTAAAAAAACAACAATTTTTTTTGAATAGCATTTTCTGCAGTTCTGTAGCTGTGCGATTCAGCGGTTACGTACTGTGGGTGTGTTGTGGTCTTCCAAAAAACGCCATTTAGGGCCACAAAAAATATTTTGCAGTGTGTTATACATATGTGGAGGCGTGTGAAATAAACCATTTCTATATATTTGTCTTCTACTGTGCTATACTAAAAAAACAAAATTTTTTTTGAATAGCATTTTCTGCAGTTCTGTAGCTGTGCGATTCAGCGGTTACGTACTGTGGATGTGTTGTGGTCTTCCAAAAAACGCCATTTAGGGGCACAAAAAATATTTTGCAGTGTGTTATACATATGTGGAGGCGTGTGAAATAAACCATTTCTATATATTTGTCTTCTACTGTGCTTTACTAAAAAAAAAAACATTTTTTTTGAATAGCATTTTCTGCAGTTCTGTAGCTGTGCGATTCAGCGGTTACGTACTGTGGGTGTGTTGTGGTCTTCCAAAAAACGCCATTTAGGGCCACAAAAAATATTTTGCAGTGTGTTATACATATGTGGAGGTGTGTGAAATAAACAATTTCTATATAGTTTTCTTCTACTGTGCTATACTAAAAAAACAAAAAAAAATTGGAATAGCATTTTCTGCAGTTCTGTAGCTGTGCGATTCAGCGGTTACGTACTGTGGGTGTGTTCTGCTCTTCCAAAAACACCCATTTAGGGCAAGATCCTAAATTTGGAAAATATGAGGAGAAGGTCAAAGGGACGTGGTGGCCCCGGTCGTGGTGCTGCTGGTGGAGCTCCTGTTGCAGGGAGAGGACGTGGTGGATCTGTGCCAGATACACGCACAAGTGAAACACCTTCCTCAGGTGCGAGTAGGCGACCGAGCCTGCGGCGGTATTTTGTCGCGCCTAATGAGGCTGTACGAATGTTTAGGCCAGGACAAGTACAGGCGATAGTAGATTGGGTTGCTGACAGTGCCTCGGGTTCCTTCACATTGTCTCCCACCCACTCTTCTGATGAAAGATCAGAGTTGGCACCTGAAACCCATGTCCATCAGTCTTTCACCTCACCCCCTTGCGAATCAGCCAAGCAGTCTGAGCCCCAAATCATGCAGCAGTCTCTTCTGCTTTTCGATGACTCTGTTAGCAGGGTTTCCCAGGGCCATCCACCTAGCCCTGCCCCAGAAGTGGAAGAGATTGAGTGCACCGATGCCCAACCACTTATGTTTCATGATGAGTACATGGGAGGACCATCGCAGCACGTCTCGGATGATGACGAAACACAGGTGCCAACTGCTGCTGCTTTCGCAATTGTGCAGACAGAAAAGGAGGGCAGGGGTGAAGACTGGGTGGAAGATGATGTGCAGGACGATGAGGTCCTCGACCCCACATGGAATCAACGTTATGCAGGTGACCAGTGTAGTTTGGAGGAAGAGGCGGTGGTCGCACAGAGCCACCAGCACAGCAGAAGAGGGAGCAGGGTGCAAAAGCGGAGCGTCCGTCCCCTAGACAGTATGTCTGCTACTGCCCAACGCAGCAAGGGACCGAGCACACCAAAGCCAGGTCCAAGGAGTTCCCTAGCGTGGCAGTTCTTCACACAATGTGCTGATGACAAGACACGAGTGGTTTGCACGCTGTGCAATCAGAGCCTGAAGCAAGGCATAAACGTTCTCAACCTGAGCACAACCTGCATGACCAGGCATCTAAGTGCAAAGCACGAGCTGCAGTGGAGTAGACACCTCAAAAACCAAGAAAGGTCTCTGGCTCCTCCTGCTTCCTCTTCTGCTGCAGTCTCGGCCTCTTCATCCACCTCTGTAGTGACAGTGGCACCTGCCACCCCGCAAACAGAGGATCTGCCAGCAACACTACCACCTGGGTCACCAACCATCTCCACAATGTCCCATGGAAGCGTTCAGCTCTCTATCTCCCAAACATTGGAGCGGAAGAGGAAGTACCCCCCTAGCCACCTGCGATCCCTGGCCCTGAATGCCAGCATTTCAAAACTCCTGGCCTTTGAAATGCTGTCATTCCGTCTGGTGGAGACGCAGAGTTTTAGAAGCCTGATGGCATTGGCTGTCCCACAGTACGTCGTGCCCAGCCGCCACTACTTTTCCAGGCGAGCCATCCCTTCCCTGCACAACCAAGTGGGGGACAAAATCAGGTGTGCACTGCGCAACGCCATCTGTGGCAAGGTCCACCTAACTACGGATGCGTGGACCAGTAAGCACGGTCAGGGACGTTATATCTCCCTAACAGCACACTGGGTAAATGCAGTGGCGGTTGGGCCTGAGGCAGATAGCAGTTTGGCGCATGTCCTTCCACCACCGAGGATTGCAGGGCGCTTCAGTTTGCCTCCTGTTGCTAACTCCTCCTCCTCCTTGCTAATTCCTCATCCTCTACCGCCTCCTCATCCGGTCAGCGTAACACCTTCACCCCCAACTTCAGCACAGCCAGGGGTAAACGACAGCAGGCAGTTTTAAAACTTTCCTGTTTGGGGGAAAAAACCCACACCGCGCAGGAGTTGTGGAGGGACGTGGAACAACAGACCAATGAGTGGTTGCTGTCAGTGAGCCTCAAGCCCGGCCTGGTGGTGTGCGATAATGGGCGAAATCTCATAGCAGCTCTGGGCCTAGCCGGTTTGACGCACATCCCTTGCCTGGCGCATGTGCTGAACTTGGTGGTCCAGAGGTTCCTTAAAAATTACCCCAATATGCCAGAGCTGCTGCAGAAAGTGCGGGCTGTGTGTGCGCACTTTCGGCGTTCTCACCCTGCTGCTGCTCGCCTGTCAGCGCTGCAGCGTAACTTCGGCCTTCCCGCTCACCGCCTCATATGTGACGTGCCCACAAGGTGGAACTCCACCTTGGACATGCTGGCCAGACTGTGCGAGCAGCAGCAGGCGATAGTGGAGTTTCAGCTGCAGCAATCACGCGTGAGTCGCTCTGCGGAACAGCACCACTTCAACACCAATAACTGGGCCTCCTTGCGAGACCTGTGTGCCTTGTTGCGCTGTTTCGAGCACTCCACCAACATGTCCAGTGCCAATGACGCCGTTCTCAGCGTTACTATCCCAGTTCTATGCCTCCTTGAAAAAACGCTTCGGGCGATGATGGAAGAGGATGTGGCACAGGAGGATGAGGAGGAGGAGGAGGAAGCGGGATCATTTCAAAGGCTTTCAGGGCAGTCTTTCACAAGTGGCTACGAGGGTGGGTTCCTGCACCAACAAACGCCAGGTACACAATTGTCCGGCAGAAAGGGCACAGTTCTGGAGGATGACGAGGTGGAGGAGGAGATGGAGGAGGAGGAGGAGGAGGAGGAGCCATTTTCACAGCAGGGTGGCACCCAGACCAGCTCGTGGCCATCACTGGTGCGTGGCTGGGGGGATACAGAGGACACAGACGATACACCTCCCACAGAGGACAGCTTTTCTTTGCCTCTGGGCAGCCTGGCACACATGAGCGATTACATGCTGCAGTGTTTCCGCAATGACCGCCGAGTTGCCCACATTTTAACTGGTGCTGATTACTGGGTGGCCACCCTGCTGGATCCCCGTTACAAGGACAACGTACCGTCCTTAATTCCCTCACTGGAGCGGGATCGTAAGATGCGCGAGTACAAGCGCACGCTGGTAGACACGCTGCTGGTGGCATTCCCACCTGACAGCGGGCGTACGGTGGAAGCACAAGGCGAAGGCAGAGGAGGAGGAAGAGGTCGCCAACGCAGCCGGGGCACCGGCAGCACCTCAGAAGGCAGGGTTAGCATGGCTGAAATGTGGAAAAGCTTTGTCAGCACCACCAGCTGAGATGGAACGTCTTAGCAGGAGGCAGCATTTCACCAACATGGTTGAGCAGTATGTGTCCACAGGCCTACACGTACTGGATGACGGGTCTGCCCCCTTTAACTTCTGGGTCTCCAAATTGGGCACATGGCCTGAGCTTGCCCTTTATGCCTTGGAGGTGCTGGCCTGCCCTGCAGCCAGTGTATTATCTGAACGTGTATTTAGCACGGCAGGGGGCGTTATCACAGACAAGCGCAGCCGCCTGTCCAGAGCCAATGTGGACAAGCTCACGTTCATTAAAATGAACCAGGCATGGATCCCACAGGACTTGCCCGTACCTTCTGCAGAATAGACATGTATACCGGTGTTGTGACAAAAACTGTCCGGCCATCGGATTGTGTCCGGCCCATACTGCGAAGGCGCAGCGCTTGCGCAGTACAGAGGACAAGGAGATTCACAAAATCTCCGAAGATGAACGGTGCCTGCTCAGTGAGTGCAGGTTCAAGCCCCACCATCCAAGTGGACATACGGTAGCACATAGTAACAGGGCCCCTCACGGGCTCGGTTCGATCGCCACGCTTCGGGCACGGCCTCACTTGGCTCGGCTTGAACCACGTATGGTGTGGCCTTCACCTGAACTCACCACGCAGGCGCCGTTCGTCTTGGGAGATTTTCGAAATCCCCTTGTCCTACATACTGAGCAAGCGCAGTACAGGGTGGACACTATTTGACGGGGGACAGAATTCGACACATCACCGGCCTTAACCAGCCATTGTTGTATTTTTGAACCAGTGTTGGCTACCTCGTCCTCCTCCACCGCCGCTTCCACCTACACAGCCACATCCACCGCCACCTCAACCTCCTACTCCATATGGACCTCGTCCTCCTAGGTCAAGATTATCATTTTTATTTTATTTTTTTGTAGTGCACAGATCCTTTCCCCCTTACCTGCCTTTATGTTGTTGGCTCCTCGCAGGAGGGAGAAAGGCACACCGCACTACCAGCCCGTACCCTCCTATATAAAGAGGTTGAGCGGTGTACTTGACGGGCCGTGTCCACAGCCGGAGTCAAAACTCCTCCAGAGGATGATTCTCACCTCTACTGTAGGTAGAGGCAAGTCCTTTAATTCCCAGTAAAGTCAATGTCCACACCAGCTGAAATGACAACTCTTATTCTCTCATGGCAAAATAAACTCTACTCGGATAGAAAAGGTTAGAGCAAAGTAACAGGACAGCTTAAGGTGTGGAGGAGGTCCAGGCACAAACGTAGCACATTCACTTCACTGCTTAGGTTTCTCAAACAGTTTTAGGTGCACAATCTCTGCCACAGACCTTGAGGTTGGTCTCTGCCACAGACCGGGTGTACAAGGCCCCTGCCACGGACCTGGAGAACTTTGGTCTCTGCCACAGACCAGGGTGTATAAGGCCCCTGCCACAGGCCGGGTGAATAAGGCCTCTGATACAGTCAAGATGACCTTGAGCTTCTCCTTCTACGAACCTAGCCCATATCAAGGGGAAGACATCTCTCCAGGGAGTCAACAGACCCTTCCTTCACCGTGACTCCCGCATCGGTCCATCAGAATGATCCTCCCTTCCCTGGAACATGGTCCCCTACACGAGGCGGCACCCTAAGACTCCTCGACCCTTAGCGGACTCCAGACGAAGGCTCTGGACTCCAGGCTTTACTCCCGCACCTAGGCCTCCATACCCAGGGCAGCAGGAACTCCAGGATAGTACTTCACCCCGGGCTAAATGTACCCGAGATGGAACAGGAACACATGCACCCAGGCCAAAGGCACCTGGGCGTGGATCCCACTGGACATCAGCCCCCAGGCCAAAGGTCTGCCCCTTTTATATGCACTCCCGGCATGCACAGCAGGTTCCCCGCCCCGCTGTACTACTGCCAAGAGGGGACACAAAAGGCACAGCACTGTATCGGCGGTTCAACCCTAGCCTACCATGGCAGCGCCACCTGTAGGCCGCAGGGAACTGCACACCAATACTGTCCCCCGAGGACAAAATGGTCCATAAATCCTACAGAATTAGGGTGTTTGAGCCTATTTACCACTCAAACACTTCCCTTAAATTTAGCACCCCGCTACATTTTTATTTCAAAGTATTTTATTTTCCCACTAGCTTATCCATTAAATTGAATAATTTATTCCAGAAAGGAAGTATTCTGGGGCATTCCCACCATATGTGTGGCATCGTGCCGTTGAGTTTCTGAGGTTCTTAATGACTTCCCGTACCTCTTCTGCTGAAAAGGGGGCCTCCAGCATATTTTTTTATTTTTTTATTTTTTTATGTTATTTTAAGTTATTTCCCTATCCACATTTGTTTGCAGAGCACTTGCCATGCTCTTAACAACATTTTGCTGCCATTTGCAGCCCTCTAGCCCTTTCCATTACTTTTTTAGAGCCTTTTTAGTCCTTAGAAGTCCGGGTCCCCATTGACTTCAATGGGGTTCGGGTTCGGGTTAAAGTTCGGTCCCGAACCCGAACTTTTTTCCGAAGTTCGGCCGAACCCGTCGAACCCGAACATCAAGGTGTCCGCTCAACTCTAGTCATCACCAAATAAAAAGGTAGAATATCTTTTAACTACTGTGCTGCAGCTGCACTTATTATTTATTTGATTCTGACCTCTTCACTAGGGATGAGCTTCGTGTTCGAGTCGAACATACGTTCGACTCGAACATCGGCTGTTCGATCGTTCGACGAAGATCGAACGATTTGGGCCGTTCGCGCCAAATTCGAGTGACGCGAACGGCCCACAATGCACTACGCCATCGCAGTGTCATCCAGGCGCTGTGATTGGCCAAGCATGCACTGTGACCCCGCATGCTTGGCCAATCACAGCGCCGGCAGCGAGGAGAGCAATGATTGGCCACAGGCAGGATGCCTGTGGCCAATTATTGCTGATGGGGTTTAGTACACGCCCCACACTATAAAAGGCCGCCAGCGCGGCGGCCTTGTGTAGTGTGTTCCGGAGCAGGGAAAGAGAAGCATAGGCAGGGACAGTGTCATTATTTTTCCTTTACTATTCCTGGATTCCTTGTGTTTAGGGACAAATAAGGATAGGTAGGGAGAGTGTCAGTGACAGTGTGCTATTCTGTGCTAATCCTTGTTTGTAGGGACAGAGAGGTACAGTGAGGGAAAGTGTCAGTGTGCTATTCTGTTCTAAAACTATTTTGCTGAACCATATTTTCAATCCTTGAGTTTAGGGACAGAGAGGTACAGTGAGGGAAAGTGTCAGTGTGCTATTCTGTTCTAAAACTATTTTGCTGAACCATATTTTCAATCCTTGAGTTGAGGGACAGAGAGGTACAGTGAGTGAAACTGACAGTGTGCTATTCTGTTCTAAACCAATTTTGCTGTTCCATATTTTCAATCCTTGAGTTGAGGGACAGAGAGGTACAGTGAGTGAAACTGACAGTGTGCTATTCTGTTCTAAACCAATTTTGCTGTTCCATATTTTCAATACTTGAGTTTAGGGACAGAGAAGGACACTCGTAGAAATTATCAGTGTGCTATTCTGTGCTAAATCTTGTTTGAAGGGAGGGACAGAGTAGGACAGTGAGGGAAAGTGTCAGTGTGCTATTCTGTTCTAAAACTATTTTGCTGAACCATATTTTCAATCCTTGAGTTGAGGGACAGAGAGGTACAGTGAGTGAAACTGACAGTGTGCTATTCTGTTCTAAACCAATTTTGCTGTTCCATATTTTCAATCCTTGAGTTGAGGGACAGAGAGGTACAGTGAGTGAAACTGACAGTGTGCTATTCTGTTCTAAACCAATTTTGCTGTTCCATATTTTCAATCCTTGAGTTTAGGGACAGAGAAGGACACTCGTAGAAATTATCAGTGTGCTATTCTGTGCTAAATCTTGTTTGTAGGGAGGGACAGAGTAGGACAGGGAGGGAAAGTGTCAGTGTGCTATTCTGTTCTAAAACTTTTTTGCTGAACCATATTTTCAATCCTTGAGTTGAGGGACAGAGAGGTACAGTGAGTGAAACTGACAGTGCTATTCTGTTCTAAACCAATTTTGCTGTTCCATATTTTCAATCCTTGAGTTGAGGGACAGAGAGGTACAGTGAGTGAAACTGACAGTGTGCTATTCTGTTCTAAACCAATTTTGCTGTTCCATATTTTCAATCCTTGAGTTGAGGGACAGAGAGGTACAGTCAGTGAAACTGACAGTGTGCTATTCTGTTCTAAACCAATTTTGCTGTTCCATATTTTCAATACTTGAGTTTAGGGACAGAGAAGGACACTCGTAGAAATTATCAGTGTGCTATTCTGTGCTAAATCTTGTTTGTAGGGAGGGACAGAGTAGGACAGTGAGGGAAAGTGTCAGTGTGCTATTCTGTTCTAAAACTATTTTGCTGAACCATATTTTCAATCCTTGAGTTGAGGGACAGAGAGGTACAGTGAGTGAAACTGACAGTGTGCTATTCTGTTCTAAACCAATTTTGCTGTTCCATATTTTCAATCCTTGAGTTTAGGGACAGAGAAGGACACTCGTAGAAATTATCAGTGTGCTATTCTGTGCTAAATCTTGTTTGTAGGGAGGGACAGAGTAGGACAGTGAGGGAAAGTGTCAGTGTGCTATTCTGTTCTAAAACTATTTTGCTGAACCATATTTTCAATCCTTGAGTTGAGGGACAGAGAGGTACAGTGAGTGAAACTGACAGTGTGCTATTCTGTTCTAAACCAATTTTGCTGTTCCATATTTTCAATCCTTGAGTTGAGGGACAGAGAGGTACAGTGAGTGAAACTGACAGTGTGCTATTCTGTTCTAAACCAATTTTGCTGTTCCATATTTTCAATCCTTGAGTTTAGGGACAGAGAAGGACACTCGTAGAAATTATCAGTGTGCTATTCTGTGCTAAATCTTGTTTGTAGGGAGGGACAGAGTAGGACAGTGAGGGAAAGTGTCAGTGTGCTATTCTGTTCTAAAACTTTTTTGCTGAACCATATTTTCAATCCTTGTGTTTAGGGACAGAGAAGGATAGGCAGGGGACAGTGTCAGTGTCATTGTTGCTAAGCCTCCTGCACAATATACACCTGAAGGTAGCCCTTATTGCTGTTTTTCCCATCTCCCTGCAGGCCATCCATTAAAATGTCTGGAAGGCAACCAAGGAGAGGCAGACAGTCAGGAGGCAAAAAAAGAGGGCAAGCAGGCTCTGTGTCTGGGGGCAACAGTGCTGGTCGTGTACGCGGTGCATTGTCATCAGCACATGGCCATGGGACACGCTTGTCCTTGTTTTCGGCAGCTGGACATGTTGAGCCACATCATGCCGAAGACTTGGTAGAGTGGATGACCAAGCCCACCTCATCCTCCTCATCCTCTCTCACCCAGGCTCAGGGTACTGGCAAAGCAGCTGCCAAAGCGTCCTCTTCTCTGGTATCTGTCATGAAAACCCTGTCAGGAACAGACGCCCTGGACTTCCTGGTTCCCGCCCCCGCAGGTGACGCCCGAAGGGCTATTTAAACTCCTCACTTGCAGACAGTCCCTGCTGTCTGCTCTACAGCGTTTATCCCAAGTGACCTGATCTGCCTTGTTTACCTGTATCTGACCCGGCTTCCTGTGACCCTCCTGCTATCTGCCTGTACCTGACCATCGGCCTGTTTTCTGACTTCGGTATTGCCTGATCCTTTTGTGCCTCGCTGCCTGCCAGTTTACCCGACCCCGGCTTGTCTGACGATCCTGCCTGACCTTGGCTCTTGTTCACCTGCTGCTGCCTAGTGGTTCCAGTTTACCTGCTGTGCCTCCCGGTCCGGGTCATCTGCTGAGTTCCTGGTTCCTGTCTGCTCATCTGCTGGTTCCTGTTTGCTCATCTGCTGGTTCCTGTCTGCTCATCTGCTAGTTCCTGTTCACCTGCTGCTGCCTAGTGGTTCCAGTTTACCTGCTGTGCCTCCCGGTCTGGGTCATCTGCTGAGTTCCTGGTTCCTGTCTGCTCATCTGCTGGTTCCTGTCTGCTCATCTGCTGGTTCCTGTCTGCTCATCTGCTGGTTCCTGTTCACCTGCTGCTGCCCAGTGGTTCCAGTCTACCTGCTGTGCCTCCCGGTCCGGGTCATCTGCTGAGTTCCTGGTTCCTGTCTACTCACCTGCTGCAGTTCCTGGTTCCTGTCTGCTCATCTGCTGGTTCCTGTCTGCTCATCTGCTGGTTCCTGTTCATCTGCTGCTGCCCAGTGGTTCCAGTCTACCTGCTGTGCCTCCCGGTCCGGGTCATCTTCTGAGTTCCTGGTTCCTGTCTACTCACCTGCTGTAGTTCCTGGTTCCTGTCCACTCACCTGCTGTAGTTCCTGGTTCCTGCCTCCTCACCTGCTGGTTCCTGATCACCTGCGGTAGTTCTTGATCCTGCCAGGCACTCGTACCCCTTCCACCTCCGTGCTTCCTGTTATACCACCAGGGGCCGCCGGTGGGAGCCGTAAGGGAGGCCTCCCTCTGCTAACCGGGCTCGTCACCGTCAGGTACGTGACAGTATCATTATCTTCATTAGTCAATCCTTCCCTAGACCCACCATGCCCTCCTCCTGAGGAGTCCCCCGAACTGTTTGAGCACAGTGTTGGGTACATGCTCCAGGAGGATGCCCAGCGTTTGGAAGGATCTGATGATGATACCCAGCTAGAGGAAGGCAGCAGCGTGAGAGCAGAGAGAGGGGATGCTCAAGAAGGACACCAATCTGGCAGTCATGTTCCAGCAGCTGCAGCATACTGCCAGATTGGCTCCAGTGATGAGGAGGGAGGGGATGATGAGGTCACTGACTCCACGTGGGTGCCTAATAGGAGAGAGGAGGAGGAGGAGGATGAGGAGGAGGCACATCTCCAACGAGGCAGGATGCCCTTGAGTGGCCAGCGTATGGGCAGCACACCGACGGAATCACACCGCAGAGCTCCGCCTGTGCAGGGCGCTGCCTCTGCCCGTCATTCAAAAAGTTCTTTGGTGTGGGCCTTTTTTGAGGCGAGTGCATCAGATCGCACAGCTGCTGTTTGCAACATATGTCTCAAGCGTATATCGCGTGGCCAAAACATCAGCCGCTTGGGCACCACATGCTTGATCAGACATATGTTGACCTGCCATGCAGCTCGTTGGCAAGCCTACCTTAAAGACCCACACCAAAGAACAAAGCTGACCTCTTCTTGCACCGCATCAGCTGGGATCTCCAACCCCACTATACCTTCACTCCTCTCTGAAACCTGCTCTGAGAGGAATGAAGGTGTAGAATTAGGTGTGTCACAGGCAAGTACTTGCGGGCACTCTGCTAGCAGTACACCAACGTCCGATTCTAGCAGGCAAATTTCCCTGCCCCAGCTGCTGGACCGTCGAAAGAAGTTCACTCCCAGCCATCCACATGCCCAGCGGTTGAATGCTAGCTTGGCTAAATTGCTAGCGCTTCAACTGCTGCCTTTTCAGTTGGTAGACTCGGCCCCCTTCCGTGAGTTTGTGCAATGTGCGGTTCCTGAGTGGCAGGTTCCCAAACGACACTTTTTCGCACGGAAGGCTATTCCGGCTCTCTACAGGCATGTGGAAGGCAATGTCTTGGCCTCGCTGGACAGGGCGGTCAGCGGTAAGGTGCATATTACCGCTGACTCATGGTCCAGCAGGCATGGACAGGGACGTTACCTTTCTTTCACGGCCCATTGGGTCACTCTTTTGGCAGCTGGGAAGGATGCAGGACAAGGTGCAGAAGTGTTGGAGGTTGTTCCACCGCCACGCCTCCAAAATGCTACTACTGGTTGTGACACACCTCTCTCCTCCACCCCCTCCTCTTCTTCTTCCTCCATGGCCTCTTCCTGTGGTTTGTCCTCGGAACCAGCGGTGCTCCGTAGGCGTTCAAGGGACTACGCAAGTACGCAGGCAAAAAGATGCCATGCCGTGCTTGCGCTGGTGTGTTTGGGGGACAGGAGCCACACTGGGGCAGAGGTCCTGTCTGCTCTGCAGGGGCAGGCCGAGAGGTGGTTGATGCCACGCCAGCTTAAGCCAGGAATGGTGGTTTGCGACAATGGCACCAACCTCCTCTCCGCCCTCCGACAGGGACAACTGACCCATGTGCCCTGTATGGCTCACGTCCTTAACCTGGTGGTGCAGCGGTTCTTGGGCAGGTACCCGGGCTTACAGGATGTCCTGAGGCAGGCCAGGAAAGTCTGTGTGCATTTCCGCAGATCTTATAATGCCAGTGCTCGCCTGGCTGAGCTTCAAAAGGAGTTGAACCTGCCCAAGAACCGCCTTATATGTGACATGCCCACCAGGTGGAACTCAACGTTGGCCATGCTGCAGCGGCTGCACACGCAGCAGAGGGCCATCAATGAGTACCTGTGCGACTACGGCACCAGGACAGGGTCAGGAGAGCTCGGGTTTTTTTCACCACGCCAGTGGGGCATGATCAGGGATGCATGCACTGTCCTGGCACCATTTGAGGAGGCCACGAGGATGGTGAGCAGTGACAGTGCATGCATCAGTGACACTGTACCTCTTGTCCACCTGTTGGAGCACACGCTGCGTGGAATAATGGACAGGGCACTTGAGGCAGAACAGAGGCAGGAAGAGGAGGACTTCCTTGCCTCTCAAGGCCCCCTTTACCCAGACAGTGTTCCTTCTGTCCCACCCATCGCACAGGAAGAGGAGGAGGAGGAGGAGGAGGAGGAGGATTGTGTCAGCATGGAGGTGGAGGCTGGCACTCAGCATCATCAGCAGCAGTCTTTTAGGGATGATTTACAGTCCCAAGAAACCAGTGGACTTGTACGTGGCTGGGAGGAGGTGGCTGCGGATCATGTCGTCCTTAGTGACCCAGAGGACTCCGGACTGAATGCCTCAGCTAACCTACGCTGCATGGCCTCCCTGATCCTGCAAAGTCTGCGGAAGGATCCTCGTATTCTTCGGATCAAGGAGAGGGACCATTACTGGCTGGCCACTCTCCTTGATCCACGGTACAAGGGTAAGGTTGCGGACCTTATCGTACCGTCGCAGAGGGAGCAGAGGATGAGACAACTCCGGGAGGCCTTGCAGAAAGGTCTGTGCAACGCGTTCCCAGAGACTGGGAGGTTACAAACTCCTGGTCCTGGACAACGAGTTGCTGAGGCTTCGGGCAGTCAAAGAAGGAGCGGTGGGGAAGGTGGCCGTCTGACCGATGCGTTCAGACAATTCTTTAGTCCGCAGCCCCAAAGTATGATCGGTTCCAGCAACCATCGCCAGCGTCTGATATACATGGTCCAGGAATACCTAGGGGCAAGGTCAGACTTGGACACCTTCCCCACCGAAAATCCTCTGGCTTACTGGGTCTTGAGGATGGATCACTGGCCAGAGCTTGCACAGTATGCAATTGAGCTACTGGCCTGTCCTGCATCCAGCGTTCTTTCAGAACGCACATTCAGTGCTGCTGGAGGATTTGTCACGGATCACAGGGTGCGCCTGTCCACCGACTCGGTTGATCGACTGACTTTCATCAAGATGAACCAGTCTTGGATCACCACCAGCTACCAGACACCAGATGCTGATATAACAGACTAATTTATTTTCAAATGTCACATCCCTTCAAGACTGATGCTGATGCTGAGTGCCTGTGCTGTTATGTTGACTGGCTATCCTCCTCCTCCTCCTCAATGATACGATTAACGATGATAGCTTGGAAGATCATTTTCGTTTATGGGTGACGCCACCAGTGGCTAAGGCCCAATTTTTCAGCCCCTGTTTAACAGGGGCGTGTAATTAAAATTTTTGATGCAATACTTTGCAACAGGCCTCATTGCTGTGCTCCAAGTACAGTATCTGTGAGGGGTTGCAGTGTTGTGCCACCAGTGCCTAAGGCCCAATTTTTCAGCCCCTGTTCAACAGGGGCATGCAATTATAATTATTGATCTAATAATTCACAGCAGGGCCCATTGCTGCGCCCACCAAGAGTAACTGTCAGGCCTTACAGTGTTGTGGCACCAGCACCACCATCACCACCACCACCACCACCAAAGGCCCAATTTTTCAGCCCCTGTTCAACAGGGGCATGCAATTATAATTATTGATCTAATAATTCACAGCAGGGACCATTGCTGCGCCCACCAAGAGTAACTGTCAGGCCTTACAGTGTTGTGGCACCAGCACCACCATCAAAGGCCCAATTTTTACTACCACTGATCAACAATTATATGTTATTACAATTCCTGATATTATACTTGACAGCAGGGCGTTCCAGCACCCACCAAGAATAACTGTGAGTGCTTTCAGTGTTGTGCCAACACCAACACCTAAGGGGCCAATTTCTGCAGAGTATATACGGAAGGTCCCTACTTTCAAACATCCAACTTACAAACTACTACTACTTGCAAACGGAAGAAGACAACAGGAAGTGAGAGGAAATCTACCCCTTGGAAGGAAAATTCTCTCCTGTAAGAATTAATATGGGAGAAAGGTGTCTCCTCTCTACTGATGCTTTATCACCAATCCTTGTTTCAATAAAAACACCACATTTCAAAAACAGTTGTCATTGGGATGCAAAGTGAGGTGAAATGTTCTGAACAGGGGCACAGACAGCAAAAAAAATGTGACAGGGGTGATAACCGTTCCCTATGTTTTACAAAAAGCTAAAAAAAAGGAATTTGCCATGGAGCTCCACTTAAACAATGCAGCTGTTCAAAATTATAAACAGATTCTACATAAGAACAAACCTACAGTCCCTGTCTTGTATGCACCGCCTGTATACGGCTGTTTAGAGTATATAGGTCCTTTTTTATTTTGTGTGCAGGGTTCCCCTTAATATCCATACAAGACCCAAAGGGGCTGGTAATGGGCTGGGGTAGGGGGGGGGGGGGGGGTTGATGGGGTAGCTATGCCATTTTTCCTAAAGATTTTCATCCATATTACCGGGACCAGACATTGCATTAAAGCCGCAAGCAGTTTTAAATGACTTTTTTCCCTTTAGAAATGTTATTTTGTGCAGGGACAGTTCTAAACACGGGAAACACGTGGCACTTCACAGGCATACTTTAGACACCCCCCAGGTACAATATTTGAAGGAATATTTGACTTTTTTTTTCACTTTATGCATCATTAAAATGACTGCTCCCGGAAAACGTCCGTTTTTAAAACTTCTTTTTGCATTGATACATGTCCCCTGGTGCAGAAGCCGGGTTCCCAAACTCTGTTTCGGACAATAACATGGATAATAGTCGTTATAATTAGCACTTTAGAATCCGAACGTTCGCATCCATTGTATTTAATAGGGTTCTAATGTTCGTGCGAACTTTCGGTCCGTTCGCGGGTTCTGGTGCGAACCGAACCCGGGGGTGTTCGGCTCGTCACTACTCTTCACACTCCTGCCCCTGCACTCTGTGCATTACTTACTTTTGACATTTGCAATCTGTGTGTTACATACTTCTGACCTTTGCACTCTGTTAAACACTCCTGATCTCTGCACACTGTATATTACACACTCCTGACCACTGCACTCTGTCTATAACAAACTCCTGACTAGGGATGAGCTGAACACCCCCCGGTTCGGTTTGCACCAGAACCTGCGAAGGGACCGAAAGTTTGCGCAAACTTTAGAACCCTATTAAATACAATGGACGGGAACGTTCGAAATCTAAAGTGCTAATTATAACAGCTAATATGCATGTTATTGTCCTAAAAAGGGTTTGGGGACCCGGGTTATGCCCCAGGGGACATGTATCAATGCAAAAAGAAGTTTTAAAAACGGCAGTTTTTTCGGGAGCAGTCATTTTAATGATGCATAAAGTGAAATAAAAAAGTGAAATATTCCTTTAAATATCGTACCTGGGGGGTGTCTAAAGTATGCCTGTGAAGTGGCATGTGTTTCCCGTGTTTAGAACTGTCCATGCACAAAATGACATCTATTTATTTTTTTTTCTTTCAAAATATTTTATTTTAATAAGATAAATAATACAGAACATTACATCATGTTATATAAAAATAAAGAAAAATAAAGAAAAAAGATTATGTTTAGGAATAAACAAACATTAGTCAATAAATGGATAAAATAATTAAAAACATCCTAGAAAAAAGGATAGATTCATGTAAGCAATCAAAAGTTTGTCAGGGCTGCCTTTTATTTTTTTACAAACTTTTTTTTATTGTGTACAAAGTAATGGTACAAACATTATGTCATGACATCCGAGAATTGCAGTATTTTCAATCAATAATTATAATGATTTATGACAGAATAACCGCCTTTATTTATTGATGACAACATCTATTACAAATAGAAAATAAATGATTTAGTAGTGTTTTGAAATGTGGGGTTATTTTCGTGTATAAAAGAATTGGATGTGAAAAGGGGATTCTAATTTGGGTCTAAAAGGTAGTTTGAATATGTGAACCATAGGTTCCATTTTTTATCCAGTAGGTGCATGGTATTGTGCAAGGTATGAATTTTTTTTTCCATAAGGTAAATGTCGTTTATTCTCATTTTCAATTGGGAAATTGGTAACGATGGGGATTTCCAATGATAAGCTATCAGCCAGTGGATGGATACACAAATTGTATGGACTATTCTTAATTGAAATGTGTTCAAACCCAGAATTGGGGCGAACAAGAGACAGTTGGGAAGGGTAAGGGTTATAATTTTGTTTGAAATTTTAGAAGAAAATTTCTCGAGTCGTTTCCATAATTGGGCTGCTTTTTCACAGTCCCAAAAAATGTGAGGGAAGGAGCCAATTGAGGTGCAATCTCTAAAGCAGGTATTGGGAACTGTGGGAAATATAGAATGGAGTTTGGCTGGAAGGAAAAAAAGCCATTTAAAACTGCTTGCGACTTTAATGTCATGTCTTGTCCTGGCAATATGGATGAAAATCTTTGAGAAAAATGGCATGGCTACCCCATCACCCCCCCCCCCCCCTTACCCCAGCCCATTACCAGCCTCTTTGGGTCTTGTATGGATATTAAGGGGAACCCCGCACCCAAAATAAAAAAAGGCCCTATATACTCTGAACAGCAGTATACAGGCGGTGCAAACAAGACAGGGACTGTAGGTTTCTTAAGTATAATCTGTTTGTAATTTTGAACAGGTACATTGTTTAAGTGTAGCTCCAGCCAAAAAATATATTTTTAAGCTTTTTGGAAAACATAGGGAAGGGTTATCACCCATGTTACATTTGTTTTGCTGTCTGTGCGCCTGTTCAGAACATTTCACCTCACTTTCCGTCCAATGACAAATGTTTTTGGAAAAGTGTTTTTTTTATTGAAACAAGGATTGGTGATAAAGCATCAGTAGAGAGGAGACACCTTTTTCCCATATTAACTCTTACAGGAGAGAATTTCCCTTCCTAGGGGTAGATTTCCTCTCACTTCCTTTTGTCTCCTTCTGTTTGCAAGTAGGAGTCATTTGTAAGTTGGATGTTTGAAAGTAGGGGCCTGCCGTATATACTCTGCTGAAATTTGCCCCTTAGATGTTGGTGTTGCTACAACTATTGGTGGGCGCATGAATGGGCCCCACTGTTAATTATTAGATCAAGAATTGTAATTGCATGCCCCTGTTGAAGAGGGGCAGAAAAATTGGGCCTTTGGTGGTGGTGGTGGTGGTGTTGCCACAACACTGTAAGCCCTCACAGTTACTCTTGGTGGGCGCAGGAATGGGCCCTGCTATGAATTATTAGATCAAGAATTGTAATTACATGCCCCTGTTGAACAGGGGCATAAAAATTGGGCCTTAGGCACTGGTGCCACAACACTGCAACCCCTCACAGATACTGTACTTGGAGCAGGGGCGTACCTAGAGCATTTGGCACCCGGGGCGGATCCAATATCTGGCACCCCCCCCACGTTAAAATGTAAAAACACCCCTCTGTGTCCCCTGCATACCTCTGCATCCTTCAATATCTCTTTGTTACTACTGTGTAGCCCCTCTACACAACTGCACCTCTGGACCCCTTTACATTACACAGCATCCTGCACCTCTGCGTCACTTTACATTACACAGCCCCCTGCACCTCTGGACCCCTTTACATTACACAGCCCCCTGCACCTCTGGACCCCTTTACATTACACAGCCCCCTGCACCTCTGGACCCCTTTACATTACACAGCCCCCTGCACCTCTTTACATTACACAGCCCCCTGCACCTCTGCACCCCTTTACATTACACAGCCCCCTGCACCTCTGGACCCCATTACATTACACAGCACCCTGCACCTCTGCACCCCTTTACATTACACAGCCCCCTGCACCTCTGCACCCCTTTACATTACACAGCCCCCTGCACCTCTGCACCCCTTTACATTACACAGCCCCCTGCACCCCTTTACATTACACAGCCCCTGCACCCCTTTACATTACACAGCACCCTGCACCTCTGGACCCCATTACATTACACAGCACTCTGCACCCCTTTACATTACACAGCACCCTGCACCCCTTTACATTACACAGCACCCTGCACCTCTGGACCCCATTACATTACACAGCACTCTGCACCTCTGCACCCCTTTACATTACACAGCACCCTGCACCTCTGCACCCCTTTACATTACACAGCCCCCTGCACCTCTGGACCCCTTTACATTACACAGCACCCTGCACCCCTTTACATTACACAGCACCCTTCACATTACACAGCACCCTGCACCCCTTTACATTACACAGCACCCTGCACCTCTGGACCCCATTACATTACACAGCACTCTGCACCTCTTTACATTACACAGCACCCTGCACCTCTGCACCCCTTTACATTACACAGCCCCCTGCACCTCTGGACCCCTTTACATTACACAGCACCCTGCACCTCTGGATGCCTTGACATTACACAGCCCCCGCACTTCTGGACCCCTTGACCGTACACAGCACTCTGGACCCCTTTACATTACACAGCACCGCACCTCTGGACCATTTTACATTACACAGCACCTCACAGCTCTGGACCCCCTGCATGTTACACAGACCTCCCTCAGTGCAAACCTCCCCCCCTCAGTGCAGACCCCCCCTCAATGCAGACCCCCCCTGTGCAAACCTCCCCAGTGCAACCCCCCTCAGTGCAAACTTCCCCCTTAATGCAGACCCCCGTGCAAACCTCCCCCCCTCAGTGCAGACCCCCCCAGTGCAACCCCCCTCCCCCTCAGTGCAAACCCCCCTTAATGCAGACACCCCCCCTCAGTGCAAACCTCCCCCCATGCAAACCCCCCCTCAATGCAAACCCCCCTCAATGCAAACCTCCCCCTTAATGCAGACCCCCGTGCAAACCCCACCACAGTGCAAACCTCCCCCCTTAATGCAGACCCCCGTGCAAATCCCCCTCAGTGCAAACCTCCCCAGTGCAACCCCCCCTCAATGCAGACACCCCCCCCTCAGTGCAAACCTCCCCCCCTTAATGCAGACCCTCATGCAAACCCCCCTCAGTGCATACCTCCCCCCCTCAGTGCAGACCCCCCAGTGCAACCCCCCCCTTCCCCTCAGTGCAAACCCCCTTAATGCAGACACCCCCCCCCCTCAGTGCAAACCTCCCCCCCATGCAAACCCCCCCTCAATGCAAACCCCCCCTCAATGCAGACACCCCCCCTCAGTGCAAACCTCCCCCCCTAAAGAAAACCCCTGTGCAAACCCCCCCACAGTGCAAACCTCCCCCTTAATGCAGACCCCCGTGCAAACCTCCCCAGTGCAACCCCCCCTCAATGCAGACACCCCCCCTCAGTGCAAACCTCCCCCTATTAATGCAGACCCTCGTGCAAACCCCCCTCAGTGCAAACCTCCCCCCCTCAGTGCAGACCCCTCAGTGCAAACCCCCTTTAATGCAGACACCCCCCCTCATGAAAACCCCCCCTCAATGCAGACACCCCCCCCTCAGTGCAAACCTCCCCCCATTAATGCAGACCCTCGTGCAAACCTCCCCTCAGTGCAAACCTCCCCCCCCCTCAGTGCAGACCCCTCAGTGCAAACCCCCTTTAATGCAGACACCCCCCCTCATGCAAACCCCCCCTCAATGCCTACCCCCGTGCAAACCCCCCCCCTCCCATTCAGTACCTTAGATCAGCGTGAGGCAGCACATGCACAGAAGGTCCCCTCCCCCTCTGTACACATAAACAGAAAGGAGGGGGAGGCGACTTCACACGGCTGTGCATGTGTTCTGTGAGAAGTGCCGAACATCGGGATAGCTCAGCCGCGGCCGTGAGGAGGGGATGGATGGTGCAGCAATGTCACCCCCCCTCCCTTCGTATCGTGATATATCTGCCTGTGCCTGCCTGGAGTCTCACTGCAGGCAGCTCTTACTTGACGGAGCGGCGCCGGCGCTATCACCGCTTAAGTCACGGGGGGGGCGCCGGCCTGACACCCCCCAGTGTGTGGCACCTCGGTGTTGCCCGCCCCCTCCGCCCCCCACTTAGTACGCCTCTGACTTGGAGCACAGCAATGAGCCCTGTTGCAAAGTATTGCATCAAAAATTGTAATTACACGCCCCTGTTAAACAGGGGCTGAAAAATTGGGCCTTAGGCACTGGTGCCACAACACTGCAACCCCTCACAGATACTGTACTTGGAGCACAGCAATGAGCCCTGTTGCAAAGTATTGCATCAAAAATTGTAATTACACGCCCCTGTTAAACAGGGGCTGAAAAATTGGGCCTTAGGCACTGGTGCTGGTGCCACGACACTGCAACCTCTCCCAGATACTCTAGTTGGAGTGCAGGAATGAGCCCTGCTGCAAAGCATTGCATATTTTTTTTTAATTACACGCCCCTGTTAAACAGGGGCTGAAAAATTGGGCCTTAGGAACTGGTGCTGGTGCCACGACACTGCAATCTCTCCCAGATACTCTAGTTGGAGTGCAGGAATGAGCCCTGCTGCAAAGCATTGCATAAAAAAAATGTAATTACATGCCCCTGTTAAACAGGGGCTGAAAAATTGGGCCTTAGCCACTGGTGGCGGCACCCAGAAACAAAAATGTTCTTCCAAGCTATCATCAGGAATCGGATCATTGAGGAGGATAGTCAGTCAACATAACAGGACAGTCACTCAGCATCAGCATAGGCAGTCTTGAAGGGATGTGACATTTGAAAATAAATTATTCTGTTATATCAGCTTCAGGTGCTTGGTAGCTGGTGGTGATCCAAGTCTGGTTCATCTTTTGAAGGTCAGTCGATCAACCGGGTCGGTGGACAGGTGCACCCTGTGATCCGTGACAAAGCCTCCAGCAGCACTGAATGTGTGTTTCCAAAGAACGCTGGATGCAGGACAGGCCAGTAGCTCAATTGCATACTGTGCAAGCTCTGGCCAGTGATCCATCCTCAAGACCCAGTAAGCCAGAGGATTTTCGGTGGGAAAGGTGTCCAAGTCTGACCTTGCCCCTAGGTATTCCTGCACCATGTATATCAGACGCTGGCGATGGTTGCTGGAACAGATCATACCTTGGGGCTGCGGACTAAAAAATTGTCTGAACGCATCGGTCAGACGGCCACCTTCCCCTCCGCTCCTTTTTTGACTGACCGAAGCCTCAGCAACTCGTTGTCCAGGACCAGGAGTTTGTAACCTCCCAGTCTCTGGGAACGCGTTGCACAGACCTTTCTGCAAGGCCTCCCGGAGATGTCTCATCCTCTGCTCCCTCTGTGACGGTAAGATAAGGTCCGCAACCTTACCCTTGTACCGTGGATCAAGGAGAGTGGCCAGCCAGTAATGGTCCCTCTCCTTGATCCGAAGAATACGAGGATTCTTCCGCAGACTTTGCAGGATCAGGGAGGCCATGCAGCGTAGGTTAGCTGAGGCATTCGGTCCGGAGTCCTCTGGGTCACGAAGGACGACATGATCCGCAGCCACCTCCTCCCAGCCACGTACAAGTCCACGGGTTTCTTGGGACTGTAAATCATCCCTAAAAGACTGCTGCTTTTGATGCTGAGTGCCAGGCTCCACCTCCATGCTGACACAATCCTCCTCCTCCTCCTCCTCCTCGTCATCTTCCTGTGCGATGGGTGGGACAGAAGGAACACTGTCTGGGTAAAGGGGGCCTTGAGAGGCAAGGAAGTCCTCCTCTTCCTGCCTCTGTTCTGCCTCAAGTGCCCTGTCCATTATTCCACGCAGCGTATGCTCCAACAGGTGGACAAGAGGTACAGTGTCACTGATGCATGCACTGTCACTGCTCACCATCCTCGTGGCCTCCTCAAATGGTGCCAGGACAGTGCATGCATCCCTGATCATGCCCCACTGGCGTGGTGAAAAAAACCCGAGCTCCCCTGACCCTGTCCTGGTGCCGTAGTCGCACAGGTACTCATTGATGGCCCTCTGCTGCATGTGCAGCCGCTGCAGCATGGCCAACGTTGAGTTCCACCTGGTGGGCATGTCACATATAAGGCGGTTCTTGGGCAGGTTCAACTCCTTTTGCAGCTCAGCCAGGCGAGCACTGGCATTATATGATCTGCGGAAATGCACACAGACTTTCCTGGCCTGCCTCAGGACATCCTGTAAGCCCGGGTACCTGCCCAAGAACCGCTGCACCACCAGGTTAAGGACGTGAGCCACACAGGGCACATGGGTCAGTTGTCCCTGTCGGAGGGCGGAGAGGAGGTTGGTGCCATTGTCGCAAACCACCATTCCTGGCTTAAGCTGGCGTGGCGTCAACCACCTCTCGGCCTGCCCCTGCAGAGCTGACAGAACCTCTGCCCCAGTGTGGCTCCTGTCCCCCAAACACACCAGCGCAAGCACGGCATGGCATCTTTTTGCCTGCGTACTTGCGTAGCCCCTTGAACGCCTATGGAGCACCGCTGGTTCCGAGGACAAAGCACAGGAAGAGGCCATGGAGGAAGAAGAAGAGGAGGGGGTGGAGGAGAGAGGTGTGTCACAACCAGTAGTAGCATTTTGGAGGCGTGGCGGCAGGACAACCTCCAACACTACTGCACCTTGTCCTGCATCCTTCCCAGCTGCCAAAAGAGTGATCCAATGGGCCGTGAAAGAAAGGTATCGTCCCTGTCCATGCCTGCTGGACCATGAGTCAGCGGTAATATGCACCTTACCGCTGACCGCCCTGTCCAGCGAGGCATGGACATTGCCTTCCACATGCCGGTAGAGAGCCGGAATCGCCTTCCGTGAGAAAAAGTGGCGTTTGGGAACCTGCCACTGAGGAACCGCACATTGCACAAACTCACAGAAGAGGGCCGAGTCTACCAACTGAAAAGGCAGCAGTTGAAGTGCTAGCAAATTAGCCAAGCTAGCATTCAACCGCTGGGCATGTGGATGGCTGGGAGTGAACTTCTTTCGATGGTCCAGCAGCTGGGGCAGGGAAATTTGCCTGCTACAATCGGACGTCAGTGTACTGCTAGCAGAGTGCCCTCAAGTACTTGGCTGTGACACACCTAATTCTACACCTTCATTCCTCTCAGTGCATGTTTCAGAGAGGACTGAAGGTATAGTGGGGTTGGAGATCCCAGCTGATGAGGAGCAAGGAGAGGTCCGCTTTGTTCTTTGATGTGGGTCTTTAAGGTACGCTTGCCAACGAGCTGCATGGCAGGTCAACATATGTCTGGTCAAGCATGTGGTGCCCAAGCGGCTGATGTTTTGGCCACGCGAGATACGCTTGAGACATATGTTGCAAATAGCAGGGGTGCGATCTGGTGCACTCGACTCAAAAAAGGCCCACACCAAAGAACTTTTGGAATAACGAGCAGAGGCAGCGCCCTGCACAGGCGGAGCTCTGCGGTGTGATTCAGTCGGTGTGCTGCCCTTACGCTGGCCCCCAGAGGGCATCCTGCCTCGTTGGAGATGTGCCTCCTCCTCATCCTCCTCCTCCTCCTCTCTCCTATCAGGCACCCACGTGGAGTCAGTGACCTCATCATCCCCTCCCTCCTCATCACTGGAGCCAATCTGGCAGTATGCTGCAGCTGCTGGAACATGACTACCAGATTGCTGTCCTTCTTGAGCATCCCCTCTCTCTGCGCTCACGCTACTGTATCATCATCAGACCCTTCAAAACGCTGGGCATCCTCCTGGAGCATGTACCCAACACTGTGCTGAAACAGTTCAGGGGACTCCTCAGGAGGACATGGTGGGTCTAGGGAAGGAGTGACTGATGATGACATTGATACGAGGGAAGAGGACGCTTTGGCAGCTGCTTTGCCAGTACCCTGAGCCTGGGTGAGAGAGGATGAGGAGGATGAGGAGGGCTTGGTCATCCACTCTACCAAGTCTTCGGCATGATGCGGCTCAACACGTCCAGCTGCCGAAAATAAGGACAAGAGTGTCCCATGGCCACGTGCTGATGACGATGCACCGCGTCCACGACCAGCACTGTTGTCTCTAGACACAGAGCCTGCTTGCCCTCTTTAATTGGCTCCTGACTGTCTGCCTCTTCTTGTTGGCCTTCCAGACATAGTAATGGACTGCAGGGAGATGGGAAAACCAGGAATTGGAGTAGTGTATATTGTGCTGGAGGCACACAACACCCACTAACTCCTGCAGATGCCTTTATTAGAGAACACCAGCAATAAAGGGTAGATACAGGTGTATACTGTGCTGTGCTGGAGGCACACAACACCCACTAACTCCTGCAGATGCCTTTATTAGAGAACACCAGCAATAAAGGGTAGATACAGGTGTATACTGTGCTGTGCTGGAGGGACACAACACCCACTAACTCCTGCAGATGCCTTTATTAGAGAACACCAGCAATAAAGGGTAGATACAGGTGTATACTGTGCTGTGCTGGAGGGACACAACACCCACTAACTCCTGCAGATGCCTTTATTAGAGAACACCAGCAATAAAGGGTAGATACAGGTGTATACTGTGCTGTGCTGGAGGGACACAACACCCACTAACTCCTGCAGATGCCTTTATTAGAGAACACCAGCAATAAAGGGTAGATACAGGTGTATACTGTGCTGTGCTGGAGGGACACAACACCCACTAACTCCTGCAGATGCCTTTATTAGAGAACACCAGCAATAAAGGGTAGATACAGGTGTATACTGTGCTGGGGCACACAACACCCACTAACTCCTGCAAATGCCTGTATTATAGAACAGCAAAAAAGTGTAGATACAGGTGTATACTGTGCTGGGGCACACAACACCCACTAACTCCTGCAGATGCCTGTATTATAGAATAGCAAAAAAGTGTAGATACAGGTGTATACTGTGCTGGGGCACACAACACCCACTAACTCCTGCAGATGCCTGTATTATAGAACAGCAAAAAAGTGTAGATACAGGTGTATACTGTGCTGGGGCACACAACACCCACTAACTCCTGCAGATGCCTGTATTATAGAACAGCAAAAAAGTGTAGATACAGGTGTATACTGTGCTGGGGCACACAACACCCACTAACTCCTGCAGATACCTGTATTATAGAACAGCAAAAAAGTGTAGATACAGGTGTATACTGTGCTGGGGCACACAACACCCACTAACTGCTGCAGATGCCTGAGAAAAGAACACACTGTTCCTGCCTGCCTATCTAGCTTAGAGAACAGCAATAAAGGGTAGATACAGGTGTATACTGCGCTGGAGGCACACAACACCCACTAACTCCTGCAGATGCCTGAGAAAAGTACACACTGTCCCTGCCTGCCTATCTAGCTTAGAGAACAGCAATAAAGGGTAGATACAGGTGTATACTGCGCTGGAGGCACACAACACCCACTAACTCCTGCAGATGCCTGAGAAAAGAACACACTGTCCCTGCCTGCCTATCTAGTTTAGAGAACAGCAATAAAAGGTAGATACAGGTGTATACTGCGCTGGAGGCACACAACACCCACTAACTCCTGCAGATGCCTGAGAAAAGAACACACTGTAGAACACACTGTCCCTGCCTATGTAGCTCTTTCCCTTCACCCTGGAACACACTACACAAGGCCGCTGCGCTGGCAGCCTTTTATAGTGTGGGGCGTGTACTAAACCCCCCTGAGCTATGATTGGCCACAGGCATCGTGCCTGTGGCCAATTATGGCTCTCCTCGCTGCCGGCGCTGTGATTGGCCAAGCATGCGGGGTCACAGTGCATGCTTGGCCAATCACAGCGCCGGCAATGCAGTGCGATGGCGCAGTGCATTGTGGGCCGTTCGCGTCACACGAATTTGGCGCGAACGGCCCACAAAGTTCTGGTTTCGCCGAACAGGCGATGTTCGAGTCGAACATGCGTTAGACTCGAACACCGAGCTCATCCCTACTCCTGACCACTTTACTCTATATATTACACACTACTGATCTCCATACATTACACACTCCTGCACTAAATATCTTTAACATACCTTACCCCTTCACTCTTTGTGTTACACACACACATGCAGATTTTATTCAACCATACTCCTTTAAAACCACTCCCATTCTTATCCCAGTCTGACCAAACCCACATTTTCTGTGCTCATGGTGTCCACTTATTGCAGGGCATGTCAAAAATGGGGGGCACCATTTGTGCACGCAGCTATAAATGGGGGTGTGGTCGGTAGGGGTCCCTGTACTTCATTCTGAAAATCGAGTAACCTCACCACCTGCATTGATTATCTGGGTGTTAAAATGAACGTCGACAAGATGGAGTTTTGCTTGCCCATGGAAAAGGTGAGTCGGGTACAAACTCTAGTGCCCACTTTTCTCAGTAAAAAGAACATTGTGCAAGCCACATAGCCAGACCTTGGCCCTGATTGCAGACTAATATGCCCCATTACTCAATCATATTCTAAAATACTATTCTATCTCTACTAGGGGTGCGGAATTTAATCGCTGCATCGGTGCATCGCGATTCGGGCGTCCCCGATGCGGCACCGATGCAGGGAAACCTAATAATCGATTACCCCCGATGTCTAGCCCCGCCCCTCCCCTCCCGGGAGAGCTGTTACCTCATTTGCCAGTTTTTTTCTATGACGCACTCATGTGACTGCCCGGCCCGCCTCTCTCCTCTCTGCTTTCACGTCTCACGTCTCTCCTGGCGTCAGGAGAGACGTGAAAGCAGAGAGGAGAGAGGGCAGTCACATGAGCGCGGCATAATACACACTGTTCCCCCCGCTGGATTCTGTTCCCCTGGCTCTCGGCTTCTATTGGAACTCCGCCCCCCAGCCCTGTACATTGCCGCTCCCTCCTACTGTTCCTCACTAATGCAAATGCTCCTAATACCGCCGCGCCTCTCTAGCCCTTTGCTTTGCCGCTCACGCCTACTGTTTTTTCACGAATGTTAATGAGCAGAGGGCTGGAGAGGCGGGGCGGTATTAGGAGCATTTGCATTAGTGAGGAACAGTAGGAGGGAGCAGCAATGTACAGGGCTGGGGGGGCGGAGTTCCGATAGAAGCCGAGAGCCAGGGTAACAGAATCCGGCGGGGGGAACAGAATCCGGCGGGGGGAACAGAATCCGGCAGGGGGAAAAGAATCCGGCAGGGGGAACCATTCTCGGCACAACAGGTATGTTTTTGCTTTAAAGTAAAACAGATATTATACTTACCTGCTGATCTCCTGTAGCATGTCCGCAGTCTCTCTGACCATCTCCTGTAGCATGTCCGCAGTCTCTCTGACCATCTCCTGTAGCATGTCCGCAGTCTCTCTGACCATCTCCTGTAGCATGTCTGCATTCTTTCTGACCATCTCCTGTAGCATGTCCACAGTCACTGACCATCTCCTGTAGCATGTCCGCAGTCACTGACCATCTCCTGTAGCATGTCCACAGTCACTGACCATCTCCTGTAGCATGTCCGCAGTCTCTCTGACCATCTCATGTAGCATGTCCGCAGTCACTGACCATCTCCTGTAGCATGTCCGCAGTCACTGACCATCTCCTGTAGCATGTCCGCAGTCACTGACCATCTCCTGTAGCATGTCCGCAGTCTCTCTGATCATCTCCTGTATCTTATTTTATTTTATATTTAATAGAAATATTCTAATATGTAACATTTTTTTTTCTACTTTTTGTTATATACAATCGATTGTTAAAAAACACAACCTGTACTATAATTGATTAACTTTTATTTTCACGAGAAGCTCTCTTGTGTATGTTCAAATTTATGCTTGAAACCTGTTTCTTACAATGATGATTTATTGTAATTAATTGCATCTTACAAAATACAATAAAATATTTAAAGAGAAAAAAAAAGAACATTGTGCTTAAGACTATGCATTCTTTATTGATCACTTTTGTGTTTCCTATGCAAATCTTTCTTAACCTCTAGAGGCCCGCGCTATAGCCGAATGACGGCTACAGCGCGGACCTAGAATGCCGGGAGGACGTCTATTGACGTCCTCCCCTTTCCTCGTTCCCCGAGCGCGCATCGGGGAACTTCTGTGCCCGCCGCGTCACGTGGGTGCCGATGTGCGTGCCTGGCGGCCGCGATGTCCTCCAAGTACCCGCAATCGGCATTTACAGAGACAGGGACGTGGATCTCTGTGTGTAAACACAGAGATCCACGTCCTGTCATGGAGAGGAGACCGATGGTGTGTCCCTTGTACATAGGGACAACCATCGGTCACCTCCCGCAGTCAGTCCCCTCCCCCCACAGTAAGAATCACTCCCTTAGGTACACTTAACCCCTTCAGTGCCCCTAGTGGTTAACCCCTTCACTGCCAGTGTCATTTTTACAGTAACCAGTGCATTTTTATAGCACTGATCGCTGTAAAAATCACAATGGTCCCAAAATGGTGTCAAAAGTGTCCGATGTGTCCGCCATAATGACGCAGTCACAAAAAAAAACGCTGATCGCCGCCATTACTAGTAAAAAAAAAAAATATTAATAAAAATGCTATAAAACTATGCCCTATTTTGTAGACGCTATAACTTTTGCGCAAACCAATCAATAAACGCTTTTTGCGATTTTTTTTTTACCAAAAATATGTAGAAGAATACGTATCGGCCTAAACTGAGAACATTTTTTTTTTTTTAAATGGGATATTTATTATAGCAAAAAGTAAAAAATATTGTGTTTTTTTCAAAATCGTCGCTCTTTTTTTGTTTATAGCGCAAAAAATAAAAACCGCAGAGATGATCAAATACCACCAAAAGAAAGCTCTATTTGTGGGGAAAAAAAGGACGTCAATTTTGTTTGGGAGCCACGTCGCACGACCGCGCAATCGTCATTCAAAGCGTGACAGTGCTGAAAGCTGAAAATTGGCCTGGGCAGGAAGGGGGTTTAAGTGCCCATTAAGCAAGTGGTTAAGGAAAGAATATTTAGTGCCTATATATGGCCATTTCTGGGATTCAATCAATCCACCATTTCATTAACCTTACCTTAACGTTGAAAGAAGATTTTATTGTCTGGTAAAAACTTAATGATGTACAATGGCTTCTCAATTTGGCAATCTCTTTTCAAGTCGATGCTGATTTTAATTTAGTCATGTGATCTTTGAGTGGACTACTGTTGTGCTGGGGAATGGCCACACTCATGGCATGCTCAGGAGTTACCAACTGTATGAATGTTGCATAATTGAAGCAGTTTCCTGTCTTGATTGTCATTGAGCTTTGGAATCTAATTTTTGTAATTGTTTTTCCACCCAAATGTGTAGTGTAGTGTAGGCAATCGATTGCTTGTCCTGTAAGTCTCTACCTGTTATAAAAATACTTAAACAATTATTTTTTTCTTTTGTGTCTAGAATTTTAAATTTCGATGAAAGCATGCTTTCTTTTAGGAATAACAGATTCTTTGTCTTTTACAGATGGATTGCTTTTGGACTTTGGCAGCAGAAGCGGACGAATTAGGAAGTTTATGCCTGCATCATCTTTGGAAGCTAATTTGGTGCTTATGTTTGTGGTGCCAGTTCCGCGTGTTTTTTGGAAACCTTGTTTTTATCCTTTCTTAATTATTTGAAGGTACTGCCTTATTCATACTCACATAATTAAAAGATGTACAGTCATTTCATTTAAAAATATGACGATACTTTAACAAAAATTAGCTGCATGGTCGAGTTGACAGAAAGAAGCCTATACTGCGGTAATGCCACAAAAAAGGCCCGTTATAATATGCCTGGCGGCACCTTGACATGCCTCACAGCTTATGGCACACTGTAATCTGAAGTAATGAAACCAAAATAGAGCTTTATGGTCACAACCATAAGCGCTATGTTTGGAGACAGGTCAACAAGGCCTATGGCGACAAGAATACCAGCCGCACTGTGAAGCATGGTGGTGACTCTCTAATGTTTTGGGGGGTGAGCTCTAAAGGCATGAGGAATCTTGTGAAAATTGATGTCAAGATGAATGCAGCATGTTATCAGAAAATACTGGCAGACATTTTGTATTTTCCTGCACGAAAGCGGCGCATAGGACGCTCTTGGACTTTCCAGCACGACAATGACCATAAGCACATGGCCAAGTTGACCCTCCAGTAGTTTCAGCAGAAAAAGGTGAAGGTTCTGGAGTGGCCATCACAGTCTCCTGACCATATTATTATTGAGCCACTCTGGGGATATCTCAGATGTGTAGTTTATGCAAGGCGACCAAAGACTTTGCATAACCTGGAGGCATTTTGCCAAGACAAATGGGAAGCTAAAGGAGGCAATACACAGTATTAGGAACTAAGGGTATGCAGACTTTTAAACAGAGCTAATTTCATTTGTTTACTTGTTGCCATATTTTGTTTTATGATTGTGCCGTTCTGTTATGACCTATAGTTAAATATAAATCCCATAAGAAATAAAAGAAATGTGTTTTCCCTGCTCACTCATGTTTTTTTTTAAACGGTACAGACTGTATATTACAAGGGTATGCAAACTTTTCAGCACAACTGTGTATGTGTGTGTATGTACAGTCAGGTCCATAAATATTGGGACATCAACACAATTCTAATATTTTTGGCTCTATACACCACCACAATGGATTTGAAATGAAACAAACAAGATGTGCTTTAACTGCAGACTTCCATCTTTAATTTGAGGGTATTTATATCCAAATCAGGTGAACGGTGTAGAAATTACAACAGTTTGTATATGTGCCTCCCACTTTTTAAGTGACCAAAAGTAATGGGACAATTGGCTGCTCAGCTGTTCCATGGCCAGGTGTGTGTTATTCCCTCATTATCCCATTTACAAGGAGCAGATAAAAGGTCCAGAATTAATTTCAAGTTTGCTATTTGCATTTGGAATCTGTTGCTGTCAACTCTCAATATGAGATCCAAAGAGCTGTCACTATCAGTGAAGCAAGCCATCATTAGGCTGAAAAAAACAAAACAAACCCATCAGAGAGATAGCAAAAACATTAGGTGTGGCCAAATCAACTGTTTGGAACATCCTTAAAAAGAAAGAATGCACCGGTGAGCTCAGCAACACCAAAAGACCCGGAAGACCACGGAAAACAACTGTGGTGGATGACCGAAGAATTCTTTCTCTGGTGAAGAAAACACCCTTCACAACAGTTGGCCAGATCAAGAACACTCTCCAGGAGGTAGGTGTATGTGTGTCCAAGTCAACAATCAAGAGAAGACTTCACCAGAGTGAATGCAGAGGGTTCACCACAAGATGTAAACCATTGGTGAGCCTCAAAAACAGGAAGGCCAGATTAGAGTTTGCCAAACAACATCTAAAAAAGCCTTCACAGTTCTGGAACAACATCCTATGGACAGATGAGACCAAGATCAACTTGTACCAGAGTGATGGGAAGAGAGGAGTATGGAGAAGGAAAGGAACTGCTCATGATCCAAAGCATACCACCTCATCAGTGAAGCATGGTGGTGGTAGTGTCATGGCATGGGCATGTATGGCTGCCAATGGAACTGGTGCTCTTGTATTTATTGATGATGTGACTGCTGACAAAAGCAGCAGGATGAATTCTGAAGTGTTTCGGGCAATATCTGCTCATATTTAGCCAAATGCATCAGAACTCATTGGACGGCGCTTTACAGTGCAGATGGACAATGACCCGAAGCATACTGCAAAAGCAACCAAAGAGTTTTTTTAAGGGAAATAAGTGGAAATAGGCAATAGCCAAGTTAATCACCTGACCTGAATCCGATTGAGCATGCATTTCACTTGCTGAAGACAAAACTGAAGGGAAAATACCCCAAGAACAAGCAGGAACTGAAGACAGTTGCAGTAGAGGCCTAGTAGAGCATCACCAGGGATAAAACCCAGCGTCTGGAGATGTCTATGCGTTCCAGACTTCAGGCTGTAATTGACTGCAAAGGATTTGCAACCAAGTATTAAAAAGTGAAAGTTTGATTCATGATTGTTAATCTGTCCCATTACTTTTGGTCCCTTAAAAAGTGGGAGGCACATATACAAACTGTTGTAATTCCTACACCGTTTACCTGATTTGGATGTAAATACCCTCAAATTAAAGCTGAAAGTCTGCAGTTAAAGCACATCTTGTTCGTTTCATTTCAAATCCATTGTGGTGGTGTATAGAGCCAAAAAGATTAGAATTGTGTCGATGTCCCAATATTTATGGACCTGGCTGTATATGTATATATAAATAATAATAATAATAATAATAATAATAATAATAATATATATATATATATATATATATATATATATATATATATAAGTGTAGCGAGTATTTAAATTTAAGGGGAGCATCTGGGTGGTAGTGTAACCCAGATGCACTGATTATTGTTTATGGAGGACTCTGGTGGTGTGAGGTTCCCGGGGGTCCCAGGGTGGCGCTGTTGCCCTGGGTCGGGGGTTGAACCCTCACTGCAAGACTGTACTCTTTTTGTCCCTTTCCTGCGGTTGTACAGCGGGGCGGGGAACCTGCTGTGGCGCTGGGGAGAGGAGATAAAGGGGACGGACGCCCTGAGCCAGGGTTCAGAGTCGGAGGACAGTGCCGCGCCCAGGCACCTTCGGCCTGGGTGCGGGCGTTCCGGAGTTCCGGGCACAGGGAGATGGAGTCCATCCCAGGCACCTTTAGCCCTGGGGTGAAGTACTACTGAGGAGGCCTGGGACCCAGTACCTTCGACTGGATTTCACAAGAGTGGAGGAGTCCAAGGGGCCCTAAGGTGTTGGGCGCCCGAATCTGAGACGAGGAGGCCGGGGAGTGTAACCCTTCCGAACAGCCCGGTACAGCATTTGCCGGTGACGGTGGGGCCTCCGGTAACTCTCTCGGAAGGATGTCTTCCCTCTGACTGGGGCCACAGCTTAAAGAAGGTAACTCCTATTTCATGTTCGTCAGAGTTGCTGGTAGAGACTCAGAAAAGGAAAGAAGTACATTCACAGCCAATGTGCGCCATAACCGTTGGTGATATCTCAATGGTTTAGTCTGATTGAGGGATTGTGCCTTGACCTACTCCCCACCTATACTGAACTGTTCGTTGGTCACAACCTGTCTGTGCGAAGTGATGATTTATTGCTGCTAAAGAATAAATAAGAGTTGGACCTTTTCAGTGGTGTGGAACTCTGGTTACTGGGAGCAAAGGGGGGTCAGTTAGAGGAAAGACTTGACCCCAGGTTATACACACGACCCGATGGTAAAATACGTTTGGGCCTTCACCTCTATCCAGAAGAGGACATGGGCCGTGGTGGATCTCATCCCTCCCCCCAGGTTTCCCCTAGACCAGACAGCAAGCCGAGAAGAAGAAGGGGTGAGAGGGGTGAGCCCGCTACATATATATAGCTATTATACATTTGTTTAAAAAAATATATATAATATGACCTGAAACATTAATAGTTTGTCTCTCCAATAAATTCAGTGCTACACTGCCCAGCAAAGTAAACCTGATGTTCAAACGGGCACTTAAAGGTATGCTTGGCACACAGTCCCAGTCACGCAGTGCCCTCCAATTGCGAGGAATTTTGTTTCAGTGGCCTTAGGATTTAGGTCCTTAATGTTGATTGCAATGTTTGGGACAGTTCCTATTATTTGATTTCCATTGGACCAGTAGAACCAGTTCACATACAATACTTTTCTTAACAGAAAAGCACAATGCCTCTCCACCTTCTAACACTATAGGATTAAAAGTGTATAGCTCTTCCATATCATAAGAACATGAGAAATTACTTAGGAAAAATAAAACTGCTCCACCCTTGCGTTATACCCAGCCTACACAGAAACACCAATGATCTGCCTTGGCTTCTGTCTGGCCATAATCTATTAGGTAAAACAAAGACAGCAGCATGTTCTTTCAAATATTTATTTTAAAGTGAACAAAGAAGCTGTGGACAGTCATGGTGTGATTGTCCAGAGCTGTGAACCTTTAACGTAGACATGTGCACACTGAAATATTTCGTTTCGGAATTTCGTTTTCGTCCGAAAAATAAATTTATTTAGTTACTCCCGAAATTCGTTTTTATTTATTTTGTTTTTCGTTAGAAATTGCATTTGTTCGAAAATCTGAATTACTTAAGGTCGAATCTGTCATTGAAGGCTTATGGTGTCTGTCGAATGTTCAAAGAAGATTCGACGGAGCAGTGAAACTGTACGACGCTGCAATCATACATTTCCGGTCGAATGTTCCGCCCACAAGCTATAGAAGAATTCTAATGTTGTATGACTAGTAATAATTATATTTATTCATTACTATTACTAGTCAACCAACATTAGAATTCTTCTATAGCCTATGGGCGGATGCATTTGACCGGAAATGTACGATTGCAGCGTCGTACAGTTTTGCTGCACCGTCGAATCTTCGTCATTCTAGCTATTTTACTGCTCCTCCTCTTTGGTTACAATCAGCCAATAACATTCATCATCAACTTTATTTTTATTTTACTTTCCCCACCCAATTCCAGCAGTGATCTTTTCTCTCTATGTCGAATCTTTTCTCTCTATAATAACAAATCTTTTCTCTCCTATGTCGAATCTTTTCTCTCCTATGTCGAATATTTTCTCTCTATAATGTCGAATCTTTTCTCTCCTATGTCGAATCTTTTCTCTCCTATGTCGAATCTTTTCTCTCCTATGTCGAATCTTTTCTCTCCTATGTCGAATCTTTCTCTCCTATGTCGAATCTTTTCTCTCCTATGTAGAATAATCTTGGACTAATAGAGTTAAGGTTAGGCACATTCGACCACAGGTTCGATAGACACAGATTGTTATTGTCAGCGTCACGTCGAATCTCCTATCTATATCGAACTGTTGTAGCAACGAAAACGAAAATAAAGCATTTGTTTATGTCGGATCTTTCGGTTTTCGGATTCTGTGCTTTCGTTTTAGTTTGTTAAAACGATAACGAAAATAGCTGAAATTCGGACGAAAATGCATTCGGACGAAAACGAATGCACATGTCTACTTTAACGGTAACTTGTGTTGAGAGAAATATGAAAGTTGCCATTGTTGACCCCACAATGCTAGCTTTGTGGCTTCCTTGCTGATGCCTTGTCCTCTATAATTTGAGTCAGTGACCTGGAACAGGTATAGAGATAAACACATGTGACTTGTCTGCAACTTTAAATTGCTGCATGCGTTTTCTGGGTGTAGCACTACCCCCGTAGGAGCTTCTGTTTGTTTGATTTGGGTCTACGTCCTGCCTATCAACCCCTGGAAGTGGCTCAAACCTTCCATTAGCACAACTGATATGAATAAGGAGTGTGAGACCTATTGAGTATTAGGAGACACAATCCTGCATACATCACACAATAACCTGTAAATGTTATTACCTTTGCTGGTCACTAGTCCTTCTAAGTGACAGAGATACTTCACACAACTTATATGCTTAATCAAAGGTACCTTTACTCAGTATAAAAGGGAAGGGTAAAGAATCACATTAATACACACAGTTGACTCTGCATGCGCATTGCAGAGTCAATAAACCAATAAGGATAGGTATTACTGAGATTAGGTAATAACAGGAAATAACATCAGCTATATATATGTACATGTATCTATATGTGTCTCTGCACGGCTAACTGGTTGCTCGCGAGCTCCCCCTTTATTGCAATACCTTGCACGTGTTCATTCCCTATAATAGGTAAGCAAGGCCTATCTGCGTCCCACTCAAAGTTCCTTTCTCCAATGAAGTCTTCGCTAGCCACCGTCGGTGCACAAGTTAAATTGTAATCCACAGGGTTTCAACAAGATGCTGTAATTATCCGCAATATACCTGAGTACTCGTGTGCCTGCCACCCACTAATGACGGATGCACCAATCTCTGATCACATAGTCTCCAGTGAGATACACTAGGCCGCAAGCTGTGGCGTGATAGGTGAAGTGTGGCTGGCACTAACTAAATCACTTTCCTCTAAGGTAGTAGTCAATTCTGGGAAGGTGCCCTTCTCACCAAACAGGCCCGACTTTCAGATAGTCTCCTCTGGCTTGTCCCGGTCACTCGATCTCCACGCTTCTGCTTCAGCTGCAGTCTCCGGACTCCGTCACTAACAGCATATGGTGATGGACGACTCCGGTCTCTGCTGGGCAATCACAGGACGCTGTGGACGATCCTCTGCTGGAAATCACTCAGGCACTCCCGTAATTTAGGCCCAGGCTTCTGGCCTAATCCTTAGGAAGCAGGCCTCCGTGCCAACTTCCTGCTTGATTGAGAGCTGGATCCAGAGAGAGAGACGCTGGCCCCTCCCCTGGTTTAAGTAGTCTGCCCAGAATGCTTTGCGGTGTTGCAATGCACCCTGGGTAATGTAGTCTGTCTTTTACTAAAAGCAACAAAGTCTTTTCTCCTAGCTGATATCTGTCCCAAAGTGCATTAGTTGCATTGTAACACTTATACCACCGGAGGGAGCCGGATTCCTTCTTTCATATGGACATCCTGCTACACACTCCCCCCACTTAAAGTCTTTGGTCCCCAAAGAGGACAACAGTATGTAACCTAACACATACTTTGGCAATACCTGCAGGGAAATTTGTTAGTTTATGCATGACAATAAACAACTTGCCTTTCATAAGCAGGATTTAAACTTAAACAGCTCATATCATAACACAGAGCCGACAGAGGAACCTCCCACCAATTATCACAAGGAGGGAGGTTGTCCTGTATAAGGACCACCGACACTTGGGTGTCTGTTTCAGATGTGCTAGGGAGTGAGCTGGGGTTGTCTTCCACTGAATCTGAATCTGGAGTGGAAGAGCTAGACTGATCAATGGTTCTCTTAGAAGTGATGATGGCCTCCTCAGAGCATTCACCCAATTGGTCGTACGTCAGTCTTTTTGGGGGGTGAATTACTCTTCTTTCCCTCTGCTCTTTAGGTATCATATTCTCAAGGACATTGGGGCTGGCTGTTTCTAGAAGCTCTTCAGGGGCTTCCTCATCTAGTTCAGGCATGTTGGGCTCCAGAACTTCAGGAGCGTCCCGCTCTCCTTCAGATAGAGACAACGACCCTTCTTCTGGGTCTTCCATTGACAAAGAGTCTGAGTCATCAGCTACCTCCTCAATGAGAATGTTTGAAGGCACGAATTCAGGAGCTTCTGCCCGAAGAGTTCCATTGTCAACTGTTTTGGGTGAGGTTTGGGAGGTGGTCATGGGTTCTGGCAATTGGGATGACCACAACCAGTCAGATTCTGCTTCTTCATCCTCTTGACCTTCATTGTCAGAGTCTCCATCTCTCACATCTGGAAGCACTGTTTGAGATCAGGTGATGGGTCTGGAACCTTGAGAAGTTGAAGGGGTTTCTTGTGAGTCAGATGCAGGAGGCATGCGAACTGCCTCGGAGAGGGGCAACAAGTGATTCCTGTGCCAGGTCTTTAATGGTCCCACGCTTCCTTCTGGCCTAATTTGGTACACAGGAAGGTTTTCCAGCTTCTTGCAGATAACATAAGGTTGGGATTTCCAACGGTCAGCCAACTTATGTTTTCCCGGAATTCCCAAGTTCCTCAACAGCACTCTATCTCCTGGCTGTAAATCTTGAATTCTGACTCTTAGGTCAAAGTTTCTTTTATTTCTCAGCCCCCGTTGGTCAGATGCTGCTTGGGCCTTTTCAAAAGCTGTCTTCAGACTCTTTCTCAATCGGTCTACATACCCCTTGTGGGATGCTGCTGAGGTATGATCCAGCGATATGCCAAAGGCCAAGTCCACTGGCAACCGAGCCTCCCGCCCGAACATCAAACGGTATGGGGAATACCCGGTGACATCACTGGCAGTGCTATTGTAGGCATGCACTATGGCAGCTACATGCTTGCTCTAATGCTGCTTTTTCTCTGAACTCAGAGTCCCCAACATATCCAAGAGAGTCCGGTTAAACCGTTCAGGCTGAGCATCTCCTTGTGGGTGATAAGGGGTTGTCCTGGTCTTCTGGATGCCTAACAGGTCTAATAACTTCTTTATTAATTTGCTTTCAAAGTCTCTGCCCTGATCTGAATGAAGGCGTTGGGGTAGACCATAGTGCACAAAGAATTTTTCTACCAGTACTTTGGCTACTGTTGAGGCCTTCTGGTCTTTTGTTGGGAATGCTTGAGCATATCTGGTAAAGTGATCTGTTATCACCAAGACATTCCCTTGACCACTCAGATCAGGCTCCAGGCAAAGGAAGTCAATGCACACCAGTTCCATAGGTCCCTGACTTTGCAGATGGCCCATTGGGGCTGCTTGGCGTGGCAAGGTCTTCCTTTGAATGCATCGGACACAGGAATGGCAATATCCTTCCACTTCAGCCCGCATGCAGGGCCAATAGAACCTATCCCGTACAAGGTGAAAAGTCCGTTCGGACCCTAGGTGACCATGGTTGTCATGGAGGGCAGCTAGGACCGCTTCTCGATATTTGGCTGGTAGAAACAGCTGCCACTTCTCTTCTGAGTCGTCAGAGGGGCCCCTTCGGTAGACCACCCCTTGACGTATGTGTAGCCGATCCCACTCCCTGCGCAACAATCGGGCTTCTCTTGGGGAGTCTGTTTCAAGCATCTCGGGACGCTGGCTTTCCAGGGCCTTTATCAGGAGTTTCCCTAAAGAGTCTTCTTCTTGCTCCTTTCTCAAATCCCTTTTTGTCAGCTTGGGCAAGCCCTCCCCTTCGACTTGGGTCACACTGCAATAGCACTTCGGTACTCCAACAGCTGAGACCCCAATTTCTTCGGCTCTTGACCCACCTCTGGCTTGAAGTTCTGTCCCCTGATATAGGGCTCGCACTCCCTCTGGGTCTAGTTGGGCCCATTCTTCGGTAGGGTCGGTGGGGGCATGAGACCCCATGGACAGGGCATCTGCATCCCTATTTCCCACTCCGGGTCGGTACTTCAAGCTGAAGGTGACGCTTGAAAGGGCAGCCAACCACCGGTGTCCCGTTGCATCCAACTTGGCAGTGGTCAGAAGGTAGGTGAGCGGGTTATTATCTGTCTTCACCACAAACTCTGCCCCATATAGGTAGTCTCTCAGTTTGTCTACCACTGCCCATTTCAAGGCCAGGAATTCAAGCTTGTGGGTGGGGTAATTCTTCTCAGCAGGTATCAGACTCCTGCTCACATATGCGACGGGTCTTAGGTAACCATCATGTTCCTGGTACAGCACCCCACCCAGCCCATCTCGGCTGGCATCTACATGCAGTTCATAAGGCTTCTTTGGATCAGCATAGGCCAGGACTGGTGCAGTGGTAAGACTCTTCTTTAACATCTGGAAGGCTTCCTCGCACTCCCCTGTCCACTGGCCTTGAATCGACTCTTTGGGCCTTCGGGGTCCCATGGTGAGTTTCACTGGTTTGACCAGCTCTGGAACATCATCTTCCCCTTCGTTTCTGAGTAACTCGTTCAGGGGTCTGGCAATCTTGGCGAATCCTTCTACAAATCTTCTGTAGTAAGAACAGAACCCCAGGAATGACCGAAGCTCAGTCACGTTGGTTGGTCTCGGCCAAGAGGTGACGGCATCCAGCTTCTCTGGGTCCGTGGCCACCCCTTCTGCAGAAACGATATGGCCCAGGTAATGGACTGAGGACTGGTAAAATTGACACTTCTCTGGGGAGAGTTTCAGGCCCTCTTCACTGAGCCTCTTCAGGACCTTCTCCAGTCTCTCTTCATGCTCTTCTAGGGTTCTCCCGAACACGATGACGTCGTCCAAATATACCAGGACCTCTATTAGATTCATGTCCCCGACGGTTCTCTCCATTAGCCTTTGGAAAGTGGCGGGGGCTCCTGATAACCCTTGAGGCATGCGGTTGAACTCAAAGAACCCCACAGGGGTGATGAAGGCTGTCTTCTCCCGATCCTCAGGGTGCATGGGGATTTGGTAATATCCACTTTTTAGATCCATTACACTGAACCACTTGGCCCCTGACAGACTCTGCAGGGCGTCTTCAATTCGGGGGTGGTGTATTGATCTGGGATGGTCCTTCTGTTTAGTGTTCTGTAGTCGATACACAGTCTCAGCGACCCGTTCTTCTTTCGGACTACCACTATTGGAGAAGCGTAATGGCTCCTGGATTCTCGAATAATCCCCGTCCTCTTCAGCTCAGCCAACTGTTCCCGCAAGTCTTCTAAGTCACCCAGTGGGACCCGTCGAACTCTCTCTCTAAAGGGCTTATCTTCTTGTAAGCGTATCTTGTGAGTGGCACTCCTTGCGCACCCCACATCAAACTCATCTTTAGAGAAGATCTTTTCCCACCTTGCAAGTTGAGCTTTGGCCCTTTTTCTCCATTCTGGTGGGAGGGCCGTGTCTTCAGAACAGAGCTTCTCTATGGTGACTTCACCCCTTTCTTCTTTCTTCAATTCACACGGGGCAATGGGGGTGGCTGGATTCACCTGGCCCAACAGCATTCTGGCCGGCACCTTCACTGGTGTATTAGCAGTGTTCCTTATACTCACTGAAACCCTCCCATGGCTTTTCTGTAGGGCCTTCAATGGGATCACTTCGGGGATTACTTCAATCCCTTTCTGTCTTTCCTGTGGGCCTGGTTCGAAGACAATGAAGGGGCCTGGCTGTTTCCATGTGAGCTTGACAGAAGCCCTCAGGCAAGTCACCTCTCCCGGTTGTAATACCTTCTCCGTCTTGTCTAGCTTCCAAATCTTGCCAACTCCCTCAGCCGGGGCCTTCTGCTCCAGTACCAGGCGCTGGTAGGCTTGCCTTAACATGGGGTGGACTCTTGTGGTCGGGGCTTCTTCCTGTTGGGCCAACGGTGTCAGCAGTCGCCTGACTAGATCAGTGTTGGTCCCTATGATGAGTGAGCTCTTGCTGGCCCCTGGTGGGCGAGGGCACACTACTGCCAGAGTATCGAAGGTCTCTGTCTCCCCAGCCACTGAGGGATCAAAAGTCAACTTGATTGGCAGGTAACCGTCATAGGGAAAGCTCTGAGTTCCAATACCCCATATTTCCAGTTCCTCTAATTTCTGTAGGGGCAGATGTTTAAGATGTTTATCATAGAAATCCCTATACAGAAGAGTCACTTGAGCCCCAGTGTCAAGAAGAGCCTTGGTGTAGATCCCTTCTACTTGTATGGAGACTACTGGAGAAGGCCCCACTAACTTGGCAGGGAACTCCTTCAACACAGACTTCTTGCTGGGTTCAGTTACCTGTACCCTCACTTCTTTTTTTCTTGAGTTTCCGGTGGTTCTCAGTCCCTTCTCGGTCTGGTGTGCACTGGCCTTCTGTTCAACAGCAGCCTGAGTTGTGGGACGGGGCCTAATTGGCAGAGGTTTAGGTCCCTGACTCTGATGTTTTGGATCATTGGACTTCTTGAAGGAGTTCGTGGAAACTGGTGGGCGCCCGGCTGACTCCTTCACCGGGGCCCTCCGAAGGTTTCCACCGGCTTGCGATATCTGGATGCAACTTCATCTGGGCTGGGACACACTGCTCTAACATGCCCGATTCCCCCACAATTGAAGCATGTTATCAATCTCTTAGGCTTCTGTACTAGTTCCATATTGGAGCTAGGAGGTTTTTTTGGTTCCTCTGACGTGTTCTTGTTGTGTGGCACAGAGGCCTGGCTAGTCAGCATGGACACCATTTCTACTAGTTGTGACACCTGGGTCTTTAGGAGTTCAACTTCTGAATCACCTTCTTCTGCACTTAACATTCTGACTCGGGCAGTTGGTTCGGTGTGTTGACTCCTCCTTTTGTCTTCCAACATGGCCTCCTCCTCCCTGACTATCCGGATCAAGTTGGGGTATTCCAGGCTGCTCCCGTCCCGCCGGGTGCGTAGCAATAATGCGATGGGGTCCAAGGGTTGAGCTCCCCTCAACACCTGCTGGGCACGGGCCTCATCCACTTTTCTTGGATCGATCCCTTTCTTCAGTAGGATCCGATGCAGGATCTTATCCAGGCGTCCTATGAATTCTGACAGCTTCTCTCCCTCTTTTTGGTAGCAATGCCCCAGCTGGAAAGTGAGTTCAGTGACGTTTTCCGTCCTGCCGAACACATTCTGCAGAATATCCAGATAATCCTGTGCATTGCAGTCCTTCTTGCTTAACTTGAGGTTATGTATGGCCTCCAGAGCAGGCCCCTTTAAGCTTTCCACAATCCGTTGTTTTTTTTGTTGTTCTGGCACCTCCCATTCTTCTAGGGCCTGAGTGGCGCCATCTAGCCACTCTTCAAATCCATCTTCCACTGAAGGTACAGGTTTCTTCCCAGAAAAGGTCCTGAGTTTCCTGTATCCTGACATCAGGTAGTCTGGAGGGTCCTTTTTACACTTGGTCACAATCTCCCCCAGGACAGCGCACAATTCTGAGCTAAGGGTGGTCAATGGTGGTGAACCGGGACCCTTTTGTTGGGCACTCCCTCCTGTGCTGGGGCCTCCTGAAGTAGTGGATGTGGGGCCATCTTTATTCTCTTCTGGGTGTATCAGGAGGAGTTCTACTTGGTTTGTAGTTTTTATGCTGGCACCCTTGAAGTAGTCAGAGATTCCGTTCCTCCACTCACATAATGCATAGGTGTGGGGATTTACAGTATCTGTCTTTATGTCAATCACCCATGGCTTCCTGTCCGTGGACAATGCTCTCAAGACTGGAGTTAGCTGCTCCTCTACCCAGGCCTCTCTCTGGATTTCAACCACCAGGCCATTTCCGGGTAGGATGCCTTCATCCCTGCACCACCGGGCTACGGCAGCAGGGTCCATTTCTGTGCTGTAAGGGTTCTGTCTAGGGGGAAAGTTGATTGCAGAACCCCAGACGACATCCCGGACGAGCCCCCACGTGTAGCACTACCCCCGTAGGAGCTGCTGTTTGTTTGATTTGGGTCTATGTCCTGCCTATCAACCCCTGGAAGTGGCTCAAACCTTCCACTAGCACAACTGATATGAATAAGGAGTGTGAGACCTATTGAGTATTAGGAGACACAATCCTGCATACATCACACAATAACCTGTAAATGTTATTACCTTTGCTGGTCACTAGTCCTTCTAAGTGACAGAGATACTTCACACAAGTTATATGCTTAATCAAAGGTACCTTTACTCAGTATAAAAGGGAAGGGTAAAGAATCACATTAATACACACAGTTGACTCTGCATGCGCATTGCAGAGTCAATAAACCAATAAGGATAGGTATTACTGAGATTAGGTAATAACAGGAAATAACATCAGCTATATATATGTACATGTATCTATATGTGTCTCTGCACGGCTAACTGGTTGCTCGCGAGCTCCCCCTTTATTGCAATACCTTGCACGTGTTCATTCCCTATAATAGGTAAGCAAGGCCTATCTGCGTCCCACTCAAAGTTCCTTTCTCCAATGAAGTCTTCGCTAGCCACCGTCGGTGCACAAGTTAAATTGTAATCCACAGGGTTTCAACAAGATGCTGTAATTATCCGCAATATACCTGAGTACTCGTGTGCCTGCCACCCACTAACGACGGATGCACCAATCTCTGATCACATAGTCTCCAGTGAGATACACTAGGCCGCAAGCTGTGGCGTGATAGGTGAAGTGTGGCTGGCACTAACTAAATCACTTTCCTCTAAGGTAGTAGTCAATTCTGGGCAGGTGCCCTTCTCACCAAACAGGCCCGACTTTCAGATAGTCTCCTCTGGCTTGTCCCGGTCACTCGATCTCCACGCTTCTGCTTCAGCTGCAGTCTCCGGACTCCGTCACTAACAGCATATGGTGATGGACGACTCCGGTCTCTGCTGGGCAATCACAGGACGCTGTGGACGATCCTCTGCTGGAAATCACTCAGGCACTCCCGTAATTTAGGCCCAGGCTTCTGGCCTAATCCTTAGGAAGCAGGCCTCCGTGCCAACTTCCTGCTTGATTGAGAGCTGGATCCAGAGAGAGAGACGCTGGCCCCTCCCCTGGTTTAAGTAGTCTGCCCAGAATGCTTTGCGGTGTTGCAATGCACCCTGGGTAATGTAGTCTGTCTTTTACTAAAAGCAACAAAGTCTTTTCTCCTAGCTGATATCTGTCCCAAAGTGCATTAGTTGCATTGTAACACTTATACCACCGGAGGGAGCCGGATTCCTTCTTTCATATGGACATCCTGCTACATGGGTCTACAGCTTTTTTTAGAAGGAGTACTGTACACATTCTTCTCTTACAAGAGATGTACGTATATAATATCCATACCTGGAATTCTTCTTTAAAAAGGTAGTAAAGTCATATTTTTATTTTGTCCTACAGGTAAGCTTATAATAAATCTTACCTGTAAATACCATGAAGATCTTCTAAACTTGAGTTGTTTAGGAGATGTTAACATCGGCTCCAGCTGATGACATCACTGCACGTGTGCAGTACATTTTGCATTCAGGGCACACTGAGTGTGCCCTGAATGCAGTATGTGCTGTGGCACAATAGTGCCTCCCGTGTGCACGAGCAGGAGTGACATGATTGTGGCTCGGGCCATTCAAACGGCCAAAGATCATGAACCGGGGGGAAAACTGGGCAAAGATGGAAGCGCTGTGATAGTTCCCCCTGTCAGAACATAACAGTTCAGCGGGGGAGATCGCTGGACTAACCTCGCATGGTTAGTACAACGGCTTCCGACCTAAGCTGTCAGGTTTGCACCAGGCCTAATACTCTGCTGACAGCCCTATGGCCAGGGCCGATCCTAGGGTCACAGACGCCTGGGTGCAGAAATATTTCTGGCGCCCCCCCACATGGGCGTGGTTATCTTTACTAACTCCTCCCCTTTACACGTGTTTCTATGGCAATGACTCAAACACAGAGATGCTCCCCTAAGGAGTCTTCGTTACCCTGGGATCCTCCCACGATCTCTTAACAATAAACAAAATACAGAAAAAGCAAGGAGTACTCTAATGGGACCTGGAGGGGGGTCTCTCTAATGTACACAGAGAGGGCTTCTGTTAGAGAGTCTGTTAGAAAGACATCGTAGAGGAGATGGTCAGAGACTGCAGATATGATACAATAGATGGTCAGAGACTGCAAAAATTATACAAGAGATCAATGTAGCCTCATTAGTGCCCACCAAATGCAGCCTACCAGTGCCCATCAATTGCAGCCTACCAGTGCCCATCAATTGCAGCCTTATCAGTGCCCACCAAATGCAGCCTACCAGTGCCCACCAAATGCAGCCTACCAGTGCCCACCAAATGCAGCCTACCAGTGCCCACCAAATGCAGCCTATCAGTGCCCACCAAATGCAGCCTATCAGTGCCCACCAAATGCAGCCTACCAGTGCCCACCAAATGCAGCCTACCAGTGCCCACCAAATGCAGCCTACCAGTGCCCACTAAACAGGGTTGGTGCAAGGATTTTTGACACCCTAGGCGAAACCTAATTTTGGGCTTCCTTGTCCCTCTAAATATGCTTTGATTGTGTGCCACAAGCTGGAGTCTTAGGGATACATATAAACCTCAACACAATCATTTAGAAATGTACTTCCAATACATCTGGTTTTGTATACACTGAGAATAGACAAAGAGCTTAAAATAGAGGATTATAAAGGATCTGAGGAATCCGGGATGGAGCCAAAGAATAAGTACTGCAGTATGACCCCTTAGGGAGAGAGAGAGGGAAGAATCACTATGGTGTAAGGAAGAAAGGAAGAGGGGACACTATGGTACACAGAAGGCAGGAAGGAAGGATCACTATGGTACATGGAAGAAAGGGAGGAGGGATTACTATGGTACATGGAAGGAAGGATAACTATGGCACATGGAAGGCAGGAAGGGTCACTATGGTACATGGAAGGATTACTATGGCACACAGAAGGCAGGAAGGATTACTATGGTACATGGAAGGCAGGACCACTATGGCACATGGAAGACAGGAAGGATCACTATGGTACATGGAAGGATTACTATGGCACACAGAAGGCAGGAAGGATTACTATGGTACATGGAAGGCAGGACCACTATGGCACATGGAAGACAGGAAGGATCACTATGGTACATGGAAGGCAGGACCACTATGGTACATGGAAGGATGTAAGACTGTGGCACATGGAAGGATGTAAGACTGTGGCACATGGAAGGCTGGAAGACTGTGGCACATGGAAGGCTGGAAGACTGTGGCACATGGAAGGCTGGAAGACTGTGGCACATGGAAGGCTGGAAGACTGTGGCACATGGAAGGCTATGGCACACGGAAGGCTGGAAGGCTATGGCACACGGAAGGCTGGAAGGCTATGGCACATGGAAGGCTGGAAGGCTATGGCACATGGAATGCTATGGCACATGGAAGGCTGAAGAAGACTATGGCACATGGAAGGCTGAAGAAGACTATGGCACATGGAAGCAGGGGAGGGCTGGCAGCCTTAGGCCTGGGGGGCAAATCCAGTCAAGTGGCCCATTAAACCACCAAATCAGCTCACTATCTCCAGTGCCCATCCAAAGCAGCCTCACCAGTGTCCATCAATGCAGCCTGATCAGTGCCCATCAATGAAGCCTTGCCAGTGTCCATCAATGCAGTCTGTTTATTGCATGGGGATTAGCGAGAGAAGAGCCGCCGGATTACACAGAGTGGAGATCTACTGCCTACCCGGTGTGGCTGCTGTCATACGAAGTCCCGCCTCCAGGACTGGCTTCTATGATAGACGTCACCAGTGTGCCATCTATCAAAGGAGCCAGTCCAGGAGGTGGGACTTCGTATCACAGCAGCCGCTGGGTAAGCGGGAGGTCCCCGCTCTGTGTAATCCAGCGGTGCTTGCCCCCACTTCCCTTCTGAGGCAGCCCAATAGGCCCAGCAGGACCCATGGTAGGGCCGGCCTTGGGCGCTCTCCCTCTGCCTCAGCTCACGGTGCACCCTCCCAGGATTGGCCCTGCAAAGTGGGGACAGAATCGGGCATGGACTTGGTCCCGGGACAGTGTCCTCAGTCCGGGGACTGTCCCGGGAAACCGGGGACATCTGGTCGCCCTAGGCTAGTAGCCAGCAGACCCAAAAGGCTATGGTCAGCTCCCAGCAGGAGCCAGAGGCCAGAGGCCAGCGGCCAGCAGGACTTACAGGCCAGCGGCCAGCAGGACCCACAAGTCAGTGGCCAGCGGGACACACAGGTCATTTTATTCTGGCTGCGCTGCTCTCAGTTCTCCACTCACTGGGAGCTTGAGAGCGCGTGGACTACTTAGCAGTGCTGATATGCACTGGTAGGTGGCACTGGTGGGCACTACTTAGCAGCAGTGGGTCTGGAGTGTGCGGGACTGATGTCCCGTTTACACAAGACGATAAACGACTTTTTTTTCTCCTCACGCTGTCAGCATGAGGGGAACAAAATGGCAATTACCAGCTTCTGTTTTCATCACGTGATCAGCTGTCATTGGCTGACAGCTGATCACATGGTAAGGGGCCGATATCTGCCCCTCACTCCGATCTGTGATCAGCCGAGTCTCATGGACTCACTGATCACAGGGCATGCCGCGTGCACCCCACACGTTAGGTATCTATTTACTCTGCATAATATCATCTTTCACATTATACAAAAAAATTGGGCTAATGTTAGTTTTTTTTTTTTTTTTATTCATGACAGTGTATTTTCCCAAAGAAATTGCATTGCATCAGTGCGGTTTTTCAAATGAAATATTTTATGTGACATAAAATATTGCAACAATCGCCATTTTATTCTCTAGGGTTTCTGCTAAAAAAAATACATTATATATATATATATATATATATATATATGTTTGGGGGTTCTAAGTAATTTTCTAACAAAAATACAGATTTTTGACAAGTGTCAAAAAAAGGTTTAGGCATGAAGGGGTATATAATATCAGCCCCCAGCATGAAACAATGAGAAGGAAGAGAGGAATCTTTATTTTCAATAAAAAAAAAAACTTACATTATCTCTGCTCTGCTCACCTCATGGAGTGACAGTCCGCTTCCCGCAGCCTCTCGTCCTTTCTCCTGCTGTGGACAGGCTGGGCAGGTTCTGTCCCCAGGGACTGCTACTGGGCTGCTGGCGATAGGGACTATATGTCCCACGATGCTTTGCAGCTGCTGGAGGCCTGGCTGATGGGCACTCTCCACCTACCAATGAGGAAGCAGGGGAGGGAACAGAGTGGGCGGCCGGGCTCTGCGAGCGGAGCCCGCACATGCTGCAGTGTTTGGAGGAGAGGGAGGGGGGAAATCCCCCGCAGGAGCTGACAGGCTGGCTCTCACTCCTCTGTCGGTGGATTAGTGTGATCGCGACCGACGGGAGAAGTGGAGCCGCGGGTGACAGAGCGGCCCCGCTACATGAGTGAGTGTCGCTTGAGCTTCAGCACCTCTCCCTCTGCCTCAGCTCATGGCCCCTGCCCTGACCCGACTTCCTCTGGAAAAAAAAAACGTGAGCGGGCAGCCGCCGGCCGTTATCCATATAAGTTAGGGCGGCAGCCTAGGGGGAAATTGCCATCCTGCCCCAGCCCGCCCCTGCATGGAAGACTATATATGGATGCCTGGGAGACTTTGGCACATTTAGAGAAGAGGGAGGGGAGAGATCACTCACCCAGGCTGCATTGTCTTCAGAGGCAGGCACAGGCACTCAGGCAGTGACATCAGGCAGGATCACTGGCTGGCTTGAAATCTCCCGCCCTCATCCCTTTCCAGGCACAGATTGGCTACGCGAAAGGGTTGTGGGCGGGCACAGGGGGGACATGGGGAGGAGGTGGGGCAGACCTAGCCTACCTCCTCCTCATACGAAATATACAGCGGGCAAGCGGGGAGGAAAAATATACAGCCGGAGGGCGAACATTGCCGTGGGGCGGGGAATATGAAGCTAGGCTATCTTATGCACACTGCCGTGGGCACGCTGGGAGGCGGGGAATAGTGCCGTTATACTGAGCGCCGGGGGCGAGGAAAATGCACACTGCCGCGGGCGCGAGGCAGAACACTCGGGACTGACAATCATGATACTCTGGCACTTTGGCGCACCCTGCTCTGCGGCGCCTCGGTGCAGTGCACCCCAGGCACCCGCCCAGGACCGGCCCTGCCTATGGCAGTCTTATCTACTCGTGCTGATTGTCAAGAATTTGACATGTAAGTGTACTATTTGTTTTTATGAAATAAACTTCTGTATTATTCTAATGAGGATCCCGCACTGCTATTTCTTTGTTGTACAAATGATGGGATATATACTGGAATTTTTATTTATTTATTTTGTATACTAGTAATGGCGGTGATCAGCAACTTATAGTGGGGCTACGATAGTGCGGTTTGATGCCAGGGGGGAACTGACTAACTGACACTGACATCACCAGTGACACTAATATAGTGATCAGTGCCAATATACACTGTCACTGTACTAATGACACTGGCTGGGAAGGGGTTAAAATCTAGGGGTAATCAAAGGGTTAAAGGGGATGCTAAGGCAGTGCACATAATCACTGCTAGCCCCTCTGCTCGTGTAGCGGCCTCACCCTCACCCCCTTCTTTATCGGTTACTCTGGCTCTGGTCTAGGGGTACCTTGGAGGGGAGAGCGAGGTGCGCCATGGCCCATGTCCTCTCGATTACAGCATGTAGAGGTGAAGGCCAGTATCTAGTTGTATTCGGGCCTGTGTATACACTTAGAGCCAAGTCTGTTCTGCTGATAACCCCCTTTGCTCCCAGTAATTGGAGTACCACACACTGAAAAGGTTCAACACTTATTTATTCCATAACGGCAAACAAATAGTCCTTTGTGAGCAGACAGTTTGAGACCCACAGAACAGTTCAGTATTGGTGGGGAGTAAGTCAAGGCACAATCCTCAAAGAAACTAAACCGTTGAGGTTTCAACAACGGTTGCTAAGCACAGTGGCTGTTAAATGGAATTTTTGGCTTCAGAGTCTCTTCCAGCGACTCTAGAGAACAGGAACTGGAGTTACCTTCGCTACGTTGCAGCCCATGTCAGGGGGAAGACATCCCTCCAAGGGAGTTACCAGAGGCCCCGCCGTCACCGGGTTAATGCTGTACCAGACTATCCGGAAGGGTTACACTCCCCGGCCTCCTCGCCTCAGATACGGGTCCCAACACCTTAGGGCCCCTCGGACTCCTCCACCCTCGCGGAACCCAGTCGAAGTTACTGGGCCCCAGGCTCTGGCAGTAGTACCTCACCCCAGGCTTAAGGTGCCTGGGATGGACTCCATCTCTCGCTCCGGCCAGGTCAAGGGCATCTGGGCCCAGAACTCCGGAACACCAGCACCCAGGCTGAAGGTGCCTAGTTGTGGCCGCGTCCTCCAACTCTGAACCCCAAGGTCAGGGCGTCCGCCCCTTTTATCTCCTCTCCCCTTGCGTCACAGCGGGTTCCCCGCCCTGCTGTACCAGCGCCAGGAAAGGACAAAAAGGGAGCAGTCCTGCGGTGCGGGTTCAACTCCATCCCAGGGCGACAACGCCACCAGCAGGCCACAGGGAACCCTGCACCACCAGAGTCCTCCAAGAACCAAAAAAAGGGATTCTCAGATTCCCTAACAATTGGTACATCTGGGTTAAATAACCCAGATGCTTCCCCCCCAATTTAAATACCTGCTACACTAGGATAACCTGTAGTATATACTGTATGCTGTTTTGTAAAATTAATCTACTAAATATCTTATTTCTTCTCCCTGATCAGCGGTCACATGACCGCCCATCGCTCTCTTCCTCCGATGTATGAGGGGCCGAGATCTTCCTCTGAAGTAGAGAGAGAGGGGCCGAGATCTTCCTCTGACGTTTGCTGGGCAGTCACGTGACCTCCCTCTGTAGTGTGTACATCGGAGGAAGAAAGCAACGGGCGAAAGAATAAGGTATTTAGAAGATGAATTTTACAAAATGACATACAGTATTTACTACAGGATATCCTAGCAGAGGGGCTAGCACTGATTGTGAGCAGTAATGTTTGCACTGCTCAGAACGGTGCTAGAAGGGGAAGGGAGGGGAGGCTCACACACAGAGCTGACAGGCAGGGAGGGGGAGAGGGACAATGGAGGACACAGGAGAGGAGAGCTGCGGATGACAGAGGAACGTAAACTGACCACGTTATCAGGGCTCAGCAGCCATGATAAACCGTGGTCAGTTTACAGGGGGGAGGACATAGCCAGGCAGGATCAGCCAGGTATTTTATGTGAAGCACTGTGCTGTTATTCATGCTTTAAAGGAACTTTTTTTTTTAGGGTAACAAACGGTTAAACTGTGTGCCTAACAATGTTTAGTATGTGTGCTGTGTAAAACCGGCACATGGCTGCTGTCTGTAGAGAGTTCTGTGGTATTTACCAACATAGAGCTCTCTTCTGTCATTCGCTCAGCAGATCAGTGGGTTCCGGACATAAATCATTGATTTAAAAGATTTATGGCCGGAACCCACTGATCAGCTTGTGCTGTAACAAATGGCAGCAAAGCCGGGCCAGCGGGCATGCCTGCTCGCGCCCGCTACCCGGAAGTGCTGGATCACATACATGTATGTGATCCAGTGCAGCAGGCCCTTTCTGCCTCAGTAAATCTGTGGTAGGTGGTCCACAAGCGGTTAATCAGCTAACAAAAAAGAAAACCACCAACAATATCGCATGCTGGTAAATCTTTATGTAAGTTATTTGTAACAGAAAATTATGACAATGTTTAAGTGGTAATATAAGGGCCTATTTGACATTGCCCTCAAAGAACAAGATCATATTTCTGACAGATAGCTGATTGAAGTTCTCATATTATATAGCTTTGATTACTAGAAATGCTAAAAGCACAAGGCCCCCATCAGTCTGTGGAATCTCTTGGTCTCACCTAGCAGCACATATTTTTTTTTTAAAAGAAAGCATAATATGTGCAATTAATTTGTTTACCTTTATTTTTAGACAAAAACATGTTTGTTTCCAGAGAAGGAAATCATTTTTTATTTTATTGTTCTGTTCATAGCAGCAAAAAATACAGACAAAATTGGAAACCGTTATAATGAGAAAATAGTTCATATACTTAAAAAGATAAACCATTTTACTAAAAAATAGCAAAGAATGTTTTAGCAAATATAGGAAATGTAAGGAAATAATAAATAAAATCAGGGCAGTAATAGACAGCTATTACTCCATTAAATTCTAAATATTTTTGGAGTAGTAGTAAAAATGTTTCTTAGCTATTGGCATGGAGATGACATTCTCTGGCTCTCCAGATAGTATCACAAGTAGTGGGCTGCATAAGCTGTCCATACACCAGTAGAGTTTTGTTGAAATGTTCATATAGAAATTCTGAAAAATCGTTCCTCAGAGATTTGATCTTGCCATCAAGTCAATTATTTTCATTTGAATGCCCTTAACATTTCAGCCAGATTTGCTACTTGAATGGAATCCCAGACGTAGTTTTATTTGTGAATAGAGCAAGCGCATTACAATATGTACAATTTTCCCCAAACAAAAATCATATTCACAATTATAATTTGAATTGTTCGAGAAAAAATTTCCATACTGCTCCTTGGTTTTTTGATTTGATCCCATTAACCATTAGAAAATGTAATGAACGTTCAAAAATTCTACTGATGTAGAGCCAGCTATGGTCTGCAATTTATGTGCCGAAGATTTCGTATTTTAATCTATCTAATCTTGAATTTACATCCCTGATTAACAGTTTGTAGGCAGGTGCAACCTACTTTCTCCGCTGCAGGTGGCACTCTTCCGCAGTGGTACTTCAGTTGTAGAGGAAGTCAACAGGAACATGGTTCCTCTATGGTTTCCTGGGTCACTGGGGAGGTAGAGGCAATTTAAAGGGGTTGTAAAGGTAAAAAAAATTTTTTTTTAAATAACAAACATGTTATACTTCCCTCCACTGTGCAGCTCATTTTGCACAGAGTGGCCCCGAACCTGGTTTTCTGGGGTCCCTCAGCGGCTGTCTCGGCTCCCCCCCACAAGAATTCACCACCTTCATGCGAGCGAGCTCGCATGGTGGTGAGTTCTTGCGAGCGCGCTTCCGTGATACAGCCGGCGGCTATAGCCGCTCACTGTATCACTCGGCCCTGCCCCCCGGCGCGCCGCGTCATTGGATGTGCTTGGCAGCAGCGCGAGCCAATGGCTGCGCTGCTTTCAATCAACCAATGAATGAGCCGAGAAGCCAGCACGTTCACGGCGCTGAACTTTTGAGGGGTCAGGTAAGTAAACGGGGGCTCGGGGGACGCTAATCCTCAGATATTTTTTCACCTTAATGCATAGAATGCATTAAGGTGAAAAAACGTGTACCTTTACAACCCCTTTAAGGCCATGGCTTCCAGGCTTGGTGTGCATTTTTTCAAGTTGGTAGAGTAAGAACAGGTACCCCACCTGGTAGGGACAGAACTAGCAGCAGTGAAAGCAGTGAAAGGTTCCTGACGTGGAGGGAAAGCATAGGGCTCCAAACTTCTCTGGACATCTTTCCACTTGGGCAAGAGACAGCGAGGCCGCATTCTGCCCCCTTCAAACAGATGCTGTCACTTCGGCTAAAACCTGCTCTCTGCATGCTGTTGGACCTGTGAGTGTTCCTGGTTGGGTTGTGTTCCCACCAAGTTTATTGTGAGCTGTCTACATTATTTCAATACAAGTTCTTTCATTGCACCTGGACTGTGTGAGTTATTGCTGCACCTCATTTACAAGTTCTACCAGTCTAAGGACCTGACTTTTTCTGCTGCAGTTAAGCAATACAGCTAAGTCTCCTCCACTCCTGAAGGATCTGGATTGCGAAGGAGTAGCAACAGTCTTAGGCCTCGTACACACGGCCGAGATTCTCGTTGAAAAAAACATGTCGTTTTTTTCGACGAGATTCTTGGACAAGAAACTTGTCCCGGCCGAGTGTACACACGCTCGTTTCAAAGAACCCGTCACATTAGATGCCGTCGCTGCCATCTTGGTATACCCTACGTATGCCTAGGAAGCTACCGCGCATGCGTCAAATTCATTTCGAACATGCGCGGGCTTCCGGGAGGACAGGTAAGTGTACACACACTCACTTTTCTCGTCGAGAAACATGCCGAGGAGAATCTCGACGAGAAAATAGAGAGCAGGTTCTCTATTTTCTCGTCGAGGTTTCTTGTCGGTTTTCTCGACGAGAAACCCGATAGCCGCGTACACACGACCGATTTACTCGGCAAGACCTCTCTGCCAGCAAGTTTCTTGCTGGTTCTTGCCGAGAAAATCGGTCGTGTGTACGAGGCCTCAGTCTCTCCTTCTGTAAACAGCTTCCCTGTTGGCATATGTGAATGCAGGACTGCTGATTTGCTGCCCATCCCTCTTCCAGTCTGATTATTGCTTTACAGGGGATTCAGGGGAGCTGAGGCTGAGGAAATTTTAGGTATTTATACTAGTCGCGTTTCAAATTGATTTCATATTTTATTAGCCACTTGCAGACCGCGCCATGTAGATATACGTCGGCAGAATGGCACGGCTGCGCAAAGTAATGTATATATACACGTCACTTTGAATTTTGCGCCGTGCGGGCGCGAGCGCCCCTGCCGCGAGCTCCGTGACCGTGCCCGCGGGATCCGCAGACTCGATGTCCGCCGGTGTCCGGCGATCGTGTCACGGAGCTGTAGAACGGGGAGAGGCAGTGTAAACAAGGCACCTCCCTGTTCTGCCTAGTGACACGACACTGATCTTCTGCTCCCTGTAATCGGGAGCAGTGATCAGTGTCGTGTCACATGTAGCCCAGCCCCCACACAGTTAGAATAACTCCCTAGGACACACTTAACCCCTTCCCCAACCCCTATGGGTTAACCCCTTCACTGCCAGTGTCATTTACACAGTAATAAGTGCATTTTTATAGCACTGATCCCTGTATAAATGACAATGGTCCCAAAATACGGTCAAAAGTGTCCGATGTGTCTGCCATAATGTCGCAGTCACGATAAAAATCGCTGATCGCAGCCATTACTAGTAAAAAAAATTGACTATTAGGGTATCCCCTGTCAGGTGGAATTGCAGGATTGTCTGGAGAAGGGATAAGTGCTTTGTGCAGGAGAAGAGGAAGGAACAGCAGGCTTGAAGAGCAAGTGACAGACAGGTTGATTCTGCTGATGCATACCTACAGCAGGGCAATCAAAAGAGTCAGCACCTGCAGAGCGGCACCATTGGTCTAGTATTGTGGATAAGAAGACAGGACACACTAAAGGAGGATGTCTTATTGTCGTGGAATTTCAGGCTGCTGTTTACAGAGCACACAGCCTATAATTCCTGTGCTATCTAAGCACACATCAGTTTTCATCTTTTTGAAGTAATGCTATCTTTAAGTTTGCTAAAGTCCACTCACCCATCATTCATCCAAGAAAGGCAGCACCACAAAAGCTTATCTTCTTATCAGGCCATTCCAGCAAAGACTGTTCAGCCGACGCCTAATCATAGGCTTTTATTAAACTCAAAAGATCTCACACAGGAGGTGATTGGCTGCAGCAACCAATCCCCTCCCCCATGGGCGGGAACCTCACAGGATGTTCCCTCCTCACAGGAAAATGACAATACTTGGACATTCCTTCCAACAGGAGATGTCATACATGAATATAATAACGTAGGATGGCTAAAGTTACCGTTGATAGGAATTCTTATTCTGCGCTATTCCATAGAATAACGCATAATAAGATTATACTATTATTGAATGGGGGAGGGAGGCTATCTGCAGACGCACGCTACGAATTCCAACCAATGTTGATCAGACATAGCAGAGACAAAAGCGCCCATCCGCCTATAACCAATGATGTCATTGCAGAGCGAGCATATCACCCCCTTAACGATCGTCCATGCTAATGCACAGAGGGCCCCCGTTGGTGGACATATCCGCCCCCTGCAAACATCACACTCCAACCTCAAGACGTTTTCCCCTATCAGACGGGATTCAACCAGCCTCAGACTACCCCAATCAGCTCTTTTAGAGCGGGTTGCGGAAGTACTAACACTGGGTAACACTATGACAATACATATTAAATACATCTCCATAAAAATCTCCACAACAGTCCTCCCTTTTTTGTCATATGCACCCCATGTGTCCCTCGATGAGAGTTGATATGCTTCTTACACCTGGAAATGAATCAGTTCTTAGTCCATAAAAAGGAAAACACGGCTTGACATGTAGACTCTACTCTTCAGGGGCATGACTTATAAAGGAGGACACGACATGGTGAGCTGTAGTAATCGCCGATCCGTCTGTGCCTTGTATGTGGGTCCGGCTTCGGGGCGTCTCATCAAGGAAACTCTGGTCACGCGTCAAATCAGGCAACAGGAGCACCTCGTCACGACATAGAAAGAATAGAAATAAAACGACATGAGTATACATATTCCCACTTCCTTTAACCACGATCCGCTGTAAAATAAAAAATTAGATCCCCAAAGATTCCCAGACCCTTAAAAAGGACTCCCAACCTTCACTTAGCTACAGCTCTGGCTTCAACAATTACATGAAGAATCCTATCCTTAACGGATGAGAATTGTTCAATTGTATCCCAAGCCCGAGACGCCCCCACCTTGTACATGCAGGACCCCATGCCCAGACCTGGTCGGGATTGGTGAACAAATCCCTTCTAGCTGTCCCTGCCATTCTTAATTTCCTGCGCCATCAGATCCTCGCGATCGGCCGCGACCTAAAATGTTGGGACAGCTTCACCATCGCGCATGAACCTCTTGCTTTGGGGGAATTACCTTTATAAGCTGCAGATCCACATAAACACCAAACTAAAGTTCAAACACACTTGTGGGCTGCCTAGATACCCAAACCGACAAGAGACAGAGCCATTAAAACTAAAACCAATTTTACCCTCTAAAAATACATCGTTAGGTTCCATTGACGAGTGTCTGTTTGGAGTCTTCACTAGTTGGTCAAAACTCCTCATACCCATAATAACATCATAAATGGCATGTACCGCTGTCATCGCTGGGGACTAAAACTCGGTGAAGACTCAGAACAGACCATCGGTCCTGTTCGCTTTCTGAGCTAGTCAGGACATACACTTTAAATAATAACTTGGGATGCTTTTCACCGTTACCCTCGCTAAAATTTACTAAACAACAAAAATATAAATAAACAAAGATACTCCTCATTCTTTGGTGTGGTTGAGCCGCTTCTTGCAGTGGCTGGCGTGGTCTCATCCCTCAAGCTTCTTTACAACGACCCAGTCACCTGGTTGGAAAGAATGTAAACTGATTATTAAGTCAGGGTCCAGGAGGGACTCGTGAAAACCTTTTGGTGGACATTTTGAAGTTCATGTCACAACGATCGCACCCACCCCATCAGCCGAGAATATAAGTGACAGCTAATGAGGAGAGTACGACCCTGATTTTGATTGACCTCCAAACAACCCTCATATGACAATAACCCAGACATCGGGACTGTGGTCACTGCATAACCTGTGCGTGGCTTACAATACCTGGAGCCATTGATAAAAGGTTCTTAGCCTCTGGGATGGGAACCTACTTCACCAGACTGCTGCTTGCCGATTCAAATTCTATTAAAGAAAGACAGTCTTGGCACAAACTTGGTTAGAATTACAGAGGTTATTATTAGTTTGACAAAAAAAAAAACTGTCACTCTTACATTTATCATTCTCCCCCCTTTTCTTCCTCATTACAGACTGAAGGAAGAAATGCGTGGTACAGGAAAAAAGAAACAATGAAATAACCTATGATACTTTTACCGCCTTAGACTCATATTTATACATACACCTGTTCTCTGTGTACAAACTCCTTGGACCTGAAAAATACTTATAAGCAAAATCATTACTCTATCCTTCATATTTAACCTGCAAAGAATGGTAAAACAATAATGACATTCCTGTACATTGGTAAATTGTCAATGACATTCTTTCAAAACCGATTCAAACAAAACCCTCCGTAACCCTTACTTTTCCCGTTCCTACAAAAATACAACAGCCGCGACGCATCGAAGGATCGCCGCGGTAAGTTCGAACATATTCACGTTACTACATATAAACACTCAGATACAAACGTGGGGGAAATACTTCCCAGTTTCCAAAACCACAAATGAAAAAAAACAAAAACAGCCAGAATTCTACCTTCACTCTTTCAGCAATAGGAAAAAATACAATGGGACAACCATGAGAGCAGCTCGAGAACCTTCCATGTACCAGCCATACAAGGTTCAAACAAACGGGCATGAGCCACCGTTCCTCATCATTACAGATTTCTGAAGCCGCAGCTCAACTACATCCATTCCAGAGGGATACCCAAAATAGTATCCTTGGACCACCTATGTTAATCTTTTTGGGGTTCAAAGGCCTTTGCCCCAAAACTAGGCTTTGTGCACTGTGTGACCGTCTGACTATGGGAAGCCTCCATTCCTTCCCTTTGCACAGACCTCCTTGTGTCCATGGCAATTCGAATCGGCTTATCGTCTTAAACCTGCGTCCAGGTTAAACCGTTGCACCCATTTTCGGAGAGCACCGCCCGGTGTCTTCTTATACGGTGGATTGAAGAACTACAACCACTATATGGTCAAGTCCTCCAACTAGAAACCCTAACCGAGGCGTCAACTTTATGGCTTGTTGTCCCAACACTTTTGGAACTACAGCAACAACCACAGATCAACCCCCGAATTAGGCCTCTACCCCTCACAGTGCATGCATACACAAGCATTTTCTGCTATACACCCATACACTGCATTGTCAGACTAAACCTCACAGAACACTTACGCCAGTTTACCACCTGCAGAACAATGTGGCTTCTCTCTCTGTATCTAGATGATAAAATAATGGTGATACCCCCTGTTTGCTCTCTACCCAAAACTGTATTACAGTACAAAACTTCACAAAACTGGAACAAAATATAAAAGACTTTTAAACGCCAAAATGCTTTCCATTTTCCTTCCAAGCACAAATCTCATTCAGACAACCCCAAGCTCCTCCCACTAACTTTCTGCTGATATATAAATGCTGAAAAGAAACTTCCGGTTATGCTCAGCTACTTAAAAAAAACAAACTGGTTTAATTTCATATCAATTGTTCAGGAAGAGGGAGGGGGAGGGGAGGCCTTAATCGCCTTGTCTATCAAGACTCCAAAAAAATCTATGGCTACACATTATATATTTCAACCATTTAAAACCTTGTCAAGGAAATGATGGAGTAAACCCCCCTTTGCAAATGGGAGGGAATCCCCCCTGACCCACATTCCCTGGAAGTCAGACCATAAGTTGGGACTCAAAATACAAACTCCTGCCAAGAGATGGCTATACAGTACAAGTTCCAAAAAAAATGAATTGCTCTCTGGGAAACTCCCAAATATTTAAACATAAAAACACATCATTGTACAAAAACTCTGTTAGTCTTACAATCTATCAAAATTCAGTGTAAAGTGAAGTTTTTCTTAAAACCAAAATCCAATGCAAAAAACCGCCGCGCATATACTGCTAAGTCAGCTGACCCTGCAATAGCTTACATTCACTTAAATGAAAACAGAAATCCCCAACCTAACATCATGTGCATGGAGTTTGCATGTCCTCCCTGTGTCTGCGTTGGCCTCCTCCCACACTCCAACTGCTGGTAGGCCAGCCAGATCCCATCCATAAATAGGCCCCTGCATGTGCGTGTGTCCGCAAGCACGTTGTGGCCCCTCGGGGTAAAACCGCACTATTTTAAGATACCACTCAACTCAAAAGGCGATGCTTAGAAAAACAATTTAAACCAGCAAATTCATTAAACAAAAACCAGTCTCTCAGTATGTCCCCCTGGTGTCTCACTACTCTTCCCAGTAGTGCACAGGTCAAACTGTAAACGCATAAAACATAAGAAAACTGCGCCGATCAACAAATGCCAATACAGCATATTCAGGAGTAGTGTTTGCTAAACTGGAACTTCCTATCTCAAACTGTAAACGTCTCTCAAAATGGCCGACAAGCCAGGACTACAAAATGGTGGATGACCCACCACAGCACCTCATGGACAACAAAAATTGCGCCATTGACGCATGCAATTTTTCCCGCCAAAACCAGCATCTCTTTAAAAGAAAATCAAAAATGTTTTTCTCCACAAAGACTGACTACACCATTGAAACTTTTCTAAATTATCATCAAAATCCACTGAAAAAGGTGTCAGCTACACTCTACAAGGACCACATGTACACTTACAAACTTAGCCTCCCTTTGGCCAACTAAACAGCACATTCAATAAATGTGAGTTACATGAATAATATTAAAAACATATTCATTTCTCTAAGTTCATATACTCTGAGATATTCACCACTTTTCTCTACCTAAAGTTCACACACACAGTGGCCTCAGCTTCCATAACAAGCCATTGCAGAGACATACTATTTCTGCCTTCTAGCAATGCCTGGCCACTTGGATATGCGGCGGGAACTTTCAACTTTAAAACCAAACACTTTTGTTAAAATATTTTTACACTTATGGGGACATGTGTCTTTGTCCCCTATAAAGGCAAAAATCACAATTTATCCATTTCTATTTTTCATAGAAATCACAAACACCACACACATACAGTATATTGTTGCTTGTAACATTTGCTTAGAGTGTCTTTCCCTCAGGGCACAGCCCCTGCAACACAAGGCAGTGGGCAAGCCCTTCCCCCATTCAAGCACATGGCAGCCAAACAAACAATCTACTTACAAACTTCTCAGTGCACTAAATACCACAGCTATACCTTCATTTCATACACAATATACAGTTTATATTTCTCGCTTAGTTACACTCTTACAGCCCACAGTTTCCATCAGATTATCTCTCAGGGCCCTCCCACTACAAAACTCCTGCCTGCTATTTACAGAAAGTCACCAACTTTTACCATTGTAACTGAGATGCTTCCTGCCCCTCCCCCACTAAACCTCATGGCTCAAGGACCAGAACAATGCAGCAGCCATTGCTGGCAGCCAACTGCTCAATACATCGCACAAACAATCTAATCACACAGGCACATGCAGGCATACCCACACACAATCACATTCACAGGCATACGATCCATGACAAAATCACACACACACATACGATTCGCAGACATACACACACACACATACACACGCTGCAAACTTGAAGCATGATTTCAAAAAGACATTTTTTTTTTTGTTCGTTTCAAAGTACAGCCTCTTTACACATCACATCGCAGGTCCGCTCTCCTCCTCTGCTGATCTGATGCTCAAAGAGGCCGCAATTGGTCCCTTTGTGGTCGCCATTACTGTCGTGGAATTTCAGGCTGCTGTTTACAGAGCACACAGCCTATAATTCCTGTGCTATCTAAGCACACATCAGTTTTCATCTTTTTGAAGTAATGCTATCTTTAAGTTTGCTAAAGTCCACTCACCCATCATTCATCCAAGAAAGGCAGCACCACAAAAGCTTATCTTCTTATCAGGCCATTCCAGCAAAGACTGTTCAGCCGACGCCTAATCATAGGCTTTTATTAAACTCAAAAGATCTCACACAGGAGGTGATTGGCTGCAGCAACCAATCCCCTCCCCCATGGGCGGGAACCTCACAGGATGTTCCCTCCTCACAGGAAAATGACAATACTTGGACATTCCTTCCAACAGGAGATGTCATACATGAATATAATAACGTAGGATGGCTAAAGTTACCGTTGATAGGAATTCTTATTCTGCGCTATTCCATAGAATAACGCATAATAAGATTATACTATTATTGAATGGGGGAGGGAGGCTATCTGCAGACGCACGCTACGAATTCCAACCAATGTTGATCAGACATAGCAGAGACAAGAGCGCCCATCCGCCTATAACCAATGATGTCATTGCAGAGCGAGCATATCCCCCCCTTAACGATCGTCCATGCTAATGCACAGAGGGCCCCCGTTGGTGGACATATCCGCCCCCTGCAAACATCACACTCCAACCTCAAGACGTTTTCCCCTATCAGACGGGATTCAACCAGCCTCAGACTACCCCAATCAGCTCTTTTAGAGCGGGTTGCGGAAGTACTAACACTGGGTGACACTATGACAATACATATTAAATACATCTCCATAAAAATCTCCACAACACTTATCTATGCCCATACTGATTTAACATCTGGTGAGTGCATCCCCACTAGGGGACCTTCAATCCCCTCACTTGGTGACACACTTGGTGAAAGGAGCACTGGAACTAAGATTTGAATCAATCATTACCAGACCCACCGTTCACTATCTACACTACCTGTATGATTGAAAAATATATAGAAGACGCACATTTGAACATTTGTTCGTAGCGCTGCTACAGTTTTATTCTGAACTTTTAAATACGTTTTTTATTACTGTTTTATATTCCAGTAAAAAAAATATATTAATAAAAATGCCATAAAACTATCCCCTATTTTGTAGACGCTATAACTTTTGCGCAAACCAATCAATAAACGCTTATTGCGATTTTTTTTACCCAAAAAAATTTCCTCAGTTTTCCTAAACCGAGGAAAAAATTTGTTTTTTTATATATTTTTTGGGGTTATCTATTATAGCAAAAAGTAAAAAATATTGCTTTTTTTTTTAAATTGTCACTCTCTTTTTGTTTATAGCGCATACAACAAAAACCGCAGAGGTGATCAAATACCACCAAAAGAAAGCTCTATTTGTGGGAAAAAAAGGACGTCAATTTTGTTTGGGAGCCATGTCGCACGACCGCGCAATTGTCAGTTAAAGCAACGCAGTGCCGAATCGCAAAAAGTGGCCCGGTCATTTGGCAGCCAAATCCTCCGGGGCTGAAGTGGTTAAATAAATAAATTACTGCACTGATTGCCATTTTTTATGTCTGGCTGAAGCCCAGTTTTAATCTATTATTATTATTACATAAATCTTCATTAAAAGTACCTAAACTTAAGTTGTGCTATATGTGACTACCTCTTAAGCCTCGTACACACGACCGGTTTTCTCATCAAGAAACTACAAGAAAACTGCCAGGAGAGCTTTCTTGCCGAGAAAACCGGCCGTGTGTACGAGGCTTTCAGGTTTCTCGTCAAGAAAACTGGCCAGAATCTCGATGAGAAAAATAGAGAACCTGCGCTCTATTTTCTCGTCGAGATTCTCGTCGGCCTGTTTCCCGACGAGAAACCCGCATGCTTGAAATGACTTTGACACATGCGCGGTAGCTTCCTAGGCATAGGTAGGGTGTAGCAAGATGGCGGCGGCGGCATCGAATGTGATGAGCGCACGCTCATCGTAGTCGATGACATCACCGTGTTCGTTCCATTCAAAAGAACGGCGGTTCTTGTGAATCGAGCGTGTGTACAACGTGTTTTTTCCTGATAAGATTCTCGGCCGTGTGTACTAGGCTTTACCCTAATTTTTTAGATTTGACTGGTGTTTGGTGGCTATTATTTTTTTGTGTTTTCCTTTTTCTTGGTAAATGAACCTATTCAATGAAAAGTGTAGTTTAATTTTTCAAATATTGTTCATTCAATTGGAATTCCAGACAAAATGTCTATTTACCTATGTAGAGAGTGGACAAAGGCTAGATCTGCTGTTAAGGTATTATTATTTTTTCTGTCCTCGTTTATATTGCAGAGATTTTCCCTCACTTCACTGTCCTGGTGACATCCTGTGGGCTTTATATTTGTGCTCTATAGAAAGCATTCCCAATCACTGACTCCCAGGAGAATCCTTCAAAGAAAGAAGTTACCGGTAACTATGCACATCAAGGAGGGTAAAAAGGAAGCTCAACTAACAGCAAAGCCCTAGGTGCCACTGGGAGAGGAGCGCGGAGGGGGATCGAACCCTTCTCTGCTCTATGCTGTGTCTGTTTTTAATATCCTTTTTTGATTGTCTTTTTTCTATTTATGATATTGAATGTTATATGGCCCCAGGAGACAATTTTTATTAAAATTTCTAAGACTGACAGTGGGAATACCTACACTGGGAGATGAAATGGCATAAAGAGCTGGAGACTCAAATGACTGACACAAATTTGAAATCTTTATACGTGTTTCATTAAGAACAGTTCCTAAATGCTTTCCGTTATCTATGTGGACAGAATTACGGTAAGTATTTGTCTGGCATAGAAGCATATATTCCCTTTTTCTTAACGAACAGTATCATTTATTAAAGGTGACCAAACCATAAACCTGGAAGTTCTATTAAGACAAACTGTAGTACTGCCAACTGCTCTATGAGGTCAAAAGCAGGTTAGATAAATGAGTAGGCTTGTGCAATTCGTTTCGTAACGAATCAAAATTCGTCCGAATTTAGCAACTTTCGGACATTCTTAAGCATTCGAATTTCCGAACAGAGCAATTACGAATAAAACCGAATCCGAAATAAATTATACCGCAAAATAGCGAATGCCCGAAGGTCTTCGGCATAATTCGTTATGAAAAAAGTTACGAATGTACGAATCCATTCGAAGCACAATAACACTCACTCTGCTCTCTGCTTCTCCCTCACCATGCTGAACTCCCTCTCAAAATGGTGTACAGGGGCGGAGGCTATAGCCGCATGAAAAAACGAAAGTAAAATACGAGATTTCAAATCCATTCGAAGCACAATAACACTCACTCTGCTCTGCTCTCTGCTTCTCCCTCACCGTGCTGAACCCTCTCAAAATGGTGTACAGGGGCGGAGCCTATAGCCGCATGTAAAAAACGAAAGTAAAATACGAGATTTCGAATCGTTACAAATAACCGCTATGTATTTAGAAAAGTACAAATCCATTCGAAGCACATTAGGCATAATAGGCAGCGTCGTTGTGAGAGAGACACGGAAAATTACGAATCAACGAACCCAAAAAAAGTTACGAAAGTAGGAGTTGTGTCCAGAATCAACGAAAAACAACGTACTCTACCGAAAGTACGAATTATAAAGCAACAAAAAATTCAACGAAAAATGTCGCTTGCAAAAATACGAATGAGTCCGAACACGAAAAATCCCGTCTAGCAAAATTACGAATGATTACGAATCAACAGGACCGGAAAGAAACGAACCGAAACGGAACGAATTTTTCCGTTGTGCACAAGTCTATAAATGAGTATAAAAAAAAAAGATGACACTTAGCAGAGGAAAAAAAAAATTGTGATTGCCCACGCATCTAGCAAATGTGAGTGCATTCGCAGCCACCAAAATGCATGGTATCACAGTACCGTGTGGTTTGGTGTAGCATGATTTAAAAAATTGTGCCTGCATTACTTTTTGCGCATTCCCACAAGTTTTGCAGCCCATTGAAATTACTGGACTTTGCTAAACACACCACACGAGAGCGCAGAAAAACGTGCAAGCTTTGATGCACTTTTTATAGTGTTATATAGTTAATCTGGTTGAAAAAAGACACAAGTTCAACCAACAAAGAAAGAAAACCACAAACATACACAAATTAAAAAACCCATATACATTATCCAATACCTACAGTTGATCCAGAGAAAGACTATTAAAAAAAACAGCAAAGCATGATCCAATTTGCTCCAGCAGGGAAATTAATCCTTCCTGATTGCCCAAGAGGCAATCAGATATTCCCTGGATCAACTTTACCTATAAACATTAGTATCCATTTATATTATGTACATTTAGGAAAGAATCCAAGCCTTTCTTAAAACAATCTACTGAGCTGTCCAGAACCAGCTCTTGAGGGAGTCTATTTCACATTACATTAGCTCTTACTGTGAAGAAGTCTTTCCAAATAATTCTCTTTTCCTCCAGATGTAATCAGTGCCCCCTTGTCCTCTGTGATGACCTTAAAGTGAATAACTGTACACTACGTTCACTATATGGACCACTTATGTATTTCTACATGTTGAGCATACCCCCCCTTACTCTCCTATTTTCAAGAGAGAATACATTTAGTTCAGCTAGTCTTTCCTCATAGCTGAGCTCCTTTATGCCTCTTATCAGTTTGGTTGCCCTTCACTGCACTTTCTCCAGTTTCCCGGTATTCTTTTTGTGAACTGGTGCCCAAAACCGAACTGCATTATCTAGATGAAGTCTTACTAATGACTTGTACAGGGGCAAAATTATGTCTTTCTCTCTGCAGTTCATACAGCTTTTAATACAAGAAAGGATTTTGCTCACTTTGGAAACCGCAGCTTAGCATTGCATGCTATTATTAAGCTTATGATCTACCAGAACACCCAGATCCTTCTCCACCATTGGTTCCCCCAGCTGTTCTTCTCCTAACATGTATGATGCATGCATATTTTTACCCCCCAAATGCATAACTTTACATTCATCAACATTAGACCTCATTTGACCCCATAGTTGCCCAATTAAATAGTGCATTGAAGTTAAATAGTTACATAGTTACATAGTTAGTCAGGTTGAAAAAAGACAAAGTCCATCCAGTTCAACCATAAAAAAAAAAAAATACATCGCACAATCCCATATACCCAATTCTATACCCACAAAACTGAACTGCATATTCCAGATGAGGTCTTACTAATTATTTGTAGAGGGGCAAAATGATATCTCTCTCTCTGGAGACCATACCTGTTTGTCGTGATATATGTAGAGAGACAGCACAAACCATTACTGTACATAAGCCATGTTTACTGAAAGAACCAGCAGGAAACAGGAAACACAACACAGGAAGAAGTACAACAGAGATGCACCATAGAGTTGCATTTAAAGAAACATGTCATCCATAACATCTCCCCCTTTTAGTGTTAATAAATGAACATTGTGAAATTTAAAAGAGACAAAGCAATAACACATTCTACAGGTTAAGTCTCATAGGTGGTTTTGAACATCTACCACTACGGGTGAAGACTGGCCCTTGTACAAGGATTCCTTTAGCCCTTTCTGAAGTTACTGGGCTCCTCTCATCACGTACTGGCATGCTCTGCACTTGACAGCTGTCGGGTATACTTGGTTGCCCAGAACTGTCATTGCCGTTGGTATGAGGCATTCCCTCTGTACATGCCTCACTGTCAATGGGTGAGTCTGATCTATCAACGGGATACTGAGAATCAGTCTGCTCTGCCACACTCAAATCCACTCGATTGCGGCGATAGAGAGTTCCTTCAACGTCCACAAGATAGGAGCGTGGTGCAACCTTTTGCAGACAAGTACCTATTCTCCAACGGCCTGTTCGATCTCCAGGTAATGGTTTTATACGGATTCGTTCTCCAATATTCAATTCTGGCAAATCTCTGGCCGATGTGTCATATTGTGCCTTTGACACTTGTCTCTTAATCCTTATCTTTTCTGGAACACCTTGTATAACAGAGGGTTCAAGCAGCCTATTTGATACTGGTAAGGAGGTCTTTAATCTCCTTGACATCAGTCTTTGTGCCGGGCTACTATCCATGCCTTCAGTCGGAGTGTTTCTCCAATGTAAAATGGCCTTCCATGGGTCTTTACCATCACTTTGTGCTTTCTTGCATAAATTTTTAACAATCTTTACAGCTGATTCAGCTTTGCCATTAGCCTGTGGATGACGTGGTGAGGAAGTAACATGCTCAAACTCCCATTCAGTGGCAAATTTTCTGAATTGTAGGCTTGCAAACTGAGGGCCATTGTCGGAGATCACTGTATCTGGTTGGCCATGACGTGCAAACTGAGCCTTGCACCTCTTAATTGTAGCTTCAGTGGATAAGTCGGGAAGAAGGTCTATTTCCCAGAAGTCTGAATAATGATCGACTAAAAGCAGGTATTCCTTGCCTGCGTAGTTGAATAAGTCCATACTGATAATCTGCCACGGACGTGTAGGTATCTCATGTGACATCATGGTTTCTTTCTGTTCTTTCTATTCAAATGGGCATATTCATTGCATTACAATTACTGACAAAGTCTTTGATTTCACCATGCATGTTGGGCCAGTAAAGAGTATCACGAGCTTGCCTGTAGCATGCTTCACCACCAATATGGCTGGAGTGTATGCGTAATAACATCTCTGCTCTCAGTGACTTCGGCACGATGACCCTTGGACCTTTGTACAAGATACCATTTTGTATGCTGATCTCATCTCTAAAGGACCAGTATTCCCTTACAATTCCAGGTACTGCATCTTTTTCATCTGGCCACCCACTCAAAACAATAGACTTCAAAGCTTGTAAAGTTCCATCACTGTCAGTGTGCTGTATGAGTTGATGTAGTCGTTGATCTGTGACATTAAGATAGTCTGCTTGATTGATATCGGCAAAGAAATTTTGTTCCTGTTCCAGCAGACAAATTGTACGATGCTCATGCTCACCTCCAGGTGCCACATTATCTGACGTAGCTCTGCTCAGGGTATCGCTGATATACATTTCACATCCTGGCTTGTAGACAACATTGAGGTTGTAATGCTGCAATGTAAGCATCATGCTCTGCAAACGCTTGGGAGCACACAAAAGGGGCTTTTTGAATATGGCTATCAAAGGTTTGTGATCAGTTTCAGCTGTAATTGAATTCCGTCCATAAAGATAATGATGGAAACACTGGCAAGCAAATACAATGCTTAAACATTCCTTCTCAATTTGAGCATAATTTTGCTCAGCTGATGAAAGAGCTCTGGACGCATATGCAACTGGCTGACCTTTCTGCAAAAGGCAACAGCCTAGACCATTTTTACTGGAGTCACTTTGTATGGTAACAGGCTTTGTGACATCATAGTATTTCAACACTGGGGCAGAGGTGACCAAGTGTTTTATATCCTCTACTGCCCGGTCATGCTTGGGAAGCCAGTGCCAAACTGCATCTTTGTCCAGAAGTCGTCTTAGTGGCTCACACACCTCAGATAAGTGTGGCAGGAATTTTGCTAGGTATGTAACAAAGCCAATAAATCTCTGTACCGCTTTGGCATCAGCAAGTTGTGGCATGTCCACAATGGCTTTAATCTTATCCGGGTCAGCTTTTAAGCCTTGTGAAGACAGGATATGTCCATGGAAACGGACTTCTTCCACCTTGAACTGCAATTTCTTCACACTAAGCCTCAGCATCACCTGCCTACAACGATCCAGTAGCGCTATTAACTTTTCATCATGGTCTTGCTCAGCCTCCTCATCTGTATTGCCGCAGCCAACTATAAGAATGTCATCAGCTATTGGCTCAATTCCGTCAAGACCACCTAATAGTTCATGCTGCTTTCGCTGGTATACCTCCGGTGCTACAGAGACTCCAAATGGTAGTTTGAGCCATCTCTTTCTGCCCCAAGGAGTCCAGAACGTGGTCATGTAGCTACTCTTTTCATCCAGTTTGCACTGTAAAAAGGCATCTCTAGCATCCACAAGTGTGAAGACACGTGCTTTAGGTAGTTTGTGCAAAATATCATCGAGTGTTGGCATTAAGTAGTGTGACCGTTTCAGGGCCATATTCAGAAACTTGGGATCAATGCATATTCTGATCTTCTCAGGCTTTCTGATAACAACCATGTTACTGATCCAATCTGTAGGCTCTGTTACTGAAGTTAGATGTCCTTCAGCTTCATATTTATCTAGTTGAGCTTTAACCAGTGGCTTAATGGCAATAGGCACATTGCGTGGGGCACATTGTACAGGTTGAATGGTAGGATCAAGTTCAAAACAAACCTCTCCTGGAACAGAGACTATCGGGCCCTCAAACACATCACTGTAGGTGTGAAGAATTTGCTGTTTTGTCAGTGGCCTAGTTAGAGATTTTGCAGGCTGATTATTAACATTATGTAGCTCAGCAGGAATGGTGAACAGCATCAGTCCAAGGCGCTCACATGTTGAACCTGATAATAGCGGTTTCTGATCGGCATCAACAATCTCAAAGTTCAGTTTGTGTATACAATCACGTATGCTGCATTCTGTTTGGAATAGCCCCAATGATTCCATTAGTTCCCCTGTTTACAACTTTAGTTTGGTGCTACTAGGCTGAAGGGGTGCTCTGGGTGCCAATTTAATTTTGTCCTTTATACTCATGACATCACACGTTGCACCCGAGTCCAGCTGGCAGGGTTGGATTATATTGTTTAATCTGAGGTTTACAAACCATTTTTTGCCCTTTGTGTTTACAGCACCAATGCATTCTGGGGAGTAAACCATATCAGTGCTAAGCAGGTGTGCATTCTCCGGATCTGACATTTGCTCAATTGTGTGCAGCTTCCTTGCTTCCATTTTACTGGAGAGACACACTCTTGCAAAGTGATTTGGTTTACCACATGCAGTACAGATTTTCCAATATGCAGGACACTTTTCTTTCTCTCGTACATGCACATTGCCACAATACTTGCATGATGCAGGCTTCCTCCCAGGTGAGTTGTGTAGGTGACCCTTGTGCTGAAACTTATGCTGGTGGTTTTTGAAGTTTTGCTGTTGTTTAGAGGCTGCATTGATATTGTCAATCAGTTTATCCTGCTCCATAGCTTTCATATGTTTGTCAGTAAGTTCAGCAGTGCGACATATCTCAATTGCTGTTTGTAGATCTAAATCATGTTTCCTCAATAGGTGGCGGCGTGTGCTTTCACTGGTGATACCCAAAACTATTTTATCACGAATAAGTTCATCTCGCAGAGAGCCATACTCACAGCTTGCAGCTTTTGCTCTTAGCCGTGTGACAAACCTGTCTATTGATTCACAGTCTTCTTGCTTACAGCAGCCAAATATATATCTTTCATATATGACATTTTTAGAAGGTCTGAAGAAAGCTTCTAATGCATCCAGAATGGTTTTGGTGTCACTCTTTTGCTCCTCTGTGAGGTTCAGATTATGCTTGTAAACATGGAGGCATTCACTGCCCATTACCCTTCTTAGCGTGGCTGCTTGCACTGCTGCAGACTTCTCATTTAACCCTGTGGCTAGGGAATAGTCCTGAAACTCAGCCCTGAAATTGTCCCAGTTACTGCCAACATCTCCACTCACCCTCATTGCCTCAGGCAGTGGAATGCTGTTAGCTGCCATGATGCTGTTTTCCTTGCTGTAAACACTCAGCATCCAGGACAGGACTGCAATTGTCAGGAGGCACAATCAGTTCCAAGAACACTCACATGAAGGCTGGCAGGCTCTCAGCATCAAATGTGTAGAAAGAGCATGGATCCAAATCTTCTGACACCATGTTTGTCGTGATATATGTAGAGAGACAGCACAAACCATTACTGTACATAAGCCATGTTTACTGAAAGAACCAGCAGGAAACAGGAAACACAACACAGGAAGAAGTACAACAGAGATGCACCATAGAGTTGCATTTAAAGAAACATGTCATCCATAACAATACCTCTCTTAATACAAGAAAGGACTTTGCTCGCTTTGGAAACCGCAGCTTGGCATTGCATGCCATTATTGAGCTTATGATCTACCAAAACCCCCAGATCCTTCTCCACTACGGATCCCCCCAGTTGTACTCCCCCTAGTATGTATGATGCATTCATATTCTTAGCCCCCAAGTGCATAACTTTACATTTATCAACATTAAACCTCATCTGCCACATAGTCGCCCAATTAGACAGAGCATTGAGGTTGGCTTGTAAATTGGAGACATCCTGTAAGGACGTTATTCCACTGCATAGCTTGGTGTCATCTGCAAAGACAGAAATGTTACTTTTGATCCCAGACCCTATATCATTTATAAAGATATTAAAAGTAAGGGTCCCAGCACTGAACCTTGGGGTACACCACTGATAACCTTGGACCATTCAGAGTAAGAATCATTAACCACTACTCTCTGAATTCTGTCTTTTAGCCAGTTTTCTATCCATTTACAAACCGATATTTCCAATCCTGTAGACTTTACCTTACACATGAGCCATGCGTGGGGAACTGTATCGAACGCTTTCGCAAAATCCAAGTATACCACGTCCACAGCCACGCCTCTGTCCAAGGTTTTACTTACCTCTTCATAAAAAGAAATTAGGTTTGTCTGACAACTTCTGTCTTTCATGAATCCATGCTGTCTGTTGCTTAAATAGTTTTTTTCCAGCAAGAACTCATCTATGTGGTCTTTTATTAATCTCTCCAGTATCTTCCCAACTATAGAAGTTAAACTAACAGGTCTATAGTTACTTGTTAAAGACTTTGTTCCCTTTTTAAATATAGGCACCACATTGGCCCTATGCCAATCCAGGGGTACTATTCCTGTCATTAATGAGTCCCGAAAAATTAGATACAATGGCTTTGAAATTACAGAGCTCAATTCTTTTAGGATCCGTGGGTGGATGCCATCTAGTCCAGGTGCTTTATCCACCTTTATTCTGTCTAAATATTTCTGGACCATATCACTTTTGAGCCATTGTGGATTTGGGGCTGTGTCACTACCACCCCCATTTTGGACATGAGCTCCCCCATGCTCCTTTGTATACACAGAACTGAAGAAAGTATTTAATAAATTAGCCTTCTCTTTGTCCCCAGTCACCCACTCTAGATTATTTTGTAAAGGGCCTACATGCTCAGACTTGACCTTTTTACTATTAATATATTTGAAGAATTTTTGGGGGTTTGTCCTACTATCTTTTGCAATCTGTCGTTCGTTTTGAATTTTTGCATCCTTGATTTCCTTTTTACATATCCTGTTATGTTCTTTGTAACATTTAAACGACACTAGTGTTCCTTCATTTTTATATTTTTTAAAAGCTCTTTTCTTATTGTTTATAGCTTTTTTAACTTTAACCGTGAGCCACATAGGTTTTATTTTTAGCCTTTTAAACTTATTGCCTATGGGAATATATTTGCAGTGAGGTCCCAAACAGTCTTTTTGAAGAATTCCCATTTCTGTTCTGTGTTAATCGATGCCAATATTCCCTCCCAGTCTAAGTCCTGGAGAGCAGCCCTCATCCTTGGAAAATTAGCTTTATTAAAATTAAGTGTTTTTATCTTTCCTGTATGTATTTCTTGCTTACAGCTAACATCAAATGAAATCATGTTATGGTCACTGCTACCCAGGTGTTCCTTTATCTGAACATTAGTAATACGCTCTGCATGGTTTGAGATTACCAGGTCCAACAGAGCAACAAAGTCGGCTTGTAAGTTGGAGACGTCCTGTTAGGATGTTATTCCACTGCAAAGCTTGGTGTCATCTGCAAACATTGAAATGGTACTTTTAATTCCAGACTATATAACATTTATAAATACTGTATATTAAAAAGTAAGGGTCCCAACCCTGAACCTTGGGGTACACCACTGATAACCTTAGACCATTAAAAGTATGAATCGTTAACCATTACTCTCTGAATTCGGTCTTTTAGCCAGTTTTCTATCCATTTACAAACAGATTTTTCCAGACCTGTGGACTTTACCAAATCAAACTCAGCCAATCAAGAAACAGAGGGGGTGTGGCCAAACTGCAGCTCCGTGTCTGAGTAGATACATGGAGCTGCAGCTCAGCTTGGGTGCCCGCATAGCAAGCTGCTTGCTGTGGGGGCACCCAACAGGAGGGAGGGGCCAAGTGCTCCAGCCAGGGACCCGAGAAGAGGAGGATCTGGGCTGCCCTGTGCAAAACCACTGCGCAGAGCAGAGCAGGTAAGTATGACATGTTTGTTATTTTAATAGAAAAAAATATTTGACTTTATAATCACTTCATTCGATATTTAAGGAATGTGTATGATTTTAACTGGTTGTTAAGGAGCGGGTGCAGGCACAGCTTTGAGTGCAGGCGCAGGCATTGTAAGTAATGGAAACCGGCAGCCTCACGGCTTCACAGCCAATTTCATGCTGCCCATGCGCAAGTTGCGCTGCGCCTTGTGAATGGCCCCGCAGTCTTCTGTGGCAATGGAGGGGGGGAGGGTGCAAACACGCGGAGCTTCCCCTTAACAACCGATGAGTCATCAGCTGTCAGCTCCTTTAATAAAAAAAGTAAAAATAAAAACAAATTGTACCCTGGTGTAGATCCAACATCAATTACGTTGGGGTTCGGCCACTGCCACTAAATAAACTAAGGGGAGGGACCACCAGTAACGTCACCAGGTGGCCCGGTCCCCTGTGACGCCTGCTCCTTAACAACCAGTCAAAATAAAAAACATTCCTTAACCACTTCCCGTCTGCCGGCCGTCATATGACGTCCTTGACTTTAGGCGGGGATATCTGAATGATGCCTGCAGCTACAGGCATCATTCAGATATTGTCTTTTTTCAGCCGGAAATTCCCTACACCATAAGAATGATCATAGTGACTGTTCAGGTACTTTATCGTTCTTACGGGCTGCGAGAGGGGATGCCCCCCCCTCCAGACACCCTCCGGTGCTTCTACCGACTCACCGCTGCCATCCGTGAGTTGGAGACAGGATCCGCCGGCCCCGGGTGTTTACCATAGAGATTTCTGGTGGACCAGATGGTCGCCGGAGTCTCTATGATCGTTCGGACGTCAGGCACAATGTTATGACGTCCCGCCTGACCTCTGCATTCAAACAAATGGCGCAGCCTTGGCTGGGAAGCCAAGATTGTATTTTTGTTTTTTTACTTCAGGCTTCCCGCCTAGAGGTAAGATGTGGGGCCTTATTGACCCCATATCTCCCTGTAAAGAGGATCTGTCATGCCATATTCCTATTACAAGGGATGTTTACATTTCTTGTAATAGGAATAAAAGTGATAATTTTTTTTTTTTTTTTTTTAAGTGTCAAACTAACAAAATAAAAGTAAAATGAACAATAAAAAAAAAAAGTAAAGCTCCCCTGTCCCCGTGTGCTCGCATGCAGATGCGAACACATACATAAGTACCGCCCACATATGAAAATGGTGTGCAAAACACATATGTGAGGTATCACCTCGAACGTTAGAGCGAGAGCAATAATTCTAGCCCTAGACCTCCTCTGTAACTCAAAACATGTAACCAGTAAACATTTTTAAAGCGTCACCTATGGGGGTTTTTAAGTACCGAAGTTTGACGCCATTCCAGGAGCGTGTGCAAAAAAATTGGGCTAACTTTACTGTTTTTTTTTTTTTTTTAAAGCATGAAACTGTCAATGTCCCTGATCACCGCCACACCAGTTATATGATGAGCATAGGCGTGCGCACAGGGTGTGCCAGGTGTGCCCAGGCACACCCTAATCCCTCCCTGCAATGCAGATTCCCCCTGCTACCCGGTGTCCCCTCCCACAGCATGGCTGGCTTCCCACATCTCCCATTGGCTACTGCAGTGGGCATACATAGATTATATTTCAGGATAAGTGGGGGAAGGGGTAATGTCATTTTCCTGCCCCTTCCCTTTCTGAATGAACACAGTGAGAGATCGTTACCGTGTTTTTGAGCTTTCAGTTGCACACCCTAATGCAACAGGCTGCGCACACCTATGATGATGAGGCTGTACTACACTAGTGACAGTATGTAAAAAGAAAAAAGATAATTTTTTTTTTAGTTCTTCATTTTCCAAAACAATTATGACAAAAAATTACAACTTCAGAAAACTCTCCATGCCTCTTACTAAATACCTTGCACTGCCTACTTAACAAAAAGGCGTCATTTGGGGGGTATTTCTACTGTCCTGACATTTTAGGGCCTTAAGAAATTAGATAGGGCATCAGAACATCATGATTAATTAATTTTCAGATATATACCATAGTTTGTGGTCTCTATAACCTTCACAAAGACTAAATAATATACCGGGTTATTTTCACCAAAGAAATGTAGCAGAATACATTTTGGGCTGAATTTATGAAGAACAATTATTTATTTGCAAACATTTTTAACAGAAACAAAGGAAAACAATTCCCCCCCCCCCCCCCACAATTTTCAGTCTTTTTTTCATTTATTTAGCAAATAATAAAAAAAAAACTAGTGGTGATTAAATACTACCAAAAGACCACGCTATCGCGGCACAAGCGTCGACCTCCACCTGGGTGCTCACTAGACCTACGGTGCTTACCCAATTACTTATGTCCTCATCTAGGAAAGGACAGATTTCCTCTATATATAGCTCTCTTCTTGGTCATGTTTCTAGGGCAATGACTCTACCTTGTAGAACTGGTTGGGGGTATGACATAGGACGTGTTTCCGATGAGGAATGGAACACAATACTTGACAATGTACTTAAAGTGTCCCTGTCCTCTTCGCAAAAACGTACCCAACTATTCATCATTATACACCGTATGTATCGCACGCCGGAAAAGCTGCACAAGTGGCGCAGACAAGATGATCCACTTTGTCCCCGTTGTCTTGTTGACAACGGCACACTGGTCCATATGCTGTGGGGATGTCCGAAACTGCAAAGGTATTGGGCAGCAGTACTAAACACTATCAACAGCATATGGATTCTTCAACTTACAACTGAACCTAAGCTTTGCTTGCTAGGGTGGCTAGATGATGAACTATACACGCCACATACATATATTGCCATCCTTAGAATGATGTTCCTGGCTAGGAAACTTATAGCTAGAAAGTGGCTGTCTGCAACAGCTCCCACACATACCGAATGGATCACATCTATTAATGAATCACTTATTAGAGAACAGCTCACGTACAAACACTGAGGTAGTCCAAGCAAATTTGAGAATCTATGGGACCCTTGGTTAGACACCCCTGGACTAGCGCCACTACGCCTGGTCCAAAATAGAACTCCAGTTGGTAGAACCTCATCAGCAGATGTATCACAGTAGAGGTCAATACTACATGAGACTGGCCAGTCCGGAGAGTGGAGGAGATATCTTTGTTCCATTTACATGGTGGATCCGTTATGGGTCTACTGTATGAATGAGGGGCCCTGCGGAGATTGTTTTGTTTTGTCTTGTTTCGTGTTTTTCTTGGTTTATATGTTGTATGTCAGTTACTCAGAGATTCTGATGCCCGTTGCCACCTGCTGTTTGAGAGGGATAACGGGACCCTGTTCTGCTCTGGGACCCAGGTTGGGTGAGGAGCGGATGGGGACAATGTTCTAATCGGAGGGTGCATAGAGGACTCGGGTATTAAACCCAATGTTCAATACTTATGATGTCATATACTTGCTGCTGAAAGTGGTTTTTCATGTATTATCATGGGAACATATGTTTTATGTTTTATGGAAATGTTTAGTTATCCTATGTTTCTGCCTCAGTGTCCCCATTAATACTACTGGATGTGTTATATGTAAAGGAAAAGAAGAAAATGTTGTGCCTTTTCTGTGTTTGTCTTTAATAAAAAATTTTTATCTAAATTAAAAAAAAAAAAATACTACCAAAAGAAAGCTCTATTTGTATGAACAAAATTATAAAAATGTAGTTTGGGTACAGTGTTGCATGACCGTGTAATTGTCATTCAAAGTACGACAGCACTGAGAGCTGAAAATTGGCCTGGGTAGGAAGGGGGTAAAATTTCCCCGGTATTGAAGTAGCTAATTGTGGCGTGGGGGTTCCCCTCAAAATCCATAAGTCCATTAAGTCCTGAAGGGCCTGGTATAGCTTGGGGGAGGAGTTATTTTTCCATGATGTTTTAATACCGGTGTTCTGTCGAGAAGTCCCCCCCCCCATCGAATAGTGCCCGGGACGAACTGCGCATGCGCCGTACATCATAGCACAACAGCTAAGTTTACAATCAGATGGGCTAACGTAACCATGGCGCAAGCGCACATCGTAGGAGGTATCATTTTACGGGCACAATTGAAACCTATACAAACAGCGGGGGGAGACCGTAGTGCCTCGCTGTTGCGGGACGGCTTTACAGTATGCTGATGGTCCAGTTTTGTCTGTGTTGCAGGGCGCGTTTGCTGTATTGAACGCCCGGTTTTGCTTGTGTGAAAGGGCGGGTTGCAACATCAAAATCAGCCCTTGAACACTGCCACATGCCGCCCTCCAGCAACAGCGATTCACAATCTGAGAACTACGGTCTCCCCCCGCTGTTTGTACAGGTTTACATTGTGCCTGTGAAATGGTATCTCCCATCGAGAGATACCTCCTACGATGTGCGCATGCGCCATGGTTACGTCAGCCCAGCGCAGTACATCCAGAGCACTTCTCGATAGCGGGCACTTCTCGACAGAACACCGGCAATTCTTCTCTTTACATTCAGTTGTCAGCAGGGAACCCCACTGACAGCTGATGACTCATTGGTTGATAACAACTGTGACAATTACTGCTATTTTTTACTACTAAAATACTGCATAAAATAGCGAATGCTGTATTTTAGTAGTGTTTTTTTATGAATGCCCAAAAAAACTTTTCAAAATCGCTGAGCAATATTTTACCACATTGGTAGATACGGCTTTGTGAATGGAGCTCATTATCTATCGTAATGACATTTATAGGAGGGTGTATCCCCCTCGGCTCTCACAGGTTCCTCCCTATTATTACAATTGATAGCAGTGATGTGAATGTGATCAGGACTTACATACTGTACTTACGAATCGTCATTCTGGTTAGTCAGTATTGTAATGCGCACACTTCCACCACATTCCATGACTTCAGCTTTGCAGCCTCCTGTGCCATCTGACTACTCACTGGACAATGACTCAGTCCCAGATGATTTGGACACTTTCAGTAATATGGACAGTCCCCCATCTTCTATTCTTAAATAAACAGAAAGATCTTGGGGCTGTCATCATATTTATAAAATATACAAACACATAAAAAACACTTTTCTTTTATTACACACATTTTTTTTCCTTCTACTTTTCTGCCATTTGATGGGCAGGCACACTTTTGTTGGTCATCAAGCATTTCTTGAAAGGAGCATTTGCATAGACTGAATGCAAGTAATTACAAAAGCCCTTTCAGGGAGCAAACTATCAAGGATTTATGCAAATGAATAATAATTTTACTAAAATATGTTTACATTACTCAATGTGTGTACAAGCCTCTAAGTTAACAGGTTTTTGTATTAATAAGGTTGTTAAATTAAATTCCATATATTGTTGCATGCAAATAGCTCTGTGAGCTGAATATGAAAAAAATAATGTAAAATGTAAATGTAGGCTCAACACATTTTAGAAAATGAAGAAGGCAGCTCGAATGTTAGGAGCTAGGGACAGTCAACGTGTTGTTAAACGTGGGCATGACTCACCACTCTTGAGGAGGAAGGGCTGGAAATGGTGGTACCGTTGTGCTCATAAGTTTACATACCCTGGCAGAATTTATGATTTCTTCGCCATTTTTCAGAGAATATGAATGATAACACAAAAACTTTTTTTTTCACTCATGGTTAGTGTTTGGCTGAAGCCATTTATCATCAATCAACTGTGTTTACTTTTTTTTAAAATCATAATGGCAACAGAAACTACCCAAATGACCCTGATCAAAAGTTTACATACCCCAGTTCTTAATTCCCGTGTATTGCCCCTTTAACATCAATGACAGCTTGAAGTCTTTTGTGGTATTTGTGAATGAGGCTCTTTATCTTCTCAGATGGTAAAGCTGTAATTTCTTCTTGGCAAAAAGCCTCCAGTTCCTGTAAATTCTTGGGCTGTCGTGCATGAACTGCACGTTTGAGATCTCCCCAGAGTGGCTCAATGATATTGAGGTCAGGAGACTGAGATGGCCACTCCAGAACCTTCACTATATTCTGCTGTAGCCAATGACAGGTCTTGTGTTTTGGATCATTGTCATGTTGGAATGTTCAAGTACGTACCATGCACAGCTTCCTGGCTGATGAATGCAAATGTTCCTCCAGTATTTTTTGATAACATACTGCATTCATCTTGCCAACAATTTTGACCACATTTCCTGTGCCTTTGTAGCTCACCAGGGATGAGCCGAACACCCCCCTGTTCGGTTCGCACCAGAACCTGCGAACAGACAGAATGTTCGTGTGAACTTTAGAACCCTATTAAATACAATGGACTCGAACGTTCGAAATCTAAAGTGCTAATTATAAAGGTTAATATGCAATTTATTGTCCTAAAAAGTGTTTGGGGACCCGGGTCCTGCCCCAGGGGACATGTATCAATGCAAAAAAAAATTAAAAAAATAGACGTTTTTACGGGAGCAGTGATTTTTATAATGCTTAAAATGAAAAAATAAAAGTGAAATATTCCTTTAAATTTCGTACCTGGGGGGTGTGTATGATATGCATGTAAAGTGGCGCATGTTTCCCGTGCTTAGAACTGTCCCTGCACAAAGTGTCATTTTTGAAGGAAAAAAAGTCATTTAAAACTCACTCGCGGCTATTAATGAATTGGCGGCTTTTATCAATACATAGAAAAGTCATTGATAAAAAAAAAAAGCGTGGGGGTTCCCCCAAATTCAATTACCAGGCCCTTTAGGTCTGGAATGGATATTAAAGGGAACCCCGCCGCAAATTAAAAAAAAAATGCCGTGGGGTTCCCCCTAAATATCCATACCAGGCCCTTGTGATCTGGCATGGATTTTAAGGGGAACTCCACCCCAAATAAAAAAAAATGGCGTGGAGTCCCCCCAAAAATCCATACCAGACCCTTATCCGAGCACGCAACCTGGCCGGCTGCAGGGGAAGAGGGGAGGACGAGAGAGCCCCCCCCCTCCTGAACCGTACCAGGCCACATGCCCTCAACATGGGGAGGATGTCCCCATGTTGATGGGGACAAGGGCCTCATCCCCACAACCCTTGCCCGGTGGTTGTGGGGGTCTGCGGGCGGGGGGCTTATCGGAATCTGGAAGACCCCTTTAACAAAGGGGACCCCCAGATCCCGCCCCCCCTATGTGAATTGGTAAGGGGTACATTACATTGTACCCCTACCATTTCACGAAGAAAGTGTCAAAAAATGTAAATAAAAACACACAAACACCTTGAAAAAGTCCTTTATTAAAAAATAAAAAAATAATAATAAAAAAAAAACATTCCAGCAATGAAATCCAGTGTCCCGCGGCGATCCCGATGTCCAGCACTGTCCGTCATTGGTTGTGCCTGTGCGGACCTGATGGGGAACTTCCTCGCTGTGTTTTAAATGTATAGACCCGCCCCTTCTAAAGTTCCCCATCAGGTCCGCTCAGCGGACCAGATGCGGAACATGAGAAGGGTCGGGTCTATACATGTATTACACAGCGAATTAAGTTCCCCATCAGGTCCGCCCCCTCGGTATGTCCGACCCCGCCTACGTCATTGGCCTGAGCGGGGAACTTCCTTCACTGTGTAATTTAAATTTACACAGTGAAGGAAGTTTCCCGCTCAGGCCAATGACGTAGGCGGGGTCTGACATACCGAGGGGGCGGACCTGATGGGGAACTTTGTTCGCTGTGTAATACATGAATAGACCCGCCCCTTCTCTCGTTCCCCATCAGGTCCGCTCAGCGGACCAGATGCTGAACATGAGAAGGGGCGGGTCTATACATATAAAACACAGCGGAGGAAGTTCCCCATCAGGTCCGCACAGGCACAACCAATGACGGACAGCGCTGGACATCGGGATCGCCGCGGGACACTGGATTTCATCGCTGGAATGTTTTTTTTTTTTTATTATTTTTTTTTTTTTTAATAAAGGACTTTTCCAAGGTGTGTGTGTTTTTATTTACATTTTTTTACACTTTCTTCGTGAAATGGTAGGGGTACAATGTACCCCTTACCAATTCACATAGGGGGGGCCGGGATCTGGGGGTCCCCTTTGTTAAAGGGGTCTTCCAGATTCCGATAAGCCCCCCGCCCGCAGACCCCCACAACCACCGGGCAAGGGTTGTGGGGATGAGGCCCTTGTCCCCATCAACATGGGGACATCCTCCCCATGTTGAGGGCATGTGGCCTGGTACGGTTCAGGAGGGAGGGGGGCCACTCTCTTGTCCCCCCCTCTTCCCCTGCGGCCGGCCAGGTTGCGTGCTCGGATAAGGGTCTGGTATGGATTTTTGGGGGGACTCCGCGCCATTTTTTTTTAAATTTGGGGTGGAGTTCCCCTTAAAATCCATGCCAGATCTCAAGGGCCTGGTATGGATATTTAAGGGGAACCCCACGCCATTTTTTTTTTAAATTTGCGTCTGGGTTCCCCTTAATATCCATTCCAGACCTAAAGGGCCTGGTAATTGAATTTGGGGGAACCCCCACACTTTTTTTTTTTTTTTATCAATGACTTTTCTATGTATTGATAAAAGCCGACAATTCATTATAGCCGCGAGTGAGTTTTAAATGACTTTTTTCCCTTCAAAAATGACACTTTGTGCAGGGACAGTTCTAAGCACGGGAAACATGCGCCACTTTACATGCATATCATACACACCCCCCAGGTACGAAATTTAAAGGAATATTTCACTTTTATTTTTTCATTTTAAGCATTATTAAAATCACTGCTCCTAAAAAAACGGCAGTTTTTAAAACTTTTTTTTGCATTGATACATGTCCCCTGGGGCAGGACCCAGGTCCCCAAACACTTTTTAGGACAATAACTTGCATATAAGCCTTTATAATTAGCACTTTAGATTTCTCCCATAGACTTTTCGAATTTGCCGCGAACACCCCAAATTGTTCGTTGTTCGGCGAACGGGCGAACAGGCAATGTTCGAGTCGAACATGAGTTCGACTCGAACTCGAAGCTCATCCCTATAGCTCACACATCCGAAAAACTTTAGCGATCCACTTCTGTGTTTTGGTTTATTTAGTGGGAACTATGAAACGAAGTTGTCAGATGGTGGGAGCCAGTGTTGGGTACGGACCTTTTCCTTCTTTTTTTTTTGGGTCGGCGGCCAGCGTTCATCATGATTGATATTCGATCTACACGGTCTACGGGGGACAATTTTTTCCAATTTTTTTTAATAAAGGACCGGACAGCTGATGACTCATCGGTTGTTAAAGACACAGCAGCCGCCAACACCTTAAAAGATAAGTTCACTTTTTAGAAAAAAATAATGATGGGGCACTGACTGGAAGCTGATGGGCAACTTTTTGGCAGCTGTGGTGGCACATCCAATGAGGCTGTGCTGATAATCAATGTGCTGATTATCAGCACAGACCCCCCCTCTGACTGGGAGAGCCACCGGTCAGCTCTCCCTGTCACCACGAACCGAGGAATGCCGTTTATGCGATGATCAGCTGGTTCACGCGATGATCAGCTGTGATTGGTCACAGTTGATCACGTGGAAAGAAGCCTCTGTCAGAGGCTTCTTACCACAATCCGAGATGTGGCATGTCAGACTGACACGCCGCACTCGCGATCACCGGGCTGTGCACCCCCGCGGGCGCGCGCCGGCATGTTATCCTGCTAGACGTCATATGACGCCCAGTCAAGATAACAGAACCACTTCCCGGCCATCAATCTGCTATAGGCCGGGCTAGAAGTGGTTAAGTAACTGGCATTTAACGTGTGACAGCTCTAAAATCTGAAAAATGGCCTGGGCAGGGTTGGGGTGAAACAGTCCAGATATGGCTAAAAGTTATAGCTAGCTAAACAAATACATACTGTACATAATTTTACTAATCAGCGATAATTAACTTCTTGGCTGCGTATCTGTCCTTATATTGATCATCCTGTTTATACAGTATTTCAAATTTAAATTGTACAATAGGCTAACCATATGCCCCTAATGGCACCACGCCAGGTCCAGATTAAGGGAAACTGATGCTGTAATCACAGCCTAACAAGGTTACCTCCCTCGGCCCAATCTATTGCTTGAAGCAGAATTAAACCCTGTCTTAAAAAAAAAGTAAATAAAAATGGCACTCAGGAGCTTTATGCCATAATGTACTAGTATGCACATAGAATTGCCAAATGATCCCCTTTAGCACTGTGTTGTCAGTGCTCTCAGCTGTCACGAATGCCTCTATCTTTCTCTGGTCCCTTCTGGGTTCAGACTATTCGGCCCCCTACCCACTAATAGATATTTTCTCCTAAAAAAGAACAGATTCCTCCCAGTACAGCCCCCCGCCCCAGTACAGCTCTCTCCCCACAGTACAGCTCACACCCCCAGTACAGCTCTCACCCCCAGTACAGCTCTTCCCCTCCAGTACAGCCCCCCGCCCCAGTACAGCTCTCTCCCCACCAGTACAGCTCTCACCCCCAGTACAGCTCTTCCCCTCCAGTACAGCTCTCTCCCCCAGTACAGCTCTTCCCCCTCCAGTACAGTCCCCCCCCCCCATTACAGTTCCCCATCCCAGTACAGTTCTTCCCTTCCCAGTACAGCTCTCCCCCTGCAATAAAGCTGTGTTACATACAGTACTTCTGACCACTGTACTTTGTACATTACATATTCCTGAACCCCAGCACTCTGTCCATTACAGACTCTTGCAACTTTATACACATAGTTGCCAACAGTCCCGAATTTCCCGGGACAAGAAAGATTTTTGGACCCTTGTCCTGAATTGGGCTTGTCCCGATTCAGAACAAGCCCAATTAGTTTTGTCCCGTTTTGTCCCGGTAAATTCTGGAATGCTTTAGGCTAAAAACGGCAGCAGCTACACAAAAATGGCCGCTGCCGCCGCCATGATTGTTTACTGTTTCCCCTTGTGTTCAGTGCAGAGACTGGGGCAGCCAATCAGCTTCTCTCTTCAGTGTACAAATATAAATATTCTATTGTACACTGAAGGCTATTGGCTGCAGGGATTGGCGACTCCTCCCCGCTCTCAACTGAACACAAGGAAGCCTGCTGCACCTGCCGCCGCTGCTAACTACCCTCCGCCCGGCCCACAAGTGTCCGTCGAGGAGCGGGGACACTGATGGAAGGACCGGGGCTCCGCTGGCTGGGGACACTGATGCCTATCAGCACCCGCCGCCGCCGCTGCCAACAACCCTCCGCCCCGCCCCCGTGTGTCCGACGAGTGGGGACACTGATGGAAGGACCGGGGCTCCACTAGCTGGGGACACTGTGATGGTCCTGGCTCACTCCATTTGGCAGACCCCTCGGACCACCAGCACATCCTCACGCACCGCAGGTACCGTACTATTGCAGTGTAGTGTAGAAATTAGTGTGGCGGGGTAATCAGTGTAGTGTAGTGGGTGGCGGGGTAATCAGTGTAGTGGGTGGCGGGGTAATCAGTGTAGTGGGTGGCGGGATAATCAGTGTAGTGGGTGGCGGGGTAATCAGTGTAGTGTAGTGGGTAGCGGGGTAATCAGTGTAATGGGTGGCGGGTTAATCAGTGTAGTGGGTGGCGGGTTAATCTGTGTAGTGGGTGGCGGGGTAATCAGTGTAGTGTAGTGGGTGGCGGGTTAATCTGTGTAGTGGGTGGCGGGGTAATCTGTGTAGTGTTGTGGGTGGCGGGGTAATCAGTGTAGTGGGTGGCGGGGTAATCAGTGTAGTGGGTGGCGGGGTAATCAGTGTAGTGTAGTGGGTGGTGGGGTAATCAGTGTAGTGGGTGGCGGGGTAATCAGTGTAGTGGGTGGCGGGGTAATCAGTGTAGTGTAGTGGGTGGTGGGGTAATCAGTGTAGTGGGTGGCGGGTTAATCAGTGTAGCGGGTGGCGGGGTAATCAGTGTAGTGGGTGGCAGGGTAATCAGTGTAGTGTAGTGGGTGGTGGGATAATTAGTGTAGTGGGTGGCGGGGTAATCAGTGTAGTGTAGTGTAGTGTAGTGGGTGGCGGGGTAATCAGTGTAGTGGGTGGCGGGGTACTCGGTATAGTGGGTGGCGGGGTAATCAGTGTAGTGTAGTGGGTGGACGGGGTAATCAGTGTAGTGTAGTGGGTGGCGGGGTAATCAGTGTAGTGGGTGGTGGGGTAATCAGTGTAGTGGGTGGCGGGGTAATCAGTGTAGTGTAGTGGGTGGTGGGGTAATCAGTGTAGTGGGTGGCGGGGTAATCAGTGTAGTGTAGTGTAGTGTAGTGGGTGGCGGGGTAATCAGTGTAGTGGGTGGCGGGGTAATCGGTGTAGTGGGTGGCGGGGTAATCAGTGTAGTGGGTGGCGGGGTAATCAGGGTAGTGGGTGGCGGGGTAATCGGTGTAGTGGGTGGCGGGGTAATCAGTGTAGTGTAGTGGGTGGCGGGGTAATCAGTGTAGTGTAGTGGGTGGCGGGGTAATCAGTGTAGTGGGTGGTGGGGTAATCAGTGTAGTGGGTGGCGGGTTAATTAGTGTTATGTCCCTTAGACACGGGGTCTCTCAGAGTGTTGCTAGCAATGCTGTTAGTATCTGCTCAGCAAGTTACACACAGGCCAGATGAACTTCTTAACCATGGAAGGGTTTATTACTCACTCAGAACATGATGACTTTGTTACATAGAGTCCTAATACAACAGGATTCTGTCATTACCAGATGTAATCCCTTCTGTGCATCATGCTGCTGCTTCCCAGTTCCACACACTACTCTCACTACTTCCTGGTACAGCCCCTTTCCCAGCATGCATCAGGAGAAAAAGGTGAAGGGTCACACAGTGCTCCAGCACAAACATCACAATTAGTGTAGTGGATGGCGGGTTAATCAGTGTAGTGGGTGGCGGCGTAATCAGTGTAGTGTAGTGGGTGGCGGGGTAATCAGTGTAGTGGGTGGTGGGGTAATCAGTGTAGTGGGTGGCGGGTTAATTAGTGTAGTGGGTGGCGGGGTAATCAGTGTAGTGCATAGTTGCCAAACAGTCCAGAATTTCCTGGGACAATCATGATTTTTGGACCCTTGTCCACAAGTGTGGAGGGGGCTCTGCTGGGGAGGCACCTGATGCAAGGACGGACTGCTGGGGAGGCACCTGATGCAAGGACGGACTGCTGGGGAGGCCATCTGGTGGCAGGCGACGTGGCAGGTGACACGCTCAGGGCTTCCACTGATTCGGCATTATGGTGAGTTGAATGATTTCATTTTATATTACAATGTAATAATAGAAATAATGCGCTTCAATCACCCTGACACCATAACAACCATGGTGCCGGGATGATTGAAGCCCCAACAACAGGTGTTTTGGAGTATACTTATCTGCCAATTTTGTTAAACTTTCTGGAATACACATTTCTATTGTGGTGTAGGATCTGGCTTCTCTTTCTTTCTTTCTTTCTTTCTTTCTTTCTTTCTTTCTTTCTTTCTTTCTTTCTTTCTTTCTTTCTTTCTTTCCTTCCTTCATCTTGGACTCTAACCACACCCCTTCTGAGCCACGCCCTTTTAAGCCACACCCACTATCACACGAAAACCACGCCCATTTTTCATTACAGTCTGACACGCCTACAAACGAATGCCCGGCCCCCCAATTGTCGCAAGGCTCCGCCTCAATGCAAAAAAGTGTCCCGGATGTTTTTTTTGCAATGTTGGCAACTATGTATAGACTTTATTGTATGTAGCACCCTCCTAGGTAGGTGTTAGAAGAGAGTATAGTTTTTGATCTTTCTGCTTACCAGGAGGATGGTCAGGTAAAACATAGAGTGCTCTCTGCCTCCCAGGGAGTAGGATCTATTGGTTAGGTCTGCTCATTGTGCTTAGGTGCAGTTCAGCTTGTTTGACTGTCCCTCACTGGTCCAATAGGGAGATGTATTGGACAGTGGGACAGGGACCAGACAAGTGAGTGCACAGGCTTTGTTACAGTCCTGGCAATTGGCAGAGTAAAAGTGCTGCATTGCATGTTGGGATACTGTATATAAAGCCAGAGTACATGTGCTCAGAGTTAGTTGAGCCGGGAAACAGAGTCCAGGAGGGAGGGCGCGGCTGCCATCTCCTCCACGGAGGCGGTCGTGCGGTCCTGGGTGGTTGATCCAGGGGCCTAGAAAGAGAGAGAAGCTGACTGGAAGGAAGACACCAGGAAGTATCTGATTCTGCTTACTGTGAGTACAGATCTGTGTCTTTGGGGCCTGTCGACTTAAGGTCACCCCCTTCAGCGAGAAGAGTCAGTGGATGGGTGTCAGTAAAGGGGATGCTAGAGAGTGTCCTGAAGATAATGTAGTGCATCAAGTCTGCTGCTAGTGACAGCAATAATTCCTCCATACATGTGGCTGTATGGTTAAAGCAGTGTGACTACTTCCACAAGTAATCCGGGAAGGTCAAGTGAGAGTTGTTCTTATCCATTGTTCATAGTTCCAGTTGGAGTATCCCACTAATCCCTTCCCCCATCCAAGTTCCAAAATAAAATACAAAAAAAACACGAATACCCTGGACTGATCATTGAGTAACAACCAAGTGGGAGAAGGGTGGGACAAGCTGGAACCCCTAGCAACCAAGTAGGAACCCCTAGCAACCAAGTAGGAACCTCAGCAACCAAGTGGGAACCCTCAGTAACCAAGTGGGAACTATTAGCACCCAGCTGCTGGTAACCAGAGAGAGGCCTAAGAAGTCAACACTCAGCAAGCCCTACGGGGACAGTGCTACATGTACATTTCATACTTCTGATCCAAGTGATCATGGTCTCAAGAGTGGCTAAGTCTCTGGCTATTTTAATGAAGTTCTTCTTTGCGGTAGGCTCAGACAAAGTGCAGTAGGCTCTATTTTCAGTGTGCACAAAAGCATATATAATGGAAGCTCTTCATTTTATACATCTGTAAGACTTTTCCTTGTGGCACAGCATTTTAAGCATACTTCTTGGATACATGTGTAGCACCCTGCCCCCAATGATCGGGGCGCTATTGTAAATTTAGGGGGTGTCTGAGCCAATAGTTGGGCTCAGATCTATATGATTATATCTAAATTACCTCTGTTCTGGCTATGGTGGTGCCTAGTAGTGTTTTCCCTTGTTGCCTGAAGGTGGCGGTACCACCTCAGGCCCATGTTGGAATACAGGCAGACCATGGTGTATTGGGTGTCCTTTCTCGGCAGCGGTACAGTGGGAGTGGTGCCCCGCTGTGCATTCTGGGGAGGGATACTTAAGGGGCAGACGCCATTGTTCGGGGTCGGCGTTCACCTCGCTGCCCTCCTGGAGCGAGGTATGTGTGTGTGATTCCGGCCTCGGTGCCACGTTGGCCCGAGGCTGCATCGCTATTTGATAGGCCCTGCTAGTCTGGCTGGGGCCTACAATTCTAAAGGGGATCCCAAGCTGTCCACCATGAGGGAGGAAGCTGCTTAATGAAGGAAACCGGGGGAAGACCTGCCCTGGAGGAGACCAGCAAAGTGCTAATGTCTCGGGAGAGGCCTGGTGACCTTGTTAAGAGGGGATCCACTACTTTAAAAGCCAAGCAGTTCGCCAGATCGGCTTAAAGGTTCTTTAACCACTTGCCGACTGCGCCATGTACAAAAGACGTCCACAGCGCGGTCGAGTTATCCTGAGTGGACGTCCCAGGGACGTCCTCACAGAATCTTGCTCCCGCGCGCCGCCTGGGGCGCGCTCCAGGATATGTCCGTGACCGCCGGGTCCGGAAGACCCGGCGCATCACGGATCACGGTAGATGGCCGCTAATCGCGGCCGTTTACCACGTGATCGCTCCGTCAAATGACGGAGCGATCACTTGTAAACAGACCGGCGTCATGCGATGACGCCGGTTCCTCCCTCCCCTCTCTGTACCGATCGGTACAGTGTGAGAGGAGAGGGGAGGGAGCGGATCAAGGCAGCAGCGCTGTGGGCTGGATCTGTGACAATTGCAGTCACAGATCCAGCCATCCATCCATCCCTGCACAGCCATCCCTGTGCAATACCCTGCCAATACTCTGCAATACACCCTGCCAATACTCTGCAATACCCTGTGCAATACTCTGCAATACCCTGTGCAATACTCTGCAATACCCTGTGCAATACCCTGTGCAATACTCTGCAATACCCTGTGCAATACCCTGTGCAATACCCTGTGCAATACCCTGTGCAATACTCTGCAATACCCTGTGCAATACTCTGCAATGCCCTGTGCAATACTCTGCAATACCCTGTGCAATACCCTGTGCAATACCCTGCAATACCCTGTGCAATACTCTGCAATACCCTGTGCAATACTCTGCAATACCCTGCCAATACTCTGCAATACCCTGCCCATACTCTGCCCATACTGTGCAATACCCTGCCATACTGTGCAATACTCTGCCATATTCCGCAATACCCTGCCATACTCTGCAATACTCCTCAATACCCTGCAATACTCCTTAATACCCTGCAATACCCCTCAATACCCGGCAATACTCCACAATACCCGGCAATACTCCGCAATACCCTGCAATACTCCGCAATACCCTGCAATACTCCTCAATACCCTGCAATACTCCTCAATACCCGGCAATACTCCTCAATACCCGGCAATACTCCGCAATAACCACTTCCCGCCCGCCGGCCGTCATATGACGTCCTTGACTTTGTGCGGGTATATCTGAATGATGGGAGCAGCTACAGGCATCATTCAGATATTCGCTTTTTCAGCTGGCGATTCCCTGCACCATAAGAACGTTCATAGCGGCTGTTCCACCGCTTGATCGCTCCTACGGAAGGTGAGAGGGGATGCCCCCCCATCCCGCTGCCCTCCGGTGCTTCTACCGACTCACCGCTACGATCAAAGCCAAGATTGTTTTTTTTTTTTGTTTTTTTTTCAGGCTTCCCAGCCTAGAGGTGAGATGTGGGGTCTTATTGACCCCATATCTCACTGTAAAGAGGACCTGTCATGCCATATTCCTATTACAAGGGATGTTTACATTCCTTGTAATAGGAATAAAAGTGATCAAAAAAAAATTTGGGGCGGAAAAACATGTCAAACTAAAATAAATAAAGTAAAATGAACAATAAAATATATATATTTTTTTTAAAGCGCCCCTGCCCCCGCGAGCTCGCATGCAGAAGTGAACGCATATGTAAGCCCCGCCCACATATGAAAACGGTGTTCAAACCACACATGTGAGGTATCGTTGCGAACGTTAGAGCGAGAGCAATCATTTTGGCCCTAGACCTCCTCTGTAACTCAAAACATGTAACCAGTAACAATATTTAAAGCGTTGCCTATGGGGATTTTTAAGTAGCGAAGTTTGGCGCCATACCACGAGCGTGTGCAATTTTGAAGGGTGATATGTTAGGTATCTATTTACTCGGCGTAACTTCATCTTTCACATTATGCAAAAACATTGGGCTAACTTTACAGTTTTTTTTTTCTTTTAAGCACAAAACAGTTTTTTTGCCGTAAAAAACGCGTTAGAAAAATTTCTGCGCAAATACCGTGCAAGATAAAAAGTTGCAATGACCACCATTATATTCTTTAAGGTCTTTGCTAAAAAAACATATATAATGTTTTGGGGTTCTATGTAATTTTCTAGCAAACAAATGATGATTTTTACATGTAGGAGAGAAATGTCAGAATTGGCCTGGGTGCTACAGAACGCCTGAAGGTGCTCCCTGCATGTTGGGCCTCTGTATGTGGCCACGCTGTGTAAAAGTCTCACACATGTGGTATCGCCATACTCGTGAGGAATAGCAGAATGTGTTTTGGGGTGTAATTTGTGGTATGCATATGCTGTGTGTGAGAAATAACCTGCTAATATGACAATTTTGTTAAAAAATAAAATAAAAAAATAAATCTTGATTTTTGCAAAGAATTGTGGGAAAAAATGACAACTTCAAAAAACTCACAATGACTCTTTCTAAATACCTTGGAATGTCTTCTTTCCAAAAAGGGGTCATTTGGGGGGTATTTGTACTTTTCTGGCATGTTAGGGTCACAAGAAATGAGATAGGCCGTCAGTACTTCAGGTGTGATCAATTTTCAGATATTGGCACCATAGCTTGTGGACTCTATAACTTTCACAAAGACCAAAAAATATGCACCAATTTGTACTTATTTTTACCAAAGTTATGTAGCAGTATAAATTTTGGCCAAAATTTATGAAGAAAAAATACTAATTTGCAAAATTCTACAACGGAAACAAAGAAAAATT